>OZ038497.1:68635340-68720340 GCA_964036315.1 Acanthosepion esculentum | reverse complement strand
ATGATATCTCATTCCTCACTTCTTGCATCAATTTCCCATAAACTCATGGAAATTTCTGCTGTGTCTTTGTTGTTTAAAAAATCTGCTTTAAGAAAATTGAAATATGTTCATTTTAGTTTTGTTATCACAATTTCTGGAAATAATATCTTCTGATTCAATTTGGATTACTTGAATTTGAAAACCTCTTGTAAAATAATCATTTTTGAAGACAGTGATTTTCTGTCTCTCGGGTCACATTCCTGCACTTGTGACCCCAGGTTTCTCCAATTTCTCCCCCTTTCTACATTATTATCTAGCAACTTTTCATTATTATATATATATACATAAGACACATAAATGAAATTCCTTCACTTGCCAAAATTTCTCCTCTTAGATTTTAAAATCCTTTGCTGGGAACCAAATGCCTCCCATTTGCAAATCACTTTTTTAAGAAGTGATCTCTTCCAGTAAATAAGTATTATCACTTAGCCCTCCTTGGCTTTCTATATTTTTATCTCTTTGCTCTACTCTTTTTTCTATGTTCTTATTTATTACTCCTGACACGTGTCTAGAGATCATAAACAGGAATTAACATAGAATATAACAAGCAAAATAATATTATAGCAATCATGAGATATTGTCCACAGTATCTTTATTCTCCCTTTGCTACCTACCATTATGGACTTCATTATAAAAGAAATGAAGGTCAAGATAACTAGTGATGGGTTTGGGTATAAAAAGGGTTAATTTCAATCCCTTTTCCCAATTGCATCCACACAAATATTACATTTTTAGGAATTGAATTCTGTCAGTTAATTTTATTTCAAAATCTTTGACAAATTATATGATCAAATTTAAACAAGAATTTTTCATCTAAAAACTTAATTTTATACTTCTTACTTTAGTTGAAGTAGTAGAAAAAGAATTGAAAATCAAAGCCAATATAAATCCATGTTTTGTACCACAACTTCCTGTCTTTTGTTGTTCTAAACTTTTAACCCTTAACCATCCACATTTGTCCTTGTTTTGCCATCTATTTACTTATTAACTGGGTTTGAAATCAAAATACTCTTTGCCTCTTAAAATCTCATACTTATAAATGCTTGACAGTCATAAGATTTGAATTTGCATTATTGTTTTAGTTGCCACATTTTGACCAGTATATTTCCATCATCAGATGACAAAGCTTAAGCCAATGTTTAAGTATGAGTCATTTGCAATCTGAAAAGCATACTACATGATATAGGCCAAATTCAATCAAGCATAAAAATACAAAAATGAGTCAACATGAATTTATATTTTAGTCAATAAATCTTGTCCTCTGTCTGCTTCACTAACAAACATTGATAACTTCTTGTTTTTATGAATCAATCTTTTTCTTTTGTTCTGTATCAATAATAGGAAAAAATTACCTGTTTTGACTATTGTGCAAGAAAACAATAATTTTTACTTTAAATTATGATTCAAAACTGTCAATAAAATTTCCCAGCAATGAGGTTGGTTCTTCTCCCACTGAGAAAGCAATGTTTCTCAAAATAATTCCTTTAGAAATATTTCTATTTTATTTCTTTATTGTTCTTTATTCTGAATTTCTGTATTTTAATTTAATGGTTGAAGAATACATTAGCTAAAAAATGGAATAAAGATCAACAAAGAAAGTTAAGGAAAACTAAGAAAAAATGAAGGGATAAAAATATTTACATAAAAAGTATCAAAAATAAATAAAGTGACAACAAATAGTGTAAAATGAAAATACTTCATTTCATAATCTGAAAACAACAAGAGAATTTCAAGTCTCTTGTAACATAATGTTAACATTCTAATTTAACGACAGACATACAAGTAGAACATACTTAATAAGCATGTCTAGCCATGTGTTAGTGAGAGGCTGTAAATGATACTTCTATACATTATATCATCTCAATGTATATATTAATTCTACTGGCAAAAGAAAAAGCCAAGGTCGGAAGAGCAGAGAGAGAGTTAAGTGGCCGACATTACTCTGATCATTATTCAAATTGAACAACTATTGGTCAATGGGGAATTGACATCAGTTTGACTGAGTCAATCCTTCAGGCACATCACAAGTACTGCTTGTTTCCTTTTGCCACAGATCAATGTCATTTGATGTATTGAATTCACAATGTCCCTTGTGATTTGCTCACTACAAAGTTCCTCCTGCAATCTCACTTCTAGTTGACTTCTTCATACCCAGAACTGCCTTCTCTAACCCATCCATTTGTCCTGATCACCAAACTTCACAAGGGCTACATTTTTTAATCTCATTTTATTTGTGGTTGTTATGTTCATTATCCAGACACTTTTAATATCTTTCTTTAGTCTTTGATGAATTCACTCCAGTTTAACAATGGGATTATTTTACCCTAGCTAAAAGATTAGCAAAAAAAGTGTAAGTAAATCTTTATTTTTTTCTTCCTTGCTTTTTTCTTTTCTCTTTTTCACATCCAATCTTCAATTTTATTTGTTTTCTTCTTTTTTCTCTTCTTTTGCTCTTCTTCCTCTCTTTTTCTTTCTTTTCTCTCTTCATTTTCTTATTCTCTCTTTCTCATTCCATCTTCCTGCCCTATTTATTCAAGTTGTTCATTCTTGGGACTATCTTTCCATATTGAATTCTAAAATCAAATTTATTGCCCCAAAGAAATAAAAAGCAAAGTACAAGCTTGAATATGGATTGTGTTTTGCTTCCATGCAACAGTAGCAGGAGCAGAAATTGAAGAGAAACTCCTTTTGGAAGGAATCACATACAGACAATATTTTCCCTTCTAAATTGTTCAATTCATCCATTTCAGAAAAAACAACCTTCTCCACACCAACAAAGAATGGATTATTAACTTTGTCTATTGATTTTGATAAAATCTGTCAGATGTGAATTTGTATTCAAATTTACAACTTGCAATATGAAACTAGGGAAAGATATTTTCTATTTCCTAAATGCTGGGGTGTGGGAGAAGATGTATTTAGAACAATTCTAAACTGAATTTGCTAATTCTTTGGCTGTTTTTGATTTGTCATCAAATTAAAACCCATAAATAGGAAAATACGATTAAATTTTCTTTAGTAATATTTTAAGGAACTCAGGAATAAAATAAATGTTTCCTTTTTACAATAAGTATTTGCACCTTTGTCTTAACCTATTTTAGCTACAATTGTTCTTTCTTGGTTCTATAAATTCTGTATTTTTCATCTGATCCTCACAAATTTGAATAAATTAAGCAATAAAATGTTTCTTATTCTTGTATGCTATTTCCTCATTGTGAAATTTTATCCATTAAAATTGTAAGAAGAGGATAATTAAATAGATAAAAATGAATTTCAAGTAAGCTACTATTCATAAAGCCTTAGCGTTCTCCATGGGGGGCACAGAAGGGGTGTTTTTTAATCCCTATTCCTGGCTAAAAATTGAATAATAATACCATCATAATGAATTTTCAAAACTGTCAGAAAATAAACATGATAATCAATCAGGATTTTTAAGGAAAAAACATAAAAGGCACAAGTTTTTTACAAAATTAAAATAGGAAAAACTATCCCATAATATTATATTTCAGTAGTTGCAAAATTAATTTTTATGTAATTTTTCTGTCTTGACAAATATTTGGCATCAAAATAGTATACATATATTTTTAATGGAAAACATTGATGCAGACATTAACTAATATTAAGTCATATATCAAAATGTAGACTCAAATGTCAAAACTAAACAATTACACTGCCAGCTGTACACCTAGTAAAGTACATAGGTAATTGAAATCTATAATATATACATGTCTTTCATTGTTATTTTTATTATATTAATGTATATTCTGTTCAGTACAAAAAGTACACAGTACTGTACAACATGTTTCTACTCAGTAACATACGCAATGCTATCATCCAGCATGAAGTTATGTTCCATGCAGTCTTTTGTTTTTCTTTCTCATTGACTAAAATCTAAAAATATAATGTCATGTACGTCACACACTCCACACAGCAGTTTCAATAGAAGAAACAATAAATGAAAGGCATGAAATCAATTTGGAAAACAAAGTAAAGGTAGTAAGACAAAATGAAATTAATAAAATTGTAAACATCTTTTTTTGTACAACTTAGGATGGTCTCACCAAACCATAACCGTTATCGTAAAGAATCAAATTAAAATTTACCAAATCCATCAAAATACTGCACCAATGAAATCTACAGCTTAGAGGAAAAAGAGCACCAAGATGGAGCCCTTAGGTGAAGTTGCTTGTAACATGAATAAAAGGTCTGAGTCAAAAGTGTATCCACCATAGACTGATGACAATCATAGCTATGTCTTGGAATTTTAAACTGCTTTAGTCTTTACACAATGTTAAACTCTTTTGGAAGAATTATATAAAATAATTGTACAGTGAGAGTATTTATCTCAACAATTATTTAATATGGATGAGATGTCATTGTTTGGTGTGAGATACCAGAAAGAACCTTCATTCATAAAGAATTGATAAATGAAGATTTCTTGAACAGAAAGAACATCATGTTGCTAAAGAAACAGAAAGTGAAAAGGAAGAGAACAACGAGTCAGCAAAACTATTCTCTGTACAGATTTGTTTTCAAGCTTTAACAGTACACTGAACTAGGTAGAAGACAGGGGTCAAACTGAAGCAAGTTACCTTTTAGAAGAAAATAAAATAAATGATGCAATGCAGGCAAATTTATCATATACATCAGTCTATAAGCAAATATTGACCATCCATATCTGAGTCCACAATATCCTGCTGGTAGGTGATTCCATTTGGATCAGGGGGTCTTACATCTCTGGGCAAGATTTTTAATGTATATTTTAAATTTTGCCACACTTCTTCCTCATTTATCCCCTAATTTTCTCCTCACTCTCACTTGATAATTATGATACAATTTGTTAAAATTCTAGAAACTTCTTTTAATCATCTTCATCTCCATTTCAAGTGCACAGATATTAATGTCCATCTTGGTCATGTTACAAGAGCAACTCACATACACAAATTCACACAATCATTTGACATTTTAAAACAAGATGCACCACAAAAATATAATCAAAGTGCCTTCCATATTTTTCATTTTACAAATTTAAGATAAAATAAAACAAAAAAACTTCTGTGTTTGAAATTTTGCTTACTAAACTGATTTAATAAAGATAAAAAGAAGTTTATTAATTTTGTTGCCATTTGACCTTCCCATTAATAATATAACTTTTACTTCTTTTTTAATTAAATACCATTTTTGTGTTTATTTTTTATTCATCATACTTTTGATTTCATAAAAGTTGACAAATTTTGTATTTTATTTATTAAACAGAGATACATAGACATTTGTATGTTTTATTCTGTTCAGTAAATTGTAAACTCCTTCAAGGAGCAACTATATTTATTCATTATACATATACATATTCACACACTCAAAATTCTAAAAAAAACTTCAGTTTATAATTGTGTTAGCTTTCTGCAAAAACCTGACATACTTGAAAAAATATTTTTTCTGATATAATGAGCATTTTCTGTGATTTGGAATGTTTTCATCTGAAAAATAATTTATATATAAGCAAAATAATATATCAATATATTTTATATAAGCAGGTATGTTTATATATATTGAAATTAATGTTTGAAATTATATATTTATATATATGTGTGTGTGTGAAATTATGTATATATATATATATATATATATATATATATATATATATATGATATACTATATTTATAATTTTTGTGTGCACATGCAAAAATAATGTGGTTTGAAGATTCAATAGAAAAATGTTGCACACCCCTACCTCCTTCACCTACACTTGTGCTGAACAAATTTGAATATGCTTTTTACCCATCCATCTCATCCCACCATTATTCAAATTAACTGCCTGCAACAAAACTTGCATACAAAATAGACTTTGAAACCAATTTTTTAATAAGCTTCACTTTTCATGAACAAATAGACCAGCCAGTATATTACTCACTTGCATGTGTTCACTCTTTCTTTCTTAAAACATTGTCAAAATAAAAAATTGATCAATTAAAAAATGTTTTGATTTATAAAGTAAAACTCTAGAAAACATTAATTTCAAAATGAACCAATTTTTATTTTCAAAAAAGCAAAATAAATTTACAAAAAGATGAACTTGTGCAATGCATTTTATGGCACTTTATCATGTGAAAGACTTTGAAAGTTTGCGTGACTCTGACTGTTTGCTTGTTACCTAGAATTCCCTTTATTCCTGCAGTCAGCCATGTTAAACATGGCTCTTTCATTATCACGATTCTATAATAAATCATGAGCATTGCTAATGTTTAAAACACCTCTGGGCTGTTCTTCAATAGAGACACAGACAGTCTAAAAAATGTTGGTAAAATGTCAAACAGAAATTAAGAAATGCTGACTGGTTTGAAGGGAAAATATCCAGACAAAATAAAATTAAAACAAATAAAAAAGTAATGCTTCATTTGTTAACAAAATGACTGGCCACAAATGTCAGTGTCCTGCTAAGGTGGTCTGAATTTATTTGTGCTTAGTTGTTCAAACATGTATGTCCATCAATTTTTTTCCAGTTTAGAACAAACGAACTTGTTTACCTATTCAGAAAAAATCAAGTGGATGAAGAAAAAAACATTCTGTTCAGACTCTCTCCACCTCACATACACAGCCACTATGACAAAAAAAAAATTTCCAATAAAGTCAAGAAATAATATAGGTACCATTTTATATATTAAAATTGTATTGTGGGACTAATAATAATGTATATTAATTTTATTGATTCAATTCTATTGAATAAATGTTAAGTCAAACAATCTCTTTTCATCTTACAACTTCATGGACTAAAAATTATAGTACACAAAATGAGCCCAAAATATTTAGTTTGTAATATAACATACCTAAAAATAAAAATTAAGAAATAAAGTTGCCCTAAAATAAAATTAAACGTCAACAGTATTATTTTAAAATACTTTTTAAATAAATTCATCATGAAATATCAACTCAGTTTTTATACTTCATGTTAAGAAACTGAGAAAATTGTATGAAATAAAGAGAGCCTGCCATATTTAATCAACGACAACATGGTTTAATTTTGAATCCACACTCAAAAACTTTCCAAAACAATTGTGACTGCATCTATTGTCAGCTGATTTCAAATGGTGTTTCTTGGAAAAATATGGCAAGATTAAAATTTCTTGCAATACCAAACTTTAAACTTTGACTTAGCATCTTTTTATTGCAAATATCAAAAAACAATTTTGCTCATCTGTTAATTCAACAAATTATTTTTAAAAAGTAAATTGATAGGCCAATAAATGACATTTTCTGATCACAGAAAAAATAAAAAAGCATTGAAAAGTTCAAACATGTGATTTCTTTTGTATATAAAAATGGCTGATTGGTATGAATTTTTTTATCTCTCACCTTCACACAGATACACACACATGCTTTTTTAATTATCCTTTTCTCACAAGAATTTTTTAAGTCTACTATTCTGATATATTTCATTACACTGATTTTTGCTTGTTTTGTTTTTCTTAAGAAAATCCATGATCCGAATTCCTGTAAACCAAATGTGGTTACAGAGTTGTCAGGCCAAAATATAGCAAAATGAGAAATTTTCACTCAGATTATTTTTCTTCTTTTTAGGATAATAACAAAAAGATTGTTAGGTCACCTGTTCCTTTGCAAACACTAAGTAGGAAAGGCTTGTTAAGTATTCTTCCAAAAATGTCAAGCTTTGTAATAATGATTTTGTTTGGAACTGCATTTAATTTAAACTGAAATTTACTAGACTTCAACAAAAAAAAAGTTATTAGAGTTAAAATTCATTTGCTGATAATGCACAATTTATGTTGTAAAACTCAGTGAAGCTGCTTCTGTATTTATGCTTAAAGATACTTCTACTTCATCTTGCTTATCATTCCCAATACAAAGCCATTTTATTTTTTCCTTTAATCAAAAACTAATCAACTTGAAAGTTTTTCAAAATATGAAAAATATATTATTATTTCACTTAAAAATGCAGTCTGTGACTGACAATCAATAAATGGCTTCCATCTGACATCATGTGCTAAATAGTTTGTTGTAGCAAATTTTGGAATCAACAAGACCAGGATTTTCAGTTATTCTTTGACACAAAATTTTCTTTTGCTTTCTTCAAATCCAAATGAACCCATTGTTTTATATGTTTGTCTCTTAAGACAAACATTTTGAAAGTTTTCTTTTCAAAGCAATAAATTACTATTGAAGAAAATCCAATGAACAAGGTGAAAATCATAGCAGAAAACCACCTGCCTTAGTCTGTATAGAGTTTTTAGTGAGACATTTTCTTGTTTTAATTTTTATTTTATTTTTTAAGTGTGTGTGGGAGGTGCTCAATTTAAAGAAAAAGAAAGTTCTCCAAAAACAACAAAAAAAAAACAGTCTTGGAACAGGCTGATTAGAATTTTAGAAAATGTATTTTGGGGATGGAACCAAAAATATTTAAAACTTCCCACCATCCCTACCTCTTGACCAAGCTTCACTCTTTTCAAATTTTTAATGAAAATCAAAATTGTTTTTTTTTAATTAACAAAAATGAAGTCTTTCAATTTTAAAGTAAAAAAATGAGGATAAAATTTTTGCATAATATGCCATTAGTTTATAACATTGTCATAAGTCTACAGATCTTTCCTTCCTTGACTTTTATTTTCAATTTTTTACCCTTCTTTTCAATTCATTTCAACTAAAATATTTAATCAAATCAATTGAAAATGATTATTAATTATGGAAAGTTAATAATTGCATTCAAAATACCTGCACTAATTTCACAAACTGTATTTATTGAATTTATTTGCCTCAAATTTTGGGATGATGGTTTTATTTTTATTTTTTTTGTTTAATTTGTTTTTTAACTTTTTATCTTGGTTGAAAGTTTATTTCTTGGACCATTTACAGTCCTCCTCCTTTTTTTAAATATTTTTCACTTCTCCTTTATTTTTTCCTCCCTCCTGTTTTTTATTCTTCTCTATTCTTTCTTTTTATATTTTCCCTTCCTTCACTGTGCATTCTTTATTTGGTTCTGTGAACAATCAACGGAATGCAACAAGAGACATTCAACAAAAGCATTCATGTAGAATCTAGAGCCACAAAGTTCCAATTAAAAATTGATATTCAACATCATCAGCATCATTGTCTTTGTTCAGGATCCCTCATATAGCAAAATAAAAACATTGCATTATCTCATAGGGAAAATATTTTTTGTTTTTACAAAGTATACATGCTTAACATTACATGACCCATATAAATATTAATATGTCAATAAAATTTGTTTAACTCTTTTGTTACGTGAGAAATCCTATTTTAAAATCCGAATCCTAGAAATAGAAATAAATTTTGAACAAGCTTGTGTTTCATTGAAAAATACTTTTTCAATAGCAGTTATTTTCTAATTCTGAGCTGAAGTATTTTCATTATTGTACTTTCTACTTGTAGCTAGTCAAAAATAAACCATAGAATAAAGCTGAAAAGAAAAGGTAGTGACTGCAAGATTAAGCATGATAACTTATCATCCATAAAGGACACACTCCTGAGATATGGAATACAGATTTAATTCTCATCAAAAATGTTAAAACAGTTAAATCATCTAAAGTTTTGTAATAAAAACTAGCAAGTTGATTAATAAAATGGCTAAAAATAATTGTAAAAATCTGTTTAGCAATGATTGTTCTGGTCAAACAGTCTAAGGGGCCTAACTCTTATTCTTAATTATTATTTGATGTGCTTACACATTAAAATTAAACAAGATGCTATTAGATTTTATCTTTTTGGAAAAAAAAATAGAGACTAAATATGCTATAGAAAACTTTTAAAATAAAAACAACACTGAAAACTTTGACACAAAGTTTAAAAAGATGTGTGTGAGAGAGAGAGAGATCTTATTTTTTAATCCCCTTCTTGAAAAAATTGGAGATTTTTCCAATGATCCAATCAAACCATTTAATAGACTTACCCCCAAAGAAGACTGCTTTAAGAAAGAATGCTTTTAGCAAAGAAAGTGTTGTCAGTTGCAAATTTATCAAAATAATCTACATTTCTAAAATGCAATGTGCTATCCACAATAGATATTTATGGTATGTGTAATACTTTTCACAAATTGCATAGAAACTACACTGTGACCTTAAGCAGGATTACTGGAAAGCAGCACTTTGATCTTAGGCAGTGTACACAACTACTACACTCTGATCATAGGCAGAAATCCACAGAGCAACAGTCCTAGGCAAAGTATATACTCTTATCTGAGCCATAAGTAGTTAACCATGCATCAATAATGCCATCATTTTTATGGGCACTATGCTAATGGTTTTTTATGGTAATTAAAAGGATTCAAATATATCTTGCTTGGAGATTTTGTTTTATTTCAGATCAGATCAGCTGATGCTTATGTTTAAAAGCCTCATATATTAGAAACAAAGGTTTGTTTAATTATTTACACTCGAACTATTGTCCTCATCTTTGTTGTTATTATCACAATGTTTTGAGGGATATCTCATCTAGTTCTAATTTAGTCCTGCTTTAAACAGCCTTGTGGATTAAAGTGTAGGTTTATGAATTTGGTGACAGTAATTGTGACTCAGTAGTACAAATATCCCTAGACATAGATAGCAGAGTCTACCCCTATAGATTAAATAAAGGATTCAGTTTGAAATTTCTAGTAGGTTACTTGTATCAACAAGTACCTGATAAATGCTGGAGGGTACAAAAGCCAAAACATTGTGATAATAGCAGCAGAGATGAGGTAATTCAAGTGTATATATTTTAAATAATGATCACTCCACATACCAGAAATTCAATGCTTCTTTCTAACATCCTCATCATTATTGTTTTTTTCCAAAAGGTTTTGGCTGATTCTGACTTACCTTATACCTAATAGTTTTCAGGGATTTTGGCTGCTTTTGACTTACCCTATGCCTAATAGTCTTCAGGGATTTTTAAGTAAAACTCTTTATTGCATTTACTGTCTTTTTTAATGATGTTTTAAAGTCTACCCCTTTCTCTAACTTATAGGGATTCTCTTCACCTCCTCTAAACAAATGTACTTCCAAACTGTCTAAACTAGAGCTTGAACTTATGATTTTCAGGGCATCAAAAATGTTCTTTTGATAGGTGTGATTTTAAGTGTAACGTCAATCAACATCTCCAGTTGCCTTGATCTATCCACTTCCCTTCTCCACATCCTTTCACCTTTCATTCCTATCTGCTCTCGCTCCAAATCTTCTGTAACCCCCTTGGCTTGATCGATCCACTATCTTTCTCCACATCCTCTCCTTTACCACTCCTATCTGCTCTTCCTCCAAACCTTCTGTAACTCCTTGCATGCTAGTGGCTTCCAGCCTTGCTTGGGGTGGAAAGCATAAAGAAAAAAAAAATGGAAAGAGAAAAAACAAATAGAATAAGTTAACTTGTTTCTTCAGAGATTGATCTTTGAGCTGAGCAGAATTTATCATACTTTTGAAATATTTTTATATTATGGATAAAAATTTACTAATCCTATATCCAAGTTCACAGGGCTATATTCTGAAGTTCTCTCTTTACCATAAATAAAAGAACAGGCTTTGAAAGACCTTTACAAACTGTACAGACAACCTATGTTTTTCTTTCCAAAAAACTTTTAATACATTATTTGATTCCTTAAAACAGACATGATATAAAATTCTTACATACCATTTTGCAAGTTTCAAAAGACAACAAAAACAATATTCAGTGTACTTTAACAGTATATTCAAAAAAATTTTTCTTTAGATTTCTGTTGACAATGGGAAGGGAAGTACTTTATTTTTCTAGACATCAAAGATTGTTTTATCCAATTCTCAATTTTGTCAGTTCCATGTAACTCCAAGTCAATTCTAAAATTAAATCAATCAAATCTGATCATTTCAGTTTATATTGACCATTCTTTGTTCCCATTCTTCACTTACTTGGAACTTTTAAAATATATAAACTTTTCTGATGAATGGAATTCGCAATAAATTATTTTTCATGCATCTCTCATTTCTACAGATAATTCTTCCCATGAAATAATGATTAACAAACTGATTTCACAGATGAACATTAGAGACATCAGTCTTCCTTCACTGAGTGTTTCTCTCATGTGACATTTTGCCAGACTGAGTTAAATTTAACTGATTTCATTTCATGTATGTTTCTTTTTGTTCTCACAACAGTCAAAAACCATTGCTCCTCCCTAAGGCAATTTAAAATTTACTTTTTCATTTTTCTAAATTACTTTTCTGATGAGAAAAAATTATCACTTTTTATTGCCTATACAAATTGTTTGGTAACATCAATGAAGTTAAGTTTCCATTATCTTAAAAAACACAAAAACAAGACAAGTGAACTTACCCAAAATGTCAGGTTTGTACCATGGCTAACATTCACAAAAATTTCAAACATTAATTTAAAATGTAACTCATAAATGAACTGTCTCAGACTGACTTACTCAAATGAACCTTGTCTTTACAACTGAAAGAATTTCTCCAAAGAATCACAATGCCTGGAATATTTATTTGGTCAAAAGACAATGAAACAGTAAGAAGGAAATGTGTTAAGTTTTGTCTGCTGACCAACTATTCTCATTGAATGGCAAATGGCTGTACTTTCTCTGACATCATTTATTTTGAAATGCCTTAAGTAATTCAGTGTGTCTACATCCTTCTGTTTGCAAATAGAAAAAATGCTAACAAAAAAATTAAAAGGTTAGATGGGAAAAGTCAACAGAGTTCACATCTGTTCTTGTTCTTCCTAAAATGTATGCACAACTCAATTTTGTTGAGATCTGCAGTGGCAATTACTTTCATTACATTCTTATCACAGAGACCCAGGTTGGGGGTAGGAAATGATAGTGAAGCAGGTTGCACTTCTTAACCCCTTTCCATTTTCACTCCACCCACTCTAAACAATCTCTGTATTCTTGGATTACAAAAACTCATTCCAAGTTAGATATATGCTTTATTCTAACTTTACTTTTTTGTCATTCATCTAGCACCTGCTTCTAAAACCAATTCTACCCACTCCTCTCTGGCCCACTGAGTTTAGCCAAGGCTACTAACCAAGGCCACCCACTTCAATAAGTTTATTTGGTCATTCATTAATTTGCTAATGGTCAGCTGGTCCTTCCTGCTTTTGTTCCTTACCAAATCTGTCTATCAAAGATTTACAAAAGTTAGAGAAAAAAGGTTTCAAATTTCTTCTACTTCCATTTGTTCTTTGTTCTCTCCTTCTTTTAATCTCCCTCTCTTGATAACTATCTTTCTCCTCTCTCTCCCCCAGATTCTCTTTTTCTGCTGTTTTCTTTTTCACTTATCTTCTCTCTCTCGCAAATGTTTTTAACTTGTTTTACATTATCTCATTACCTTTACCCTAAATTTTCTCTTTCCATCTCTCTTCCATAACATCTTGATTCTTCTTTACATTAATCTCTCTCTTCATCATTACTTTATTTCTCTCTATTTTTCTTTGCTTCTAATTTTCAAGGCTTTATTTAACTTGGATCATGTTTTTTGCAGTAGAGTTTACTTTAAGACATGTAACTCCAAATTTCTTTTCATACAGTCTTTCCACTCCCCATTTTCTTGCCAGTTTTATTAATCATCATTAACATTTTGATCCCAAACTAAAAATCAATAAGTAAATAAAATATGGCATTGATGAAAGGCACGAGACTTAAGGAAGTGTTAGAAATGTGGGTAGAGAGCAATATAAAGGGAGAGGGAAGAGTGGTAGTGGTAAGGAGTTTAGGTCTCAATGATTGACCCAAATCTATAAGATTTGATTGCTTTACTCTCCACCTCAATATCTACCCACAACAAATGTATTCAGAATTATCTTTGTGATTTATACACACATACACACATTAAACACACATACATACACATCTACAAAAGACTTAGACAGCAGTGCTGGCTACAGTCCATTCAACCCTGATGATAAAAAATCAGTATAAGCCTACCCCATTTTATTTTAATTTTAATTTTAGTGTTTTTATTATTTTCATATATTTCCTAAAATGCATTTATCTGCATCCATATATTAAATTTGTGTTATGGGACCTTACCTATAACAACATAGTGAACTATTACTGTCACTATGAATACTGCACCTCTCAAGAGAGAGGGACGAGATGGAATCGAGTCAAGACAATATTAGTTCACTCCAAACCACACTGACAGTCATACTAACACTTCCACATCTTGTATTATTATTCTGTGTAATATATCTTTGTTATTTCTACTCTTGTGTTCGTGTTGTTCTTCCTTGGTGCTAACCTTGGACCATAACAGTGGCGACGAGGTTATTGAAGAAACGAAGTTCTACGCGGACAAACTAAAAAAAACAACTTTTTGCTATCGGTCGTCCATAACAGAGGCGAAGGAGGTATTGAGAAAGAAAACAAGTTCTACGCGAGAAAAAAAGATTAAAAAAAAAACAAGAAAATTTAAAACCTTAACAGTGGTAACGAAGACACGAATTTTGCCAGTCAGCCAGAACAGAATCGAATTCTACGCAGAAAAATCTTTACGTTTTAAGGTTCCAGAACAACAGGCGACAATGACCTGAAGTCTACACTGAGAAAAAAGGAAAAATAGTTACACAAAATTACGGTGTAAACATGAAAAACTTTAAGGCAACTATATTGGAACTAATGAAAAGATAATTCGAGCAGCAACAAAAAAATGAGGAAAGACAGACTAGGCTCGAAGAAAAACAATTAGAAAAAAAACTATTGGAAATTCAACAGAAAAACGAAGAGAAGCAACTCGAACTACAAGAATTACTACTACGGGCAGCAACAAATAAAGGGCAAAATTCTGGAAATGTGGCGGCATTCTCACAAAATGCTACATGGAGCTCTATCAAAGACTTCACTTATGCACCGGACGAAGACAAAAACTTCGCGGCTTACTTCAGAAGATATGAAAATTCATATGAGTTTAATTGCGAAAAAAGTACATCTACTCCTGAGGAAACTAGGGTCAAACGAATACACTAAATTCGTAGACTATACCCTACCGAAGAAAACGAATGAGTTGACTTTCAGGGAAGCCGTGAAACTTTTAACGGAATTATTTAGTCCGAACGCTTCACTATTCCACAAAAGGTGGAAATGTTTAAATTTAACAAAAAAGGATAGCGAAGACTATATAACATTCGCTTCCATAGTAAACAAACACTGCGATGACTTTAAGTTATCTGAACTCAGCCCTGACAATTTTAAATGTTTGATATTCTTCCAAGGCCTGGTTTCGACTAAAGATGCGGAGATCAGACGGAGAATTCTAACAAAACTTGAGAGTGAACCAGAATTGACGCTACAAAAATTGGCTGAGGACTGTTAGAGATGTATAAGCGTAAAAAAGGACTCGAAATATATCGAAGAGTCTGGCGTCGCTCACATACAAAAAGTACAACGACAAACACGTTTTTCTCCCTCCTCAAAAACAAACCAAACAAATTATTTTACTACAAAAAGTCAAATGAAAACTCTGAAGAAACTACCACCCAGTCCATGCTATCGCTGTGGAACTTTGCATTTGTACAAAGATTGTCCATACCGCTATAAGAATTGTCGATCGTGCAATAAAGTGGGACATAAAAGTTCGCATTGTAGGACAAAGAAAGAAAGTAAAAGCCAAGTAAGAGTCACTAGAACTGACCAAGCGGACGGGATAAATATACGAAAATACGTACAAGTAGAAATGCTAAACAAAAAAATCAGATTACAATTAGATTCCGGATCAGATTTTACCATTATTAGCTTATAAACATGGAAGAAATTAAACAAACCGACCATGTTGAGAACAGATAAAATAGCCAGGTCGGTAATAGGAAGAACAATCAAATTTGAGGGGGAAATTATCACAAATGTGACGTTCAACGGAATGAAATTAAAGATGTATATTCTAAAAAATACGGAAAATTTATTTGGAACTGACTGGATGCAGAAATTTGACCTCTGGGATTTACCGATAAATACGTTCTGCTAAAAAGTGGAAAGGTTATCGACCGAGACAGAGAAATTGAAGGAGAAATTAAAGGAGAGTTTCCCCGACGTATTTTCAGCCAGCCTCGGGAGGTGTAAAAAAATGGCGGCCAAAATCAAACTAAAAGAAAATGTACAACCCATTTTCAATAAGAAAATAAATGTACGTTTCGCATCATTAGAAAAAATAGACGAAGAGTTGGATAGACTCGTGAAAACCGGTATATTGACAAAGGCCGAATATAGTCAATGGGCCGCACCTACGGTTTACGTGAAAAAGAAATCGGGTGAGATACGAGTATGCGCTGATTTCTCGATGGGATTGAATGCAGCGATTAAGAATTATCACTATCCTCTCCCTAGTCCAGAACAACGTTGAACGGAGGAAAGTTTTTCTCAAAGATAGACTTGAGCGAAGCATACCTACAAGTACCAGTAGATGAGGAAAGCTCGAGGTTGATGTGCATAAACACACATAAAGGGTTATATAAGTTCCAGAGATTACTATTCGGGATCAAGGTCGCGCCGGCGATATTTCAGCAAATAATGGACACTATGCTAGGCGGACTGGATTTCACGATCGCACACCTTGATGACATTCTGATAAATAGCAAAAATATTGAACAACACTGGGAACACGTTCAAGAGGTTTTCAGGCAGATACAAAACTACGGTTTTAAAGTAAAGGAAAACAAATGTGACTTCTTTATGAAGGGGATAAAATATCTGGGCCATATTATTGACGAAGAAGGGAGAAGACCAGACCCAGAAAGGACCACGGCAATAAAAAAAAATGCCAGCTCCAAAAAATTTAGCCGATTTACAAATCTTCTTGGGCTTAGTAAATTATTATCAAGAACTTATTCCTAACATACACAAATTACGCGCACCCCTAAACGAACTGTTGAAGAAGGAAAAAGTTTGGGAATGGTCATATGAATGTCAGAAAACTTTCGACAAAATCATTAAGGCTCTAACAGCAGATTTATTTTTAGCGCATTATGATCCAAAATTGGAAATAATAGTCGCGAGTGACGCGAGTGCCTATGGTGTTGGGGCATGTATACTTCATAAAATACTGGATGGGACACTAAAACCCATCGCGCATGCGTCAAGAACGTTGCTACCAGCCGAACAAAATTACTCGCAAATCGAAAAAGAAACGCTGGGGATTATTTTTGCGGTTGCGAGATTCCACAGATATATTTACGGTAGATTTTTCACCTTACAGGCGGATCACAAGCCGTTATTGACAATATTTGGATCAAAGAAACGTCTACATGTCTACACTGCTAGTTTTGGGTAAACCATAGAGATGGGGACGAATGGAATCCAAGGGTCTAATTAAATTAGAAATGTCAGTGGGCAATTTTCCACTTTTTACCCACTTAACTAGACATTTTTGAAACTTAGCCTCAATAAATAATGTGGAATCAAATTTATCTATGGGGCCTAATTGGACAAATTTAGAGGAATCCCCAAGAATGGTCATCATCTTGTTAACATAATCTTGATAATCAACAACTCCAGTAACTTTATCAGGTTTTGTAATCACTAAAGATTTATTATTACAAAGTGCTTTGATTACCTGAAATTGCTCCTTGTTCCAATTTGATTCATTATGTGAAACAGGAGAACCTGCGTAGCAATGTGCTATATTCTTTAGCTTTGCTTTAAGGTTGCTGACCTTGCTAACAGATTCAGGTTGAAGCTTGGCTAGCTGAGCAAACAAGACCTCAAACTCTGAATAAACCTCTTCTCGCTTAATATGCGAGGGAGGAACACATAAATCCAATCCGTGCACGAGAATCAATAATTCTAGCGCAGACAACTGGTATGAAGAAAGATTCAGAACATTCTGACCAATACCAGGATTAGCAGAACACCCAAATTTGTTATAAATTAAATGTTGCAACTTATTCTGGTGTTTAGTCACAAGTCAAGAATGACTGCGCTCATGAATAAGTGCAGCATAACAGACAAAATGAATCCTATCAAAATAGGAAAGTAAGCCCATTGTAATACTACATAATTGATATTTCTTATACAATTTGGCAAGACTATAAGAGAGCTTAGATATGAATTTGGTAATAAACGCCTCTTCAATTTTCTGTCCTGGATGTAAATTGGCCCTTTTTATTTTAGAGTCAAGCACAAATGAAGAAAAGACTTGTTAGCTAAGGCAGTTCTGATTTTACTTTTAACAAAAATTTAATCTACTGATTAAATCAGATTGGCACCTTGTCTTAAAATATTTAAGGATATGTTTTGTGGTACAAAACATTATTACTTCCATAAAAAGACTGAATCAATTCAGAAATTTGTTTTGAAATATCACCATTCTTATCTAAAGCTTGATAGACTCTTTCTGCAACAATCATTAATACATGAGCAGTTGACCTAGAGAAACAAAAGCCATAGATCTTGTCTGAAAGAAGGCCTTGTGTTGTGAGATGCTTAAGTAATTCGGCATTGATTAGGGCCTCTAGTAGTTTACCAAAAAGAGACAGAAGACTAATAGGCCAATAGTTGAAAGAGTTGGACAGTTCACCTGAGTTCTTAAAGACTGGAACAACAGATAAGAATTTCCAACAAGTAGGAAAACAAGAGGCAGTGAAGCATACAAAAAACAAATACTAATTAACAATGACTTTCCAAACTGTATAGTACAAATGAAATTTAAAGAAAATGAATAAAAATAGTAACCATGACAAATATGATATAATAAAGATATTTTACTGCAACCAAATGTCTCAGAACTATTTTAAATTGCATGAAAATATATTGTGTGGTACACATCATTTTTGATAGCAATAACCATTAATGTAAAATAATTAAAAACTTTTAACCCTATAGTTACAAATTATACAAACCTCTAGAGCTCCTATTAAGATCAATGTAATATGTGAATTCTTTGCCATATTAAGAGATTTCATTTTCAACATTAATAAAAAATGTCTAACAAATACATTGGTTAAATAACCACAAGGCTTTCACATGGACTAACATGCAATTTATGAGAATAGTTCTATAAAATTTCATATTAATCAGTATAGCACCAAAGATAATCATATTCCTAACAATAGTAGGCAGATACTGGTAGTCACCACAAATATTAAATATTACAGATATTGCATAAAATGCAAAAACATTATTAAAACAGACCTTGTGTGTTGTCTTTTATAAAACCTGTTTATTGCATATTGAATATTGTTGTTTTTTTATAGGGGAGGAACTGGAATTGTTCACCTCTATAGGTCGGCCAGCCTCTCCTGCCCAGCAGTGTCTGTATCTCTGCTAGATTCTGTCTACCCCACATGTCTTCATTTTCTAACACAACCCACCTACCAGGCACTTAAATATTGGAGCAACCCTTCCAGAAACTTATTATTTTTCTCTGCAGACCCCAAACTTTCACCAACAAAAATCATTTGAAGCTTTGCAAATTCAAATTAAAGAAACATTAACCTTTAACCCTTGCTTAAAATTGGGAACAACAAAAGAAAAGGGAGAGTATAGGAAGGAGGAAAGGAAGAAAAGTCTTTCAGTGCTCATCTTTCTTTATTTTCCTTTTTCTTTCTACTTCTTTTTCTTCATTCTCTCAACTTTTGTTCCATCTTCTTTTCTGCTGCTTTTCTTTATTATTCACATTGAACTTTGGTTTTCAAATATCTTTCAGTTTATGTTGTTAAAAGGCCAACCTTATAAGAAAACAATGTAAATAAATTAGGAAAATAGGGTAAATATTTTCATATTTTTTCTTACCTCTCGCTCTTTGATTCCCTTCATCTGATTCTATTTCACACTCTTTGTTTTACACACAGTAATCAGGCCTTTCTTACAAACTCTCTCCACTAAATGTCTCTTTCTATTTTTTTTTTTTTTATATTCTCCCTCACTCAATCTTCATCTTTATCTTTCCCACCTTATTACCTCCTTCTCCTCTTCCTCCTAATTTTCCATATCAATCTACCACACCCTTCTGGAGCATAAACCAATGGTTAGAATGATAGCAAGTTAATCTTTGAGTCTAAGTTTTGGGTTAAAAAGAAAAGCTTTCAAATCTTCAAACTGAAATATTGATTAGGGAGATTTTGTAATAGCATTTTTTATATTCATATACCTTTACAATCAGCAATATAAGTTGATTGTATAAATATTTCTTGTTCTTTTCTCTCTCCCTCTCTCTCCTCCCCACTTACAATCTATGAAAGGAGAAAAGAATCCAAGACATTTAACATTTAAGCTCTTTTGATTACAGTGAGTAAATTTTTATTTTTATTTTGTCTGAAGAAGCAAAGAAGGGAGAAAGCTGGCTTGAGTGAAGTGTAATTACATTCTCCATTTTTTTGTTTTTACTACCAACAAGCACATTCATTTTCTCAGAAACAATTCTGAGAAAAACATCGGCCCCCAAATACAAATTACCAAATCAATTACCAAATACAAATTACCAATCAGCTGCTATTTTCCTGCTATAAATTCTTTATTTTGTACCCAGAATTTTCAAAACAATCAAACACTCCTTTAGATTTATTTTCTTTAATTATGCAGGTGAAAGAGAACAGTTGTCTGTTCCTTAATTATTCTTTGAAAAAGTTAATATCTTTAAACCTTAACAAAACCGAAAAGTTGTACCAGCATTATTATTATTATTTATATCTTCATACCAGAGGTGGACATCAATGGGACCAAGTGACAGCAAGTCTTCCCAAAATGCCAGCATTCCAACTCTGGTTGTGATTCTATTCATATTTCTATTATGACAACCAGCCTTATATTGTCTCTTTTTGGTTCACAGTTAAAATGTTTGCCATAGACTAAATGTCTATTTTTTTTTTTTTTTTTTTAAGCTTTTCACCCCAAGCAAGGCTGGAAGCCACTAGCATGCAAGGGGTTACAGAAGGTTTGGAGGAAGAGCAGATAGGAGTGGTAAAGGAGAGGATGTGGAGAAAGATAGTGGATCGATCAAGGCAAGGGGGTTACAGAAGAGTTGGAGCGAGAACAGATAGAAATGAAAGGTGAAAGGATGTGGAGAAGGGAAGTAGATAGATCAAGGCAACTGGAGATGTCAATTGACGTTACACTTAAATAGTTGGAGATTATATTTGTCAGTGAAACAGGAATAAGGAAGGGAGTTCCACAGGCGAGATGTGCGAGACATGAAGCTATTGGAGTATAAATTAGTGTTGGAAAAAGCTAATTGAATACAAATATAATTTCTTGGTGCCTCAATATATACATGGGCCAAAGTTTTCTTTCATACAAGGCTGTTTTTATTTACCTCTTTTGTACCAGAAAAATACAGAGAAATAAAAAAAAGAGGAAGAAATTGAGAGACAGAGAGAGAGAGAGCAAGAGAGGCTAATAGATTTGCCCATGTCCCCACAGGCAAGAGTGCTGACTGAATGTCAAAGTTGAAGAAAATCATTCAACTTCATGACAGTCTGAGAATAACCATTTTCAAATTGAATATTGTTATTTCATTTGGTGATGTGTTGTTGAAAGACACAGAAAAATTTATTCTTATGCATAAATCTCAGTCAATCGAACATTTAGAGCTATAAATTTTCCCTTTAATACAAATAGAATCATAAAACATTATCATGAGAAATGTTTATTTCTCATCCACCATTTTAAACATGAACTTTTTTGGCCTTTCAAGGTCTGTTAAGCTTGGCATTGTTTGTTTAATTCTTGCTTGGCTTGGATTTATTCCCATTAACTGATTTATAGTTTTATTCTTCATTTGAATGCATTAATTCAACAAGACCAATATCACCATCTTTTTGGAGGTAGGACATATCTCTTAGGTGTTCTGCAGGCAGGACATGTCTGTTAGGTGTTCTGTAGGCAGGACATGTCTGTTAGGTGTTCTGTAGGCAGGACATGTCTCTTAGGTATTCTGTAGGTAGGACATATCTCTTAGATGTTCTGTAGGCAGAACATATCTCTTAGGTGTTCTGTAGGAAGGACATATCTCTTAGGTGTTCTGTAGGCAGGACATGTCTCTTAGGTGTTCTGTAGGCAGAACATCTCTTAGGTGTTCTGTATCACACACATTCTGTTGCAAATCCCTTTTTATTTTAAACTTGTTTCTATATGTATAAGAAAAATAATCCTGTTTTCTTTCTTTGTATTAATTGTTGGAATCTAAGATACCATCTTTTTAAGGAAAACTACACAGGTGCTGGCTATTTTGTTTTGTTGTTTTTCAAACTATTAACCATTAATTAAAAATTCTTTCTCAGTTAAAATTTACCATATCAGTGTCAATGCAATAAAAGTCTGTTTAAAAACAACTTTGATTCTGGTTCTATGATTTCTGTTAATGCTCTTCAAAAGAACTAACTTCTTTCATAAAAGTAAACAGAATCTTTCCAATCTTGTCTGTTTTCACATTAACATTACTAACAAAAGAATAAAACTCAGTCTTAAGATATTATTTTGTAGAGAAGATAAACAATAAGGAAAAGTATGTGTATGAAGTATCATCCAAAACCCATTGGATGCAACATGATGAAAGTCAATATATATATCAGCCTATGTGATTGAATAATAAGAAAAATATCCATGAGAATTAAAAGAAATAATTGGAAAGTTTTCATCTTTGTTATCATATTTATAAGAAAAAACAATCTATTTGTGGTACATAAAATCACTCAGAATAACAATGTTCTTGAATTTATTTATTTTGTTGATTTCAATCCCATGAAGAATGACTTCAGAACATTTGCCCCTCCACTTTTACAGGCAAACGCACACAAATTCTTGCTGGGATTTTTTTCTTGGCCAATAAAATTGACCAGTTTGCAGTTTGACATGACTCAGTCCAGATCTGCCTTGTCTAGAAGGCAGAGCACTACATTCACTTATCCGAACTTGCTTTTGTGTGTCAACACCAATTCTTAGTTTGTGAACTTTTTGCCTTCTTACTGTTAATTTACCTTACATATAGTTTCCTTGTTTGCCTGATATTATTTTATTTTTGCCAAGTTCCTTTTATTTTTTCTTGCAAACTTTGTTAATTCTGTTTATTGAACAGTTCTGTTCTTTATTTAGCATTTGACCATGGCTACTCACACCACATATTTATTCTCATAAACCTTATTAATTGAAAAGTAAAAAATCATGTCTACAGAAAGAAGTCTACTTCAGGACAGAAACACAACCCTCAGTCTACCTTGACACCATACAAGGTCTGTTCAGAAATAATTCAACCATCTTGAATATCTGTTCATTCTTCACATCCCTATTTTTTGTAAAACTCAAAATTTTGTTGACAAAAAGTCAAATTTATGACAAAACTAAAATCATCAAATCTCATTAAACATAAATAATTGACAGCAGATGGTTTGCAGAATTTTACTTTTTAATGATTTGTAAACTGCTTGATATTTGTAAATGTCAATTCTGTTCTTAAATATATAAATAAAGTCTACTTATGCAGAGAACAGAGGAGACACAGCTTAAGAGTGACTGCAACAAACTGGAGATCAAACTGATTGTATTTCCAGGCTTATAAAGACAAAATACTGCCTTACAAAAAGTAGTTCTTGCATTGGCTATCAATGAATGGAAACTGAATTTTGAACAGGAAATAGCGAGGTTTCAAGCTTAAAATTTTAGACTCAAACAACTTTAATAAAATCTCTTTATGTAAAAGTCAGTATTTGTTGTTTTGTATACTATGTATGAAGTATGAAAAACCAAAAAAACAAAAATGACAAAATCTGATATTCAACCAAATAGCAAAAGTATAATCATAATATTAAAATACTGTCATATGACAGGCAACACTCTTGTTCATAATAAGGAATTTTTTCTAACTTCAGCCAGCATTGTTCAAATATCGTACTTCTATAAAGAGAATTAAAATCATTTCTTAGTTCAATCTCTGCTTTGGGTCTATTTTAATGAAAATCATTATTTATAGATTACTTAGGAGGAAAGAAAATGACATCTTTATTTGCAATAAAAGGATTCTTCAGTATCATTTAATATTATTATTATACATCACATGAAACACAAAGAAAGTACGTGGGTCATGTAGATGTTAGTGCATTAATGTATATTTTGGCCATCCAGATAGCTATGTTAAAATCTGCACTCAATGACAGATTCGAATTTTGTACATATTAAGCAGCATTTAACATTGACATTATGTTATTAAGACTATCTGGAGGAATCCATTGACCAGTGGTCACTAACTTAGAGACAATTCTAATCATATTAAGCATTGAGATAAGCATGCACAGGCTCCAGGTATCACTAATTCAACAGGTTCCTATAGATAGATAAATAGATAGTATCTAACCATTTTGAATAATTTGAAAATCAGTTGGACCACCATGGATGTTTGTCAAAGGGAACCTTACAGCAAATTCACAAATGGACATTTTCCTATGTGATTACTCAGCAGTGGGACTCCAATGAATCAGTTTATGCACTATGTGATTGTTGCAAGGTTAATGTGTGATCATTGTCTCATGCAGATATTTTTCTTTTTTAAGCATTTCACCCCAAGTAAGGTGGGAAGCCACTAGCATGCAAGGGGTCACAGAGAATTGGAGTGAGACCAAATAGGAGTGATAGAGGAAAGGATAAAGAGAAGGATAGGGGATAGATCAAGACATCTGGAGATGTCGATTGACATTACATTTGAATAGTTGGAGATTATAGCTATCAGGGAAACAGGAAAAGGGGAGGGAGTTCCACAGGCGAGAGGTGTGAGACGTGAAGCTATTGAAGTAGAATAGAAGGCTACATTAAACAGTTTCAACAGTGAAAAGGTGTGAGCGGGATGCCAGCCTAGCAGAACACTTAAATTCATGAAGTCTGGGAACCAGCGAAAGCAGCTCATCAGAGTAGTTACCATGAAAGTATTTGTAAAAAAGACAGAGGGAGGCGATGACACGTCTGTGAGAGATTGACTGCAGACAAGATGCCAGATCAGGGCCAATTACATTGCATATCCGTCTCTGGATATTATCAAGAACCTTGAGGCAAACAGAAGGGGCACCAGACCATATATGGCAGCAATACTCCATGCAAGGGCAAATGGTTGATCTTGGCAAACCATTGCATCAGCCAGAAATGTCAATTTGCATCCAGACTAGATTTGAATCTCTGTAACTTCTGGCTTTTCCCCAAAAACTCTGTTAAAAGGAAATTTCAGACATTGGATGAGATTAAAGAAAAAGTTATAAAAGGTTGGATGATGGCAATCCTAAAAGTAGATTTTGCAAACAGTTTTGAAAAGAAAAAGGAACACTGGAATAACTGTGCAAGATGAGTACTTTACAGGGGACGTGGATGCCATTGCTCTAGTTAGGCTAGACCGACTGGATGATTTCTGGATAGACATTATATATATATATATATATATATATATATATATATATATGATCCTGATGAGTGATTTATACATATATCTTTATGACCAACTTTAAATTAAGTCCTTTAAACTTTTTTTACCTGTTAACTATATATAGATTGAAATTTTTCAGATAAAAAAAACAACTAATATGCATGCCTTTACGCCTCTTCCGTACACATGCACACTCTTTCATTCAACATATAGTAACCAAACACAAGTGGTTGCATGTGAGATGATGAAGTGGGGAGTACAAAGGTTCTCAGTCTGATCCACTTCCAAAACTCTGACCAAACATCAGAAATGTTTTTAATCATTTCTTGGTTGGGCTGAGAACATTTCAGTACCCTCTGTGTGTGTGTGTGTGTGTGTGTGTGTGTGTGTGTGTGTGTGTGTGTGTGTGTGGTGTGTGTGTGTGTGTGTGTGTGTGTGTGTGTGTGTGTGTGTAAAAACATTTTCACTGGTAGTTAACAGACAAAAGAAACCAAATGTAAATAACAGTGCATCCAAACTCATCTTTCAAACTCACTCATGCCTCAATCCTACAATATTCCGCAAAACATATCCTTACACAAGCACTCCTTTTTTGAATGAATGTGTGGTTTTGTACACACAAATACATCCAGTAAAATTGTAAACAAAAGTATGTGTAAATAGATATACAAAACATCTTCAAACTTGCAGTCTGAAAAACCTCAGCACCAAATCTGGCTTTGTTCCAGAATCTGTAAAAGCATCTCTCTGCTTTACTGGAATGTATCCGATTGTGACACAAAGTTGCTGCTTTTTAAATAAATTGATTTGGGCAGATGATGGGTGTGAAGGAAGAGGTCTGCAAAGTTCAAAATGATTCATTTGTCAATTCTATCAACAAATAAGAACAGCAAAAATAGAAAAACAAACACGTTTTTACAAAAAAAGTCTCAGCAAGAATTCCCGGTGGAAATATGTCGGAGTATTTCATTGATTAGGGAACAGCATCTGCTCGTGATTGTTTGGCCATTGCGTGAATCATTTAAGCATGAAGCACGGATGAATCAATGAGAAAAAGAGAAACAAAGATCAGAGTTGAAATACAAACTCAGCAAAGAAAGTTGCATCAACAGCATGCATAACAATCATGATTGCTTGATTCTTTAGTAAAACCCTGGCTTCTATTTCTCTATAAATCACCTCTTGTCAAAACATTCTGACAAATGTTGTCTGAAATTCTAGTTAAAGCATTTTTATTATTTCTTGAATTATCAATCTTTTTCTTAGTTCAGTACAAGGATGAATAGGAATAAAATAGCAAATACGAAGACTGTGACTGGGCCAAATGAAAAAATGTATTTACCTTAAAATCAACTTTCAGAATCTTGGATTTTAACTGGGCCTGAACCACTGGAGCTAGTGCATAAGTATGCACCTATTTCAGCCACCAATCAGGCAAGACTTTTGTTTGTTTTTGCATATTGTAAAGCTCAGTTTATGTATTTTTGGTCTTTTTCAGGTTTCAGTATAAGATGGTTCCAAATGACCAATGCTAGCAAATTGTGTAAAAGCAAACAAAATATGAAACAATGCAACAGACAAGTTAAAAAGCTGAAAATGCATTCACTAAAATATAATGACAAAGTTAACAAGCATGAGAATATTCATTTAAATATTTTGGGGAAACAATTCTATGGAGGTTTGATCTTTTTATTGGAAGACTGAAAGTTTTTCTATCAAAAAGGAAACTTTTATCATGTTTAGATTTCCCTCCTTAATTCAGAATAAGTTTTTCATAATTTTTTCTGTCTGTGCTTCTCTTTCCTTAATGAAATGACTGACCTGAGTCTGGGTTTCATACAGCAATTTGAAATTTACATTGTTTCAATGCCTAAATCTTTGCAGTCAAAAAATAAAATTAAAAACTAATGGAAATGTTCATCTAAAGAAAATTGTCATGTGTAAATCCTTTTAATTTATGAGTGATAGTGTAGTGGACCATGCGGTGTGTGAATGTGAGAAGAGAAGATGAGTTATCTCTAGGTTATGGCTTCCGCTGGCCGGTCCAGCTACATAAGAATGTTGGACTTTAATGGAGCCCAAAGAAAGAAAAAGAAAACAAACAAGACCGATATACATGTATGCAAACAAATATATATTAATAACAAATAGACTAATACACGAATTACAAATACATTGAAGACATGAATAAAATGTTACAGTCTGTATGGAAAGTTGTGTGTGTGTTGAGTTGAATGTCCGTACGGGGTGAATTTTGTTTTAGTGTGTTCCCAGAATATGGGAAACGCTGATTGTGTATAAGAGTTCACATATTGGAAATTTTAAGAGAAAGTTTTATATACCTCGCCTCATGTGCGAGGTTGCGGCCCGTGGCCGAAGTCGAGATAGATGCTTGCACGTGCGTGTAAGCAGAGAAAAGAGGAAGAGGTGAAAGGTCAGCCAGTATTTATACTCCCGGGAGAGAGAGACCCCTGTTGATGGGTTAAGGAAATGAGGAGGAGCTAACTGCGACAATAGAATCGTTTTGGTCTGTTTGCTATAAAAGTTTATCAAACAAGTAAAACAAAACAATCTAAATTAGAATAATGAAAATATAAATGATGAAAATAAACTAATTCATATATATATATATATATATATATAAAACAAAATGCATATCCATATATATATATATATATATATATATATATATATAATAGTAACACTTTTCCCAGATTGGATAAACACTGCACATACTACTCTGATCATAGGTACAAGTGCCAATCCCAATGTAAATAATTCTGTATTTTTTTTTTAGCTAGGCAATCAATAAAATAAAAACAATTACAAAAATGAACTGTATAAGAACTCTTTACCAGTTACTTTCAAGAATCTATGTAGATACATTGTAGATGCCATTCAGAGTTCTTACACTCATTTGTAGATTCAGTTCTGCAGACTGTGGCTCACTTCCTTGAAAGCCTCCAACAAATTTATTAGATTTCCAAGAAATCTTTCAAAATCAACAAAATATGCTTTGCATATGCATTTCTGTTTATTTTAAAATATACATAAAAAATGCAGTGACTATCCATGTACATGTGGATGGTATTTTCATAAAGAAACATATGTGGATGGTATGTTTATATAGATAATTATTAATATGGCACAAGGTCATATTTCAGGATTTAATTTAGTATTAATAGTTTGTAAGAGAAGTATAATAACCACTTAAAGCATATACTTACATATACATTGTAAACAGATGAAGATTTATGACTGATTCATGTGTGGATGTATAATGAAAGTAACACCCTTTTGTTGCTACTATTGAGGTGAAATAATTATTGGAAGATGGATTTTCCCATGTGCTTGCTTACCATCTTGTTTTTTCTGTTAACAATCATGGTGTACCAATGATGATAAAATTTTGTGGAGACATCTGATGATGGAAAGAATACACGTAGAAGTGGATTCATGTCTTTCCTAAGATTATTAGTATAAAGTGAATGCAAGTCAACCCTAATAAGAATTTGAACTTGTTACATTGATTTCAATTTCTCTGTTGACCACCATTAAACTACTCAACACCCACATACTCCACAGACCTATATTATATATTAAGTAACCAATGTGCTATGTAAAATGAAAGATGTGTAAGAAGAAAAAAAATCTTCTTATACAAACCTGGATGAATTGTTTACTGCAGAGGAAAAAAGTGCTTTACAAATATGTTTTTGTCACTTTTGTTCAGTCATCATCTCTTGTTACAAATTTCTTTTTGTGGTTAATTAGAATGATAGTGATTATTATTAATTAAATTCTCTTTTTCCGCTTTCATTCCTACTGGAACTGACCAATCTTTTCTGTTGTTTGCTTGCTTGTTCACACCGAACTACAATTATGTTCCTTGTCCGTGAGGAGATTTGAACTTTTTGTTTTCTTTGGCTTTGATGTTTGAAGCAAATTGTATCATGGGAAAATTTCAAGCACATTGCATTCTGGGAAATGTTTGATGTCACTGTAAGCAACATGCATGATTCATTAAAAAAATAACTCTTACTCATCTGAAACTGGTCTGGATAAATTTGTTCACATATTTTCCCACTTGCTCTCTTATCTAAGTGTTTTTTAACATTTAGTTTCCTCAAAATTGAATATTTCTCTTTCTCAGAAAATGCCAAACTCTACTTGAAAAAAAGAATATGGCATTTTAGTGAGAAATTTATACATCAATATTCAATTTCATTCATCTATGCAAATTAAGAAAAAATTTTATTTTAATTTAATAAAAAAAAATATAAGTTTTGTCAGCGATATCTCCAAGTAACAGAAGACTGTGCTGTTTCAACAATGAAATATACAGGCCTTTATACAGACTAATTTAATGATTCAGTTCATTTACATATGTTTATTCTACATGAAGAAAACCTAAAAGAACCAATTCCCACCTGACTCATTTTTTCATCAAAAGTTTCTTCTCTTATTTTGTTTCTACACCAATTTTTAATGAATGATAACAACATTCAATTTCTTCTTCTTAATTCTCTTTGTTTCTTTTGAATGAAATATTTTGTATTCTCACACTCTATGTGGGTGTGGCATATTTAAAATGTGTCTCCCTTAAAATTTATGTGTTTGTGGAATTATCATATTTGAAGTTTTTGGTGCATATACTTTCATTACAATATGAAATTACAATGTAATAAAAACATTTAACAGATATTCCCATACAACAATAAATTCAAAGCATACTGTTTAATTCAACACAAAAATAAAACATTTAGTTTTTAGAAAAATGTTATTTGCCAAAGTAATGAATATAAGACATTTTTGTTTCTTTGTTTTAAGTGTTTCAGTATTCACAAGTGACTTACATGCACCCTGGAGGTAAAGTTCATGCCTTTTATTTATTTATTTTTGAAAAGTTCAGTGTAAGAAAGACGAAAAGTGATTAGAGTTCTACAATATAAAAGGAGAAAACATTTAGGTAGATCATCCAGCAATCAGATTTTGTGGTTAAAGGAGAATAATGTTGTTAACATATGTGTAAGCATTTGTGAATATAGGTGTGTGTATGAGTCAAAGACTCTAACAGTTTTGACTGATGAATGGAGACTTTCTCTTCTATTTAAAGAAAGAAGCTGACTTAAAACTGATGACTTGAAAGCAAAATTTTAATAACTTATGATCAGTTTATAATTGATAATATTTTTAAAACAAATTATTTTTATATCTTATGCATGGATCCACTTCCTTAGATGTGTTTTTGATATTCATACATCCATTCTTGCTAGGAACTGAGTGACAACATGTCTTCTTAAATATCCAATACTTTCAATAGTATTTTTGCAGGCCACAACTCTTCCATGATCTGAACAAATTCTGGTAATAAAATTTTGAAAATTACAAAATAAAAACCTTCATGAATTTAAACATTTTATGCATGATTAAACTTTTTAATAAACTGAAAATATCCTGTCAAGATTTCTACAAAAATATTTGATCTTATTGTTTCTTCTTTATAAAGGTTCTTGTTTATTTATAGATATATTTTCCATTCTAATATTTTCCAAATTTTCATTGGTTAATGAGAATAAAATGCAGTTATTTGAATATTTCATTGTATATATCTATAAACTCTGCAAAATATCATATTTCTATTATGCAGGCAAAAAAACTATTTGCTGTCTCTTCAAACAAAAACTATTTTATGATTAAATTACAAATCAAAATTTATAATTTGTTTGTTGAAATTCAACATCTTGTTATCAGTCATAAGCTTTTCAACCAATTTTGTTGTTGCTGAAGGAACAAAGTATGTTTACTAAATTCTTGAAGACATAGCATCATATTCTTCTTAATGTTGGCAGGTTACAGTTCCTGTCATTTTTCATCCCTTTTTTTAAATATCTTTTAAATTATTTTGTACAAAATGTTTTTTAAAAAAGCACTTGAAAAGACATTTACTCTTCATATGTAAAGAGATCATCCATGAGAATAACATAGATTCTTTCTCTCTCCACACACTTCTCTCACTCACTCTCTCTCTCTCTCTCTCTTAAAAGAAAAGATGTGGGGAGAAGCGTTTTCTTTTCCTGGCTCTATATTTTAGCCTTAATAAATGAGACAGGTTTGTGAATACAGAGGAAATACCTAATTTTTTTGGCTCTCTTCCAAAAACTGACAAACTGTCCTAGTGTTGTGGGATTGCCAATAAACAGGAAAAAATAGACAGCAGAAATTCAAGGCTCCTTTGAATTAGGAAATTAGAATTTCATCCAAATTACCTTTTCTTGTAAATTTTTTAGCTGAAAAAATGGAATAAAATGTAGCAAAAACTTTCAATATTCAGTCCAATTCACTTTCTGGTTACCCTCAGCTGCAAATAGCAACACTTTTCTATATATTTCCATTTAGTTTCTGTACATTTATACATTTTTTTCACATTTATCTTTAAGCAAATTCTTGGTTAGAAAGACCCTTTAAAAATTTCTAGTCATTAAAAAAATTCTTTGATAAATTCATGGCTTCTTTCTAAATTAATAGGCACATTTCTGGAAGTTTTTATTTGACTTCAACAATCAGAGGAAAATAATATTTACAATTCTAAGCTCAGGTTTCATTTTTTTTTTTTTTCATTAAATGAGAAAGAATAGAACATTCTGTTTTTACTCTAACTATCCACCTACAGCTTTATTTAAATAAACACTAACATATATATATATATATATATATATATATATATATATATATATATATATATAGAGAGAGAGAGAGAGAGAGAGAGAGAGAGAGAGAGAGAGAGAGAAGAGAGAGAGGATGGGAATGACACAAGCAAGTAGTGTTTAATAATGACCAATAAATAATTTTATATGCATAAAACTATCAATAATTAATATACACAATTTCGGACACCTACTAAAGAGTTAGGATTAACAAGTTAATCTCACATGCCACTTCTTGTAAGTTTAGGCATCACTTAATACCACAGAATGTGCAAAGGATACATTTGCTATATATTTATTAGTTTAATAAGAGTAGAATAATAAGTCAATAATCTGACATAGTTATTAGTTGAATTTTGATCTGAAATTTCCACTGTATAAAGTTTAAGATATGAGACTTATAATGTGATATATATATATATATATATATATATATATATATATATATATATATATATATATATATATATATATATATATATATATATATATACACAAATATACACGACATTTTTGTTTTATTTACTCATTTATATTCATGAGTAAATATTACAAAACTCTTATTTGTATGTGTATTAAAAGGCTATTTTAAGAGAATTTAAAATATATCACACATATTCAAGGAAAAGAATATACAAACAATATATATATATATATATATATAATGTAAAACAAATACATATTTATAAGCCCCAACCCCAATGTATAAATTTGTTATAGACATAGAAACCTTTATGTTCATTTTTCCCTTTTTCTGTCAGACAGAAAAACATGAAAAAAATTATCTTGTATATATAAAATACTTAAATGCACAAACAATTTTAGCAATTCCAATTTATTCCCACTTATAGTTTTATCTTCTTGTATTTTAGAAATATCTTCTTTCTTTTTTCTCTTCATTTCTTTTCAATCAGCAAATCAAAGATGAATGGGATAAAGTTTTGTTTGCATCATTTTTTTTTTTTTTTTTTTCTTCCATTCCTAGCCTCATGGAGATGCGTTGAATGCTGGGGTGAATGTATCAATTCAGTTAACAAGCCAACTGATCACCACCCCACACATAGACAATACTCCAATCATATCTACACACACAGAATTACAGAGAAGTGCAAGTCAGTTTATTATCTTCAGTTTTTGTTTTGGCATATCTATTACTGGGCTGGGGTTGGAAGAGACAATTTTGATCTTTTTTGTTTTCTGCAAAGTTAACTCAAGACCTGAGTGCATCCAAAATTGATTGGCCAGCTTGTATATGATTCTCTTTCATGAAGTCAAGTAAATAAATAAAGATATTACACCCTGACAACTATTATTCCCAAATCTGTAGAGGCTGTAAGCAACACACTACTCCTTGAATACAGAAATAATGATATACCAAATAAATTATAGATTTTACAAATACAAATTAAACTGCTTTATATTCTAGTGATAATTTTAAGTAAATTGGTCTGAAAATCAAAAAAGTTTTTTTGTAGGCTTACAGCTATGACTACCCCCATTCCAAATTCTTGGCTGAATTACAGTTATTCCTATCACTATACAAAAGTGTTAGCATGTTTAAACAATCTCTAATAAAGAACTTAGATGCAAAACTGAAGGAGAGATCATCACGGTTATTATCCAGAGACAATGGTGGGGATGGCTCAGATACATCTGCAGAATGGCCTCAAATTCTCAGGCAGCCCTGGACATCACAGAGCAAAAGAAACCACAGAAGACTCTTACTCCGATTCTAAAATCTTATCAGGGTTACAATTACTCCTACCCTTATTCCAAATTATTAGTGGGTTTAGATTTACTCTTACCTCTATTTCAAATATTTGGAAAGATTGCATTTACTCCTACCATTATTCCAAATGTTTGGCAGGGTTACAGATACAATATTCCAAATTTTTGGCTTATTTACACTTGTTTATATCCTCGTTCCAGAATCTTAATAGCTACTCCTTTTCCAAATTCTGCAACTACAAATCAGGCATTTTCTCTTGTCAAGGTTGATCCATGCAATACAGATTAATATTGTAGATTCATATTTATACTCTGACTCAATCAACTGTTAATTTGTCAGGAAAGAACATTCCTGTATACATCATGATCAAGTAAAATACAAAACTGACATCCTCAAAGCCCCAATGAAAATGATAAAGCATTGCTCTTTCTTTTAATTTCTTAAAGAAATATGGTACAACTTTCTTCTGACATTTATATCTCCCTTGATAGGGCAGGCAGAAATTAGAGTTTGATCTCTGTTCAATAAAATAGATTTGATTGGTTTTGATTAATTCAACCAAAAATATTTCAATATTTTTCTGAAATGTGCTCCAGTATCACTAATGAGGTTGCAAACAAAATGCACACATAATTACCCAACCAGTTTTGACTTTCCATCACTGAGAAATTAATCAAACTTTACTTATTTTTATCTAATTTCATCTTGGACTTACTAATCTTCTTCATTAGTTACAAAATTTGAATAAAAAGCAACATAAAATTAATGATAGAAAATCATTGTTTGTAATTGTGTATCTTTGATCTTTGGTGAATTAAGATAACCATGTCTTTATTTCAGTCCACAGAAACATAATTTGGCCTTTAAGCCATTCTCAAAATATACTTGAAAATAGAAAATTTCTCTTTACTGACTTTCATTATGTGCATATAGAGGGGGAATCTATGGGTGTGTGAATGAAAAGTGAAAATTGAAGACAAAATTTTCACAAAACTAACATAGTTTAATTATTCAGTTAGATGGTGAAATCCCATTCAAAGAAATCCCATTCAAAGAAGACAAACACTGATAGTGTATATATATACATTGGATTCCAAAATTCACTTGCAGATGAAACAGAACTAGGTACTTTAATTTAATTTCTATAATTGAATTGGAAGTTTTTAGCTTCTGTTTTTGAAACAAGGTAATTTCTATGTAGCGATGGAATCATATTTTTAAAAAATAATTATAATATTGGCTCTACTTGTGTATCAAGCACTGTTTTTTAAAAATAAAAACAAAAATACTAAAGAACTTCAGATTATTAACCTGACGGTTCTTTCCTGTTTTTCAATATATTTACGCGCGCACGCACGCACACACACACACACACACACACACACACACATATATATGCAATAACATTTTTTCAAATATGTTTCATTGAATACAACAGACAAGGAAAATTTGTTGAATTTTTTATTGAGTTCATATATATATATATATATATATATATATATATATATATATATACTCGACTCTCCCGTCGAATTCGATGTATGAGGCTCAAGCAGATCAATTCCTAGGAAACTGACAGCCCAACAACAGCACATGAGATTTGATTACAGTGGTAAAGGTTTCATGCAGAACCATCCACACTTTTTGAAGGGCAGAATACAGAGACCTGATGCACTATGTTCCACAGGGTCCCCAAACGACCCTCCACAGGTTTTGAATTCAGAGTTGTCCTTTTCCTAGACCATATATATATATATATATATATATATATATATATATATATATATATATATAAGTGAATAAATGTCACAATATGAAATACATGTAATGTATTAAAGGTGAAACAATTCCTAACAGATATTCCCTCTGTTTACAGAGGGAGGGCTGTCTGGACCTGACATAGATTGTTTCTAATGCCTTTAAATGTAAGATAGAGTGAGCACGACTAAGGATGGTAAAAGAATTGGTGCTGAAATTGGTGGCACAATTTTGATTATTTATAAAATGTTCTGTGATGGCAGAATCATATGTGTTGTTGACTATGTCACCCAATTGGAATGTACCATTCCTCATTTTCCTTGGTATGTGTTGATGTATTCTCATGTCTAGCTGTAGGTTAGTTCTACTTAGTTCAGCTCCACAACTACATCTAAATTGATAAATCACATTGTTAATATGGCGTAGGACATAGAACATCCTTTCAAGTAGACATCCATGCAGACCTGGTAGAAAAGACAACAGGTACATTAGCTGAAAAATAACTTTTTTCAACTACAGAGCTAATCTGTTTGGCAAATTTTCTACTTATTGTACCCAACCAAGGCAAACGCAAATAAATAGGGCACTTAGTAGTCGTACTCAGTTTAAGTTTTAAAAAAATAGTGATTTTCTTATTCATAACCAAATTATTAGCTAAAATGGATGTCAGTTGTCTCCTGTTAATTCCCCTCTGAAAGTTCTCCACTTCCTTAACCAGGTATTGAACTCATACTCTTTGGGTCCTGTCACTGGATCTAACTAACACCTTTATAGTTAGATCCAGTGACAGGACCCAGAGTGTGAGTTCAATACCTGGTTAAGGCAGTGGAGAACTTTCGGAGGGAAATTAACAGGAGATAACTGACATCCATTAGACATGGAACATGGAACTAGAACAGTCTACTACAGTGAGCAAAATAACGGGTTCAGTTCGACATTCCAACCACCTGAAGAAGGCCGGAGCGTACAATGGCCGAAACGTTGTGATAAACATGGTGACAAAAATGAGGATAATAGTCCAAATAATGTAAATAGTGTACATAATACCTCATCTCAGAAATATAGACAGATACAGAATCATTTTGTTCAAGCAATTTTAACTTTCTCTCACTGAGAGATTAATAAATCATCCCCATTCACACATATTTTGTTTTTGATACTACTTCTTTTTACTAATATAAGGAATTTTTTTATAGAATGAGCATAATTATTATTATCATCAATCAAACCAAGACGACCTTGTTGACTCCTTTGTATTTGACTAGTTTTACAAATTGATGAATTGCTTTGTAACTAAAAAATAAAAAAGAACTAATTAATAATGAGGAAGAGACGAAGATTTGAACTCTGGTCTCTGAATAATACTTTCATCTTTGTTTCTCTAAGGCTCAGTCCCCGCCCATCTTCAGCACCTGGCATCAATATTTTCCTTTGGTACAATAGTCACTTCACCTGTAATCATTAAGTCCAGCAAGAAGAGGGAATTGTCACCATGGAAACAAGTAGCTATCATCCAGTGACTAATTGTATGGTGAGCAATGTCTATATACCTACCCTTAGCTATGACCTTCCCCTCCCAATGTACATAGGTGTGAACAGGGCAGGGTCTCTAATCAATGTGTGTATGTCTTATGTCTATTCTTGACAAATAAGTATGGCATCATTACTCTGTATTGATTTCTGTTTTTCTCTCCTTCTTCTTCACCCACCCCATCTGCTATCAGGCCACATTGATGGAGATAGGCAGATGACAAGCTCTCAGGTAAGCAAATACAATACAAACACACACATACATGTATATATAAGGGGGTGCTGAAAAGTTCTGAGGCCAACCTAAAACGTTTTCAAAGATTTTTTGGATCATTTAGTCAGATTTTAGGAATGGTATAGGTACATACACATATACAAGCTTACATATATATGAATATACATATGTACACATATATTTATATATTAATCATATACTGAAGTTTACAATATACACCTTTATCTCTGGAGTGAGTAAGTATTTCATATGTTCCAGTGGTTGCACCTTTGACAATGCTATTTTGCCTCTATTTAGTTACAAAAGCAAAATTTCATGTGTATAAAACTTCACATAATAATCACCATCAATTAAGATAAAATCAGATGCATTCAAATTTGAAATAGTCTACCACAAGCACAAATATATGATTTACACCTATACTTCATCTATTGTCTAATAATCTTCAAGAACAAAGAATCTTTTCCTTGCCTTACAAGATGCAAAAATCCAAAATCTTAAATTATTTTTTTTAATAATGTTACCTTTTCTTTTCAACAAAGAACTTCTTGAACTACCCAAACCTTATGACAGAAAATGAAATTTACATTTTGTACATTTTGTCATGAGGACTTTTTTGATTCTTGATGGCCTAACAAACATTTTCTTTGATTCTCAAAGTACAACATATAAGATCGCTTACTGGAAATTGTTCAAACAAACTTTTGGCCAAGACTTCAAAATATGTTTATTCATCAAATTTCACTATCACCAAAAATAATAATGATGAATGGTGTGTGATATGAAAGAAAGAAAAGGTTGTAGGAAGTCAATATATATATATATATATATATATATATATATATATAAGAAAGACAACAAGAAGGGAATGAGAGCCCCTGTGTATTTAATCTTTTCTAAGACTATGCTCTGTGCATTTACAAACACAGATGTAAAGAGATGAACACTCTGCATCTAACCATTCCATACCACTTACCAAACAAATGTACCAATAGAAGACAATGATCCTGCTAATATTACCATTATCATATGCATGAAATGTATAACATACATAAATAATCTAAAAGGATATACTGAAAAATATTTAATACCTATGGTTTGTCTCAGTTATCATTTTGATAATAGTTGCCATTATTAAATTTCAAAATTTTAATTTTTTTTATAAAAATTCAGTCCTTATTGAAAAAATAATCCAATTTAAATGCAATTGGATGTAAATCAGAAAATTCAACATCAGATTTTAAACCAAATTCTCTCATGTATCATTTGTTTAGTTTTTATTTAAAACATGCATATGCTCGTGTGTATGTTTTGAGGCCTATGTTTTAAGCATACTCTTAAACCTTTATTTACACTCTTTGACCAAGCAATGAGACTATTGTATGTATACCTTTATTTGCATTAATAACTATTTATGTGATATGGAATATTTTACAAGTATAAGAAACATAAAATAAAGACATAATATTTGAAAGTCTCACCCACAGTCCTTGATGTTTGTGTAAAAATTCAAAAAGTTTACTTTTAGTAACTGTTTCCTCCATGAAATTTCTTTGAAAGGAGTCTATCACAAAGACGCTTCATAAATTTTTTTTTAATTTTTAAGTATGTTTTATTAAGAAATGAAACAATTATTAATATATTCAATAAAAAAGATGTTAATTAATATTTGTTTAAGCACCAAACAACATTAATTAAATAATGTTTCTTTTTTTTTAAATTTATGTAACTAATACCTGTTTTCCAATGATACTATTTTGTCTCTGGAATATTTCCATTGTTCTTTTCTTGGCCTACCCACATCAGCAAAGTGCTTAAAGTGTTAATATTTTCTGTCTATGAAGAATTAAAACTAAGATAAATAAAACAAAGGTCTATTTACTCAGGCAAATGTTTAAAATTTCTGAGATGGCACAAACATTTTTATAAATCCAACTCTGACAGACTTTCTGAAAGGCTTCAATAGAGAATTGTTTAAAGAACTAGATATTGTAAGGCTTAATATTTTGCTTTTCTTAACTCCACAAAAATTTAACTGGGGAACATGTGGGGAAGATAGTCTGATCAATTTGTTGCCAGCAACAAATCCACAAATCCTGTTGTTTGGGAAATCTAAAATAGAATTATTTATTGAAAAATGAATAAACCGGTCCTGCTTCATATATATATATATATATATATATATATATATATATATATATATATATATATATACAGATAAAATGAGAAAAATGGAGTAGGATTCCACTGTACATAACATTTAATTTAAAAGAGGGCTCAATACATAGTAGAGCTAAATATTATTTATTTTAGGATATTAAAACATGTTATAAAAAATTGCTACACAATTACAATATATTTCAACACCATAAATGTGTCTCTTCAGGTAATGTTAAACTACTGCTGAGTGAATGATTAATTAATCTTTCATTCATATGTATTGTAGTTTACTTTTTATAGTACATCTCAATACTTATTATTAAAAATTGGTATATATATATATATATATATATATATATATATATATATATATATATATATATATATATATGTATATATATGCTAGTTTTATGGATTCCACAATACATAAATTCCCTTGATGTGGAATGTAGGTGATTTGGATTTATTTTGTTCCATTTATGTTTGTTCACTTATATGTGCAGTTTTGACCTACTTGGGCAAAACTGTGGATATAAGTAAAGAAGTATATAATTTTATTTTATACTCTTAAATTTATTCTTGATTTGCTTTCAGCATCTAGCACCATTCTGGAACAGTATATTTCCACTGATTTCAACCTATTTACTTTGAATTTATATATATATATATATATATATATATATATATATATATATATATATATACACACTTCGTGCCAAATTATTATCAAGATAACTTTATTTTCTAATATTTCAAAAACCGTCCAATCAATTCACACAAAATTTTCACACAATGTTGGCAACCATGACCTGCGCCATCACTGAAATTTTCGTACTGATTTGCGCAATGTAAACAAACTGGCGCCATATTTGTTATCAACACGGTGATTTGAGAATTTAGTGAAAAGATGGGCCGTAAAAGCAGTTTAAGTGATGCTGAAAAGAAAACTATCACCTCAGAACTCTCAAAAGGTAAATCTACCCTAGAAATGGCGCCAGTTTGTTTACATTGCGCAGATCAGTACAAAAATTTGAGTGATTATGCAGGTCAGTGTTGCCAACATTGTGTGAAAGTTTTGTGTGAATTGATTGGACGATTTTTGAAATATTAGAAAAAAGTTATCTCGATAATAATTTGGCACGCAGTGTATATATATATATATAATCTGACCATACACACACACACAATATATATATATATATATATATATATATATACATGTTGTGTGTGTATATTCATATGATCAGATTATATATATATATATATATATATATATATATATATAAACTGAAACTGAACTAAATATAAATTGAACTGGTTTTGAGATCATTAGTAAAGTATTTGGACAATTAAGAAAATAAAGAAAAAGAAAAAAAAAATGCTCTTGACACTAGAGAGATACATAATTACTTTTTCCATTTTGAATTTAAAGGTTATCAAGTACTAGTTGTCAGAAGGGAGGAGGAGTTCTTGATTTTCATCTGAAAGAAGTCAAAAGCAGAAGAATGGAAAAACAAGGAAGAAAAAAATGCAAAAAAATGTCGTGGGAATGGAGCAGAAAAAGAAAAAAATCAATCTGTAAATTATATAAAACCCATTTTTTCTCAGCATTTAAATCTTTTAATTCTAGGCTGGGCTCAGCCTGGATGACTCTGCTAACAAATAAAGGTTGCTTTCCTGAAGTGCAACACTGAACACACATAAAACCTTGCCTTCCCTTGCTGTGACTGGGGACAGTATTTTCACCTGTCACTCGTTGGTCAACTCCTTCAATCATCCTTCTATGGACACAACCACCTTGCCTCTGCCTAATCAGAGGCCATTAATAAAATGGAACAAATCGTTTATAATGTTTATAGTCTGCCATTACTCATATATTTACCAAAATATCTTTCATTTGGCTTCATTATTAATCCATCATCATCAGCAAGAAAATATTAGAGATAACAAATGGACATGCTTGATTGTTGTTTTTAATTTACAATGCTACTATTTTTGCCTTCAATTAAAGAAGGCCATGAGAAGTCGGGTGATCAGAAAATTTAGGTTCACTGGTATGTAGGCAATAATCTATTCAGTTTTTATGCTAAATAAAGAATTAGGAGCATTATTTACATATAATCTTCTGGTTATTAGTTAATTCTACATCAGTATACACAGCCTCTTTATAAGTTCTTCATTTCTTTGTTACCTTCTCATTCATTCTGTTTTTTCTTCTTCTTCCTTTATTTCTTTTATTTTAAGAGTTGTTCTCTGCCATACATACAATAAAAATGTATTTGAAATCCCTTTCACATGCACGAGCTAGGACAATTATTCTTTTTTGGCGAAATATATACCCAGGATATTTGTATTCTAACCACCTTTTTTATTAAATATCCACTTTGATTCTTATCAATGACAGTAGGAAAATTCCTAGAAAGAAATTTTGGGTTTTATCTTTTTTTTATCAAATCTAAGATGCCAACTTCCACCTTTCCATAACTTTTAAGTAGAAATATTTAAATCTCTCCTTCCAGTAGAGTTGAATGATTTTGTCTCAAAATAAGATTCTTTCTTTATTTTCATATCTTCTTCTAAAGTATCTTTTTCTCAAGTTTTTCTTACATTCATAAGTCATAAGCCATTCAAAGAAATAATTAAAAGTTCTTTTGTTGGTTTGTTCATTCTTTACCATTATTTTAATTATTTTTACTTTTGACATTTTTGTGGGTTTTGCAATTCATTACAAGAGAATTATTATTATTATTGGCAGTGCTAGTGATGATCCAGAGAAATTTAAAAGATAATTATACTAACAGTTTCTAAACAGTATGTTGTATCACAACAAACATTGTACTGCATGTATAACTTCTCTTCTTTCTCTTCCTCTCTCTCTCCCTCTCTTTTGTATACTCCTTTTCTACTCTCTTCTATACATTACTCTTCTCTTTTTTTCTTTATCTCTTTATTTCTTCTACTCAAAGAAAAGATGATAAGCAAAGCCTTTATTAATCAGTAATGCTTCAGTTTATTATTAATATAAAACAATCAAATGCTGAAGCCATGAATTGTTTCAAACAATGAACATTTTGGCCAGACTTTGTGTCCCATAGAAAATAATCACTAACTGACCCTTATGTTGAAAAAATAATAATGCCCAAATTTTCAACTGATTTTTCTATGAAATGATTTTTAGTTTTGTTTCCAGTTTGTCTTTAGATTTTTGTTTTTTTTCCTTTGTTTTAATTGAATTGTTTTTGTATTATTGTATTTCTTTTATATTTTTCATTTCTAATTTAATAAAGATAAGATTTATTTTGATTTTAGTGTAAAAATTCAAATGTGGTTTGATAATTTTTCTTTTGACTCTAAAATCTTTTTTCAATTTTTAGTCTTTTTTCTCATTTTCATTTTTTCTTTTTCTCTTCCTATTTCCTTTATTTTATTTGGTCATAATAATTTGTGACTTCAAACTAGTACAACCATTGACGGCTCCCAAATAGTTCCATCTACCCAATTTTACTCACAACATTTGGGTCAAACCATGGTATGGTTTTCAGGCACTTTCCAAAGTCACTACATGCTGGGATTGCCTCCCCAGGATGATAACATCAAAGAATCACCTTCCTGCCTCTTACTTTCCAATCGACTTTGTATTTAAATCTTTGAAGATCAATGTCAATCTTTATCTTCTGTCTTCTTAATTTCTGTTCTTTTATTGTTCTCTCTCCTTAATAATGTTTTTCTTTTTCTCATATTCTTTCACACTCATTAACCCCTTGCATCTTATTGCTTTGATTGGGGTGAAATGATTGAAAATATTTAGAAAGAGAGAGAAAGAGAGATACAGTGTAAACATAAAACTGAACTCTGCGTGGTGAGTATCAGTTTTATACCTGAAGCAATCTTCAGAAATGTTCTGCTCTATTGGGGTCATAAAAACAATAAATATTGTCTAAAAAGTGTCTGATAATCATTTGAGACATGAAACTGACAGTAACCATACAGTGTTGATTTCTATAACCTCACTGTATATATGCTCTATCCCTAATAGTTAGCACACCTTCATAATATAACAAACGGTAAACTTTTCAATTTTTCAATGACATTTTGATTCCCAACATCCGAGCATTTTCTTCAGTCCTCCTTTTTTACTTGCTTGTCTCTCACATTTAATCACATTGACATGCAAAACCCTTTTTGATGATAAAAGCCCCATCAACTGTACTTGCAGAGGAAACAGATTACGTCTTAGAAAGTCAGCTTGAACATTTGAACACTTCTTTTTTTCTTTCTTCCAACAATATCTTCTATTTTCTATTTCTTCTCTCTATCTTTCTTCACCTTTCTCACTCACCCTTCACTATACTCCTCCTTTCTCTCTCTTCTCTCTCCCTTTTTTCTTCTTATATTCTTCTTTCTTTTTGCTCCTTCCTCATTTTATGGTTTTCTTTTTTCCTCCTGCCCATTTTGTTCAATTCTTTCTGAACTGATCCCATGGTCAGATATTTCCATCCTCACACTCATTGCCTTTGATTCAAATGCCATCAGTCATCACCTCCATTCCAAACCCCCTTCCTAAAAATAGTCTTTTTGGTTGGCAAACAGAACTAAAAGAGAAAAGATGGCAGATGGGCTGCACTGGCAGTATCGGTGGGGAGGGGGTAACAGAAAAGGGATAACTGCAAGTATATTTGAAATTTTAACTCATCCACACTTGGCTACATATGGACTGATCCCTCTCAACAATGGTCAATGCACTTTGACCCATGACTTTCCATGAAGATCTGCATTAGTATAATGCTGGTTACAATCTGCAAAGTTTGTTTTGGTGTGAAAATAACAAACCAATGTGTCAAGATGTATTTTCATTCTAAATGACATGATTATTCTAAACAAATAACGACAATAATTTAATAAAAATAATCACTGATGATTCAAATTTTATTCATTTTTTTTTAACAGGGTATTCACCATAAATATACGTACTCCTTACTCTCATGTATGCAATGACGTTAACAATAAAGGGTTAGTGGTAGATGTTTTCTATCTTGAACAAGTATTTTTCAAGTGTCTGTTTTGCTTATTGTACTTATTTTGTTTCACCCAGCAATTCTTCTTTTTTACACACTTAATGTAAAATTTTCAGCTGATAAAGCTAAAACAGTCAAGATGATCTCATTTAATATAACATGGCTTTTATTACTGATCTTTTAAGTTTATTTATTCTCTTGAAGTGAATACATTTGATCATTTTAGTCAACAAATAAATTAATTTATAACATTTATAATCTGTTGCGAAATTTTTCCCAAAAGAAATAAATTGTTATTGTCCTTTATGATTTTTACTTTCACTTTTACAACAAAAACAACTTGAATTTGATTTTTCTCTGTAGGATATTTCTTATTTTTTCTTTTTCCTGTAAAAACCTGGTTGATGGTGAGAACTGAATACACAAAAATGATAATATACTTCTGGAACAAGAAGTCCTACTGGCTGACTCATTTTCAGCACTGAAACTGAGGTCCACTCTTTTGCATCATGAATTGAATTCTGAGGTCTAGAAATTAAAAGTACAGCACTTATTTTCTCTGAACAAAAATGTTGTGAACATAAATACAACCTCAAATATTGACAAATCTGCCATTTTGCTTTGCTTTTCAGTTCAATATTGATTCTCATGTGAAAAATTATTTTCATGCTTCATTCTCTGCCAGATTTCCTCTCCTTCTTTATGAGGTGAAGGAAAGTTTGGTAGCTGAGATAGTTGAAAAGTTGGTGTCCAAGCCTATTTTAAAAGTAAACTTTCTAACACTGATTTTCAAGGCCAGAAGATTAGCCATTCCTACTACAATGATTGCCACAACGCAATCTTACTACATCACATTTCCTACTCATTAGGTTCTGCATCAAATTAAGATAAGTTTAATGAACATCGAAGTCTACATCAGTTTGTCTTTCTTTCTTGCTCTGTGTGTGTGTGTGTGTGTGTGTGTGTGTGTGTGTGTGTGTGTGTGTGTGTGTGTGTGTGTGTGTGTGTGTGTGTATATATATATATATATATATATATATATTGAAAAGGCTGTGTGTGTGTGTGTGTGTGTGTGTGTGTGTGTGTGTGTGTGTGTGTGTGTGTGTGTAACAATGTGGGTCCACTCAAATAAACATAGTTCTTTCTATTGCATGTGAGTTAGAATCTCTCATTTCAGTAACTAAGCAATTCCCTTTGATCTTAAGCCAGCAAAAAGCTTGTATCTACAAAAATCTCTTTGTACAAAAGTAGAGCTACAAACAAAGAACTGTCCTGGGTAAGATGTTAAACTGCATCCATGTCCTGGGTAAGACAATAAACTACATCCAGCAGAAAGGCCTCTGATCAGGAGGTTTTGAGGAGCGTGGAACCACCTCTTAATTGCTGGTGTTCCCAGGTCACCCTGACTCGGAGTGGTAGCACCTGTTAGGGTCCCAGCTATGGGCAAATAGTTAACTATTACCAGCAATACTTTTTTGAAACAAATTATTATCAGCAATACAATTTTGAAGGAAAGATATTACCAGAAACAGATTTTTGATAAAACAAAATATTACCAACAATAAAAAATGTTGTCAGCATTAAATAACCCATTGAGGTTGATATGCCATAAAACAAAGTAAGCCAAACCAATTTAAACCAAAGAATACATTTTCTATTCATACGAATCTATCCTAAAAATGTTGTCAGCATTAAATAACCCACTGAGGTTGATATGCCGTAAAACAAAATAAACCAAACCAAACAAAGAAGCCATTTCCTTCTTTGCTTTGCCAATAAACCATTTCATAACCAAATGTCTAAACCTTCATGCATTTAGAATTGATATGTAAATATTTTGACTAAACCAAAAATGATTACTTCCTGTCTCTTCTATTTTGTCATTCAAAATTTTATCAACCTTCTGTGTAAAAATACGTATTTTTATTTCTTCTTTTATACACTTTAATTTTTAATTAGCACTGAATAAGAAAATATGATAAGAATATGTGAATAAAAGAACCAGTTGTAAAAACGAAAGCATTAAGTAATCAATCTTTTCATTTTGTACATGCAAAAATGTCACATGCAAAAATGCATTTACATTTAAAATAAAACTTTTATTTAAATCAAATATTCATGACCAGCCCATTTTATTTTACCTTGTGATAATTACTCTATTTGTAGATATTTATTTTGTCGCATACAAGTCAGAGAATAAACTCACTAACAGATGTTTGAAAGATGAGAACCATCATTTTACAGCAGACACTCACCATCAATTTGTTGAAACATAATTTTGGCATAACTGAAATCTAAAAATGTAAAAATATGCATTTTATCAGTTTTGTAAAGAAAAAAATGAACAAAAATCAGCATTTCTTTTAAACAGTTCAAACCACTTTTATGTTTATCTGCGAGTATTCTCTGGAAAATTAAATTGCATTTCTTATTTCATTGATAAAATGAAAATCCTTATTGTTTTAATGTCTTCATTAGCAATAAATGTTTTCTTTGTGTCTTCTCTTTTGAAATTGGCAACATCTACAAAAGGCAATTGTTTTTTTTTAATTCAAAAGTCCCATCTGGACTTTTGGATAGACTTATTAATCAAAACTTAAGATGTTTTTCTCCAAGCGATTTGTCTCGCAATGTCTACAAAGATTTTACTGGCAAAACCCATGTTTGCAATTTAGGAGTAAATGTGAATTAATTCATAACATTTGAACAATGTAAATAAAATCATTGTAAAAAAATATTCTTCTTGATTTTTAACAGAGGGACAAAATTCTTAGCTTAAATATTTTGCTTCTGTTGTGTCATGTAGAAAAACATGACTACATTTTTATAGTTGTAGGTGGAGAGAAAAAGTAATGGTTGATGTCATCATGATCCAATATGATTGTAAGTTTCAGTCTGGGCTGCAGTTTTGTTTTATTATTGAAGGAAGAAAATCATATAGTAATATATGAGTGTCATCATTGTTTTAGGAGAGTGTAGGAAGCATTTACAAATATGTCCAGTAGATAAATGCAAAACCAACCTATATATAATAAATACACACACACACACACACACACACACACACAGAGTGCAATGAATAAAATTGTTGTTTAAATTATGCAAAATGAAAATAACACTGACATCTCATCTTAACAGATATATTTACCAAAATTACACAAAAATATCTTGAAATACTAAAGAGGAAATTTATTCAATAAAATTGCCATTGGCTTCAACCCCGGCTTCCAGATGACTTTGGAATTTCTTGCAACTCTTCTGGACAGTCTCCTTCTTTAAGTTGGTGAATGCTGCCATAATCCTTGCTTTCAGTTCATCTTTGATGTTACTGGGGGTTTTGTTGGTCTCTTGCTCAACTGCACCCCACACATAATAATCAAGGGGGTTGCAGTCTGAGCAGTTAGGTGGCCAGGGGTAAGGTGTGATGTGGTCACAGAAAATGTCAGACAGCCATGTTTTCCTGTTTGTGTGGTATGGCGCAGAGTCCAGTTGCCAGAAATATGGTCTTCCAGCACCCACCTTCTTGAACAACGGCAGCACTACCTCCTCAAAGCACTTGATATCAGCCTCCATATTGAGTCTGAGGACCTATTGAAAAATGAATGGAAGCATATCATCACCATCACTAGTGATGATTCCAAATACCTTCGTAATCACCATTAGACTCATCCAACACTTTCTGGATCTTCTGCACTGTACTCAGATTGACACCCAAACACTCTGAAATGTTTGTATTGGGGCTTTCAGCATGAATGCCAAGCAATACAGTATGCCATTTCCAAATTTCTGGCAGAGTGAATTGCATCACAGTGCTCTTTTTCTCACAGATGATGTCCAACTGACCCTACTATACTGTGCAGTTGATAAAATCAAAAACAAACAATGCGCATGCGTGAAATTAAAAATATAAAATGGCAACAATTTACCCATTGTGTGTGTGTGTGTGTGTGTGTGTTTGTGTGTGTGTGTGTGTATATATATATTATGTGTCACATAATTGAGAACAAATTTTAATATAAAGGAAACAAAATATTCAATAACAAAAGAATCACTATATTAAAAAAGAGTTGTGTGTATATTAAACTTACAAAAAAAAGAGAAAAGAATTTATTCAATATGACTATTCTCAACCATAATGTGACTTTGATGTGACCTCAAAAACATCTACATGCCCTGATCAGATGGTTCTTATTCAAGTTGGTCATAACCTCCATGAGGATGCCCTTCAAAAAGGGGTCCTTGATATTATCAGGTCTTTAGTTATTCTCATTGATAAATGATACCCCTCTCTAAAAGATTCAAATCAGAAGAGCTTGGAGGCCACATGTTATAGTACAGCATGAGAACATTCTTGGTCATCCATTCTGGGGCCATGTGTAAGGGAACAAATTGCTGCTTGAAAATTTAAGAACTACACTGGGCTATCCTATCAATCCAGATCTTGACCACTGTGCCCAGCCCTGATGTAGGCAGTGGCTCTAACCCTAAAGTCCTGTGTAGAGTGCTGTGACATAGACCTCCCTGCTCACAACCCCCAGACCATCACATTTCCTGTGCAAAGAAGAGCAAGAGCATACCATGTTCCTTGCAGTGCTTGAATTGTTCAACAAGTGTTTTGTTCAGCTCACTTTGTTCACCCACAGCTTTTTTCTTTTAATGTGTCATGTCCTTTCAGGATATAGGCAATCGTCACTCTCCACCTCCCTCTATCCCTTGCAGCTCTCAACAAGTTCCTTCACTCTGCTACCTCCCTCAGACAATATTCTATGATCCACTTGCTTAAGACCGCTTGGTATGTCATGCATTGTTTTCCCTTGTCTCTCTTTCCCTCTATTTGACCCATGAATATCAGATTCTCCAAGCTCTCCTTCTTCATTATGTGTCCCAGAAACTTCAGCTGTCTTTTCCTGATGTTAAGTATAAGCCTCCTCCTTGTTTGCATCCTCTCTAAGACCTCATCGTTGCTCACACGCTCGATCCAGGATATCCTTAGCATCCTTCTGTAGAACCACATCTCCGTTGCCTCCAGTCTCTTCTTCATCTCTGAGGAAATTGTCCAGCATTCACTGCCATAAAGAAGGACAGATGTCACATAACAGCTCAGTATACCTTTCTTTGTTACCAAAGAAATCCTCATGTCTTGCAATACTCTGCCCAGCTTTTGGGATGCATCCTTTGCCATCCCAATACGTCTACGGATCTCAGTGTCACACTTACCATCCTCTGTCAAAACGCTTCCCAGATATTTAATCTTCCGTGTCTGCTTGATTCTAGTGTTCTTGACCTGCAAATCACATTTGCATCCTTATAAAACATAAATTGATGTCTCATTATGAAAGATCTGTGGCTGATGTGCTCCTGGAAACCACATCTGATAATGGACACCATCTTGAGATGCTTTTAGTTTTGTAAAGGCAAGGATTCCACAAATATTAATAACCACTGAAGTCTTAATAGCTTATCTTTCAGATTCTACTTCTCTTTTACCTGATAGTAACACCTGTGGCTTACTCTGATGTTTGTATATGAATTAATTACCATATTTGAATGTAATATCCTTCCACAACTTAAAAAATGGTTCAAAAATATCTCAAAGGTCTTAAAATATAAAGTTCAGTTACCTGTTAGACAAATGTTTACCTTGACATTACATACTATCAGTACCTGATATATTTTTATTTCTGCTATTTTTTATTTAAATAACTATTTAAATGTGGTTTAGTGAGTCTTTGAATAAACTTGAATTTCAGTATAAAATCTCAGTTGAAGAATTCAGTGGTGGATTTTATATACTGTGTTTTCCTTCTCTTTTTCTTTTGGTTTGCATTATTCTGTATGAAACTCCAATAAATTCTATGATTCATAAACTTTTACATTAAATTAAAACCATGTTAAACCAAGAAAATCTCCTATAAATCTTTGGGTCAATTGTGTCAATTAAGTTGATAGGTACCCACTGCCTGGGTACTCTGTTAAGGATATGTAAGAAAGCATTTTGTGTCTCTTTAGCTTTCACCTACACCTCCACCAGCTTCTACTCTACTTGCAACTTAATTAAGAAGAACTTCCTCCCAACTTGTCATGAGGTAATACAGTAGGGGTCAAGGGGATCTGGTGGGGATAATGGAGAAGTTATGAATAGGAAAAGTGCCAAACGGAAATGAATATATGGAGTGGGAAAGAGGTGGTTAAAGAATGTTACTCACACCATACTGTTTTATGCAAACCCCATCCAAACATGACCACAAGCTGGCAGGCCTTGAAGAAAACTTACACAAGAACAGATGGTGGTCAGACTATTCTGTTTCCTGCACATTAGTTTTAGCCATAGACAGCTGTTGATAATTCTTCCTTTTTCTTCTTCCCTTTCCCTTCTCATACACTTCCATGTTCCACACCCTAATTCTACACTACCCAAATGCATATTTTACCCCCAACCTAAAACAATCTTACACTCTCTTCAAATATTTATGAGCCAGGTTAATGTTTTTAATTAACAACAGAAGATTTTTAAATTGACAACAAATAGTTGCAGGAATTTTATTTGTCCTAATTTCAGTTATTCCTTCCTAATGACATTTTAAAATTTCTGCAGATAAAGTTCTCTGCAGATATCATTTTCATGCCTGTCCTCACATTACTCTTTCATATTTTCTTTGCACTCAACATATCCACTCTGCCTATCTTGCTTTTCCCATTCCAGTTCGTATCCTTTCCAATTTCATTTCCTTAATTCCAACAGTTAATCTTCAGAATGCAGTAACAAAAGTCAAGATTTCAAATACATATTTATTTAGATTTTGAAAAAACATTTTTACTAATCCTAATTGTTCAGTATCAGATGCTGCAAATTTCCATCTGTTTTTTCTTGCTGTCATTTTTCTATGCTCACAACAGTTGCCTTCCACCCATATTTTGTTTTTATTCCCAAAAATATTACAAACATTTCAATTATATCTAAAAGTAAATAAATTCTACATAAAAATATATTTTTCAACATTCAGTATTAAATGACTTATCCTTAATTTGAGACAAGAAAATAGTTCTCTATATATTTATGCTGCCTAACTTAGTCTTATGTAAAATCATAGTAGTGTGAAGCATATAGTGAGGATCAAGCTCACTAAAAACAACTTTCAAGACAAGCTTGCCACCCAATGTTTAAAACATGAGTTTGTAAGAACAAAAGTAGATAGAAAGAAAAAACTTGTGAAAATACCAAAAGCAATGTTAGTCAGAACAAAGATAAAATTTTATGTACCTGTAGCCCCTTTGCAGCACATCAAATGTCAAATGTCTATAAATGCACTAGTAATTTTGTGTTGGATCTGCACTGCATGGCCATTGGCCAAATCATAGAGTTAGCATAAGTAAGGCTCTTCAAGTTTGATTTGTCTTGCAAATCACGCACAAAGGAATGGGAGAAGAGAGTGTGAGGATAGAAAAAGAGAGAGAGAAGAAAACAGTTGCTAGGAAAGAAAAGAGAGGTAGCAACAGTAGCATACACACCACAGCTGTCTACAAATCATGTCTACCTGATTTGACTGTAAGTGCCACGAAAAAAATGTCCCCATGAAAACCTAAGATTCTCAGTTTCATTTTTTTTTTCTTCATTTGCACAAATTACCCTCAATGTGATGGACATTTTTCTTATTCTTCCTCCACTAAATTCTCTGTTTCTAAAGTTACAATTAAAAAAAAATGTATAGGTCATAAAGATGTCTGCAAGTAGCAGGAAATATATGTCCTCTCTTTCCTCCCACTGTCCCTGGTCCCATAAGACTGTTTGGTGAAATCTTCCCCTCACTTAACTTTAAACCTGTTGAAAGTCCATATAAATGACATGCAGGTCTCTTTTTATCTTAATTTCCAGTCAGTTTAACTATAAATGACAAGAATGACCTTATAAATTATTTCCTTCAAATTTTCAGAAAGGCTAAACAAAAATAAATCTTGGTTCAAAATATCTTCAATGCTACATTTGCAAAATTTATATAACTCTTGTTCATAATTTTTATCTTCCTCCCTACAAACTCTTGTTCACAATTTTTTCTCTCTCCCCACCAATTGTTTTTACGAACTTCTTTCAGTTTTGAATCATGACATTTGACCAGCAACCTTCAAATATTTTATGTGAAATTCAAAATATTATTTCTTGTACTGAAATCACCCACCCCCGCCCGCAAATAAAAGAAGGAACTAATTTTTTTTTCAATTATTAAAATAGGTTAAAATTTTATCTTTGGTGGATGGCCTGGTAATTAAATACATCTGACTTCTTTGTGAAACTCGAACATTTGTCTAGACACCAATTGAAGTCATTACACTTTATCTGATTGAATTTACTTCTAATTCTTTCTATCATGTTCAGCTTGTGCAAATTTGAAAAGAATTGATTAGAACTACCATCTTCATTTTTGTTATTATTGATCACTGAATTACAGCTGGTTCACTCTCCAACATTCCTAAAGTTGCTCATTAATCTAAAAATTTCAAATTTTTCAAATATTAGAATAATAGAAATCATCTTTTCCTTTTAATGTCTCATGGCTCTCAAATTACTTTTAAATTTTTATAAGAAAATGGTTATGCACTTAAGTACTATGAGAAATTTATTTCTATTTTATATAATATAACATGATTCAGAATAGATTAAGCATGGGGCTCCTCTGTGTGAATAAATTGAACATGTTTCCTCCATGTAAACAGACTGAATATGTAGGACATCCATGTGAATAGCTCAAACATACTGGACCTCATACCCAACATTTTTCAGAAATTCAAATCTCCCCTTTGTATAGAAAATAGATAATTGGACAAGATAACATCAATAAGAAGACATATAGTTGTATAAATGGACAGTCAGAATATACAGACAGGAAAGATAGAAAGATATATAGACTGAAAAGTATGTAAATTGATTAAGATGGATTAGAAAAGCTATGAAGAAAAGCTATATATATATGTCTGTTAATAAAAACATCTACACAGTAAATAAACATACACACACACACACACACATACATATATATATATATATATAGAGAGAGAGAGAGAGAGAAAGAGAAAGAACAAATTTAGAAAGAAAAATAAAGTAATGCATAGTAAATATTCAAGATTTTTTCATTCTTTCATTGACTTGAATCAGAATCTGACTGAATATATTGAAGATGATTGATAGTTTGCATTATAATCACTGACTGACAACAAATAACTTCTTTGTTTTACTTCTGTTACTCACACAGTTATTACTTACATACTTATTAGCCTACTTTCTCTCTTTTGTAGCAGCAGCTTTGCTAATTCCAAGATTCATTTTAAATATTAGCCTGTTTTTCTCTTTCTTTTCATAAATTACAATATTTTATCTTTCTGAAAGAGAAAAAATATCAAAACTCTAAGAAGTAAAAAAAAAAAAACTGGAAAAGCCCAAATAAGCCCAAAGTATACTCAAATTCAAAATATTAAGTTTATATATGCATACATATTGTGTGCATGTGCATAATTATATGTAAGTGTATGTACCTTATTAGATTGTGAATATCTCTATATATAGGCAACTAGAATGAAATAAAAAGAATAGTGCAAATGACCACTGGAACAAGTTACTAGGAAAGATTTAAGAAAAAAATTTGTATATCTTTGTATATATATATATATATATATATATATATATATATATATATATATATATATATATATATTATGAAGTGCATTAAGTCCAACAATTATTAAATATATTTTCTATTTCCAAGTTATTTTAATAGATACAATTTATTTAAGTAAATGCTCTGTTTTTTTAGATAAACAGTATTTACCAGCCTGAATGTTCAAGAAAGTTTGTAGAAAATATGTGCTTCTCCAATAGGAATCGAACCTGTAACCCCAGTGAGAGCCATCATTTGATCTGAGTTGCTGTTAACCATGCAAGCACTAAGAAGCGTCTGCTTAGCAAAATCTGAATTACTATTTATAAACAACAAATATTCGATGATCTTTCCTGAAGATTTGTTGTTTATATACAGTCATTCAGACTTAACTAAGCAGACGCTTCTTTATGGCTGCATGGTTAACAGCAACTCAGATCAAACGATGGTTTTCACTGGGGTTATAGGTTCGATTCTTAATTATATTTACCAGCTTTTGAATGTTTGAGAAATTTTGTAGAAAATATGTGCTTCTCTGACAAGAAGCACATATTTGTAAGTGTAATTAATACTGTTTATCTAAAAAAACAGAGCATTTACTTAAATAAATTGTATCTATTAAAATAACATATAAACAGAAAATATATTATATATATATATATATATATATATATATATAATAAAAAAAATACACAAATATTTATTTCTGGTTGAATTTCTATATTCTTGATCAAAATATATTTTATTACTGTCTAAGCAACAAAATATCTGCTTTTAGATAAATCAATCTAAACTCATCTAAATACTTTATTAAACAATTTTAATTGAATAAAAAATTGGGAAATTGGCAGTATTTTCTGTCATTCAATTTAGAATGTTTTTCCTTATTTTATTTGATTTCTTCTTCTTCTTGTAAATATTTTTGTTTTTATAACAGGTTCAATAAGAAATATCAGCAAATAATAATCAGTCATTGAAACTTTGCTTAATGTTTATTTTTTTTCATTTATATTCAATGTCTGTGTCATTTTAATAACAAATCTCAAATTCTCTTGAAGATGGAAATAATATTTGCAAAACTAAATAAAGCAAATAGATGTATATTTTCCATTGAGGTTTTATTTTAATGGTTATTTGGTTCCATGTAAAAAAATTGCCAAAATTTCTTAAACCATCCCACTTCCCAAAATCTAACTGAACATCAGAATTTTGATGTTAGGTTCTCAGTTAGGTTAATAGCCTTTCAGCATCTCTTGTGTGTTTAATATATATATATATATATATATATATTATGAGTTTTGGGGCTCCTAGGCTAGAAAAATATGGCGCTGCCCTCTAACTCACCTGTACATGTCTTGAATATTTTTTACTCATAATATATTTTAGCAACATTTACACAACTTGAAGTAAACTTATTGCAAATTCTTTAAATAAACAGGAATATCTATCTTTTGTTTGTCAATCAAAAATATACCTTAAGAAATAATTTTATTATTTATTGCAAACCAAATTAGAAAATATTTCAACAACATAGTAAAAAACAATTTTTTTATAACCAGCATTATAACAATAAAACAATCAAAATAAATGAGTTTGTCATTGATATCATTTCAGTTTATGAAACTATTTAATCAAGAAAATTAAAATCATTGCTTTATAAAAGCTTGAGGTTACCCTAGGCTACAGCCTATACTAACTTAAAAGATAATCTGCCCCTGTATGAAATGCTGTGTGTGCATACAACAGGTGAGATAGCTCAATACATGCAACTTTAGAAGGGACGTAACTCACATTACCTCCCTTGGAATGGCTGCCTCAACTTTTCTCTGCCATTTATTATTCTACTTTTCCCATTTGTTTTCTTTATTAAATCTTTTACTTGTATTTTTTTCAGCAATTTTTTTTATTTGAAATATAAATATAATTCACCTTCATCTTGGTAATATTTTTGAAAATTCACCTTTATCTTAGTACTTTTTTCGAAAATTTAGTATGCAACAACAATAAACTATTTTAATTTTGGCTTTCTTTATAATGTCTAAATTATGTTTTTATCAACTACATCCATAAAATATTCATGCAAGTTGGTGGAAAGAAAATGTTTGAATATTAACTATCGATTTTCATTTAAATTAATGTTAATTTGAAGATGTTTCTAAATGGCTAGTTAATTATTTATATTACTAGATTAAATTTTTTTTTTAACAATCTACAATTACAGCACAGAAATGCTAAATTTCCTGTTAACCAAAAAATCATTAGAGATTAAAAATACTTGCAATTAGAAATAAACAAGTCAGTTCAGAATTTAGATTAAAATGAAATTTGCTTTTATGTTTTGTTTTTTTGTTTTTTTCGCTTTTTTTGTTTTTTGTTATTTTTTTTTCATTCTACTGCCAAGAAATGTAAGATAATAATAATAAAATTTCTGTTCTTTATACACCCAGGATCAAATAAACACACTAATTTCTATCTCTGTCAATGTACCCTATTAAACTAACATAAAATCTATACATTTTCTTTTGATTTTGTTTTGTTTTAGTTTTTCATAAATGCATATTAGAACTTTTTTATTTTAACAAAGAAAAAAAAAAGAAAACAAGTATAAATTTTTTCAAATCCTTTTCTTTATTACAATGGCAAGCACTTAATAGACAGAGGGCAGCTCACTGGGAAATATGCTACTATTTAGATATTTCAAGCTCTTAATTGTAACTCTTTGAAATACTTGAGGGTATGAGTCTTAATAAAGATTTTATTCCTCATATTTTTTATTATCATTATCTTATTTTTTTATTCCAACATTTTCAGATGATCCAGACTTTAGCCTTCAAATTGTAGAATTTTATTATGAGAGGTTGTTATGTCAGGTAGCAAAATCAGTACATTTCTGGCCATTGAAGCCATGGACATCCACATGGATTTCTTATCTCTAACCTTAACTATCACTGCTTTGTTCCTACATGCTGCAATGCTATTTTTCATCAGTTACCTACCAGCAGTTGTAGTAGTAGCCATGGTAATATGGTGTGAATTAATGATTGCCAACATGGAAAACATAATCAACCTATAAAGTTTCAATTTTGACCAAAAATATTTATGTTCCCTTCAAAGTAATGCTCTTGGGAAAGGCATGGATTCACTCCTCTGTGTGATTTTCTCCCATTGTCAGATATTTTGAAAAATATCTTGTCACTGGCATATGTATGTGAGCATTTGGTCAAATTACTCTCCTGAGTTACTGTTTTGATATTTTTACTAGAATCTATCCAAAGTTGACCTAAAACTATGAAAGGCATGACTGTTGACTCCCTTGAACATTGCTAATTTCTTAATGGTATTTTTTCACATCAAAAAAATGTATCTTATTTTGACAAAATCAAACACCATCTTAAGAAAAAATTAATTCTACTTTAATAGAATACATTTTTCTGAAGATGCTGTTTGATCAGCAATATATGTCAAAATAGTTTTCTACATTGTCTTATATATTTACCAGTCCCTTGGATTTTCATTCAAATTTAAACCATAACTATTTCTATTTAAAAACATGAATATGGAATTATTGTTTTTATTTTGTTGACTTCATTAATAAATTAAGGAACATGTATCTGAAACTAAAAAGTAACCAAGGATAAAAAAGAAATTATTTACTGTTAGATGTGGTATAACTGGAAATCATGACAAATTCTTTCCCTTTCTAATTACTTTCTCTAAATACCAGTAGTTCTGTACTTTGTTTCAGTATATACTTTGCTACAAAAGAAAATAAAAATAAACTCTCAGTCAGCCTAAAAATCAGTAAACAAAGCAAAATTTATAATTTACTCTAATGTTCATCAGTAGTTAAAAAAAAATTGAGTGTTTGAAACCTGGAAAAGTGTTTATCACAACTGAGTTTTGTTCTGTCATCTAATAAAGTTTGGAGATAAACTGGTCAAAATACAGACAATTTTTAATTCAAAGAACAAATATCACAGTTCAAATAAACACCTTACAAATAATTTGATGAATTATTTGGATTAGTTTCAGATATGCATCCAAATAATTCAGTGAATCATGACAACAAATCCTTTTTTTGTTTACTGTTTGATATATATCAATGTTCATTTTTTTAATATATTCATTTTTCCATGAAGATGCAATCACCAAAACTTTAAAGAAGATTGTTAAAACATGAAAGACATTAAAAATGATGCCTACAATGTTTTTTTGTTCATTTAGGAGATTCAGTTAGTTATATGCCATGCGTGATACATGCACAGGCAATCATATATCTTTTAATACATGACTGACGAGGCAGATTTTTCCCTGCAGTAGGTTGCCATTTCTTTCTGCAGTAGACCAGTTGCCTTCCAAGGCTATAAAACCCAATCTATCCTGCTATTTGCCCATAGATGGAGGGAGAAGAAGAGGATTTATACCTTTCCCAAGGTATAAATGAAAGTGAATATAATGGATTCAACTGAAATTTGAACTTGACTCTCGATTACTCCACCATGCCTCGTCCTTTAGGAGATTACAAATCTGAAATCTTGGATTATCTCCACCAATGTTTCCTTTTCCATTTTAATATTAATCAGTTTTATTCTTCTTAAAATTTCCATTCCCATTTGTTTATTGCAAAAGTCAATAAAACTAAGCATTTGTTATAATTTTTTTACACTCCACAAATGAAAAGAATTGTATTTCTGTTTATCAAAAAGAATGTGTGTGTAAATCCTGGGTTAAGAAAGCCTGTCTAGTGTTGAAACATTTGAAATAGAAGAATGCAAAACTTACCATTTGGAAACGTAGTTTTCTAGACTAATATGCAAGAAGGAAATGATATCAAGAATCAAAGGAAAAATATTTTTCCAAAAGGAAACATCATTCTCAATAAACTTTCACTAAAAAAAATAACCATTGTTTTTTTTCTTGTAATAAGCATTCAGAATATGAGAAAGTTCAAAAAATAAAAACACAATGCTTGTTTTTTCTCAAACTTATTTCCTACTGAGCCCATCTAAATACAAACAACAACAACAATACACACACACACACACACACATATATATATATATATATATATATATATATATATATATATATATATATATATATATATAATTTAAATTGTGTGTATCTAGACATAAAATGTTTATTCAAAAAGATTTTTTTAGAGAAACCAAAAAAATATATCTATTATGCTTTTTACTTTAATAAGTTTTTCTTGTTGATAGATTAGTTTCTGTATCTTTGTTGAAGGAACTGTCCACAGCTTGTTGTTAGTTCTTGCTATGGTTCCATATTTTTCAAAGTAAAAAGGAATTAAATTAAAATTCAAAGGTTATGTAGTATTTTTGCATCTTTGGTTTACTTTTGAGTTTTGGATGCTAAAAATCTGTGGTATCATGTGAACAGGAAGTAAGTTGGATTCTGATAATTTAATTTGATTTTAGGAGGCCTTATTGATTATTTTTGAATTAGTATGGATAGCTTCTATAATTACAAATTCTTTTGCTGACATTTTGCTGTGTTGTTCACAATAGCTGTCTTATAAATCTCTGTCATATACCATTGTGTAGTTCTTTGGTTAGAATTATGACACATGATTCTAAATGAGAGGTTGTATATCCTATATAAGATCTTTTTGTTTTTTTGTTCAAGCATACAATCTCCAATAGGATAAGTGAATTTGCAAACAACATCGGTCTTATACAGGAGATTTGATTTTAATGTTATTAGTGTTTGAAACTTAAGAAAGCTTGTTTGAAAATATATATTTATATACATACTTACAGGATTTTAAATATACACTCATGCCTATAGACACTGGCAGGCAAAAGTTTTGGGCCAACGACATAAAATGATTATACACCTTTATTTTAAGAAGTTAAGATAATTTACTAGTATGCTTTTATCAGTAACATTTGTGGACCTTCAGGTTGGGAAAATAAGTTGTTACTTTTTTGCAGGTGCTGTGTAACAGAAGATACACTGCTTTAAACTGAAAAAGGCCATGCAAAACTATTGAGCCAATGAAAGATTTGAGATGATAAAGTTATAATATGCAAATTTTTAAGTAGTTTTAAAAAGTAAAAAGTTCCATTTTATTAACATGAGTACAAAAGGTGCCATGGTAAGTCATTGTAGTTGAACATTAGCTTGCTTTTTTACACTAAAATCATGTTTAACATTTCTGCTGAAACAAAGAAGAAGGTTTGACTTTGAAGGGGAAGATGACTCATTGAAAGATAGCCAGATGGGTGGGATTTTCCAGAAACAGCGCTCAGACTATCTAAAAGATGTTTGCTATTACTAGAAGTGTTTTAAGTACAAAGAAAACTACAAGATCACAAAAGTTAGACAAAAGAGATGAAAGAAATATTGTGAGAGTAGGCAATCCAAAATTAACAGCCAGACAAGTGAGGAGTGAATGCAGTCTTGACAGTGAAGTTTCAGTTGATACCCTACGCAGAGTATTACAGAAAACAACTTGAATGGGCAGCAAAAAAAGACATCATTAACCAAAAAACATCAGAACAGAAGATTGAAGCGCTCAAAAGAACATCTCGTATGAGATGCTGGAAAGTAACAAATACAAAATAGAGTTACATTCTAATACAAGAGAATATGTAAGAAGACTAGTGTGGGAAAGAAACCATTCCAGATACACCACAAAGATAGTAAAATTTTGTGATGGACACATAATGTTATAGGGTTGCATCAACAGTAATAGAAGAAAATTGGTAAAGTTGATGGAAACCTAAACAGCAAAAACTATATTATTTTGCTACAGTCTAATCTTCTGCCAGAATATCTAGGTGGATACGTTTTTCTGCATGATAGTTTGCTGTCCCACACATCATGTGCAGCAAAAGAATTTCTCATGGATGAAGATGTTCAACTTTTGGAAGACTGGCTGACACAACATCCCAATCACAATATAATTGAACCATTGTGGTGGGAATTGAAGTGCTACAATGAAAACAATGCAATATTAAAGAGCTTTAAGATTACTGCCAAGAAGAATGGGGAAAAATTCCCAATCAGAAAATCTAGAACTTGTTCTATTCAATGCCATATCAAATTGAGGCATTTATTTGAGGCAAAGGCAACAACACTAATTACTCACTCCATAATTTGACATTTTCTACTTTTGGTAATATTAAAGATCCCTTTTTGTAAAAAAACATTATGTTTTTAACTTAAGAAAAGAGCTGAAAGGTGAAATTTCCATTGGTGTCCTTTTTTAAGCATCGCTGTTCTTAAGATGCTCTATCATCCACTATGCAGCATTAATGAAAATGCATTGACTTTAATCACTCAATTTCGAAGTAAGAGTAATAAAAATAATTACTTTACCAAGGTAGCTCAAAAGTTTTGCGCATCAGTGTGTGATGTGTATATATATATATATATATATATATATATATATATATATATATATATATATATATATATGTATACACACACACAAAAAAAAAAGTGAGGTACAGAAACAGAATAGGGACATTTTGGAGGAGTCAACATTTTGGAATCAGTGTGCTGAGTTCAAAATCCTGATTCTTGGCAAAGTCATGAATCCATCTTTTTCCAGCTATAGAATAAATGACAATGGTAGACTGGTAGTGGGGGGAGTGGGCACATGAGAAACAGCTCCAATTCACCAACTACTGACATTGGCAGTGACCTTGTCAAGTTTACCACATCTTTTGTATACTTGAGCACTGTTTTCAACACCTGTGACCTTTTCATGGAGATCAACAGACTTGGACATGCTGCAGGTGTCATGAAACCCTCTGGAGACCACTATGAGAGTGGCATGATATTTTCCAACAAATCAAGCTACAATGACACCATTTTCTCTATGCTACTATACAGTCCTAAGATGTAGCCTCTCAGCAAGACCCTTGCCTAAAAAGTAAGACAATATAGGAATAAGACTAGATATGTAAATATGCTGGTCTTACTTGGTGTGGTTGAAATTGTTGCATATTATCCAATAATAGATGTTTTAGCTTGTCATGCCCTGTCAGAACTCCAATACTGTAACTGAAATGGAAATGCTCACTCTGACAGCTAACAGAACATCACACACCACCTCATAAACAAGCCAAGTCCAGTAGGTAAGTTACCCTTCCTACATTTCCTTTTCTAATTGATATGATCAATTATCTAATGAGGGGGGGGGTCTTGTTGTATCCTGTCTGAACTCCAATGTTTTAACTTAAAAAGAAGTGCTCACAACCACAGCTCATATGAAAAAAAAACAAACCTTAATTTTATCCAGCTACTACTTTGTGTTATACCAAAATGAACTCATGACTGATATACAATACTCTGGGATAAGCAAAAAACTGAACCTTGTAGATCATTGAGGGGAGATAAAAACCCTTTTACTTTTCTCACCCATGTCTCATCTCCATTTCTTGTTTTGTCACTTTTTTTTGTTAACAATAAGGCCACTATTACAAGCTCAGGTAAAATTTGATTTTCAAGCTTGGCCCTCCTGGTTATTTGCCGTACTGATGCAATATAATCTTCAGATTTTACCGTATATGATCCTGTGTCATAATTTCACCTAAACTCGGTAAATATTGATATATCTGCAATTTGTGTGTTTTAATTCATGATCACATTACTTTTGTTAAGACAAGAAAGTTATATAAAAATTATTTAAGAATATTTATTCAAATTCAAACTTATATAAAAATTATTAACAAATATTTTTTCAAATTACCTTTCTGAAATCTGCAATTATTAATTTTAGTATTGAATGAAGAAAAAATGAAAACCCTTTAATAATAGAATAAAATCTGTTTTCTATGGAGTTAATCATGATAAGCAATTTTTGATAAAGTATGACAAAAACATGAACTTCAACACCATTAGAGTAATGGGAAAATTTCAAATTAAATAGTTTTAATTAAGTTTTATTTTTTTTCCTTTTTTGGTCAAAAGTTGAATTTTTCTAAAAACCTTAAAAATCTACAAGAGGGAAATGCTTGTCTGGAAAGTCAAATAAATTCTAATTCTTTTACTGTTTTAATTCAAGGAAATTCTGCTATGATTCCAAATCTATTCAGGAATTGAAAAGGATAGAAACTTTGAGTGCTTTATTGAAATTAAGTAGCAGAAAAATTTACTGCAAAGAAAGAAGTCTCATTGGAAAATTCTTTCAGTTAAGTGCGTCATTTAGAAATAAGAATGGATAAAAGAGAGGAGTGTGGGGTGGCTAACATTGAGGAAGCACCATTGGAAGAATTTAGTAAAATGTCAATAAATCAGACAATGTTATAATAAATCTCTAAATTACCTCTGATAAAATTAGTTGACAATCATTTTGTTCCTACTTGGATGCTAATTTCTGAGAGAAAGAAGAAAAAAAGAAACAAAACAAGAGCAGAATTCCTTATTGGTTGGATTTATTGTTACCCATTTCAGAAGATGAACTTAATTCTTCTTCCTACTTAGGACTCCATTAGTTCTGCTTGCATTGCATAACTTTAAAAGTAAAAACCTGACCATTCTACTTATTCTAGAAATTGTTATTGACTGATTGAAAAGCCAAATTTTCCTTCTTTTAATGGCTGTCCATCATTTCAGATGGAATTATTTATTCTTCAATCTATTTACATTGTTTTTTTTTTAAGAATTTTCTTTCTTTGTGTGACTGCCAAAGTACTTGTAAATTATTCAACACCCTTACCTCCATCAGATCCATTTTCACTTCACATCTGATTGGGTCTGCCAAGATGTTATTAATGAAAAATTACAAGAAATTTTCCTTTCTCTCTCATGTTTGGTACACTTAGTAAACAAAGTGGCTTTTTAAGAATTGTGAAAAAATTAGCATGAAAATGAAAGTAAAGTAGATGTGTATACAAAGAGAAAAATATTCACTCATGCACACACACACACACACACACACATACACACAGCATTTAGCTTTTTATGGATTCAACCAATGTTCCATATTTTGTAAATAAAAAGGACAAAATGGCTAATTTTTTTCTCTTTATAATTGATTAAAGAAAAATCATTGATGATCTAAAAATAAGTTTTGTCTATTGTATAAAAGGTTCTCACTCTCTCTTTTATTCATTTTAAAAATCAGTATTCTCTCTTTTTTTCCCATTCTATCATCAAAAGATGATTAATTTAGTTACAGAGAAAATTCCAATTCCAGTCAAGAGAAAATTTATGATTGAAAGAAAAAAAATTCTTCTCCCAATTACAAACACTTGTCTATTTAATAGGAAACTGTTTTCATACATCAAAAACTGGGACAAAACAAATTTCACATTGATAATTTTGAATGAAGAATTCTGAATTGCTCTTGGAAATATCAGTTTGTTTCAGTGTCTTACTCAGCTTTGATTGAGTGAGAAAAACCAAAACAAAGATTTATTCTAATAAAAATATGGGAAAATGAAAAAATATTAAAAAAAGCTTGTAGATGTTTGTGGGTAGAAGGTCATATACATGGGGCACTCATTTAAGAATTAATTTATTACCAAAAGCTTATATGATAAACACTAATGATAAAACCACAATGATAGCTGCTTAGAATGAAGTTACTTAGGAAATTTGAAACTTTTTAAAGCAGAAACTAAAACTGTTTAAAAATAATAAGAGTAAATAATGGTTTATATGAAAGATTTGACAAAATATGTGACATGTAATCTTTAATTCAGAGTGAGGGTCATAAAGCAAGTCAATAAATTAAATTCACATGCCATTCCTTATAAATTCAATCCTTACCCAGTTCTCTACTTTATGCTATTCTAAGGCTTAAGCCAAACTTTATATATATATCAGTGATGTCTACGAAAGAGCTAAACAAATTAATCTCACGCTATTGCCAGTGAGTCAGATCTCCAATATGGAATCCTTATCTTCTTCTTTATGTGATGTATTTCTTCAGGATGTAGGTGATCATGGCTCTCCACAATTTCCTCTCCTTTGTAGCTCTAAATAAATTCTGTCATTTTGTTATTTCTCATAAATCCTGTTCTGTCATCCATTTAGTCAAGCTCATCATGTATGTTATGCATTGCTTTCCTCAGTCTCTCTTACCCTCAATCTCTCCTGTGAGTATCATATTTTCCAAGCCCTCCTTCCTCATGTGCTCCAGAAATTCCAACTGACTCCTCCTGATATTAAGTATAAGCATCCTTTTTGTTTCCATTTTATCTAAAATCCTGTCGTTGCTCACAATGATTGATTTGTTTGTGTAATGGCATATCAACTCCTTATCAGTTATTCAATGCTGGAATTTATTTTTCTTGAGAGCTTGGAAGTAATAAAAAATGATATATACTATTCTACTTTCACAACATAATACATGGTAGATCATTCTGCTATATATATGTACTGTTGGTCATTTTACTATATAAAAATGTATTTTTATATTTTCAGAGTGTTTTTTTTGGGGGGGGCGTCACTTATTTACCCATAGACAACAGGTACTACTACTCTGGGTCAGGGTGAACCTGGGAACAGCAGCAATTAAGAGGTGGTTCCACATTCCACATAACATCCAATCTCTCAATCAAAGGCCTTGCTGTTAGATGTAGCATTACTCACAGACTCAAGTCTTTTCTTCCTCTTTGAGGAAATTGTCCAGCATTCATTGCCATATAGGAAGACAGATATCATGTAACAGTTCAACACTCTTTTCTTTGTTTATTAGAAACAAAGAAAAGATTTTTCTGTTTCTTAATACTCTGCTTAGCTTTTGGAATGCATCTTTTCCTATCCCAATGCATCTTCAGATTTCATTGTTACATTTTCCATCCTCTGATAGAACACTTCCCAGATATTTAAATTTTTGTGCTTGGTTGATTTTGGTATCTCTGATTTGTAATTTGAATTTTGGGCTCATCCTTTTGCACTCTGCCTTTTTGTAGTTTATGTTTAATCCTTTTTCTCACTTTTCTTTACTAAATTCTGTAAGAATTTTGTAGTTTTCTTTCTGTGTCTGCTATCAACACTGTGCTATCTGCATATCTTACATTGTTAAAATTATGGTTGCCAATAATGAATCCTAGTGGAATATCTAATTTTCTCAGAATTACCTCACTGTATAGGTTGAATAAGTCTAATGAGAAGATACATCCTTGTCTTACACCCCTTTCTATTCTTGTATATCTGCTGAATTCATTTTCTATCCATATGTAGGTGGTTTGCTGCCAGTATAGGTTCTTGATTATTCTAATGTCCTTCCCATATATGACCAGGTTGCTGAACCGTTCTAACAGAGCTTTGTGGTGTACTTTATCAAATGCCTTTGCAAAATCTATAAAGCACAGGTACACATTCTTCTGCATTTGTATTGCACTTTCTAATAACGTTCTGAGCATAAATCTCATGTTCTTTGTTCCGGTGTCTTTGACAAACCTGCATTATTCTTGTCCTATCTCTGGTCTGATTCTGGTGTGTGCTCTACTCATCAAAATTCTGATGATGAGTTTTGTTATATGGCTCATTAGGCTGATTGTCTGATGGAGTTCACAGTTGTTTTCATCTGATTTCTTAGGCAGTGCTATGAAAATAGATCTACTTAGGTCTTCCAGTATATCACCACTCTTGTAGATTTCATTTATTATTTCTGTAATCTTGTCTATGCCAAAATCATCTAAGGCTGTCAGCATCTCTATTACAATTTCATCTGGCCCTGCTACTTTTTTTCTGTTCAATTTGGCTATTGCTGCTTCCACTTCAGTTTTTAATATTTCCAGTTCATCAATATTTCTGTGTATTACTGGTGGTTCTCTTTTGTTGTGGGAGAGTTCTACGATATATTCGTTCCATCTCTAATATCATCATTCCACCCTTAGATTTTATGCATCCTGTTGCTGAGCATGTCTTTTGTCCTGTTAGTTTTCTTATTTTTTTTATACCAGACTTAATTTAATCTACACTGACATTTTTTAATCTTTTATTTCATTAATGGAAATCTATCATTCATTTTTGTTTTTACTCATTCAACAGTCCTACAAAACCAAAGGAACTTGAAATGTCCTTGAATGTCTATAAAAGAAAATTTCATGATAGATCTGCCAGTACTTCTTGATGAGCTTTTCTTTTCACACTTAAATCCAAGGGATTGAACTCTGTATTATCATTTCTTACTAAAAGCTTCCTATAATTACAAGTTGTTTACCGTTCATCCAAATTTCTTCAAAAATATCAGATGTTCATCCTCCTTCCAAAACTTTTTTGGTATTTCATTGCTTTTGGCATCAAATAAAATGACAAATATTCTTCTCTCTAGCCCTCCCCCTTCAATAAATTGGGCATTGTGCCATACAGTTATTGTATTTTTGGAGTTAAGTACTTTTTTCCTCTCTTCTTGTATTTGACTAAGAAAACACTTACAAATTATTCCAGTTATTTACAAGCATTAATTTTCACCAATGGTTGATGAAAGCTAAAAGCAAAAGTTTTGTTTTTGGCAAAATTTTCTGAGGTCACACAAAAATAATATTTCTGTAAATATTTCTTTTAATTACAATATCTCAGTTTTCTGTGAGATGGTGTAATTTACAGGAACCTTTTTCATATAAAAAAATCAAATAAATTTTCTACTAAGGAAAATAAGTTTAAGTTTTGATTTCTCCTGTTTTGGTGCAATAAAACATTGGCATTTTTGTTACCTACTATTGAATATTGGATAACAAGCATATCTCACAATCCATTGTCAATAAAGCTTCAAATTTGATATTATGTATGTCTATAGTTACAGACTCAACTCAAATATAGATTCAAAAGAATAAATTCTATGCTGTATTTAGTTTTGATGTGTCATAAATCTCTGTAGGTCTATAATAAAAACAATGTCATTTTATTATATCTGTTGGTGGTACCAGTTATTTAACTGTGTAATCAGTTTCTGGCAAGAAAACCAGTCATAAGAGGAGTGAAATAAAATCAGATTATTTCACTTCAGTAACATTTTTTAAGGTTATGATTTAATTTAGACAATAAACAAATGAGTGTCTTTCAGTTCAATTTTTATGTTTATGTTTCGCATGAGACAACAATCCTGATAATGTGTGTGTGTGTGTGTGTGTGCACGCACATGCATGTATGTATAATCTCTCTTTTTCTAAGTGTATCATGTAACAGAAATTTCTTTGTACAATTTTCTGTTTTTTATGTATCATAGTATATAATGTTGAAAATACGAATTAAATCTAACAGGATTATGAAATAAGGAACACTAGGAAGTTTTTGTAAATTTGACATGTTTCACTATTTAGTTTCATATATATGAAATTTTTGGAAGAAGGGTTGTTTGGAGACCTTGTGGCACACGATGTGCATCAATCCTTTGTATTTGGTTCTTCCAAAAAGTGTGGTCACTTCTGCACAAGCCTTCACCATTATAATCAAATCATGTGTGCAGGTGGTCTGGCTGTTCAGTTCAAAGAACGGAGCTGCTTGGATTGTACCAGATTGGTTTTGTACATAGCGGGAGTGCAACACATGCAAAAAGTAAATTTCCATCATTTTTCCATCTGTTTGAATACATGTGTGTAGTATCATATGCAAATTACATAGACAAGTATAAAAAGAGAGCAACTGACTTACATAGCGGCTATGCCTGGCAAACCCAGTTGCTATTCAGGACACGGAGAACTGTACTATGACTATTACTATGCAGAGAGAGGTGCAAAAAATAACAATGACGTTGCCGATAGAATCGTTAAATTCAGTGGAAACCCAGAACACATAGAAACATGGATAGGAACTTTTGCTGAATTTGCAAGAGTGAAAAAATTAAGAGACACAAAGACTGATGGAGGAGAGAATGAGCTAACTGATTTATTTTTTGCTGGGTGCGAAGCTGTGAAGAAAATAATGTCTTACCCAAGAGAATTATAAGAAATGACATTTGAAGAAATTATTAAAATTATAAAAAAACAACATAAGACCAAAGAAAAGATTGGTCATCATCAAAAGAACAAAGTTTTTAGAAACAAGACAAGCACCCATTATGTAATACTTACATAGATTGAAAGAATGAGCCAAGTATTGTGAATTTGAAAAATTGGGAGCATGGGAAATGACCATAGAAGATGAATTAATCCTTCTCAGAATAATTGAAGGCAAATTGAACACAAATGAAAAATACTAGAATGTCTACAGAGTAGTAGCATAAGTTTGGAAGCTAGCGTTGAGTTTTTACAACAGTTAGAGTTGATTAGAGAATTTAATCAACCAAAAGAAGAATTTGAAACATACAGGACAAGCACATATGGGTGTTAAAAAAATGACTTGCAGTTTTGAAAATATACACATTTTAAAACTGAAATTAAAACTTACTTTATTTTTTTAATATCAAATTTTACGTGTATTTGCTAGATAGAAACATAATTTTATATTTGTAGAAAACAGAGACTCACATATTTGGAAATATACACATCTTAAAAGTGAAATTAAGAACTATTAATTATTCTTAATATCTAATTTAGGTGCATACCCTAGATAAGAAACAAATTTATTTATAAAAAAAATCCTCATTTATTTTTCTTGATTACAACAACTTTATTTTGTGATTGGCATAATGGCTTACTAGAAAACCCTTACAAAAAATCCGATTTCATAAAATTTAACATTTAAGACGAAATTGGCAACTATTTTTTATTTTTACTCGCTATTTTGTTGTTAACTTAAATGTGATTCTACAGGAGGATGCTGTGAACACAATTGACAGAACATGTGAACAACACCAAAGTTTTAGATTAAATGGAAACAAAAACTTAACACCAAAGTTGAAATTTTTAGGGCACATAATGAGGAAAGAGAGCTTAAAAACTTTGACACTCACAGGTTAGATTGAATGCAAAAGAGACAGAGGAAAGCAGTACATAACCTACCTAGTGAACATGAGTAAAAGGATGGCAGAACAAGGTTTAGGGGAGGTAATAAAAAGACAAAATTTATTAAGAGCTACAAAGGAGAGGACATTTTGGGCAGTCATGATCTCTAACATTGCATTGTGAAGAGGCACAGCACATAAAAGAAGAAAAATGTGACAATCAGTAAATACAATATATCAAAAGAATCAGTGTCATGTTTCTCTTTGACAAAATTTATACTTTTATATTTGTACATACACACTCACACACCACTAATGAAACTGATTTTGCCTAATGAACTGAAATGAAAACGTTTCTGCTTGTGAGGTTTTTTATTCTTAGTATTCATGTCCTTTGAGATAAATATTATTATTTAGGCAAGAAGACTGGCTTTTTCAGTCAGCCAACTTAGGAAGTGTACTCAAGAGCAAGATGTTACTGATCTGTCCCAAAATAGAGCAAAACCTAAAGATTGCTGCCCAAAAAAAGAGTCAGGGAAGAGGAAGGCAGAATGTTGCAGATAGACAGTCTAAATGAAAAGAAGAGAATAAATATCCTTTACTGACAGATCTGTAACTAGAGATATCATTAATAGCTCCTTTCTATTCCCATAAAATGTGTCTCGTCTTTCACCTAAGTTAGATCCAGGCTTTTTGTATAACCTTGAGAAGGAAGAGATGAAGGGATTGGGAAAAAAACAGAAACAAATCAATTGGTGATGCACAGTTTTGGTTGTCATTTTCTTTGATGCTATTGTTATCAATGAAAGAACAATAGGCTAAGTATCATAATACTGGCCAATGATTGGTCTATAAACATCCTGCCATTTCTTTCATCTAACCAATCACCTCTATTTTTTCTTTTCTTCTTTTAGGTTTGTCTATCTTCTAATTTCTTCCTTTTGTTATATTTTTGTTCCCTTTTTAAGGTTAACATTTTTATTATATAACTTTTATTGTAATGTATTTTAGAAAATGCACTCAATTTTTAATTTTTTTGTTTTGTTTTGTTTATCATTCTATTTTTTCTATTTATTTCATTCAATAACTATCTTTCTCTTCAGTACCATTTAAAATTATATTACAATCTTTCTTTTTTATTCTTTCTTTTTGTCTATTTTATCTTTTTCTTTTCTTTCATTCTTCTTCTCTTTCATTCAAATCTAGATAATTCCTTTGAAATATTAAATTACCTTTACTTTTGTCCACAAATAATTTATCTGAATTCATAATTATTTAAAAATATGTATTTCTCTTTCAACTGTGCATTGTTGTATACAATATGAGTGCACAGCCTATAAATAAAAGACAACAACATTATTTTGATATGAGAACTAAACAGCACCATGATCCTGTGAATGGTGCTGTTGACTAATTTGTAATATCCATATATATATATATATATATATATATATATATATATAAAATATATAGTTTTAAGGTGTTATGGGTTAAAGTGCTCAATATCAGGGATAAAGCATATGTGTGTATATGTGGACTAGTGGATAGTGGCTTGGATTGAGGAATCGGAGAGCCGAGTTCGAATTCCAGTTGAATCCATTACATTCACTAATACCCTTGGGAAAGGTATAAATCCTCTTCTTCTCCCTCCAGCTATAGATAAATAGCAAGACAGACTATAGCCTTGAATGACAACTGATCTAATGACTCCCTGCAGGTTTTGAATTCAGAGTTGTCCTTAACACTGAATTCAAAACCTGCAGGGGGTAATTTGGGGACCTTATGGCACATAGTGCACTCGGTCTCTGGATTCAGCCCTTTAAAAAGTGTGGTTGCTTCTGCACAAAGCCTTCACCATCATAATCAAATCATATGTGCTGGTGTCTGGCTGTTAGTTCCTAGCAACTGAGCTACTGAATATACATCATATATATATATATATATATATATATATATATATATATATATATATATATATATATATATATATATGTATGTATGCATGCAAAAAAATTACAAAAAAATGAAAAATTGAGTGCATTTTCTAAAATACATTACAATAAAAGTTATATTATAAAAATGTTAACCTTAACAAGGGAACAAAAGAATAAGAAAGAAAGAAATTAAAAGACAGAAAAACCTAAAAGAAGAAAAGAAAAAATAGAGGTGATTGGTTAGATGAAGGAAGTGGCAGGATGTTTATAGACCAATCATTGGCCAGTATTATGATACTTTGCCTATTGTCCTTTCATTGATAACAATAGCATCAAAGAAAATGACAACCAAAACTGCACATCACCAATTTATATATATATATATATGTATGTATCCTTGCATGCATGTATGTATGCATGTATATAATGTTGTAGGCCTCAGTCGGTCAGGATTGACCATGGGTAGCATCCAAGTTGTTTGCTTGGCTGGGGCATCGACGTCTGTGACTGTAGAGGCCGATGTGATAGTGACAATGTCTGTTGTAGAGGTTGCATGTGTTTTCTGTCTTTGGTCTGTTGGAGCTGTCACTTTATTTTCTGCATGCCTGCCTTTCCGTGTCAGGTTTTTCTCTCCTGACTTGAGGTGCTTGGTCAGGTTTCCTCTCCATTTGGATCGTATGGCTCCCAGGCTCTCCCAAGACTCTGTGTTGATGTTGACAGCTTTCATGTCACGTCTCACTACATCACGTTTCCGCAGCTGTGGCCACCCAACAGGTCATCTTCCAGTGACCAGCACTCCATACAAGATGTCTTTGGGGATGTGGCCATCTGGCATGCAATTTTTGTTTATCTTTGACTAGTGGCTCATTATTGCCGATTTTATTTTATATCTTTTATTAGTTATATACAAAGATTCTTTTACAACATTTAATATGAATATTAATTCTTTACATTTTCTTATTTATTAATTGCAAAGTAACGTAATTTCAATTTTGTTGAAAAAGCATTCCCAGTTATAACGTTATTTTGTTTTTACTAATAGTCAGTTTGTTTTATTATTTATCTTTCAACTATTTGCAAAACAACAGCAATAATGATAATAATAATAATAATAATAATAATAATAGTAATAATAATAATAAAATATTCTCATGTATATAATATCTGCATCTATAAACAGGGAGATAGTCAAAGGTAAAAAATTTAAAAAATGAACTAACACATTCATTTTAAAAAATTTGCCACAAGTCTGTCCCGATTTTATACTATTTTGTTTTTCATTTCTTTCACTGTTGGAATGGCTACATGAGCATACTAATTAAAAAAATTACTTTCCTAATTTATTATATTAGAGACACAAATGGCTATTGATTAGAAGATGGTTCAAAAGTTACAATTCTCAAAATAGATTTGTCCCCATTGGAAAAAATAAATCTATTTCTTCATTGTCTTTTTTATTGTTTTATTATTTGTCTAAAATGTCTAAAAAGAAAGGAAAATCAATTTTTTTATTCTTTTTTCAATTTTCTTTTTGATTCTTAAAATTATTATAGAATAAATTTTTTATCCAGAGTTTCTCCAAATTTCCCCTTCCTTTGAACCTTAGAACATTTTTCAGAAAACATTATTTTATTTATTCTGTTAAAACAGGCATTTCTATTCTTTTCTATGATGAAGTAAGCAAAATCTGCCAAGTAGAGGGGTGCTTTCTCCAACCTTTAAGGTGTTCTCCTGATACCCCTTCAAATCAGCCAGTTCTTTTGTTTCTTCTCCAAGCTTCTGTATTTCTCCTGTGTTATTTTATTATATTTTATTCCAAATTTGGAACATTTTACTATTTAGCCTTTGCTTGTATTTTTAAACAATTCCTGTTTGTTCCTTTCTTTTATTTTTTTGCTCTTTGAATTTATTTTAAGTTCAAACTTCATTGTTTCCTTGGAATATTTTTCCATCAATCAGTTTTTTACCTTTTTTCAGAGGCAAAAATTTATCAGTTTCAATGTTAGCAAAATAAATCTTTCAAACTCTGAATTAAGAAGAAAGTGTTTCCTACAAGTGTTTTGCCAAAAGTGCTGGCAAACAAAACATGAAACATGTGAAATTGATACAAAAAGTAGTCCTAACAGCTTATCATGAAAATACTCTTATAGGGTCAAAAAAGTTACCCTTACTTTATCAGGTCATGTCAACACAGATAGTGAACGATAAAGCTTTTTAAGGGTTATCCTTACTTTGCCACCCCATTGCTGCCTGCCAATTTACCCTGTTAGTCAAATCTACATCTCTACTCCAGGAAGCCTACCCTACACCTTCAGACACATTCTGGCACATATAAAGCTTACAGATGATAAAAATAAAAGAAATAAAGGAATGGTGATTACAAACTTCTTCATCTCAAAAACAAAATAAAACAAAAAACAAACGTTTGTGCAACCAGCTATCCCGGCCACTGATATGCCACCCAATCATTCAAACTCTTGATGATCATCCACAACAATTTGGTACTCAAACACTCAAGATATGTTTGGATTTAATGGATAGAATGAGTGAACAGATTAGATAAATACTCAACGAAGTAAAGTGTTTCTCTTTTCCCTTGTTTAATCTTTAAATAAAAAAGAAAAACAATTTGCTTTCTCAACTCAACTTATAACCAAAGCTTCTTTAACATCTGCAGCTCCTGCTTCTTCTTCTTCTTTTTGCAAAAACTCTTAAAATATGCCTGTTAGTAGAAATAACTTTTAAAAAATCCTAATAATTTCTACTGACTAATATATAAATTTGGTAGGGACAATAGCCTAATGAATATAAATGCTGATTAACTATTGAAATTTAAATGGTGGTCATGAGTTCAATCCTTAATGGAATCTAGCAGAAATACATTAACAGAAGAATTAGCTGATACAAGATATCCTTTTATATTTACATCAAAATGTGAACAGTCTATCTCTGTGAAAGGGTTCAGTAAAATTTCAAGAATGTTATCATATACAACAGGCACCTTTACACCTTGAGTGTAAAACATGCTCTTGTAAAATGTGGAATTGGTATTGTGTTCTCAGTACAAGTTAATCTAGTTGCATTATAGATATATAGTATGTTTTGTGTGGAGATACATGTGAACCAAAAGCTTAGATCAAGGACCAACTTAATAAAAAAATATCCAAATGTTGGACAATTTTTGTCTTTATTTTCACCCAAAATGTGTGTGTATGCATGTAAACACACACACACATATATATATATTTATATTTATATATTTCCACACACTATCTATATCCAAATTTTAAATCTAATTAAGGTTATTGGTTGTTGGTGACATCACTAAAAATATATAAAATCTTAGAACAACTGATCATGCCATTGGGAGCAGGCCACCAACAAAACCTCCCATCCCAGAGAATCATGTTGAGGCTGTAATTGCAAATAATAGAAGCTACATTGAATACATTATTTATGTTGATGTTATCTATAACATTTTTTTATTACTTGATCAAATTAGTCATAATAGGTGAGTTTTTCATATCCCATAGAGGCAGTTGATAATAGTCCCTTTGCAGACTGTTTTGAAAAGGGGAAGTAGTCTGTGTTAATCTGCATTTGAGCTCACAAGGGAAGTAATTTGAAGGGGACCAAGGTGTCATTGCACTACTTTTTCATTCATTCATGTTTGTATCCTTTTTAAGCAGACCTTGTATATTTTTACTTATGTACATGTGTGTATATCTATGTATGTATGTATGTATACAGAGTGTACATATATATGTACTTAAATGGTTTTTCTGCTTTTCCCTTTGAAAAGTTTCTAAATCATATTTATTCCAAACTGCCAAAGATTTTCAAAGAAACACAAGAATTGGTGCCAGACATGATACATATTTGTTGTTTTTAAGACTTCTAATTTTTACTTTTATTGTTTTATAATGAGTGTCAATCAATCATTTTGGAAAAAAAAGAGGCTTGTTAACAAATTGTGTATAACTTTCTTTCTTTGCTGAACATCTTTTAATTTTGCCATAAATTTATACCAAAACTTTAGATTGATTTGGAATATTTTTATTACTGGGAAAGCATCATTCATTGCTGATTGAGAAATGTAAAATATCTACTATTCAAAGAAAATGGGAAATTATTCTTTCATTATAAACAAATTGCAAATTTCTTCATCAACCATTTTCTTGGCACAGTATCCCAAGACTTTACTGCCTTACTAATAAGAAAGAAAATTATGAAAATGCATTGAAATAACACTTACATTTATTATGATGCAAAAACTTCAACTTTCCTTGTCACAAAATCAAACAAGAAACCCTTAATATTATTCAAGGGAGATAATCCTGGCACTTCTGTCTATTTGTTTCTGATTTTCTGATTTTTTTTTCTTTTGTCAATTTCTTCAAATAACAAAATCAATTTAAATCTTTCCTCTTTCCCCACAATAAATGTGTCATCATTCACTTTATTTTTATGTTTTTAAATGTTTGTCTGTTTCTTGTGCATAATGACACAGCAACTAGTGTTTGACAAATCTGACACTCAATTGTAAACCATTTCTTGGTTCCAATATGGCTGCAGCAATGGCAGTGAATGTACTCAGCACAATTTCAAGCCCCTTGAATGCCATTGCCCTAGCATTTTGCCCACCCCAACCACTAGACTCTTTGTCTGTTCTATTTTTAGACTCTGCTGTGATGACTCAGCCTGACATTCTTGACAGAGATACCACCTCACCTTTAGCACCAGGCTCTGGAAGCTGGTCTGGTTATTGTTTATAGGATCTTACTCCCTCCCCTTGTCCCACAATTTTTTACCTCTTCATTTTCTTCTCTCCTCACCATGGGAACTTTCTCTTTTCCTCTCTTCTTTCCCTTAGACTTGTCCTGATTCAGAAATGCAATCAATATTTGACATTCCTGTGATGAGGAAGAGGAGGAAAAGTAAGCATGTGGAATAGAGTGAATGGGATGGGAGAAAAGCCTGCAAGGTGGGGGAGAAAAGCAAGTACATTGATAGAGAGTGTCTGTGGGTAGAGATGGAAATGAAGAGGAGGAAGAAGAGGAGGAACATGGTCTGCTCCAGGAGTATTTCAAATAGAAAAGACTAATATAAAATGGTTCCCACCCCCACCTCTCTCTCTCTCTCTATCTCTTTCTCTCTCCCCTTCCCCAATGTTTCTTCATTGCATGTTCTTTGCTGGTAATTTTGTGGGGAGAATGGCAATACATGAAAACACACCAAAGATAGGCCACCACCAGACTTTACCAAAGGGTTGGGTGTGAAGGAGAAAAAGAGACAAATGTTGGTAAGAGAAAAAAACAAAAAAAGAAACAACAAAGATTTTGATATATAAAGAGTAAGAGAGAAAGGGAAAGAAAAGGAAAAGATGTAGTAAAGAAGAAGAAAACAACAAAAAAGCAAATGCTTAATTTTAATTTTTTTATTGATGATAAATATGAACAAACTGAGATAGATAATCATTGTAAATAAAAAGAAATGTGGTTCTCATTAAGTGACATTCTCCAACTACTGTTAATAAATATTAGATATATACCAAACATCCCCACCTGTAAGGATTGAATTACAATGAATATGAGAGATTTCTTTAGAGAAGTTATTTACTTTCCTTTAATTGTAACTTGTAAATTAGATCCATCAGAGACTTGAGTAAAAATAAAATTTTCCCAATTTCAAGATGATCACTTCTAGCAGCAAAAAATTAACAATGTAAATAAAACTAATTTTCAAATGTAAATAATTTTATTAAATATTTAGCAAAGAGAAATTTTGTAGGAGAAAATGAATTTAAAAATGTTCTCATTTTGGGGGCTTTTAGTTTCTTTTAAAACAAGCAGATACTTAGACATAAGTGCACATACATAAATACACCTCATTGACAAATTAATAACTTCCCATCTTTTATACATACGTTTTGTAATAGCTGTATCTTTGTTTTGTTTTTTTAGATATGTGCATATGTTTGTGTGTGTGTGTATTTGCTTACTTTTTAATAAAAAGCTGTAAGTATTTGACAATATACCTTTAGGAGTAGTAGCTAATCTGTAGTCATTCTGGTTGGTAGTGTAAGTCATTACATTCACAATGACACAGTAGGAGAGATGAAACAGATCTGAATGTGTGATAATGCTGAAAATAAAGCATACAAAAGTTATAAGCTACTAGAGGAAAAGTAGTATTAAATTTATTTCTGTATTTAAAGACATTAAAAGTCATAAATAGTATTTAATGAACTAAAACCTCAATTGAAAGTGGAATTGAGGAATACAAAATTCAAAACTTATAGTCTATCAGGACATCTACAATGTCTTCATCAATGAGAAAACTGTTTTTTCTTATAATGTATAGGAAGACATTTTGTTATATTGCAATATTCCACATTAATGTTTTATAATAGGTGGATCATTAACAAAGTAATATATTTTTAACCGTTCAGTATTCCATTGTTTTTATTAACTTTCATACTTTTGATGTAACACCAAAGCAAACTAATTTTTACTATTGTGTCCAAATTTTGCAAACTTTCTTGTATAGTTTGGATTGTTTCTTGTATTGGAATGTAGTTCAATTTTATTTTCATTGCTAAATATCACTTTTACCTATTTCTCTTTGTCCCATCACAGATGTTCTTTTGCCCAGTCTTTTTGTCTTGTTTAATTTGTTTTGGTTAGTGATGACTTCTTTCGTGTGAACTGCAGACATTTAGATTATTTCTACATCATATCCTTCTTATTGTATGAACTGACACTTCAGAAGTAATAATACTACTATCTTTTACTGGTAACCTAACTTTCTTTAAGCTCCTTTGTATAATTTTGAAGGTCTGTCTGATCCAAAATGCTTCTTCTGAGTGACGCAATTCAAAACTCCTTGACAATTTCATGTTGACTTATTCTTTATGACATTTTGATGATCTTCAGCCTCTTCTCATTTTGAAATTTAAATCAACTACACTAAAATGTCAACTTGAAGACTTCAAAATTTATGCAATCTGTACTTGGTTCATTTAACATGAGAAATTTGCATGCATACTTTAATCTTTAAAAACATGTACCCTGAGCAGATCAACTTTTTCATGCCCCATTTACAGTTTCAATTTCAAACCGGAATGACCAGCAATCACAGATACTACTCCTGAAAATACATTATTGAACAAGTGCTTAGAGAAAATTTTAAGATTTGATTTTTTTTTCTTTTTAGATGGCTCATTTTTTGTAAACTATATATCCTCATTATTTTACATTTATTTTATTGTGTTCATTTTTCTTCTATATTTAATAACTGATGTAATGGAATAACTTGTCACTTCCATGAGTGACTACACTATAGGTAGTAACTACCTATAAGTACCTGTAAATGAACAGACTACAAAGACTAGCTGGGATCTGTTGAGTACGACTCAGACTTATGCAAGAACTACCGCCCTTCCAATAGTAGCACACACTACTGGATTGACTTGTGATGACCTTGTGCATAACTGTTGCCTTTATTCTTATTGTACTGGTTTTTTACAATAGACCTTTACTTATTTTATCCACCTTGTTTTTCAAGTATATATTTCTATTAACATGGAATATAACACTCTCAATATTCTTAATTCATTTCAGGAGTCACACTTGGGGAAAATAATTAGGTCTTCTATTTTTTGACACATGACTCTTGAGAATAAATTTGTAGAAAAAGAAATTTTTATAAACTTAAATTTACATATTGAAAGCTTAAAAGACTTACATTCAAGCATAAGAAATTCTTCTTCCTTCCTAAAAGAAGAAAATACAAATATCTGCATTCCTGTTGTGAATAAAAATTGCAGATATGTTTAGCTTACTTACCAATCCCTCTTATTTGATAAAACGTTTATTTTTATTTTTCCACCTTAAGCTAAAATTATTTTCATCTGATAACAATGCCTTATGTCAAAATTTGACCATGTTGAATTCTTAGAAAGAATGTTTTCCTTGCTTTTTCACTGAAATAAAGAATTTGGACAAATTTGTTGTGTATTCTTTTTGTAATTTGAAACTTTCTTCATTGAAGACAAATGAAATACTAGAAACAGATTTAAAAGAAAAGTACAAAAGTTAACAAAAAATAAAGCAAGGATAGAATAAACTTTGTTTTCATATTTACATGCCTTTGTGAATTATTCAATATTTTCTGGACTATTTTTTCTTTTCTTCATTGTTTTCTTTTTGATACTGTTTTACCCAAAAGCTAGCTAAGGTGATTTCTTTAGATTATACCAAACTTCTTTCTCATTCTTTCTATAACAAATGAAATAATCACATCTTTTTGTGCATGTTCTTTTTAGATTTTTAGGTTTTCTATTTTCATATCTGTTAGTACATATGGATTTATTTACATCCACCTGTGATAAAACCTGGACAAACTCTTTGCATATGAAAACTGAACAAAAACAATATTGAAGCTCCATCGCACCAAATTGGGAGAATATAAAAATAAGTCATGAAAAGAGTTACTTTCAATTATGGAAATGCTTATACAGAAAGGGTCATATTTTTCTTATAAAATAAGTCCACACTTTTTACCCCAAAATTGAAATCTCAAATTTTACATAATTGAAGAAATTCAGTTCATTATGGCTAGATCTTCTCTGGCCACTAAGAAAAATCATAAAAGTATTTGTTTTGTTTATTTTTCAACAACAAAAGCTCCTCAATTATACATATCTAGTGAAAAAATACAGTTCAGTTTGTTTTAATTACAATGTCTTCAATCTCTTTTTACTCAATCAGTATAGACTAATAATGCATTATCTCATATATATATATATATATATATATATATATATATATATTGTATTTGTATATACTAATGTATTTAGGTGTTTGTGTATACCTGCATATATAAAGACAGAAAATATAATTGTAGTTCCCTGAATATGTTTCAATTTATTCAGGATTAAACACACAGGTAATCTATCAGGATTAAAGTAAATACTTTAGATATATAGATCAATGTGTGTACATATTCCAAGATAAAGGATGTATCAACAGTATCCAGAGCCTATATTTATGCACTATATCTCTTTGATGGTTATTAACAGTTATACTCCTCTTGTATGCAGGTCCTGTGATCATGCTGACCAGGGAAGTTGTTGAACATCTGGCAAAACATGTCTGGTAGCTCAGGCATCAAGTGATCAAACATTATCCAACTAGAACAGCACATTTCTTTCCTGTTGCAGTAATATCAGCAGAATGGATTGAACAATATTCTGAACATACATGATTCTGTTCAACGTTCCTTCCATAAACTCTAAAAGCAAGCATGTGTTATGGTATCCCACAACCAGATGTTGGACCTGTATGTCATGGATGAATACACACTGAAAGTCCTCACCACATCTACATTATACATGACTATCACTTGTATAAAAACAGAACCTACGGAACACTAGCTAACCCAAGTGACCCTGTCATGACACCAGTATTAATGTGTGAGGTGTTGTCCTGGTATAAGTGTAAATCTGGCATTTGTATTCATACTTCTGGTCTATATTGACACTCATTTACTCTGATTTGTGTGGTGAATACCATGTAAATATCTGTACTATGTAGCCATTCAGAAACTGGTCTATGAGTACATCAAACCAATTCTTCAAAATAGTTATGCAGCCTCTCAAAGGTCCATAGTCCAACTCTTTCCAAATGGCTCTCATTGAATAAAGGAGCACATAGGAATCTCCATAGCATAACACTGGAGTGCGCTGGACTGTAACTCATCTAAAGTACAGACACCCCAGGTGGTGCACTAGTATAAATGTGAAGTATTTTAAAATTTCATCAGAATATCTGCTGCCCCCTTACATGTGTATATTCTATCCTGGTTTAAATCAACGTCATCCTTCCAGGGGTTGTAATTTTATTTCCCATTAGTATGTGTACAAGGTGCTACATAAAATTTCAAGGAATTCAACCATGAAAAGAATCATACTTGATACCTAGTTTCCACCAGCTCCTCCAATATGTCTACAACAATCTCACAAAGTGTAGTGGCAAAAGTTTGCACCTCATTTGATTTCAGTTAAGGTTTTCAGATTCCATGAACCTTTGAGTAGCACCTCATAGATAGATAAATATAAATATATAGACAGTGTAGAATAATTGACCATAGTTAAGTGTCATTGGTAAAAATACCCAACAAATGGAATTGACAAAGTTTCCAAATGCAATAAGAAAAGGAAAAATAAGAACAGAGCAAAATAATACTAAACAAACAATATATATGCAAGACAAAACTAAGCAATGCAACCATAATAAAGCAAAAATGGTGATTTTTTTCAATTTTTTACAATGATGTTCATCTTGTACAAGGCACACGAGCCACTCAAGGTAGAGTAAGAAGTATAGTTTATATTAATATGTGGAGAAAATAACAGCTGACTCTAGAAACATGCAAAAAGGATACAATCAAGTGATTGTAGTGCTCTGACTTTCTTAAGAACAAAAATGAGACCGAGAAGTGATCTATTTTATTGGTTAGGAAGAAATCCCAGCATGCACCTGTATGATTTGTCTATAAACTTGAGGAGGGGATTTTTTTTAGTGCTCACTCCACTAGAGTGGGTCAGATATCTAGACAGAGAGATTATATATTATTGGTTATTATTTATTGAGCATTCACAAACATGTATATTACTCTTAATATATTTTTACTTTGGTTTTATTCCCACAATGTTCTATGACATTGAACCTGAGTGGTTCTTATGATGCTTCCATTTTGAGTGTTTAGCACAATTGTCTTAGTTTGATAAAATTGATCAGACAATTCATTTTCTCATAATAATTATCTGCTCAAGTTGCTGCTATATTTATTGCTAGCCTTGACAAATAGAAATTTGTATTGATATTTTGCTTACATATGCAGTTACTTAGCCAAGAGCATCATGATTATGGCATTCAATATCCAGAAAAGTTTCAGAAATGCAACTGACTTTCTACATTCTATATTCAATCTGTAATTGATATAACTTGAGAGTGTGAAAGTGACAACTTTGTCCATTGGCCACACATGTTTGTCCACTTTCAAGGAAAAATGCAAAGTTTTGTGGGAACAGGTGCATTCCTTTCTCTAACAAGAATGCAATAAAGAACAGCACATCTGACATGAAGAGAACTTGACTAGAAAGTCCTTTTCATGGTCAAAGGTCAACCTTTTGAATAGTTTTATTTAGTCCATATTCAGGTTTATAGACAGCCTTCTTTTAATCAGCAAATAGTACATTCACCTAAAAATGTTAAATACTTTCATTCTGTTTATTATTATCTTCCCCCTTCCAAAACACTTTTAATGTTTGACTGTCTCACAAGTAACATTCTCCAAAGAAAACATTTAGCAAAATGATTTTTACATAGTAATCAGTTACCTTGAACCTATACAGTAAGATTTCCTCAATACACAAAGTCTACCTTCCATCCCAACATTTTCTAATTGTCCTTTAAATAAAATAGGAATAAAAAAAATATCTATGATTTAACTCAGTTCAACCTGGTCTGATTTCTTCTGAAACTCTAATCAAAATCTAAAAGTCTATGGTAATTCCTGAGAGAATAATGGTTTTCTAATTTCAGTAACAATGGCAAATATCAATCAGGCAGACACTGCAGAAGGAAGCAGACAAGGTACATGAAAAATAAGATTCCATGTGGAATAAGGAAAGAATTCCTCAAAAATCAAAATGGGAAAATTTCTAAAAAATTCGGTAAAAGAAAGTAATGTTTCAGTCAAAAAAATTTTTAAACTTAAATTGTGTTGGCAAAAAAATTTAAAGAAAGAAAAAATGCTTAAAATTCCATTAAGACTTCAGTGAATCTACCCCACCAACAATGCATTCAAACTGATATTAGACTGCATATATGTATATGCGCATTTGTGTATGTATATACACAAGCACTTAAATACAGACTGATATTATATGATATTAAATACATACAGATATTGCATAAATTTGCATGTGTCAATAAACATGGGTAAGCTTTGTTGTAACTATATATATGATCAGACGTGCCGAGAGCACATATTTTTTATGAAATTTCTTGAACATTCAAGCCAGTAAATGTAATTAATATTGTTTAATTAAAAAACAGTATTTACTTAAATAAATTATATCTATAAAAATAACATAAACATAAAATATATTAAATAATTTTCGGACTTAATCCATTTCATATGTTGTCATTGTTTAATATTGTCGAAGATGTGCATTTATAAACAGTAATTCGTGTATATATATATATATATATATATATATATATATATATATATATATATATATATATATATATATGTATATGCTCACACACACATATATACACCCTTATCATAATTTCCAAGCCACCAACTGGAGTAGTATTTAATTTTAATTGTATGTTTATTTTCCTCGCATAATAAAGTATTTCCATGACCCAACATCTCATAAACTTTAAGGCTGATCTAAAAAAATAGAACTGATGATTTATATTACCAAGATCCTAGCCACAGTAAGCCTGTATATACAGGCATATAAATAAAAAAAGTTAAGTAGTTAATAATCAGATCTCACAATTCATGATACTTGATCTGCTCTTGTGTCAGACTTATTCTTTGCAAATCAATGCAAAGACATTAGAATGATACAAAATACACATCATAAATAAATAATGTTTATAGACACACTATATATATATATATATATATATATATATATATATATATATATATATATTCATACATGTTTCATTAATGAAACATGTATGAATGAAAAAATGCTGCCTAAATACACACACAATATATATATATATATATACACACACATTCTTGTGCAGACAGAGACTTCAATGCTGATACATAAAAACATTGAATGTGAACTAAAAATCATAAATAATTGTTGATGGAAACGCTTATATGTAATTGTCTATAATTTTAAATGAATTACAACCTCAGTGTTTTTCATATTTCTTATAGAATATCTTGCAAAATGATACAGACTTGGATTCTTTTTCTTTTCCACATTCCTCTGATATTTCAGTTCAGAATCAGTTCATTCCATATACACATTAAAATCCAATCCTAAAAAGGATGTGCTTTTCGTTTTGTTTT
>OZ038497.1:68530340-68630340 GCA_964036315.1 Acanthosepion esculentum | reverse complement strand
AATTTGTGAAATGTTCACAAAATACTTATATTACATATATATCAAGTGATATTTTCATATTAAACCTACTTATAACTTGTTTTGGAACAGTCAGGTTTTATTATGCAAAGTGCAACATAAACTTTTACTTATAATAATAAGTAATAAGTAATAACTTATAAATCCAAAAGATGTAGATGACAGACACCATATCACATGAATCAATTATCATTTTATTATTTTACATGTTAATATTGACTCTGAGACATTCTTAATCTTTAATCATTCACCACTTCATTTTGTTAACTTTTCTAGTCTTTCAAATTTAATATTTCAGTTTTTATTGCTTCCTAGAAATTTTCTTTATTTGGATATTGTTTTCCATTCTTATATACATTTTTTTAATGATGGACCGCAAGAGTTCTTTTGGATTAATATTTAGATGAGCTGATTGCGATTCTATTAATTTGATATCTTTCAAACATTTCTTTTAGCAAAGTGATCAATGGCAGTTATGTAGAATGTGAAGGAGCATTTCTTGCATGAATACACTCTTTACATTAGAGCTTCCTGTTAGTGACTTGTACCTTTAAAAACATCTTGTCTAATAATATACAATAATTATCTGCATTTCTTGTGATGTTATCATCAAGTTTGAAAGGACCTGTAATTTCATTGCTTACAACACTAGCCCCACCCATTTTGTCTTTCAAGACATGTTAGTTTATTATTTCTAGGGACGATCTCTAATCCACCTGACAGGTCCATCCAATGTAGCTCTAAATTTATCACTAAAAATTAATGTTGGGCAATCAGTTTTAATAATTTAAAAAAAAAACAGATATCGTAAACAAATTTCACATGGTCTTTTTATCATATAAATATTTCCTGAAAATATTGGTTGGTAAACACCAATTTTATTGGAAAAACACTGATTTTCATAATAAAATTTGACATTGTGTATAGCAGTTTCAGTTCAATATATACACAAATATAGAAAGACTTAATGGTGCAAGGGTCTCTACTTACTCCTGTAGGCAAGTATCATTATTTTAATGTGTTCATTTTTTTTACAATGCAAAGAGGATTAGACAACATAATCAGTTTTTGTCTACCTTCTCTCATCCTATGAACACAAAGAATGGGAAATTATAGAAAAAATATATATGGAAGAGACACATATTCACTTAAGACAACATGCTTTTAATATTTACCCTTTTTTAATTTTTGTTTACATATATAAATGAATGTACCTAGCAGATTATAAATGATCACTTACATACATACATACATACACACACACACACACACACACACACACACACACACACACATACATATATATATATATATATATGTATGTATATGGAACAATGTATCATGTCTTTGCATATAAACCAAAATATGACAAATGTATTTATGAGCAAACACAGTAAAAGCAAGACTAATAAAGATACTTGACATATATCCATAAATATGTCTAACATATATATATATATATATATATATATATATATATATACACACACATGCACATACACACACAACAGACAGGGTGTACAACAGCATGGATATTTAAGGCTGAGGATGTTTAAGATGCTTATTGATGTTTAGCAGCTATCATTTCTCAGATGTTTTGTTTTTCGTTTATGCTATTCTCCTCCCTACTCATCCCCACAATTTTCATTCACACATCCAACCTTTCTACTGTGCCATCCCCCACCCTTGGGCAACTGCCTGACTTCCTTACATCCAATTCCAACTGCATTTGTCTCTGAATGTGAAAGCATGGAATCTCCCTGCAACCAAAGAGGATGAAACGAGTGCAAAGTAGAGACAATCCAGAAATGCTTGGGTGCCACTGCTGCTGCTGCTGCTGCTGCTGCTACAGACACACTGGGGAGGTGGGGGTGAACAAATAGTGAGTCGGGAGTGTTGATGATATAATATTGATCTTCTTCCCACTTCCATCATCCTTACTTTCTTTTAATTTTTTTCATGTTGCCTTTTTTCAATTTGATTTTTGATTCCCAGGTGCTGTTTCGAGTCTATTACAAAGTGACTTTTACAGGGATGAGAAATAAAATAGAGAGGAGGAAAGGCTGATGAACCGAAAGAGAGAAGGGGAAAAGCAAGTAGAAAACTAAGAGTGTACAAGAGTAGAGAAATGTGAAAGAGAGAAAGGCTTAGAGAAAGAGAGAAAGAGAGAGATTGCATAACTCAATCCAAATTTAACTGGCAATGAAATTTTAGTGCAAACACCTTTTGGTTGTAGATAAAAATAAGAATCAATCAATTGTAGTTGACTCCATTAATCTTCAATAAATACAGCAGGGGCTGCCATGAAACTGGACACGAGTGACCAATTTAAGAACCATCAGAACAAAGCATTTACAAACATATATTTGTTTTTGTTTTTTCAAATCAGGGATCTGAAGCAGCCTGACAATGTTTCAGCATCTCCTTGAGTCTGTATGTTTGTATTTACACACACACACACACACACATACATACACACACACCTGATGATTGTGTTTGTGAGAAACTCTGAGTAGCAATTTGAACTGAGTCTCTTTTTTCGTGTGGTGTTTGCTAGTTAGCAGTTTACACTGTCTTAGTTGATTTGGACATTGATCACTGTCTATAATTGCATACGTAGGTGGCTGTCCTTGTGTTTGTCTTTTCTTTTCTGTCTGTGTTTCCTTTTACTTTTTTTCTCAGTTTCTCTGTTGGCTCCTTTGTTTATTCTTAGATTTTATTTCTCTTGTTCTCTTGTCACTTTAAGTGCATCCGTTTGGCAGGCTTTGTGTTGGTAAGGGTGCAAGTGCTGGTTTTCCCAATAATTTCATTTATTGTATCTCCCTCCCTCTCCCTCTCATGCTCTCTTTCTCTACACACACACATATATATATATATATATATATATATATATATATATATATATATATGAGTGTATCAGTATCTTGGCACTTAATTATTAGTTGAATTTTGATCTAAAACTTTCAATGTAATCTCTCAATCTAAGTGATTAATGTACACTTCTGAATTAAATGCACTGATAACATATTACAAATAAATATCCATCTTGTAAAATGAATATTTTTTTTTCTCTGGAGCCAAAAACTTATTAATGTAACTCTATATATAAAAAATAGAGATCAAAAGTTTTATTAAAAGAAATGTGCTTGTCGGGAGGCAAATTTTCTTTAATAAGACATTTGATCACTAGGGGCCAGTTAACATTAACTTCACTGTTTAAAAAAAAAAGTAATGTCTACTCAAACCCATGTACCCAATTCATTTCTCACTCGGTACTCTATACTTGTAGCCTTGTGTCAGGTTAAGCTCAGTTTTTTAAATTCTTATATATGTTTTTCAGTAAGCTTCCAGGACTATAGAAGAGAACATTTTTATATGATCTTCTTTGGTCTGCTGTTTTCATTATTTGCCAGATCCTATCCTTATGATGATGAGGAAGAATTGAACTCATTACTTTACAAAATACATAAATCTTTCTACTGATTGGTTAATCTAAGTTTAACATAGATGCTGCTTCTTTCAAATGTCTCATTCTACAATGTTGATCTATCCCTGTTATCATGATTTCATCCTCTAGTGAGTAGTAGGCTCTTTTTTTTCTCCATACATGATCAGCCATTCCTGATTTCAAAGTCTTGCAACAGTGTTCCTGAGGCTCATCTTTTAGGAGACAGCTGGTCTCACCTTTGTGTTATAGACTACAATTACATGAACACTATACAGAGTGAGGGAGCAAAACTTGCAAAATTGTTGAAACCATCAGAACACACGTATTATGCATAAATAGGCCAATTAATACAAAAGGATATTAATCAAGATCATAAATAATATTGAAACACATAGCTTATTCAATGTAGCTTCTATTATTTTTAATTACAGTCTCAACACAACATCAAAATCTGTGTAAATTTTAACCATAAAATCCTTGGGCATCATGGCCCACTCTTCCTTGATGGTAACATGAAGGTATTGATGTGGGAGATGAGACGTCTACTTCTAAACAGTTGTTACTTTGAAATTTGTTTTTCATGCCAATCATCCTCTGTTGTTATATGCCTGGGCTACCACTTTTATATCAAGTTTTGCTTTGATATGTAAGTAACAGACAATCCCTTTCTTCACCCACTATGGATGGTGGGTACTAGAGATCAGGTATTGTCCACTGAATGTTATCTTACAATATACAGATGTTCTGAATCAATAGTCAGTGCAAGAAACAGCCTTGTTTGGAAGAAAATCTATGATAACTGCTGAATTAAATCAGTTACAAAGTGAATTGAATAAAATAATTTCTATACTGAATAAAAGATTCCAACAAAATTTGAACAAGTCCTACCATCAAGAATTCAAAAAGGTTAAAATGCATCAAATACAGAAGCTAATCCTTATACTAAATAAAAAATAATTCTATGCTAAATCTGCAAAAAATTAGTCAAGAGTGACAATCAGCTTGTGCAATAAGTCACTTTGCTGATTCATATATATATATATATATATATATATATATATATATATATATATATATAATTGCCTTAAATAGGTCACTATCTTAATACTAAAAAAAGGGGTTAGAAATTTCTACAGACCCTTTCAGCCAACCCTTTGTCAGAAAAAGTTTTTGCAGAAATTATTATTAAGCTATGTAAAATAAAACATTGGATAATGGTTATTTTGAAGATGTTCTTATATGGGGTTTTTACAGAAAATTTCAAAATTCAGTTCTCCTATGTATGGTCCTGACAAGTTTCCTATTAATTTGAAATTATGTTGGATTAGAAAGGATGGTCAACCTTTGGTTGACCAGATAGTTTATTACATTTCTAAGTATTATTGGGCCACCAAATTGCGGTTTGTTTTCTCTACCAAAGGTGTTTTTCCTTCTTTTGAGAAGGATAAGGTTCATCCATTTTCTAATAGTTCAGTTTATAATTTTAAATGTTGGTATGATGCCAATTATGTGGGGCAGACCAGCTGACACTTGAGTACAAGAATCAACCAGCATATTCCAATATGGATAAGATGGAGTGAGTTATATGGTTCAACACAATTTAAATCCCTTTGGATTCTGCCATTGGTCAACACTGGATTGAAATTCCTGTTTGTTCTGGCCAATACAGAGAGGATTGGTTTCAGGTTGTACATAGAGTATGATCTCAGTATTTATTAAAAATCAATGAGTCTGTCACTATCAAGGAAAGGAGCACTTTATCTGTTCTCTTCTTCTTTTGGGAGAACATTCATTTTTTTCTCTCCTAGCCAATTTTTGGGGCCTTTGTCAGGTTTGTTAATCAATTTTATTCATTTTTAACTTTACAAATTGAATTGGTTTACATACTTTGATTGTTATGATTTTATATTTTAATTGTACACCAGTTTTATTCTTCCATTTAGTCTCCTTAAATTGTTTTTGTTGTTCCGGTTATAAATAAAGTAATAATTTTTGCTAACAAGGTGTTAGCCAAAAGGTTCCTTAAGCACTTCTTCCCTACTGTTTTGTATTAAGATCATGACATCTGTCCTATTTAATGCAATTATAAAATTATATATATATATATATATATATATATATATATATATATAGAGAGAGAGAGAGAGAGAGAGAGAGAGAGAGAGAGAGAGGAGGCATGGTGGAGTAATGGATAGCGGCTTGGATTGAGGAATCGGAGAGCCAAGTTTAAATTCCAGTCGAATCCATTACATTCACTTACGTGCTAATATCCTTGGGAAAGGTGTCAACCCTTTTCTTCTCCCTCCAGCTATGGGTAAATACCAGGACAGACTGGGTTCTATAGTCTTGGATGGCAACTGGTCTAGGAGAAGGATAACTCTGAATTCAAAACCTGTGGAGGGTCATTTGGGAACCTTGTGGCACTTAGTGCTCCAGGTCTCTGTATTCGGCCCTTCAAAAAGTGTGGATGGTCCTGCACGAAATCTTCACCACTATAATCAAATCTCATGTGCTGTTATCGGGCTGTCGCTTTCCTGGGAACTGATCTGCTATATATCTGATATATATGTATACTCGACTCTCCCGTCAAATTTGACATATGAGGGTCACTCATATGTTGAATTTGACGGGAGAGTCGAGTATACATACATATATATATATATATATATATATATATATATATATATGGTTGTATAGTGCAAACTTTTTAAACATATTTTTTACATATTCTTTAATCACATATTCAAAATTCTGACTATGAATTAAATTTCATGTTATATCAAAATTTATAATAATTATCTAGTACCAAATAAGTATTTAAAATTCTCATAATTACATCTGTTGTTTTGTTAAATACAAGTTTTTAATTTCTGGATGGTGCTACAGGTAACTTTACAATAGGAAATATTTTACATTTTTATCCTTTTTCTGACAAACTTACAAACTGGACAAATAGACATTCTCTAGCCAGCCTCCCCAACACAGATAAAACATGGAAGTATTTTAGCCCAAGAAGATAAATTAAAAATGCTTTAATTTAGTGAAGAATGAAATTTGCAGATCCTGTCAAATGATTTGTTATTTGGAAATATTCAAATCAGAAGGGAAATGATGCACTATTAATAGAAATAGATTCCATATTTTAAAAATTCTACCCATTTTAGAGTCTTCAAAATCTACTTGTTTAAATGAGTTTCCTTATATATTTGTGTGTGCATGTGTGCATTTGTGTGTGCGTGTGTGTTATAGTAATATATATATGTGTGTGTGTGTGTGAGTTATAGTGTGTTTCAATAATAAAGGTTTTGTTAGTAAATCCATGAAAAAGAAAAAGATCTGGAGAAATGTCTAGCCATAATAGCTACGTTAGTATTTGGGACAAACAACAACTGCTACAACATTTAGGTAAAACTGAAATATTAAAAACAAAAACAAATGCATAATCAGATGGAGAGAGCAGATTTGACAGGAGAATATTTTATCCAGGAATCTTTGTGTGGTAATTTATGGCAAATGAAGCTGTGTGCACACAAAGTGTGCAGACTGCTATAAAAGCAGAACAGATTGCTAAACCTTCTGTCTAACTGGAATCATTTGTATCTCTTTCTCATGTAGATACACAGACACACACCTACACATGGCAGACACACACCAACAGCCATGTTGCCAATGACAACTGATTGGATACATTCCTCAATATGGAGGTGCTTGTTGAGTTTCCCATGTTTAGCGATTTCAAAACATTTTCCTAGTGTAGTTTTTATTTTTGCTTCAAGTTATTCCTCATTTCTCTGCAAAATATTTACAAATTGTTTTCTTTGATTGAACCTTGATATTTACTAATATTAGTCTAGTATAAAGCAACAGGTGTGCAACATCCAGTGAAAATCAAGCTAATTGCAATAGTAATGATATACTACCCTACCGCACTACAATGCCAAATTTGGATTTGTTATCATTACTACTTGCATCATATCCTCTTCTGCTGAAGATGAGAGTCTCTGTGTTATCTGCCTAAGATCAAAGTGTAGTATCTGTTCCAATTCCTTGCTGTTAGGATTCTTACCAGTTCATGAAAAACCAATAAAGGTAGCCTAGTTCCAGGGATTCCATCCCTGCAGCAAAACCTCCACCTCCTTTATGTTAAAGGAAAGCGGTTGTGAGAATTTGGCAGCCTTTGTTTTTGGCCAATATCTATATATATATATACATGGAGCTAAATACAGAATGAAAAATGTCTCTCACCAGCACCTCTGCTTTGGGTCAAAGTGTAGTATCTGTGCACACTGTGAAAAGAGTTGGACTGAAAATATGTAGATTGCATTTTACATAAGTGGATTATTATTACTACTAATAGCAATTACATGAATGTTCGATAGCTTTTTCTCCCAAGAATTTTCTTTACTCAAATTTGAACTTTCTAATTGATAAAATCTTTACTTGTTTTACAAAATACACAGATTGTTTTTTTAGTTGAGAAAAACTAAAGAAACAATTTGTGTATTTTATCAAAAAGAATTTCCTTTACATTTCAAATAAGAGTTAGTACAATTATTTTAATGAGAAAATGTGAACATATTAGGTGGATATTTAATTCTTGAGTGCTACTGTCAGTGTTCAATGCACATGGAACGATGAGTAAAGGGTTCGAACTGAATATTGACTTTGGTCATCACATCACATTTAATGTGGGATTTAAACCTACAATATCCAACCATGATCGGATTTTCAGGCGTAAACCTATTTTTTTTCTTTTTTTGCTTAATGTCTTCTCACTCTCAGAGTTCTATTCTACTGTAACTTTTCTCTCTGCACTGATTACTCATGCTTTTTATATACTTCTATTTTTTTCTGATTCCGATAATCATTTTCAATCTATCACCTGTTTGGGGTAGTGAAATGAGTGTTTCACTCTCTAACACTCCAACCCATCTTTTACACCCACCATATTTCACTCCTTCATCTTCCTTCAATTTTTTTGTTCCCTAAACCCACATCCACTGGCCATTTTCATCCTCCTTCCCCATGCTGCTTGGTAGAGTCTACGACTAACTTCCCCATTCCACCTGACACCTTGACTAAACATCAGCTAGGCATCCAACCCACCAATCCTCAATCTACTATACCCTCATGTACAGCAGCAGCAGCAGCAGCAGCATCGGCCTTTCCCTCCACCGTCTTCACTCCTTCCCTTTCCTTTTTTTCCTTACAATCCATGCACGTATACAGACATATGCGTTACAAGCACGTCGCTACAAATTCCCACCTTTCCCTCTCTCCCCTGCACCCCCAGTAGACACGCACAGCCGCGTGCATGCACACACCCACCCTGACTCTTTAAGAATGACTCATAGTGTGTTATGCAGGGTTTGTCATGCGCATCCTGGTCAACATTAGAGTTTCAGTGAAGGAAAAAGAAAATCATAGGCAGTTGGAGGCAAGAGAAAAAGGGTAAATTAAGGAGGAGGAAGAAGAAGAAAAAGAAGAAAAAAGAAGAGGTGAGAAACAAAGGCATGAATGAGAGAGGAAGAGATGTCAAAAAAGTGAGAAAGAGTCCGACAAAATGAAATGATTACATAGGTAAACCATATATGCATTCATAGATCGATCCGTAGAAAACAATCACACACACATACATGCACCTAGAAAGTGAAAGAGAGAGATAGAGGAAGAGATAGAGAAAGAGAGGGAGAGAGAACAGAAGTAGTAGTATTGTTGTAGGTTGAATTTTTCCTGGACATGGACAGAAGGCAAGCTGCAGATCCTCAGGAGAGAAAGTCAGAAACCTCAATAGAACAAAACGAAGCCATGCGCACATACTTCACACAGAGAAAGACGAACACATGTCCATAGGGAAGAGAAAGAGAGAGAGATTTCTGAAGTAGTAGTGTCGTCTGTTCAGTATTTGCTATGGACAGAGAGAAATACAGAGATAGACTGTCATACGATAAAAGGATTGACGGTGTCTACTGTTACATGATGGCACCAACAGGACGACAACCCAAAACAGCACCACCACCAACACCACCACCAACAACAGTAAAGGTAGTAGCAGTCATTATATAGTAGTAGTAGTTGTAGCAATATTACTTCTAATAAGTGTTGTTATTGTTGTCATAGTTGTAGCAGGAATTTGGATGTGATTTCCAAAATACTGGATTTTTGTAAGAAAATAAGAAAGAGTCTCATTCAAGATTGTTTGGCATTCTCTCACTTCAAATTCCATTCCAACATTCACAGACTTCCTCATTCCTTCAATTCGGTTCTGTGACATTCCAGTTCTCTTTAATTCCTGAATTCTTTACTTCTCCTCCCACTCCAACTTCATTTAACCTATTTTCCCTCCTTACTTTCACTTTCACTTTCTATTTTCCTTTCCCCCTTTACTCTCTTTTATTCTTCAGTCTATCTAGTTTTATCTTATATGTCAAATAATCACAGAATTCTGCACTTGGATTCTTTAGCATTTTGGTTTAATGTTTTACTCGTGTGTGACTGTGTGTCTGTCTGTGTGTTTCTTTTGTACTCTATTATTTTGTTCTAATTTTCTAATTTTTCAGCAAAAGAATTTTTGTCCTGTTTTTTATAAAGTTTGAAGATTTTTAAAAATGAATTATGAACAAAAATGACATTTTTTTTTGTACTGTTATTGATACAAAATTATTTTTTTTCTGTTTTTATTTTTTAATAATTTTTTTAATTTTATTTTTCTAAATGTTAATTAATATTTTACTTTACTATATATTAATTCAAAGCAAACAAATATTTGGAAAGCATGTGATATATTTAATTTGGCATCGCATGAGGATCAAAAACATTAGAGAATGATTCCATATTTGTTTATTTGTAGATGTTTTTTTCTACCTCTCCATTCCTCACTTAGCAAGAAATGAGTCATACACTATGCAACTTGATTCTGTGTCATGCTTAAGTATTTTGTTTTGGGGTTTGCTTCATTTTTAGAATTATTGCAACAAAGTAACTAAATCTTTCAAATAATATCAAATCAGTTTTTACACATTTTGCTTCACTATATTTATTTGCACAATTTTTTTTGTTCATAGTTTTTATTTTATCACTTCTTTAAAAAACATTCAGGGAAGCTATCATCTGACAGTCAGGTAGTTTTGTGTTCTTACTGAATCTGTAAAAGTCATATCAATTTTTATGATTCTAAAATATGTTCAATGTGTAATGAATTTATTGTAACTGGCTTAGCAGAAAATGTTTTTTTAACAAAAAGTAATGAAACTGAATATAATTATTTTAACTTTTGCTAAAGCAAACATTAACTTAGTAAGAACAATTTAATATAGTTTGGAAAATCTAGAGTTTATTACTTTCAATCGCCAATTCTCCAGCCATCATCAAGTGACTAATAATAATAATAATAATAATAATATCCTTGGAAATCTATCTTTATCTAAATACAAAAGCTTGTTTCAATGAGTACTGTTTACATACTTAGAATAACTTTCTAAGAAAAAGCTTCATCTACCTTTAAATCTCAGTTGAAAGACTTGCTAAACAATTAAAAGAAATAATAGTAATAATCTATGGCTTTTGATCTTAATTGATTGGAGGTGTTAACATGTCCATGTTTTGTCTTAATTTCAATTAAGATGGGCTACAGTAAATATCCCACCCAGTAACACAGATTTGCTTGTCAATTGCCTGTTGAGCATGTCTCCCAGGAGCTAACATACTGTGTATTTCTGCTCGTGAGTGTGAGCAGTGAGGGAGCATTATGGATGGGTGTCAAGAAGGTTGTTTTTCTTTAAGTGTAAAGAAGGTGGCAGCCAAGGTGATTTGGGAGTTACAGCTAGATGCTTAGGAATATCCTCAGTCGGAGACCATTTGAGTGGACTAAGTTAGCCAACCAGAAGTTATTTCTAACTGGGCCTCCACCTGAAAGGATATGTGCTGCTTTTATCAAAACCTGTCATCATATCCCACATACTTGGTTGTGATGCCTGGTATACCCTTAATATACTGGGTGCCATGATGAGCATATTGGGCTTTATTATTTGTGCCCCAGCATCACTTTGTTGCAATGCTGCCCTATTACATAATGATAATAATGTTTTTGAATGTTACTAATTCTCAAGCATCCCAACAAATAAAATTAAGAATTTTTCATTATCAACAAAAAACACCAGACCATTATCCAACAAAACTTTAATTAAGTCCACTAATTTTTTTCAGTATATTTTTTCAGCTTATTCTCTTTCCAAATACTTTTTATTCATGCAGAAATACAAAAGCAGCCATTTTCATTTCTTGAAACAAAAACATGAGATTTTTAGATTTTCATCAGTGATAAAATCAATTCTAATTGTTTTCTTGCCATTTTGAATTCTGATGACAACACAAAAATTAAATAAAGTCTTGATAATATCCTCATCTGAAATATTTCTCTAAAACTAACAGACTAATTGATACTTTTTCCAAACTGAATTCCAGCCAAAGAAGTGCTGATAATGAATACATTGTTTTATATTTTTTTCATATGTTCTTCATAAAAAGTCTCAGTTGGTGCTCTTTTTTTAAACCCCTGTAAAAATTTATTCATCCCTTCCCTTTAAAGTTTAGTTCTAATCCCAACAGAAGTTTCAGGATATTTTAATGATTTATTCTCCTAAAAGGTTTCTTCTCATCATCACATTTTGATTTCTCAACTTATGGACATTTTTCCTTTGGAACTTGGAATTTGGCAAAGAACCATTTTTCAGATCTGAAAACATCCTTTACTTCTGACATGGCATCAAAGCTTACACTCTGGACCTCTTGACTCCAACCCCAAACACAAACCCACTTATGTCAAAAAAGAAAAAAAGAACTTTGCTAAATTATCTTGATATCTGTATACATTCTGATATAAGTGAATATGTACAGTTTGATTCAATCCTTGATTTACTTTGTATGTATTTGGAATAAAGGTGAACACAAGTATTTGGTCCTTGTCCAAATTTTTTCAAATGATATATCAAAAACACTAAAAAAAAATTTTTAGTATTATTGGTATTTTAATTTCCATCACAGTAAATGTTATTATTTTTCTTTCCTCATACACACAGATGCACAAATATATAATATCAAAACAAAATGTAATTCACTAACTTTAAATGTAAAACTTGTCTTAGATTTTCCAAAATAAGAAATATGAGGTTTGTGACTATTGCCACACTCAATCTGTTTATAGAATCTAGCAGTATTGTTTCAGATTGCATTCTTGCAATTAAAAAACCTCTCATGAATTTGTCTATAAAATTCTAGTTCATGTTCTTCAAAGTTACTTTAGTTTATAAGTATGTCTATATATACAGCTTTAGGCCAATTCTTACGATATGGTTCCAATTCCAAAATGCTTTCTACTTCACCTATCCAGTGTCAGAACTGTTACCTTTTTCTGCATAGTCTGCTAATTCCTTCATGCTTTCAACTGACATCTCCTCTTTTCATCTTAATATTTCAATCACTTTCCTCTCCTGCAAACAGCCTTTCAATATTGTTGTATATGTGATAAGAGTAATGCATGATTTAGTCAAAGTATTTGGACATTAATCTACAACAGTGTTTGCAGATAATCAAAGACTTGGTGAAGATAAAGCTATGACAAAATCAAATCAAATAATGAATGCCAATTAAATTTAGAGAAAGGACATTAGAATACAAGTGAAAGCAACATTATGAGAATGTGCTGAAAAGTTCTTGGCCTGATCAGATTCTAGGAAGTTAGTCAGATTTAGAACTTTTCAAAATCCTCTCATCATAAAAGGATTTGTAAACTCTGTTATCAAAGTAATTAGCTCAATAGCTGGTGACCTTGACAACCAAATGGTATAAAATTTGGTTATCAAGGGTACCAGCTATTGAGATAAATGGCATGATGATGAATATAACAGAAATAATGGTAATCTGCTAAAGTAGCTAATAAACACAATAAAGATAATTTTTAAACATATATATTTTATATCATATTATTATTAAAATATATAATTTGCTTATTGTTTGTTTTTGCCAAAAACTTTTTTATTTTACAAAATCAAAGAAAATTTATTCAAGAGAATATTCTGTGTTAAAAACTGAAATATTTTAAAGAAAATATTAATTCAGCTCAGAATTTAACGTTAAAATTTAATTTTTAAGGATATTTGAAGTTTTGGTGAATTATTTACATTAGCATCTTTCATTTTCTTATTTTCATCATTAATAAAAAAAAAATGTCAAAATTGTTGAATATGATAAATATCTGAAGAAAACTTTTTTTAAATACTGACCTCCATACATGACACCATCAGAAAATAAAAGTGGTAACTATAATAAATTTAAAATTTATTGTTAATTTTCTAATATTTTGTCAACAAGCATCTTCATAGGGAAGGCAGAATACCTAAAATTCAATAAAATATTTAATTGCTTAGAGTACTTTCTTAAATTTTTAAAATTACTGGTTAGTTAAAAAAAATATATAAAAAAAGGCATTCACATTGTATTCAAGTAAGTTTTACTATTATATACCTCTTACTTAAATTTCCCAAACATTAGGTTGTCGATAGATCTCATAAAAACATCCACCTCCATGTTAAAAACATATTTTAAACTAAAAGTAATATTTGTTTCAATTCAGATTAATTAAACTTTAAATCAGGTAATTTTTCTCAAATAATGTTTCAGAAAAGTATATTTTATTTTTGTAAGATTTTTAATAAAGATAATTATGTTTTGTTGACAGATTTGTCAATATGAATGATTTCATAAATTTTACTGATAATCAAAAAAAATTCCAATCATTTTCAATTCAGTTTGAAATACAGCAAAGTATTTTTCTTATTGGAAATATTAATTTTAATCTATTAGCTTAGAATTAAAACTAAAATAAATGCTTCAAGAAAGATTTTTCATTTTTTAAAATGCATGTTAAACCTTAAGTGTCACTTTTTTGTCTGGAGGTACATAAATGGATTTTTTACTCCACTAACCAGGTGCTGATGATGACAAAGCTTCACTGTAATTCACTTCCTTGAATCCGGTGATCTAGACCAAAAACTGGATTCAAAATACAAAGCAAAAAACATATCTCTTTTCCTCTTAGCTATATCCCTCATGCTAAGGAGACATTCATCTTTTAGGGAGAAAACAAAAAATGACACTGACCCCAGAGAGTAGTTGGGAAAATAGATGACAAATTTTTATCAGGTCAGGATTATTACTCCAAGGTTTGAACTGAAAACATCTGGATAACAATCTTAAGTTGAAGAATTGTTATGCAGCTCAAAGGAACCACACTAAAGCTTTTTCCTTGTTTTGGTCTCATTGAAATTCATGGCACATGACTGACATTTCCTCTCTTTTCTTTCTTCTTAGTCTGTACTGATTTGTCTGACTGATGAAGAATGGCACTTGTTTTTTTTGTATCAATGTTAGTTTGGAAGTGAAAAACATCTTTTTGCATATATGCTCTATACAAACATATCAGTAAGAGAAGGAAGAAATTTGGAAATGAAACTGGAGATCTAGTTGCTCTGGATCATGAGGGGTGATGTTAATAAATGATAAACACAACTCACTCAAAAAGCTGATGTCATATTTAGAAATGTACTTCTGTATAACTAGACACAAATGACACTTCAGATATACAAATATAGAATCCTACTTGTCAATATGGGTAAATGAACATTATAGACTTGTAAACTAAACAATCAGCCCATATATATAGCTATATATGATGACACAACTGATATGTATCTAATACAAAACAATTATACACAAAAATCCCAAATATAAAAGTATAAAGTTTATGTAAAATAAGTTTATCTACTATAACTGAAAATGGATATAAGTATAATTTTGTTGCTACTATTTCCTTGGCAATAATTATAGAAAGATAATTTGCTTATTCTCATATATGTCCACTCTTGTCATATCCAATCAGTTTGGTTTAGATCAGTAGCAATGAGTACAGGAAAACTTTTGGTTTTATTCCTTTCTCTCGAGATATCATTACAAAATGAACCAACAAGCAATCAGAATCTGAAATCTATTTATCGGTTTCCTTCTCTATCCATCACAAAAATAACTTTAATGTTGATTTTGTCATTGCCTGAGATGGACCTCCACTCCAATATTCCAATTTGCAAGTTGTGTCTCATTTTATGTACCTTATTTGACAGTCATCATTTTGAATGACAATGCTGTGCAAATTCTCCCATGTTACCTGCATTCAATCTTTTCTGAAATGTAAATTCAACCTGAAACTTTCAGCCAATGTTTGTTCTTTGCTTTCCTCAAGAACTGGAGGTAATAGCCAAAACAGGAATGTTCATGATAAATAAAGGTAGCATGTATAAACAGTAGTTCCATCTTGCCATTTATCTAGCACTTACTTTGATCTTAACTTTTTCCCAGAATCCACATAAATTTGAATAATGGTCAGACAAAAGTGATGGACAGAATTTATTTATTTGCTTCTTTATTCTTTGCCAGTCACACTTTCTCCATTCTCATGTATTTAACATTACTTAAGCTTGTTAACAATCCATAGTTTAACATTGTTTTTCCAAATGAATACTTTTTCAAGCCAGACAAATCTTTCAACATTTACCAATATCATTAACATTTGTACACCTGGTTATTTCATTTGTTCCCTCATAAAATTTGCTTCACCTCATATCCACATTAGTAAGCAATATATTGTTCTCGTTTCTCTTTTTTTCACTTAACAATAAATGCAGAAGAGACTTTCAAAAGATATATGCCATTCTCTGCACATTCAGTAGAATTGCATATGCACTTTGCTGATTTGCCATCAATGACAATTCCTTCTTAAAGCCAATAACCTTCAGGCAAAAGTTCTTACAATAAGGTATGCTACATTTTGGCAAAGAGAGAAAGCCTTTAAGATGGATGGAATGGATGTATCTTGTGAATGATCATGATACCTGGTACACAACTCTAAGAATTTAAATTTTGTTATCCTAATTCAGTTATGACAATTGATGCAATACCACCTAATGTGACAGATTCACTGGCAACAGGCAATGTCTTGAACAAGTTAAGATTGGTTTTGGAAAGCTCTCCTGCAGTGCTATTTAGTTTCATTTTATCTATATGCTAGTTGTCCTGTTTCTGCCAATTTTAGGTTTTTCTTCTTAGAAAGACAATATTTTGTTTGGTTTTAACTTTATCTTGGTTCTCTACATTTCGGCATACGCATTCTCAATCATTTTCTTGTCATTTTATATTGAACCACTGCTATAGTTCTTTGCCATCAGTGGACTTTCTCTTTCATATTTTTTTAATTTTTTCTCTTCATTTTATGTTCATGATTTTATTATGTCAGGATTATACAGCTCTGTAGAAAGCCAAATTGCAAAATCCTTCAAGAAATTTGGACAATCACAAACAATTCCAAAAATGTCTCAGTACACTTGATAATTACTAACAATCTACACTTTCTATATACTTTTATATCTATGTGTGTGTGTGTGTGTGTGTGAGTTTTGCTTTTGTTTTTTCATAAAAAACAAACACAATTACTGGTTTATTTTTCTGTTTATTTAATTCCTTCTTTGCTATATCTGATGACATCTGAAGATGATCAGAACTTTTACAAGCCCAGACTTGTACAAAACATGTCTTCTCTTCATATTACTCAACATACAACATTGATTTTGTAATGATTATTTAAAGATAACTGAAAATATTGCTTGTATACTGGCCAATCGAATTGTAAATATGCTGTTTCTCATCAAGTGTCAGCAGTTTTATAGATTTACAATATCCCTTACTGTTTTCTTCTTGCAAACATTTTTTTACTTTTTTGTCTCCTATGCCAATTTTGAAGTTGAAGTTAACCATCAGGCATCTTAGGTCACATGTCATCAAATCCTGAAAGTAAAACACAGACTTTCAACTGCTTTTAGTTTAAAAGATAATCTTTTATTTAAGTAAATTATGTTTTTAATGATTTTGCTTTTTTTAAATCTAGTATAATTTCATCTTTGCCGTTGAAAAAAGTTAGTATTTCTTGCTTTTCTACTGGCTTTAAATAGATGGCATTCCTTATTGGTGGTTTCAGATAACTTTCAAAAGAACTGTCAATCAGAGGTAAGTTATTCTCCAGGTCATCTCCAAAGTATTTTTGTTGGTGCTGTTGGTTTTTGTGCTTCTTCTTCTGAGACAATGTTTTTGTGTATTATTTGACCAGCTAGGTAGCTCACCCTTGTTTATTTCCTTTTTGGAGTCTGTAACTCTTGGTAAATGTTTATGGTTTGCCAGGCCTTATTGTGGATTGTTGTCACATATTGTCATGATATAAATCAAAGAATTTGGTGTTAGGATACTTTTCAATATGCTCATTCTATATTTTCATGTCTAGAGCTAGTGTATTTCGTATTGTTATAGATTGTTACATATTGTTTGTCTATCCTGTCTATTTTTAGTTTAGTTCATGTGGAACGAAGCAAACTTCAGGTGATAATATGTTGCTAGTTTTTATAAATCTACTGTCATTTGCAAATGGAGATTTTTGAATCCTTCATGGAAGTAGATTTATTCTCACTCTCATCCTTTCTGTTAATGATTGCTGAACCAGAAAATTCTTATAATAAATCAATATTCTCTAACCAAACTAAGAAACTGCTGTCATGGATATTTATACAAGTCCTGATGTTGCCAGTTGACTTAAATGACAAATTGTATGATGGTTGGGCTTGTAAAAAAGTTTCTGTGTTATATTACTTGAAGATGGTTGGAGAACACACCAGTGAAGAGATTACAAAGTACACAAAGGATGCATACAGTCTGAATAAATATACTTCTTAAATTGGTGATTTTGTCTAATTTTGTTCAAAGAGAAACTGGAAATATTTCTCTTAGTAAAATAAAGGTTGAGAAATGTTTTCTATTCTGAGTAAAAAGCTTTAGATGTTTGCCAAAAGTCAATGTCTACTTGTTTGGAATTTTCATCTGAAATTTAGATGAGTTTTAATTTTCTTGCTGAAAATAAAAATGTTTAGTAAAACAGTAAATGACTATGAAAGTAATCAAGTTTGATTGGTAGGCTTGGACTCTTCATCCTTATTGAAGCTAAAGTCACAACAGTCACAACTTGAGGGGGGGTGATGAATGTTATCTAAATTACTATAAATATTTCCTTTATTGTTGGTGATTATTGTTTCATATATTTTGTTTTATTTCATGTTTTCTTTTCTTTATTTTTTGTTAAATATTCACAGATTATTTGCTGATCTGAAATTTCTTTTTATTTAAATAAAACTGTATTTTGGAGGGATTAAAAAAATCTGATGCAGAGAATAAAAAACGATTTTATCTCCTGTATTTCATTTCTGTTGGTGGTGTTTGTGGACCAGTTGAAAAGAAAAACTTAATCAAATAGAAAATGAAGACTAAGTTAATTATGGCTAGATTTTAGTTATCTCCCTTTGTCCAAATCTTTAATATAATATCCTGACTTACAAAAATTCATACAATTACTGTAGTACACTAATATGAAAAGAATTTACATCTTCTCCTTTAGCAAGGAATGCCAAACCATAGCTTTCTCAAACTGTTATCTCATACACTTTTAAAGCTTTCTCAAACTGTTTATAAGAATTACTCAATATATATTTGTAACATTATATATTATGTTATATTTAAATATATAATTTTAACAAACAATGTATTAAAATCTTTTCAAATCTATGGCGCCTGCTTCCAGTATTCAAACATAATCCCTTCAACATGTTATTTATACACAATAAGCCAAAATTATCAGGTCTATAAGAAATCTAACAGGAGTATCACTCAAATACTGTTTAAAATTTGATTTTAATTTTAAAAAGAAACACATTTTAATTTGGTAATTTTAAAAAGAAACATATTATTTCAGTAATGGTGAAATAATCAAAAAATATAAAGGCAATTTTTACTAAAACCTAAGCTTGTTTAAACACATAAAAAATAGTGTGTTTTATCATGTTGAAATACAAATTTTACGAATGCATGTCTGCACAAAAAACTTGGATATTTGCGAAAGTTCCATAAGAAGGCTCTGATGAGAATAAACTCTGCCACTGATTATAAGAAGAACCAATATCAATAACAGGGCAGTTGCAACATTCAACATGGTCATAATGAATAAGAATGTATTTGCTTGCAGCAAATACTTTATATACAAGAACTGATTCATTTCTGAAAATGTCTGCCAATGTCTATGGTTTCTGGTAATGCAACCATTCCCCCTTCTCACTATGCCACAAATTAAAATGATTAACAGGCTGCATATAGGGCTTCTTCACTTTTGCAGCAGAAGTAGATGTCAACTACTTGGCAGCCATTTTGATTTTTTTATGGCTGGAGGATTCAAGTGAGAACAGGAAAAGACAAACAGTTCCAAATCACTTCTCTAAAGTTTATGTGTAAAATTTCATTTCGGTTCTAGAAGACTGAATGCAATATTGCATGTGTTATTATTTCCCATAATATGCAAAATTTTGCAGGAGAATCTACAAAGAACATTTTTTCTGATTTTAAAGTACCTTTCCTCTATTGATCAATGAAATATTTATAGATATATTTTTCTGAGATATATAAAGGTTAACTCTTAAATACTGGTGAGTGAGGCAACTTGCTGTGCCAAGTCTAATATAAGCTATATCTATAGTAACAATACTAACTGGTCATCTTGATCGATTTATTTAGATACCAGCCATTAATAAAAAATACATCTGACATTTTTTAATATACATTCCCCTGCTAATTACTGTCAAATAATAGTTTTTATGAATTATTTTTGAAACCATAAAAACTATATCCTAATTTTTTTCTATTGATTTTGAATTGCTTTTTCTGCTACAGAAAATTTCAATAATTCTTTCTTTCTTTAGAATATCAATCATTTTTTATGGGTATTTCTCTTCATCTGGCAAAATAATATCCAGTAATATCAAGTATATATGGCTTAGACGAAAGCAGTTTATATTTTTCAGTTTTGGTTCAAATTTATTAAATGCAGACATTAAAATATCAAAACATTTTATTCAGTCAAGTTCTGATCATCCACAAGGCATTTTCCTACATGACTTTTATTCTTTTTATCCCCAATGGTCAAATAAATTAACAGTTTCATGCAATATGCCTCAATTTATATGAGGAATAAAATGTCCATACCAATAAAATGATTGTGAATTTATGGAGTATACTTATTATTAGAGGATCTACTGTGAGAAAAAGTTTGGTGTTGGCTGTACAACTTATGAGTAAAATAACAGAAAAAAATAAGCAAATCATACTTGAAAAACGTTGATATCAGGGGAAATGGATTGATCAGCTTAATAATAAAAAAATAACTTTTCTTAAATTTAAATCAATTTTAAAAGACACTTGGTTTTTCACTGAATCTATTTTCACTGGTTAAACTTTGCAACTGCTAAATTGTCAAATGTTTTTTGTAATTTTTTTCCATGATGAATCAAGTGAATGAATATCTTTACTTTTTCATTTTGATTAGTTTAGAAATGCCTTTCTTTTCAGTGGGTGGAAGAAGAATTTTATGCCTTTTAATTGTGTTTTCTTTTTTTCTGGAGGAAGAAAAAGAAAAACTTAAAAGAAGAAAAAAATGTAAAACATAAACAAAAATGCTAGCACCAAACCCAAAATAATAAATCAATATCCATAATCTAAATTGTTTTTCCTTTTTATAAGTAAATCTTAAAAATTCTCCCTCATCAGCCTTGTACTAAGTAAAATTTTGAAACAGATTCTTCTCTCTTACACATAGGACAAAATTTGATTTAAAAAAAAAATGGCTTCAATTCATTTTCCTATATGACAAATTTTTAGCAATTTTTGAACAAACATAAGAAATGAAAATTCTCAAGAGTCATTCCATGTCAAATCAACAAAAGTCTGACTATCACCAAAACAGATTTTTAAGAATTTGGTACACTTATAGAGCTTCATGATAGAAATTGAATGGTACCTATTTTATATTTCTAGGTCAAAGGGTTCTCAAGATATGACCCTTTGCCAAAAAGGTGAATTTTGGAAAATAGTCACAAAGTTTACATATCAATATCTCAGTTGTTTTTTCACCTAAAAAGCTAAATTATATACCATTTTAAAGTACTTGGATAGATCTAAATGGTGATCTATTTATTCTTTTGTTTAAAGCTCAAAAATGTATCCTTAATTTTTTAAAATTTGACAAATTTGTTTAATTTATGGCAAGATATGTACAAGGTTTTGTGGTTGACTTTTGACTGTGTTCTGAGTTACAAGGGTTTTACTGAGTTAGGCCAAATTCAAAATGGTGGATTTTGGTATTTGCCACTATCTTCCAATATGGTCAAGTTGTATATCTTTAGAAAGCTCTTTGAATACTGATTAATATTCACATAAGAACTAAGAATTTGTGTTATTTGTGGTTAAATATTGACCAAATTGGTGGAAAATAAACAATCTTATTTTTTTTTGTTTACATTTTTATTATACAAGTAGATTTTTATATGAAAAAGTGACATAATGAAAATAATTAAAAAGGTGTCATGAATAAATTTTAAGATAACAAAATAATATGAAAATATGCAACAAATGATGTTAATAGTTAACAAATTTTTATTGACAAACATGTCAACAAAAATTTGTTAACCATTAATATTAACACTAAATGCATAAAACAATAAAATTTTCAAGGGATTTTTTTATATATTTAAAAAAAATTAAGTGTTAGTGATGGTCAGACCCTTGTTGATTTAACATGGAGAAAATTCACTAAACTTTGTGTGGAACCAATAATAACAATAATAATGAAGAACAGTTCAAAGTACCTTTTCTACTATCATTTAAATAATAATAAAACTCTCAAATTTGATCATCTAAAATTCAGAAAAGATGGAGTCATTCCAGTGTGTTATTAATAAATATTATTAATTATGGAAAAGTTAATATGTAATGTAAACAAGAATCATACATATATTTAAATTTCTCTGAAACTTTGTTACAAAGTTTCTTTCCTTAAGCAACACACACTTGACCAATTCTCACAGGTTTCAACTCAAATTATTATTTCCTCTGAATAATTCTTTTGATCTTTGAGTTGAAACTTGTAAAAAAAACAACTAGCATTATATCATTTTACTCCTTTGCTACTCTGAATTTTGTGACAATCAGAAAGAAGATTCCTTATTGATATTTTTCCTCATGTACATGTACACATACCTAAATATATGTTTCACATGACACCTCCTCCATAATTGCCATCCAAGTGCTGACAAGAGAAATGTGGTAATGAAACATTCTTTCAAAACTTCTGCAAGAATCAATAAAAAGGCTGACCTTGCAATGTGTTTGCTTGTTCTCTTAAAGCAAGCCCAGTGAGGCAGCACAACACAAGGTGGTCAATAAACTCAAAGAACAAATAGATTTTAATTAAATGAACGAACATCATCATTTTGCCAATTAGTTTTTTATATCTACAAAACAAAATGTGAATATATATATATACATGATGTCAAAGTTATAGAAAAAGAAGAGAGAAAATTGCACTGTTATTTTTAGAAACCAATGTTGGATCTTTGGATTATTTGGAGGGGGGAATCTTTTTTCTGAATAGTTTTTTCTTTTTTCCTTTCTATGCCATCTTGTTTCTGCTTACAGGTTTACTTGAAAGCAAACTCAGAAAATGTTCAAGATACAACCAAAGTATTCACATCAAATGAGAACCTGACCAAAAAATGTTTCTGAAATGTTTCATTATATTTACTATCTTCATTTGTCATACAACTTAGGTGTCTGGCAACCATTCTTGCAGAATAGAAATTGCTTTTCCTTACATTTATCATACATCATTTTTCTCTATTCTTCTGTTTTTGGAAAATAAGTTCTATCCAAATTTGACATTACAAATCTGGACAAATTAAAGCAGACTTTATCCTTTTGCCCTTTTGGTGGCTAAAAACAAATAATCACTTGCTTGAGCCATACATAGACATAGAACATCATTTAATAACTATCTGCCATTTTGTCTTTGAGTCAGAACACAGAGTTGATATATTGCTTTGTCCAGAGGCCAAACATCATTCAAAAACAAAACCAGTAAAGATATACCATAACTTTCTAACTAAGTTGAATTAGAACTGATTTCAATGAATTTCTTGCTTTTTCTTTACATGAATAAAATCATTCAGACACAAACAAGCAGCCATTTTGTATATGAGAAAATTCTTAAATGAAAATATTGGTGGAAAATTAGTTCAAGTAAAGAGAAAGGGTGTGACAGAAATTGGGATTTATCCTCTCAGTCATAAAAATTTTTATGTTTTAAGATTTGAATAACCTACTCAATAATCACAAGGACTCATAATACAGTCCCATATGTTTGGTCATAATATGAATATTAGGATAAATACACTAAAGATAATGATAATAGTGTGAATAACATGTGAAATAATGATAAAGAGTCATTTCAAAATTTCAAACAGTATTTATTAAATGCTAAGAATATAACTTGGAGTAGCCATGTTTCCAAATAATCTCATCTGAAATTATAGAAAGCAAACATTTGTCATTTGAAAGAGCAAAAGATTTTATATAGAAAAAATTGTTAATAAAAAGTAATTGAAAGTCATTCAAATTTATTTCTTGTCATTGTTGTTTCAAAAACCAACATTACTTAATCAGATTTTTATCTTTGTTCATTTGTTCATTAGGTTAACTTACCATCCTCTTGATTATTGCAACATGTTTTAACTGGAGATTATATTGTTTTCTTTTACAGATGAACCGTCCAATTCAAGTCAAACCAGCTGATAGTGAGAGCAGAGCAGGTTTGTTGTACTATTTATTTCAATTAGAAACCCAAAATAGAAATATGGCATTCATACACATAATACAAGTTCTAAAAAGTTCTCTGCCCAAAATCTGACTAAATGATTAAACTTTTATTTTGAATCCCTTCTTGGTTGGTCCAATATCTTTTCAGCACTCCATCATAGATATTATTAATATGACTAATTGTTTAGAATCTCTTAAAATTTACCTCTCATTTTCAGTTTCACTTTTATTAAATTTGTGCAAAGGGTTCCAATACTCCCTTTTGAAAATCAGTTGTTTTATTTTTTGCTGGAAAATTTGCACACACCTATATTTCTTTTTCATAATTTGTTTTTTATCTTCTATTTCTTTTTAAATGTTTTCTTCATCTTTCTTTTTTACTTACCAACTTTATCAAAACCATCTTTTCACATTTTCTCCCCTCCTATCAAGTTATTTCTGACTTTTTCCCCCTTTTATTTACCTCCTCCTACTTAATGGAAATGAAAATTATACTTCCCATTCATACTAGCCTCATCAGTATATTTTTCTGCTCCCTCCCAAATAAAAACTGAACAAGATGCACATTTAGTTTTGAAAATCAAGGAATCTTCTTTTTCAAATTGACAAGGTTTTTTATTTAAAAGAGTACTTGAAAAAAGATTTTCAAGCTAAAAAAAAATGAAAATAAAAAAAATGAAATAAATTATGTTTACTTCAATTTTTTAAAATAAAACAAGTATACTTCACTTTTTTAATTGTCTTTAGCATTAACCTGACAAAAAAACAAATTGAAAAATCCAAGTGACCCAAATCCACTATAAACAATAAAATAATCTATTCATCTTTCATTCATTTAACTCATCTTTCATTTCAGCAGAACAGCTCAGTTTTTAACCCTCTACAAAATCTCTAAATCAATTGTATCTGGAACTGATTTTACTTCTCCAGTTTACTAACAAAGAAAGTTTTCCATTATCTTTTGCATTCAACATAATAGCAATCTAAAATCTCCTTTAAAACTTTAGTTATAATTCTAAAGTCTCCCATCCTCAGATTTTGTCAGCAAGTTGAGTAAACTGATAGGGATGAAAAGCCACCAGCAGGATGACCAAGTTTAGCTTCTTGCATTTGGTCTGAAAACCAATTCCACTCTACTGCTGGAAAAGATCCATCTTTGTCATCTGCCTTGAGTGCAAAGTAAGCATTGGGCTGGGCTAGGAGAAATCACTTGGGAGGGGTAGGAGGCTGTACAGAATTAACAATCCTGTCTTATCACAATGTTAGGCTTTTTTTGTGTATTTTTGTTTACTTTTTTTGTTTTTGTTTTTTCAGTAATACGTTTTTTGGATACAAAGTAAGGCACTGCAATAAACTGACATGCATTACAAATGATACATTTATTCCAAGAGATTTCCTATGTTTGACAAAGAAAGAAAAATTTTCTCTTCATTAGATTAAAAGTAATTTAATCCTTTAGCATCTAAACTAAAAATTAAATCTCTTTGTAAGCTGCTTCAAAGTTAAAAAAAAAACTGACAATACCACAAGCCAACTCATATTTTTATATTCATTTAGAAAGAAAACATTTTTGATGCAAGAGCCAAAAAATTTTTTTTCTTTTAAACATGCAGTGAAATCAAAATAAAAAAAACAGGTAAGAAAATGAAATTGTGAGAAAAAATAACAATGACCAAAAATTTAAACACTGACTTAGTGTTTTATTTTAACTTTTAAAAGATGTGTTGGACATCATACTTCCTCTGTTTTTATAATGTGCAACTATACAGAAAGTATATTAATGTGTGCCTCTCTCTCTCTCTCTCTCTCTCTCTCTCTCTCTCTCTCTCTCTCTCTCTCGCGCTCTCTCTATATATACATACTTATACAATGGGTGATGAAAACTTTTGGGCCTGATAATGAAGTCCTTCAAAAAAATATCTGTAGCTTGGTCATTTGAGAAGGAAGCACATCAGGTCAAGTAATTTTTAGCAGCCTACTGTGTGTGTGTGTGTGTGTATAAACACACACACACACACATATATATATAAATATATATATATATATATATATATATATACAGTAAAAATTAGTTTTGTTAAATTCAACCAACAATGTCTAAATTTTTTTAATTATTTTATTTTACTAATTTTCAAATAAGATGTTCTGCATCAGGATGAATATTGTGGATAAACTGTTGAAAGTTCATCAATATCAATCATCACATCACAAACTACCAAAAGTAATCAATATAAGACACATATTAGTACTGTAAAAGAAGACTCAAACTCCTAAATGCTTTTATTATAAACAGAAACAAACTACATTAAATAAAATATCTTCAATCACAGGAAACAAAATTTTAATGAATGTATAAAATATTTAACATTTGTACAAAACAATAATAATAATAATAATAATACATATAAATATTTGATACATGCTTTGTGAGTCTCACTCTATGAAAACATTTTATATGTGACATCACTTTCAACTAATTTGAATGCCAGTCCTTAAAAAGACTTGCCAGGATATAAGCAAGAAAATCTTTTCTTGTACACTGACAACCTGCAGTTCTTGATATTGAATGAAGTGGTGGTTGAAAGTGATTGAACACAAAACAGAACAGAACATGAACTTTAGACAATTTATTGGCAATTTTGATCATGATGTGCATCTTATTTAAAAATAGAAAAAATACAATTCAAAATTAGATAGACAGGCCTTTGCAGTTGAATTTTACAAACTTGTTTGGATGAATTCTTGCTGCTTAAATATACCTTATATATATATTGTTAAAATTTTCTGTTTTTATAGAGGAAGACTGCTCAATATCTTTTTGCTTATATGTTTGTATTTTGTTTGTTTGTTTTTCCCTCAAATAGAGAGGATAATTTGTCAATTCTACTCTCAACTGTATGGTAATTTTAGTTGGTGAGTACATGATGTGTATTTGCCAGCTAACTTAATTTTAACATCTTGTGGACTAGTCAAGGCCACTTGATGACTGTGTATAATGGTGCACATGAAACTGAGTTGTAGTTGGACATGTATATGCCAGATTATTGTATGAAATATTCAAATGCACACTTTCTGATTTTTGACTAGTTAAGAGTACATACTGTAAAATGTTACCTACACTCTTCCACTGAATCACTGAGCAAATACTCCAGTTTTACTGCCCCTTTAAGAAGGTCACCAGGTAAAAGTTTTTAAAAAATCCTGAAATGATTAAGAGTAATCTCTTTTTTTGTACTTTTTGCAAAGAGAATTTTAACTGCTTCAGTTCTGTCATAAATGATACAGTTGAAAAAGTTGTGGCATTGTGCATTAGTTATATGAGACATCACTATTTTGTCTCTACATTTGCATATGCCTACTCACACACACACACACACACACACACACACACACACACAAGAAGAGTTTGCTGGAGAAAAGTCTGGGACCAAAGAATGATGGATATTAAAAAGCATTGAAGCTGAGAGGAGGGAGAAAGTTCTCTCTTTCTCTCACTTTCTTTCAAGGGCAGGTGCTTTTGGTGGTGTCCAAAGATGATTGCATCATGAAAAGAAGATAAAAACTGAAAAGCAAAAGAAAAAGAAGAAATGAATTCCAAAAACTGGGGGGGGGGGGGAAGCAACAGAAGGTCATTGGAAACTATGGAGAAAGAGATTGGTAGCTTTGTAGAGATGGTAGGAGTAACCATGAAGCAGGTGGAAAGTAGGAGGGAAAGATTGTAGCAGAGTTTGCAGGGTTACAAAAAGGCTTCAGAAATGGCTCTTCCTTCTTTCATCTGATCATATTTCATAGCAACAACAGAAAGAAACTAGCAATGGTTTGTCAACATGAACTCATCACAGAGAAAGATTGATGGGAGAGTTTAATTTCATGCTTGACTCCGTCAATATTGAAATCTCTTCCAACCCCTCACCCACCCATTTGAACTTCTGGTTTAGTTTTGAACCTATATTTGACATGCTTCTTTGACCAAAATCTGTCACTCCCTCCACCTATAGTTTTGTTCTTCCTCCTAAAAATGATAATTTGAATTTAACAAGTAAGATCAACACATAAAATTGAAAATATACATTTTTAAGTAGACCATGAAATTCTTTATTTCACGTCAACAGGTTAACTAAGGACCAGAACTGGAGGTCTATTTCATATCTCTATCATTCCACTGAGAGTAATAATTTTTCTTTTCAGTTTGGCTTTGTGGTAGTTAATCCTCTTGGTATATTTTTTCATTTCTAAGATCTTATCACAATTAATAATTTAATATATAATTCTGCAGGGCTTCTGATCCATGACCTCCCACCCTGTTAACAAGAGTGTACAAAATGTTATATGCATTTTAATCTTTGAATTAATTATCCATGTTTGAAATGAAAACTATATCAGAACTATGAATTCTGAAACAAAAATGACATGAAACAAAATAAATATATTTTATTTATTTTATTGTTTAGAAATGAAATAACTATTGTTATGCTGACTTATTTTGTTATAAATATGAGAGAAGGATCTAGAAAAAATTAACTTTTAAAAATGCCTGGTTTCAGTTAACATTTTGTACACCTCATTTATGATATAAAAAAATATTGAATTAAACTTATTGAATGTAATTATATGACATTAACTTTACATAACAATATTCTTAATAAATTACTTTTTCATTAATTTTATATTCAATTAACTTTATGTGAAAATGGCATTTTCAAATAAATTTTACAGCGTAAAACATAACCAAGGAAAAAAGTCTTTGGAAGAAAAATCTGTTCATTTTTAAAATTAAGTTTCTTAAATCAGGTAAAATTGAGATGTTACATTTATGGTATATGTGATAAAAATTCAGCATATACAAAATAAATAAATAAAGTTGATCATTAGTTTATTTACTTGAATAAAAATTTCATAGAAAAAATTTCAAAGATTCCTGAATTACATATTTTTGTAAATTTCACATAAAATTTGTTTTTTCAATAAACATTAAAACTATAGCAAGTCTAAATAAAATAAAATACATAAATATTATACTTACTTCAATTAAGTAAGTTAAAATTATTCCAAGTTTAAAAAACAAATATTGTTAAGCTGATTTCAGTAGTCATCTATCACAAACCCAAACTGAAACTAAAATGTCTCACTCCCTGCAGAATGATGAAATTTGAAATAGGCCTCCAGTTCTGGCCATTAGTTGTATTATGATGCTTAATACAGCAATCAAATTATATTTTCAACAAAGCTCACCATTCAAATAAAACCTACCTGTAATCATTCTTTCTTTCATGATTCCTCAAACAGATGTTTATTTTTGTATTCATTTAGAAAGAAAACATTTGTTAATTTTCAAAAGGCATGGCTGGGCATCATTCTTCCACTGATTATATAATAAGTATCCATACAGAAAAGTATATTAATGTGTATATAATCTTGAATAGGCACTAAAGCATAATTCTTTGTTAGAACCAACACTCAAATATTCAGAACTAATGAGTTTTTAATAAGGTGTCCTCATGAGATACTGAACATCAAATCCAGTGAATTTACAAAGTAAATTGGATATTATTGTTGGGCTTAATACAGTTAAATTTGAATGGGTTCTATTACAGTCCCCAATCTATTTTTATTAATGCATGTAATTCAATAACATTCTTGATCTTTTTGTGTATTGGTATGTGTTCTAGACAAACAACAACACAATTTCCAGAAGTAACAATTGAAAGGGAAAATAGTTTACCTTTGGATTCTATTGAGATGTCCCTCAAGTTTGGGATTAAAAATGCTGAAAATTTACAAGATACAAAGAGACTTGGCAGCTAACAATTGGCTTGAGCAGAATACCATCTTTGTGAATTTTGGGGTGACCATATATGTGAGGTAGCTTGGTGTAATGCTGCGACAACTGCCTGTATGTCTTAGGTGGGAAGTGGTCCTTATTCTTGATTAGGATCTGTGACAGTTTTCATTCAGTTTTCATTGTTGGGTCTTTCTTTACTATAGCTACATTTTCTAATGAGTTCTTCCAGCTCTCCTGTATATTCCGATCTGTCCATCACTACAGTCACATTGCCTTTGTCAGCTGGTAGTATGATGATGTATTCATTCCTCTGTAGGGTTCTGATTACCAGCCTTCCCAGTTTTGTGATGTTTGATTTAGGTGGCTTGGCTTTCTCCAGTATCTGTTTCATTTTCCATCTTAGCTCATCCACCCAAGCCTGAGGGATGTTTGAGGCTATTTCTTTGATTCAGACAATGATGTCCAAGTATGGTTGTGGCAAAGTTGAGACCCTTGTTTGGTACTGACTCCTCAGAGGCACTTAACTGGTGTTGACTGACTCTGATTGCTGCCTTCACTGGTGGGTGATGGACCTTATGCGTCACCTTCTGTTTCAGTCTGTTTAATTTTTGTACTTGGCAGACCTTGACTGCATCGAATTTGTGTCTGAAGGATTTATCCAGGTCATGTTGGATCCTCTTTCAGTCTTTTTCATTGGTAATTCTATTGAAGAATACCTCATATACATATCTTAATGATGGATCACAAGTTACAATTGTATTAATAGGCGAAAGAGGTAATTCCACTAATTTAGTTAATTTAAACCTTTCTTTTAGCAAGGTTGATAAGAGTTATTTTAGCAGAATATGAAGGGAATTGTAATGCATGAATATATTCTTCAGCTTACCTCTCAAAAAAATGTTGTCTAAAAACTTAGAATAAGTCTCTTCATTTATTTTGAACCATCATCAACTTTGAAGGGATTTATAATTCTATTGCATACAGTACTAACCTTGACCTAACCCCCACCACCACCACCACCACTGTTATCTTTTAAGTTATATTGGTTGACTATTTTCATGAAGGACCCAACTTCTAGCCCAGCCTTCTGATCTATCCAAAATATCTCTTTATTCATCACTAAAAATTACTGTTGATAAATCAGTTTTCATGTACGTTTTTGCCCAACTTACACTTTTCTCTTTGTGATATTAATTTAAAGGTGACAGTTTGTTTACGTTCATATATTTAGCCATTTTTCTTAATACTCTGAATTACAATATCTTGATTGGCCTTTTCTTCCCCAGTCTTTTCATAAATATATGTTGGAAAGAACAATGCTTGTGTTCTGGATTATTGACTTGTCTAATGTTAATCTGTTCGTTATCTCTAGATTTCTAATTTCCTCTTTGCTCTACTTTCTACAACAGCAACATGCATAACACCATCTTCTACAAATATATATATATATAAACACCCACACACAAACACACACAAACACACACAAACACACACAAACACACACAAACACACTATGTTGTATAATAAAATGCTATAGCACCAAATAAATTATAGTGAATATTTCTAATAAAAATAGATATTACAAGCTGAAATTCACATGTTATATTTATATAATAAATATAAGTACATGTTCAAAACGTAACCAGCATCTGTTAGTTGATACTACTTTTATTGTGATTTATGTAATGAAATCTAACACTGTGTACATCAAAGAAAGGAATGCTAATGCCAAAACTTGACTAGAATTGCTGCTGTAAGAGAATGGCAAATGTAGTTATTCAACAACCAGGTAGGAACAATTTCATCAATACAAAGCAACAACATTAGCCACAATGAAATATGAACTTGCAGAAAGAAAGGCACACCTATTTCAGAACAGTAAAACTTCAAGTTTTGACATTCATAAAAAATCTTTTTGCAATAAGAGAATGTGTTCAAATCAAAGAAGACAAACTTCTGATATTGTGCAGCAATTTTTTCTGTTGAAATGGCAAACAAAATGACTATTGAATTCCATTTTGATTGCAATACTACCATGACCTTATACCAGACTTCATTATATTTAGTTAATAACTAAAAGTTATTATTATACAGTAACTGCAACTTCTGATAAATTGAATTAATGTGAAGAAGACTTATTCCTCAATTTTTTATCTTTTGTTGATACAAAGGGCAAAAATGTTTGGAATCAAAATGTTTTGAAGGACTTTTAGTACAAAAATGACCAGATTTGGAATTCCATATGCAAATTTTGTTGTTGCAACCAATTGTACCACATTTATATCTTCTACCAAACAAATAAATCATTAAGAGGGAGGCAATATAATTAGTAGCTCAGACCTGTTTAGTAAGATCTACTAATTATATTGACATAAAGGTCAATTAGTCATGTGGTATAAAAAAATGTACATAATGAGTAATTATGTAAATTTTTTTATACCACATGATTAATTGACCTTTATGTCAAGATTAAAAAAGATTTTTGTGATTTTAATTTGTAATATTTTCTCACTTTAAACATTTTATATCATCCCATTTATTCCTTGCTTGCATGTAAACAAATTTATGCAACCTTATTTCTATATTTGTCAAGCATACACCTCTTACAAAATATGAAGTTTGACCTTTAGAAATTTCAAGAACTTGTTCAAAATTAAACATAGGAAAATATTTAATGTTTAAAAACTTTGCCTAGTTTGTCACAAGTCTAAACTGAGTGAGTGATGGGGGTTAGGAAGATAGTGATGTGCCAGTTTGTTTTAGTACCTCCTTGCTTGCCTAGAAAATCAGCATTTCAAATCCTGACTTATATTTGAAATTAAACACTGACCTTGGCAACATGTGGACCATTGTTGGCTACAGTAAAGAATGAATATATATATTTTGTCTAGTATGTTCGCCAACCTACTTCAGTGAGCACATAAGGATACAGGTGCTAAATCAATGAATTTAATGCCTTTGTTCCTTTCAGTTCCCAAATTCACTTCATTTCACAATCCCAATAAGCAGGCTGAAAATAATTTATCCCCAAAAGGACAAGGAAATTCACTGTGTGTCTGTTTCTACTTATAGAAATTAAGTAATTAATCACTCACACCACCCACCTGCTTCATATGATGTCATATTATCTCCTCCTCCTTCCCACTCTGCTTCTATAAATGTTCTCCTACCTTTGCTTATAAACTCTTCAATACATACACATTTACTCAGCTTTTTAAGTCCTTTAAACTGTCCACCAACTTCTTTTCATAAGACATAAAACAATTTTCCTGCATCCCACTCCCCAGCGCAGTTCACTAATGAAACTGATTTACAGGATAGATAGATTGGCTTCTTCATCCACAGATGTATTATTTTTCCTCAGTCTTTTCATAAAAATATGTTGGAAAGCAAAACGATTGTGTTCTGGATTATTGACTTGTCTAATGTTAATCTGCTCATTATCTCCAGATTACTAATTTCCTCTTTGCCCTACTTTCTACTACAACAACAAGAAGCTTAATAGCAGCTTTCAATTTTATAATCATTATCATTGAAACAAATTTTATCAAAAAGATATTTACTTGTTTAGTAGAATCTCTCCCTGTTAAAGAAAGACAATGGCAATCAGAATAACTGCACCAAAGAAATGTTTCTCTGCCATTAGCCAATCATTTACTCTGGAAATAGAAGACAATAACAGTATTGATGATGATAATTTCTAAGGGAAATTTACATCATAATCAACAAAAACAACAACAACAACAGGTGTAAAAATAAAATAAATTAAAAAATGGTTCCTAGCTATTTTAGAGAGCTGCATATCAGAAAGTGGCTAAAATTTGAAATTTCTCTATAAAATTTAAACTCATGCTTGGATTATATACTTTGATTATTAAATTTGTAAAAGGTAAAACCAAAAATATTGCTAAGGACTTATTCAGGCAAATTAAAACTTTGCTTCTCAATTAATTTAAAAGCTGAACAATATTTTGATTAAAACAAAATACTAAAAATGAAAGAAATTAGTAAAAATTAATAAAATATGTTCCATAGTAAAAATAGTTCATGTCAAAATCTCAAATCAACTTGTTTCACAAAGTTGATTACTATTGAAATTCATAATTCCTAAAATTCAAAATGCCTGGAATTAAATTTTTTAGCAAAGATGAATTTTGTAAACAAAAATTAACTTTTAATATTCCAATGTAAAATCTGCCTTCTTAATTTTTTTTTATAAAGGACAAAATTTGAAATACTTACAGGTCCAACTAAAAATTTTACTGGTAGATATGTATCAGGTAGTACAGAAAAGTTCTCATCCCAAACCACATCCCAAAATCGATATGTTAATGATCCAACAACAGAATACTAATTTTGGTAAGTGGGTTGAGCCAAGAATTTTTCAGCACCCCTTTGTAACTGCTAGCTGAAAAGTACTTGATTTATCTACCAACATTGTTCTATTTCTATTTGTCACTCAGTGTGCGTGTTTATTTTGGCTTTCCTACAACTAAGGCTTGCATGATATTAACACCCGCTTCTTGCACAAAGTGGTTTGACAAAAGCCATTCATTTTAAAATAATCAACCAACTGGAGCATACTTGAATGTTTTCCTTCAGATGGTGAGAGTGGTGGGGGATGGTTTCACAGGTGAAAAATCTAAGATGAGGCAAGCTGTCAGGTCACCAACAGCTTAACTAGAAACCTTGTATCTCCTAGCCTTGCCACTGCCATCAAATTTATTTATTTTCATTCATTCATGTTTTACTTACTGCTGTTACTTTTCATCTTTCTTACTATTCCTTCCCATTTGCCAAAAGTGTGACTCTTTATAAACAGTTCCTGTCTACATTACAGGTGGGAAGTTACTGCTATTGTTTCTCTCTTCCCTGCACTATATTGGATTATCCCTCATTGACAGGTGGTTAATGCTAGACTTCATTGTCTCTCCTGAAACTAGCATGACAGTTGGAGAAAGAGAGAAGAGGAATAAAGGGTCCTACATTTTGATAATCCACCAACAGACCAGATGGCAGACAGACTCAATAATGCTCAGCAAGCTACATAGGTGAAATGGGAAGGAGGGAAAGGGTGGGTAGGATTAAAAGTAGACCCATGTATATCTAAGCCTGTACTCTGACAAACCTAATAGGCTTGTATGAACAAAGCAGACACTAGCCTTGTGCCAGGCTTCAATAAAAAAAATTCTAGATTCACATTTCTCTTTGTTTTATCTTTTTGGCAACAAAAGTGTTGGAATGTCTGAATTTGTTTAAAATCACTCAGTAATGTTTACCTTGTACCAAATATTTCCATTCTATTAAAAATAATATCTAGCTATAAAAATTTCACAATTACCTGATCGACTGATACAAGGCTCCAAGTTTAGTGCATGCAGTAAGGATCAGATGCATAATACAGTAGTCATGATTTTTAAAACGAATTGAATGTTACCCTTCAGAAAAGATTCCCCTTAGTTATTTACAATATCTGCCATTCTTTCTACCATAAGGCATTGATAAAGAGGATATGAATTTATCCACTTATTGGCTATAAAACTGCCATTGAGAAATGATTCCAAGCAATGACTTCAGATATTGATATTGACTTTAGTGAAGCCAAATACTGATTATTGAAGAGGACTGTTGAGAGACTGAAACTTTTAAGCCATAAGTGTCACCAAAAAGCGCTCAGCTCTTATCTACTTTCAAATGGTTTAGAACAAAAATATGGCTATTATTAGAGTTCAGTAATTTAGAGTTAAAATGACCCTTTTTATTCATAGTCCACTTACTTCATTTTTAGAATTGTCATAATTTGAAATATGTAAATAAAGAAAAATAAGAATACAGAGTAAAAATCACAAGGGATGTTTGTATTTATTTCAGCTGCATATAAAATTCATCCATGGTCTCCTAAATCCTTTATTCCTAAGATAAAATGAAAGAAAATGACATCAAGTGAAATCTTTATACATTTTATACATGTGAAAAAAATGGCTTGAAGTGTCTACATGTGCATGTCATTTCAAGTAATTGGTAATAGAAAAATGTTTTCTGAATCTGAGAAAGACTTCTTTTTTTCTCATGATTCCAATAAAAAGGTTAGTATTGATTTTACACACACTGTCAGTTCTTTAGTTGAATATTGTTTGACTATTATTCTCTGAATATTCACCAAAATCTCATGAAGTTTTCTTTTACAAGATCATCTTTAATATTTAACTCAGTTAACATAGTTTCTCAGTAATCATAACAATTTAATCATTATTAAAGACATAAAATTGGTTTAATTCAAAACCAGAATTGACACTGTTACATTCATGCTATAATATATTTCACAAGTTTGAAGAATATTTTGTTATGAATGCATTTCATTGGTTCAATTTGTTATTAACAATCTTGTTTTGCCCAAAATTAGGGCAGACCAACCAAGCAATGCATATCCACCCACCACCACCACAAATAAGTGGCAATGTAGAACACTTTTAATAGTTCTTTTTTTGTCATAGGTTTTAGCTTGGATATATTGGGGATGATAAGATGAATAATAGTCTTCATCATAATGTCCATCTCTAAACTGGTCATAAACTGAATTAAGTCAAACACATTTTCATAAGCAGTAGCCACATGTAACCAGAACCCCTACTCTACACATGTACACTGTTGAAACCACCAACTGACCCTTAAGCTTTAGACATTTTTCTTCGCTATCTCAACTCCCCAGTGGGCAGTCTGCTACGCAATGGAACACTTTTTGCTCATGTTCCCTCCCATGACTGATTCTGTTGGACACTCTATCAGTTTTTCAATGTTGACTATTTATGACAAGCAGATTATCTCCCGTTCTCTTTGGAGAGCATCTTGGCCAGATACCAGATGTATTACTGTCTACCCTTAATCACAGAATATGACCCTCTTTTGGTACAATTTTGTGATTCAATGAAACTTGTAGATTTCCCAAATTATAGGGAAAATATCAATTGGAAGACAGATTAGTAATTTGCATTCATGAATTTTTTCCTACTAATATCCTCATCTTATTCTTGTTTTATTACAGTAACATTTTCATGACTTCTCTAATCATTTCCAGACATTTTTATGAGTGTTCAAAATAAAATAAGCATTGAGAGGAATGGACAATTTTGCTGCTTTCTGACCAGGAGAAACTGCAATTTGTGAGAAAATCACAAATATTAATCAGAGTGAATTAATACTGTGCACTTCATTTTGACTTGAAATAAAACCAAAGAATTTGTGTCATTTTGGTTTAACCTGATACATTTCATTTTTATGATTAGCAAGATTGAAAGAAAAAGTAAAAAAGCATATATTTTGTTTATTTACTCCAGGCTTTGTTATGTAATTATATTTTCAGTATACTATATGTCCTTTAATGGTTGTTACATTTACATATATATTTTATACACTAAATGTAACAACTATTATGGAACAGAAGTAATATAATATTACATTGTCTAATAGAAAACAAAGAAAGTATCATATTGACATCAAATAATCATGTATTTATGAAGGATAAGGAAAAATTCATGCACCAAAAAAGATGTTGAAAATAAACAGTCTCATTGATTTTTGATAAAGTAACAAGAGACAAAATGAACTCATTTGATTCAAACTGTTACATGCTTCAATTCAACCAAATGGATTCATTTTTTATCGGAGTGGACAGTCATTAAGTCACACCAGGAAAAATGTAACTTGTGTCATTATATGCATGTTATGAGAGAAGGTACACTGGTTAAATGGAAAACAAAATCAGTGAAGTGGACATGAATATTGGCTGAGTTTGTTTATGTAAATTATGTACATAAATCATGTTTCAAAAGGCATGAAATCAATTTTCCTTGTGCTCCATTCTAATGCCAGATATCTTATCTCAAATATACTGGTTCACTGAGAAAAAAGTAAATGAGTTAGCAATTGGGCGAATTGCACTCCTTACCTGACCAGCTAAAAGTTCTTACCCACCCTCATAGTCAAATGTGACAAAGTACATTCATTACATACATACATACATACATACATACATATATATATATATATATATATATATATATATATATATATATATGGGGGGGGTAATATATGTATTTGGGGGGTATATATATATATGTGTGTGTGTATGTATATATATATACCCTCCCACATATATATATATTTACTTATTTATTTAAATTAGCTATATATATGTGTGTGTGTGTGTGTGTGAGTATATATATTTTTTCTCCGAAGAACCGAAATAGGCATTGAAGCTGAAGAAAACAAATTAAATATGATCGTTGCTCACAGAGAACTGTTAAGAACTGGATTCTGTTGCTCACTCTTCCTAGATAATATTGATCATTTCAAACAGACCAGTGGATAGTTGTAATATGGCTACTTACCAGTCATGTGTGGCCCAAGTCAGTGCAAAGACCTTGCCCCAGACAAGAAACATGCACATCCTTTGACTGTTACAGACATAATCAGTAATAAGATTGTGTTATGTTTTTACTGATTTTCATTCTCAAAACACACTTCACATTCCTTTTCACCTAAACAGTTGTCCTATTTATTTAACTGGATAAAAAAGCAACTCACCACATGTGCACACACATACACACACAAATATGCACTGTAAAGTGTTTGTTCTTGAAAAATAATTATAAACTTCATCAGTAACTTTTTTGTCATTAGTATCATTGCATGATGCAGAATAGAGTGTACAAAGTTTTTAGGATTCTATTCAACACAGCCAATATGGAAAATCTCCATTAGCAATGTTATAAATAGATAAATAAATAGGTACCTCCATGAGATCGCATGATGAAAAAGATGCCAAACTTGACAAAAACAAAATTTTATCATCTAAATGTTTATGTTATTATTAAGAGGAAAGACCAATGTATTTTGGTGGTATTTTTTACATTTTTTAATCATTCCTAACACGTCCAAAAATTTTGTTAAAAATCTTTTTTCTTTGAGTCAGCAAAATTGACAGATGGCAACCATTTTTTTTCCATTTTATAAAATCAATGAAAATCTCTGTTTGAAATTCTTTTAAATATCAATTATTATTTTTTCAAAACTTATTTTAAGAAAATCAAAAATTATAATGTTTATTTAAAATATTTTAAACCAAGCTTAACATAGCTTCTGCGCTGAAAAGATGTAATTTGAAAATAAAACAAAGCAGGTCATAAACTTTTGCATCACTTGACAGGTGATGAATGACATATTGACGGATTCCGTGAGGATAATTTGTTCTACGGAAGAAGAAAAGTGAAATATTTTACATTTAAGTGAACAAATTATTTACCTCGTTATTTTTAAGGAAAACTTTCAGCACTCTAATTTTTTTGTTTTTTGTACTTAGCTTTCACCTTTACGTTTATGATGCTTTATGGAAAATATATTATAAAGAAATTAAAATAAGACTGTTACGAATGAGATTAAATTTCATAAGAAATGTATCTAATTAATTTATAGGTACCTTTCTTATGAAATTTTATCAGAAGTGTACATAAAATACTATAATTTTATGTACATTTACTGCATTTTACTGTGTTATCTGTATTTCCATTCATTATATTATTAATTTTGATATTTCATTTATGGGAAAAATGCCATAACTGAGATTAATATAAAAATAAGATCATATAAATTTCATAAGATGATACTGATACTTTTAGGTACCCTTCTCAGTTGAAATTGAAAAATCAAATAAACTTCTCCACACGTGTTTCGCAAAAGTAAAGGCCTTAACAGCAAAGAACAATGCTTAACTCAAATAATGCAACTTAATTGTATTCTGGTTGGTCTTCCATACTTTATAATTAGAGCCCGATTATAAACACAAAATTACATTTCTTAATTACTGCGGATCTTCTGATTAGTCAAAACGATACAATTTACAACACACTGAAAAAAGATCTATCTTATAAGGACACTTACAAAACCTAATGTGGCTTTTAATTAATTTTATAATATTTTAACAACTTAAATGTAAAAATCTATTATAATTAAAAAATAACAAATAATTGTATTAAAAATTCATTTTTCATCGAAAAATGTTTTTGCTTTCAGAAAATATTGTCCATATTCATAAAAACAACTAAAAGCAAATAAAAGCATTTGAAATTAAATAATATATTTGTTTTATTGAGTTTTGTATGTTACAATTCAGAGCTGATTTTTAGGTAGGAGGGATCCAATTAAAAACAAAAAAAAACATGATTTGCATTCCTCAAAGACTTGTGCTTTTAACTATTGTAATCACTAAACCTGACACAATCAAATTTATAGCGTTTTCATAAAATTAGTTAGGGGGGGTAATAAATATAAAATAAATATTTCTGCCATGACTTTAATAAAAGAAAACATATTTATAATAATTTTGATCATCTGTGAATACTTTCTGAAAGTTTCAATAACATCCAACAATTATTTTTATTTTTGCAAGATTTTCCAAATTAATGTGTGTCATACAAAAAAAAACATGCTAAAAATTGTATGTTATTTTACTAGTTCCGGTGATACAAAGAGAAACAAGAAATTTAAAATGAAAATTCAGATTGTTCTAAAAAGAAGGAAAAATTTTTAAAAATAATTAAAATAAACTTTGATCTTTCCTCTTAATAATAACAAATATTCAGACGATAATATTTTGTTTTCATCAAGTTTGGCATCTTTTTCATCATGCTATGCTCTTTTTTTAATGATCTCGTGGAGGTACCTAAAAAACATGAACATATGTTGTGAAAGGATTTTGTTGGTTGGTGCAATGATTTTTGTCAGCAGGATATCAGCTAATCATGTTTTAATTGGACAACCAAGAATGAATCAATCAGTCCATAGCCTGGCACAATTATTAGCTGAATTTTTATCTGAATCATTTGATGCTGAAAATCTATCAGTCCAACCTAGAAGGAATTCAAAATTATTCTGATATTTGATCAGTTAGTGAATCTGACTGAGAACTTTTCAGCACCATCACATATAATGTTTGATTTATGTTATTAATTAAGAACTGCCGAATTAAGGGCATTGATAAAGAAGATGATTAAAAACAAATCCTTAAAAACATATTGACAAACATCAATGAGCTGCTTGTAACCACTTAACTCTACTATCATTGAAAGGCATGAATTCATGTCTTCCTGCACTCTATCCCATCAACAGATAGTTTAAAAAATGTCTCTTCACTGACATGCCACCATAGTTGACAGAAGAGTGGATAAGGGAACACTTGGGCAAACCTTTTCCATATGAATATCAAGGCACTAGCAAATAAAGTTATTGTAGTTATTGTTAACCTTGACAGGAGCTAGTAATCAATTATGACAATATTTACTTCCTTAAATATCACTTCTGCTATTATTTTATTATTTTCATCTTAATTATTGGTTAGCAATAATCTTAAATCTAATAATTTTTCAAACTGTTTGTCTTTTTTGTTCTGTTTATCAAATACATCCACACAATCTTCCTTCTGTTAATATTGGTTGTTTATTTTATGAATAAGACCTTTTTTAATCAATAGAGAAGAATTATTCTGAATAACATTGCTTTCTGGACCTTAAATTCCTTTCCAGAGCTTCAAATTCCTGTTAGTGACAGTCAATCACTTCAAAACCCATAAATTTATTTTGTACAACTGCCAAATTTTGCACTGCAGAATTTTTCAACTTATTTCTCATGACAAAACTTACTTTTACCTTTGATTTTACTTCTCCCATTTTGGATAAATTACATAAATATTTGTATGACTTCTCAAAGCCATAATTTTTATTTATATATATATATGTACTGAGTGACAATTGATTTATATCCTTGATCTTTACTAAGAATAGCTGCCTAATGAAACATCTACAATCATTTAATTCACTTGAGGGATCATAGTTTTCATTTATTTTACAAATTTATGAATTTGCTTTTGGTTAGTAAGAATTTTTTTTTTAACTTGCTATTATTTCTGATTTTTTATTTAACTTTGTGTGATTTGTTGAAATCAAGAAGATAAGATTATCAGAAAAAATATTGATATAAAATATTCAAGAACTTTTTTTAAACATTACAAGCACTTAATTTGTAAATCTTTCTGTGATTAGATTTGTTGAGATGCCAATTTTTATCTCTAGTTAGTTCTATATTTAGTTGTCAGGTAAAACGAAGATCTAAACTGAAATGTAAAAGTCACCACCAATTTAGAAAATTAAATTAATAAAACATGAACATATGTTGGGAAAGGATTTTGTTGGTTGGTTTTCTTTAAATACAAAACCAATTGCTAAAATATGTTTTATTGGTGTGAGTCATGATGAATGAATACATCATAGTTTAAATATTTCCCATAAAATAGCTAAGGAACTTCTCTCAGTGCACACAAGAATATAAATTTCATTCTATGTTATATATATATATATATATATATTTAAAGACATTTATATTATGTTTAACGTTCTTTTTATAGATACAAGTATTTAAGCAAATGCTCTGTTTTATAATAAACAGTATTAAATAACATTTACCGGCCTGAATGTCCGAGATAGGATACAGGTTCGATTCCTGTCGGAGAGCGAAAATTTTCTATGAAAATTTCTCGGACATTCAAGCCGGTAAATGTTATTTAATACTGTTTATTATAAAACAGAGCATTTGCTTAAATACTTGTATCTATAAAAAGAACGTTAAACATAATATAAATGTCTTTAAATATATATATATATATATATATATATATATATATATATATATATATATATATAAGCCATTTGAAAATGGTTAGAGTGTAAGCCTTTAAAAAGCTTGTTGGTCATTTTGGGAAATTGCTCCTATGTTTTAACAAGGCAAATGGTGTTTGAATGTTGGTAACTCTGAATAAATGCACATTCTTCTTGCACCCATTGACCCCATTCTGGACAGCTATGTAGTAGAGACACTCACTCTAATTGATGCATTGAATGAGTAATGGTTGTCATCTGCACAGCATTCACAGCACAAGTTCCAGGAATGCTAACAGAGATCATTCAAAATTGTTTACTTACAGTAGGACCATAGGCATGGTTGCTTGTAACTAGAATTCCCTTTATGCCACAATATCATCATTCCTATCTCCAGTGGTATCATGAGAGGATTATCTGGGGAGGCCAAGTAGTGCTCTGTAATACTCAATGATAAGAGCAGGTTCTACCTTCATGCAAGTCTGATTATTTGCATATATATGATATAAATCAGGAGAGTGATATCTTCTACAATGTATTCGTCCACAATATACAGGTCCAACCTCTGATATCCTAGAATGGGGTGCCATAAGTTACAACACTTGCTGACACTTGGTTTTAAACAGTGCCATGTACATCTAAAACATTGTAACACTGAACATGTATGGGATATGATGACGCATTCAGTTAGCCCACCTATGCTCTCACTGTATTACATAAATGGGAGAAAGAGGTATGAAATAATCCATCTAAGGATGGTAACTGCCATCTGTACAATAACATGCAAAAGTACAAGCCTGTGTTAATGATCAAGAATGGTATACACTGCATTATTAATATGATGTCTGAAAACTTGATGCACGCCCTTTTTTTTTAACCTGTATTGATCTGAATATATGATCATTTACTATAATCCATCTATATTACCTGTGTGTTTAACCTTGAATAAATTGAAACATTTTCAAGGTGTTCCAATTTTATTCACCATCAGTACATACACACACACACACACACACACACATATATATATATATATATATATATATATATATATATATATATATATAATGTTGGTTTTGTGTCAGTAACTGAATCACAAAACTTGTTTTCCCAATTGGTCATGAATCTCCAGACTTAGTCCTCTCTTTCAAAAGAGGCCCTTATCTATAACTGAGAGCAAAAGATAAAGAGGAAGTGACTTGCATTAACATTTTGCTAGCATTTTATTCATTTCATTCCATATTTATTCAGTTTTCATTGCCTAAAAAATGATGCATATTTTTCTACAAATATAAGAATTATTACGTTCAACTTTACATAGATAATGTATTGAAGACTAATATGTAAATGACACAAGGACATAGACATGGATTAACCAGTGGTCAATGATAATTATCCCATGTAAAGACAGCTTTTTATAGATATAATTCTAAACACTAATTTAACAGTGAGTAGAATAAAAACCCCATACTTTCATTTCCAAAGTCATACTTAGTCAAGTGGTAATAAATGGATTGTTTCATGCCTTTTTAACTATTTAGCCTAAATGTCTCTCTCTTTCTCTCTCCCTCCCCCCCTCTCTCTCTGGTTAGAACCTTTTATAGATTTGTTTTTATCCATTTATCAAGAGGTGGGAGCAATTTACCTGGGATTGACAAAACCTTTGTCCTTCTTCAATAATCTCTACTTGGCTTCCTAACTTGAATACAAATGAGAGTAAAACTAAAAATAGATAGATATTTAAAAACAATGAATAAATAAATAATTTTACTTTGAATCTATTTTTTATTGCTTTTCTCATTTGTAAATGAACTTAATGCTTGACTGGCTATCTAAAAAATGTTCTTTTAATATTTTTTTAATTCTAAAAATAATAACAATCTATTCCTAATCTGAATTAATACAAATGAAAATTGACAAAATACTTTTCTTAAACAAGAACTAATATCATGTAAATGCTAGTAAATAAAACTTGATATTGATGTTTAAGCCCACTTCTCTTAATAGTGGGGTGAGGAGAGAGAGAGAAAAAGAGATTAAACTCATTTTTTTATTGTGTCAATGCCTCCCTGCTTTACACTGATACCAACCAACACTAACAAAGAACTCACACACTCTTTGTTTATTGTTATGTAAAATCTGCTGTAAGTTCACATTTTCCAGCACTTACCCTCCAATTTTGAAAATATAAACTTTTTTATTCAAATCTTGGGTTCCTCCTGCCAAGCAAAGAATCTTGACAATTGGAATAAATAAATCCTTAAAATATATATTCTTATTTACTTTTACCTTTTACTTTAGTTTCTTATAGAATTTTTAAAATGTCTTCTAGACAATGAGAAGATATTGTGATTGTGTATATTTCTTTATTTTCTTTGAATATTTCTTCATTTCAAAAACAATGTCAGTATTTTGTCCAAATTCAGGGCTTTTGGGTTTTTTACACTGTTTTTTGTCTCATCTGGTTCATCTCACTTGAGTTCATTTTTAAAAAAATAAAACAGCACTCTTTATTTATTTTGTAATTATTTTGTCTAATTGTCCTTAGAAATTTTAGGAGATAATTCTCTTTAAAACTGTTTTAAGTAAATCCATCTTTGTTGTAACTAGAATAAATCACCTTAACAAACAGACATTGATAAGCCATTCTTTTTTTACTTTGTACACAAAAAATAAGATTAAAATTTCATGTATCTCTTCAAAGGGAAAAGATTTATTTGGCTGTTAAAATTACTGTAAATTTTCTATGTTCAAATATATGCATGTATTTATGCCCGTATAAATGAATATGAATATGTGTGTGTGTGATATTTCAAGTACATTATATGCCTATTATTTAAAAATAAAGCTACATGCTTGGCTTCCTTGATAAGCAGATCACAAAGACTTGACCTAGAAAGATTACAAAGCATTTGCTTTTGTAAAGATCGGCAACAGAGCTTTATGTTTCAAGATGAAGCTGATACTTTGATGGCAAAAGGAAGAAAAATACAAACAGGTTGCCTTCTACAAATAGGATGCTGAAATCAACATATGAGATTGGTTTCATTTGACTATTTATTCTTAATGAGCTTTCAGCTGAGAGGAACAGACTGATTATAATCAATATTAACTTTATAATGTTTTCAATATTGTTAATTTTTATTTGATTAAGGCTTGAAATGACCAGAGCCTATTTATTGATTGAATAGAAAAGGCTAAATGATTAAAAACGTCTTCTGTAAGTGGACCAAATGTCTGTCTGTCATTTGAGAAATTAATTTTTATCTAATGTTTTCTAACATTAAAAGAAATAACTTTGTCCACAATATCCTGAAAACACAATGTTGCATCAGAAGAGATTCACAAATCAGTGTTTTAATAATGCTTCAAAAATTGCATTTAAGTGCAATTATAAAAGAGTCCATGTTCAAAGAATCTTTCAGAACACAAATCACATTCATTGTTTGGACATGAGCAATTAATTTATTCATCATTAATTTATCCATATTTTTAAAACAAAATTTGGTGGTTCATCAATAGACGTGAACATTCCTATTCTTTGTTTTATTCTCTCGCATTACAATTTTCATTTGATCTCCAATCAAAATGTAACAACAAAAACAGTAGAATGAATGTGTAGCTTCAGAGAAGCTGATTGTTGTCATGTTGAATGCAAATAAGTTGGAAATTTATATTTGGCTTACAGAGCTTACAAAGAAAGCAACATCCACTTTTTAATTTCTTCTCCTCTTCCCTATTTTTGCAAGTTTTTCTTTCAATATCCAAAGCAAAATCTTCCTCTAGTCATAATTTTCCAATAAAAATTGATAAAACTCTTCAGTCATTTTAACATTCAGTCTCAGAGTAGAATCTCCCTTTGAGTTGAAAGCTAAGTTGTTTTTCAGTTTAAAGCTCTCTCTCTTACATCCACATCCTCACTGGTCAATGGAATTGTTGGTTTTCATTCTTTTCCTCCCATTTTATCAAAGTAGGTGAGCCAAAACTAATTTCCCTCTCTTGGCCTTGCTTAAGAAACAATTAAATCAACCCAAGTAGAACTTAATGCTTGGTACTTCTCCAGATTAAAAATAATGACTTTCTTCTTCAATAAAATGAAAATAAAATTTCAAATTTCATTTTAAATTTATGCAAATTATTTACTCTGATTAATGTAAAGTTTAAAGTTCTCCAAGCAAAGCCTTTATAAAATATATCCATACTAAATTTTTTTAGAAAAACAAAAAATGAAGACACTGCAGCAAGTCATTAAATCAAAAGAATCATCTTTGATGATTTTTTGTCTCACACAGTTGCTTGCTTATCTTTGGTAAACATTATTTTTTTTTTATTGTTTGTTTACCACATACACACACTGTTGTACCTTATATAACACTTGAACGAAGCTTTATCAATCACTTAAAGACAACCAGACAACAGTTGAAAAACTCATTTTTTTATGCAATGTCCTTCAAAACATTACTAGGGACAAGTCCAAGGAATAAAAGTTGGTTACAAATGATCATGTTATTTTTATAGGTTCATGGCTTTGATATTTATTCACTATAATTTATCAGATTACTTATCCAAAATGTCATTTGTTTTGTTCACATTTCTCTCACAGATGGACAGACAGACACACAATTAATAGTCAAATCATAATTTATAATCACTGTAAAAGAAAGTTGAATATTTTAATTTAAACAATGCATTCTTTCATAAGCTGAAATTATAGGGCTAATTCTAAATGTATTTTCATAAAATCTCTGTGTAATAATTATTGTTATTCCATAAAAATGAAATAAGAATTAAATAAAAAACATACAAATATGAACTATAACTATATATGCTTTATTTGAACTCCTGGAAGTTGATCAGTTTTGGTTGGGGGTTTTTTTGTGAATATATATATGTACCTTTGTCCTTTAGCACAAACAAAGCTGTGTTGAATAATCATTAAAAAATACTAATGACCATGAAATACCATGTCTACAAACATTTAATTAAGATCAGGTAATATCTACTCCCCTAAACCATATACAATATGTTTCTATCATTTAGTTAGAGTATATTTACATAAGTAAATTAATTAATTAGTACAAGAGAAAATCTCATTGAAAACAAATAAGAATGAACTCTTTTAAATGTTCTTTTCTTTTTTAGTTGATCTACTTGTGTTTAACTTTGAAATGCAAATTGGTTAATTGCTAATTTTCAAAGGATGTTATCATTTTTTTGTTTTTCTGACTCTCAAATATTTCTAACCAACTTCATTATTCCTGGAGTGGGGTGTAGGAAGAGGAATACTGAACAAATAGTAACTGAGAAAACAATGATTAAGGTTTATTGAAATTAGACCCAAAATTAGATACAGAGGAAATTAGTTTTCAATCGCAAAAAAAAGCTCAAAACAAATCTGTTTATTTGAAAAAGTCTCATCCATCCAATTAATTATATTATTTTCTTATAATTCTCATCAAAAAAAGAACTTTGTTTTTCTTTTCTCTTTGTTTAGTTTTCACTTTGTTTTATTTGTTGGTAAAAGTGATTCAACCTTGACTAGTATCTGTATGCCAGTCAGTCATTTGTCTTTGCAATCAGCATATAGCAGAATATCACAAACTTCTTCATCTTCCCTTAATGTAAAATTGCAATCTTTAAATGGAGATGCAACAGTTTCAAAATCACTCACAAAGAAGTCATTCTTCTTTGTCTTAGTTCAAGACTAAATTCTCCTTACCTTCCACCACAATAGCAAAAACAAACTGAATCATATAAAATGATACAGCTCATCAAGTTTATATTTATTTCAAATATAAAGAGAAATTTTTTTTAATGTCAGCAAATTACAACTTCTTCCTATTGTAAAGATTTTCAGTTTTGAGAATACAAAAAGTATGTCCCAAAAATAAATGTCCTTATAATGATTCCATTTATGATTCTCCACTGGAGTAAAGCAGGTTTGGCCATCAGTCCATCAATTAAGAATGTTTTTTTTACTTTAATTTCTTTTATCTCCAATGAAGCTATTTTTTCTTATCATTTAATAAGCATTTGAATAAAGACAAAATAAAAACTCTAATTTTGTCATTAACAATGTAGGTACTAATTCCTTATGTGATTTCTACAAAGAGTGTTTGACCAAATTCAATGTACACAACTAACATAAACTTGCATCTTGACTTCAGTCACTTTCCCACCATTGTGACATAGCTTCTCTGTGCCATTTCTATAAATAATTTCTTAGTAATTGTTCTGATTAGCTTTCCACTTTGGTACCTTGACTTTACGAATATAAGTGCAGCAGTAGATTGGCAGCTAGGTCTCATCATTTTACTATTCAACTAGATGTAATTATAAGTTCTAAGTTAATAGTTTCTTCTCTCACACTTCTGACTTCTGTTTCCATTTCTTATTTTTCCTGTCAACTACGATCTTCAAAGATTTCAATACAATGTCAATCATCATTTTCTGTCTCCTTGCATTGTTTTCTTTTATTGTCCTTTCTCTTCAATAATGTTTACTCAAATTCTTTCACTCTCAGTAATCTGTTGCATGTTAGTTGCTTTATTGCCTTGCTTGAGGTGAAATGATAAAAAAAACAACACTCTCTTTTGATGCAAAGTCTTTAAAGACCATATCTGCTGCTTCAAACTTCTAAATTTAGAAATCAGAAAATAATCCTACAGAATCAGAATAAGTCATGTCCTTAATAATTCTGATTTTACTGAATTTATTTCAGTCTGTTCCTCCTTTTTATGAAATGGAATTTGTATCTAAGAAAAATTGCAATTAAAATGGAAAGAATATTTGGCTCAACTCACAGATCTGAACCAAGATGACAGGGTTAATAGAAGGTCGGGCTACCCATATAGCATCTTCTGTATATAAAGGTAGGGAGGAAGTAAAGTGACAGCTCTTGTGTGAAGATGGGTTAACTCCACCGGCAGAAAGGTCAAGGACATTAGCTTGATTGTTGGACAGCCTATATCAACCTTACCTCTCTACATTCACCATCTAAATTCATCATTTGCTATACCAGTCACATATATCCATATTATTTACTTTTTATCTACTTCTTTCCACTGGCAGACAGACCTGAAAATAGCAGCTGGATTTGGTTTTGTGAGTAAATATGCAATAGGTCAATGAGTCTGTCCTTTTCTTACTTCTGAATTCAAGTGGAATTCACACATAAATGCCTACATCAATACATTAACCTTTCATCTAACATCATCGATATTTGTTCTTTAGTTATCACCATTGTTTTAGCGCAATGAACTTCACAAAATCACTAAGTGTTGTCAGCTATCAATTTGGAAAACAACAACAAATCATTACATTCGATTTTCTTCTGCTTAATTATTTGATTCCCTAACATCTTTTATCTACATTAAGTTCAAACTGTCTTTAAAATGGATTCAGATTAGCTACCCAAAATATCTGCTCTAAATTCAATTGGCACTGACAACCAGTGAAAACAGACATTATTCAAAAGGAATTAAGTAAATTACAAGATAATTATTGCTTTCTTTTTCCAATAAAGAAAAACTGAATTCTTCCTATTGACTTTTACCTATTCTGATAGAATTCTAAGAACAGAAAAAATACCTGAAAACATTTCTGCTACAGTTTGATTATATTTGAATATCTAAATTTCTTCATCATCATATTGTTTATTATGCAAGCTAATGTTTTTACAATAATTGATATTAGTAAACATTTCAGAATATACTTATATTTACTGCAAAATGTTGTGTGACTTTCAGCTTATAATATTTATCCTTATTAAAATATTGGTAATGACTTTGTTTTGTGTATATCATCAGGTTTTATTTTGCAAAGGTATTTATTTAGAAATAAGGCCAAAAAATACAGGCCAAAGATATACATATTTATGACTCATGGCAATGTTTTAATATTTGAAATTTAAAAATATCTATAATTATGCACTTCTGTGTATATTTATTTACAACCCTTGAGTTGCATAATAAAATATGACACCACCAAATAAGTTGTAGTAAATATTTCTAATAAAAATATATATTGTATGAAATTCATTTGATACATTATCGTGTCCTGGGTAAGATGATAAACTATGTCCAACAGCAAGGCCTCTGATCAGGCTTTGAGGAGTGTAGAACCACCTCTTAATTTCTGGTGTTCCCAGGTCCACCCTGACACAGGGTGGTAGTACCTGTTAGGGTCCCAGCTATGGCCAAATAGTTGACCCCCAAACTGGGGTTGAAACACTATGAAAGTGTAAAAATAGGTTTTAATTCCAGAAATACTTTGTAAAAAAATTATTACCAGCAATAAATTTTTGAAGAAAAAAATTATTACCAGCAATACACTTTTGAAAAAAAAATATTACCAACTATACATTTTAAAAAAAAAAATCTTACCAGAAATAGATTTTTTGAAGGGAAAAATATTAATAGCAGCACATTTTTCATTATCTGTCTACATTTCTGAGTATGTCCACTATTTACATTATTCGGACTATTGTCCTCATCTTTGTTGCCATATTTATAACAATGTTTTGGCCGTTTTATGCTCCAGAGCTTCTTCAGGTGGTTGGAATGTTGAAATGAACCCTTTATTTTGCTCACTGGGGTAGACTGTTCTAGTTCCACGTAATGGATGTCAGTTATCAGTTATCACCAAGTTCTCCACCACCTTGACCAGGTATTGAACACACTCTTTGGGTCCTGATCATAGACAAAGAACATCATTAGAAAATTTGTAAACTTAAGCAATCAGCACATATGCTAGACCACAAAAATTTCCTGAGCTGACCAAGCATAGAAATGAATACAATATGTGAATCAGTAATAAGTATAGTCACATGCCAAAAACATAGGTACTAATTAATACATATCTTTGCTCTATATAACCACATTGAGCACTATTAAATTGACACCTCATGCATAAATTTAATGATTATTTATTTGCTTGCCTGCATATACACACCAGCACACGCGTACACGCCTGCTTATATTTGGCCATTTCATTTATCCACTCTACAACTATATATATATATATATATTGATATTTTTTAAATGTAATGTCCTTTCAGATCATAAGCAATCATGTCTCTCCTGAGATTCCTGTTTTTTTTATTATCTTTGAATTGCTGTAAATTCTTGGGAAATATAGCAGAGTGGTTTCTCATTGCCTTTCCACGGTTTTCAATTTAGAGCTGTCCTTCTCCTTAATTAGCTTCTATCCAAGTCTAGAGAGCCCACTATACACTTCTATTTAATTCATATCCAGAAGTAGAAAAAGATGGATTCATGCCTTTCTCAAGGCTATTAGTGCAAAATGAATACAACAGACAAGTACATGTTGACATAGCAAATATTAAAAGTATATGAATCAAGTATACCAAATATGACAGTAATACAAAAAGTTTATAATTTAATATTAAACTATATTCTATTCCAAAAGTTTTAAAGAATATTAATTTCAAAGATAGAAAGTGTACACTTTGGCTCCTTCATGGAAGAATTTGTAATAACCTACATTTGGTGTGAGCTGATGTAAGAAGGTAACAGTTATTTACAAGACTGTCAGTGTAACAATCAGTATAATAACATTAAGTCTACTATTCGTCCATGCTTAGAATATTGCAGTCACATATGATCTGGTGCCCCTCTTATTTACCTTGAGCTCCTTGATAAAATCCAAAGACGAATCAGCAATGTTCTCAGTCTTTATCTGGCAGCTTAGCTTCAGTCACTTTCTCACCACTGTAAGGTTACCTCTCTCCTTTTCTATAAATACTTTCATGTTAATTGTTTGAATAGGCTCTTTGCTATGGCACCTCAACTTTTTGAATTTAAGCACAGTACTAGACTGTAATTGAGATCTCATCAATTTGTGGTTGAGCTGTGGCTAAATTTAACCACAAATTCTATAATAACGGTTTCTTTTCTCACACTTCTCACTTGCGGAACTTCCTTTCAATTCCATGCTTTCCAGCCAACTTTAATCTGAAAAAATTTAAATGTACTGTCAATCACTATCTGCTGCCCTCCTGATTACTCTTTTCTCTTCCCACTTATTATTAATGTTTCTGTTTTTAATTCTTCCACACCCAGTAAGTAAAAACCTCTTGTGGCTTTTCTGCTTTGCATGGGGTGAAACTGATTAAAGGACAACTTAAAAACCTGTTCATTTATTTACTGAATTTTGCAATTTGGAGCTTAAAATTTGTTTGAAATAAATTTTGGGCTTTAATCTAAATGTTATGTTTCAGGAGAAAATGATTGTTAGTGGTCAGGAATTAATATAAGTATTACTGACAAAATTGTATAATATAAATGCATTGATAATGATTTTACTATAGAAATGCATTAAGAATCAGAAAGAAATTGGTTGTTAAGAGTTAAAGCAAGAATAACTATTAGAATAGGACTACTACATGTAAAGGTAAGTAGCACCTGCTGGTCTCCAACTACTAATGTAGTGAGTTCAAACTTCACTAGTTAACCTCCTAAATTGATTTGAAGTAAATGGTTATATTTATTCACACACAAATACAAGAAAAAGAAAAGTAAAGAGCAATGACAAAAGCCAAATGTTTTAATGCATTCTTTTTCCTAACATTTAATATAAATTTCAAATTCGTTTGTATACCAATCTTGTTTATAAATAAAAAATCATCATTGTAAGACAAATGCTAAAATAATTATCAAACAAGAGAAAGTTTAAAATTTGTTACTTTTCTATTTAAAATGCATTTTATCCGATATTTTGTATTTGTACACATCTATTTTAGAATTTTAGAATTCAATCAGTTGTATGTCTTGTCATCTTCAAGTGACATCCATAGCTCTAAGGGAATACAAAGTAACCAAAAGGTTTCCTATCATACAAAACACACATTATGAACTCTGCTTATTTATATCAGGTGAAGAGAGTGATAATTACTGATTTCTTGAAACATTTTTTATCAATTCACCCCAAGGAAGAGGATAATGCCACTAATATGCAAGATTTTACTGGGAATAAAAGAAAATGAGAAGACTTTAATGAACTGGAAACCAAATCTTAAACAAGAAGGAAACCTCTCTACTCCTATTCAAAAACCAGGGAGGAGGTGAACCTGTCTACTCCTATTAAAAGTCACATTGAAACTATGGATGTTTATTGCAATCAAGTTAAAATAAATAATGACTTCATGCATTTTTAGGTTGTCTTTTATTTTATTAAAAAAAATAAGATTTGTTTTCATTACTATCTTTGCTAAGTTCTGTAGATAAAATTTCCTGATTATTTTTGTATAGCAATAGAAATCTAAAAGGTTGATATTTCATTTATATGTGAGGCCTTATTAAAATTTCAACTTATATAGACTCAATTACATTCAACTCCTGTGAGGCATTGTTATCTCATTGTTCAACAAACCATTTATTTATCCATGAAAAAATCATTAAGTACTCCCTTCTTTTTTTAAGCTCTTGTCATTTTCCCACCCAACCCTGTGTTGGGCAACAAGGTGACAAGAGAAATAATCCACAACATTTTCTAATCCTATCTCAGCAGTAATTCAGGTTTCTGTTTTTTGTTTCTTTGAACTTTATTGGGTTAGAGGTGAAACAAAAAAAATTATAGAATAACTTTTTTGTCAACTTTCATTAAAAATATTTTAATGCTTTTTCATTTAAATATTTTCTTTGAATTTTTTAGCATACAAAATGTGTAATTCAAATAACTGAAACAAATGAATATGCAAATATACACAGAGGGTGTGCCCCTGTAGAGGAGAAAATAACCAATAGAAATAACAGGAGCCAATTGCAAAAATATGGATTTTTAATAGAACTAAATATTTTTTGACAACTTGATTTCTTTTTTTATATAATTTTAAATGGAATATGATAACAAATGCCAATTGAGTTAATGAGATTTAATTGGCATTTGCTTGTACATTCCATAGACAACTGTAAAAAGAATGAAATTTCACACAGAGGAAGAGAGACCGAGATAAATGTAACTGAATCCAAAAATAATGTAAAAATATTTGTACTTATATTTTGTTTTAAACTGATTATATTTATCCTCTTCAATATTATTTATAAACAAAACATTCATTAGTCAATGAATATTATATGACAATCTTTAACTAAATGTTTTTAAGATAGCACTTTTTCAAACATTTTCTACTTATATAGGTATATTCTGTCTATCTTATATTTCTGGTTAACCGTTTCTGCCAAACCTTTCCATTAAAATGTTTGATTTTAATGGATGTCCTAAACTTAAAGTAAAAAAATAAACTTTCCAGTTTCCATTCACAATTCAATGAATTTTGTTCCATTATTTCAAACTTTCCCTTCTTTTTATGTGATTTCTTCTTTAAAAACAAAACTTTTCCTTCTTTTGGAAGTAAAATTCTGAAGGGCTTTTATTATGTGAATATTTTTTAATCTGAGTAAAATATGGCATGGAATAAAATACTTAAAATTAAACTGATCCCATGCAATCCTCTACTTATAACCTTACCCACTGCCACTCACTCTTAAATCCTTAATTGCAGTCCTCTTGGTAATGACTTATCCCAATAGCATATTTACCCCTGGGTAATAACTGACCTTCCTTGGGCTGTGTAATCAACTTTGTTCTGGGATTACAGTCCCACACTTATCAATATTAATGCTATAAGAGACAATGGAAAAATAACATAGGACATTAGACAGCCAAAATATCTGCTTCAATTTTCCTTCTACCTTTCTTTTGCTCTTTCACAATTATTTCTCTGTTCATTTTCACTCAAAATTCATTGCTTAGGTGTTTCATATGCAATAAAAGTTTCAGAGTTTCTTTATTAAATGGAGTAGATATAACTAAAAGATGTTTTGTATTAAACCATTTTTTAAATAAAAAAAAGAATTCAAATAAGTTTCACAAAATATGTGTTAGATATTAAATATGATGTTCTCTGTTTAGATGAAGTAAAATAATAATTTTAAAATATCAAAATAAAATTTTTATTTTGAAAATTTAGAATAAAAATTTAGGTAGAAGGATTTTCTTTATTATATGAATTTGTTTTTTTTATTAATATCAGAAAATATTAAAATATTATTCAGTTGACTCCTTACTACTTCCTTACCTGCCATTCATTGTATTTGTATTATTGAAACTTTTAGGCAAAGTTTTGGGAAACTATATGCTATAATAAACATTAGACCTGGACCAATCCTTCTTGGATATTCTGCAAATAAAATTTACTCTTTGTCTCTTGAAATAAGCAAAATATCTGCAAAATGAAAATGACTTGCCCTTAAAAAGTTGTGGTTCAACTAAGCTTACCATTTAGACTGTTTAGACAGGAATGTCCTGGTTTTAGAGGGTCTATCTCACTGGCAATATAAGCTATCAGTCCCCATTCTTTTATCCATCTTGAATCTTAGTTGTCCGTTAAAACACTTTATTATACAAAAACCTAAATTTAAACATAATAAAAGCTGAAAACTGTCCAAGTTTAAGGCTTGGAAACTATAGTTAAGCCCAAGTTCAACTGATATTTACTCTTGCCTAAAAAAAAGAAAAGTGGCATGGCATTATGCAGTAGCAGCAGCAGCAGCCTGTAAAACTCTCTATATATGACTGTCTTTAAAATGCTCACAATGCATTGCATTACATCCCAATTTCATCTTTTGTTCATTAAATAAATTTCCCTCATAATTTTTACAATCTAAAATGCATTTTACATAAAAGCATCTGAGACATTTTATAACAAAAATTAATCCACAATGTAATTTTAAGCAAATTAAGTCATGTTCATTTTTGTCAAAATAACTTTAAGAATTATAAATTTGTTCAAAAGAATGAAAAACATGCATGTTTCATTTTTTTAACTTTAATATCCTCCAAAGTTAAACATTTTTCATTTACCACCATTTCCTTGTCATAAAAAAAGTTGATACAAGAAAAATTAATTCAAAACAAAAATAAAGCAGTTCATTTAATTATGAAGTAAAAGCTAAAATTTATAAATATTTCAATGTTTATTTTATTAAATTATCAGAATACATTAAATATAAAACAAATGTGAAAATATTAATAAATTCTATATCCCTTATTAGTTAAACAAATAATGTATATTCTTTGCAATTATCAATATCTTTTTTATTTAAATAAAAGTAATATTTTATCTTTGTTATTAATAAAAAACTTTTTACATATTTGTTTTTGTAATTTTTATTTTTGCTTTTTGTTATAATTTTGTACCAAATTAAATAAAATTCATTAAGCATAGTTGTCTATTACCATAGATTTGTATCAGGTACCGTGAATTTAAAATATCTATTTAAGATAGAATATCACCCCCCATACAGTTTCTTATTAAATCATAAATAATTATTGCAGTTATGTATATATTTCCCTTATGATTACAACCAATTGATCCCAATTCATTCATTAAAGGCTTATTTATTTTTCATAAATGCTAAATCAATTAATCAATAACAATATAGTTCCCACTGTAACTTAGGTGCACTGCAAACTGGGATTTTCCCTCAGACTGTGAATTTGAGAATAAAGACAACCAGCACAGGAAAAGATGATAAATAACAACAAATAAGAGCAAGTAATGTCAAGACATTTTCATGTGTCCTCTTCAAAATAGCAAAGAAATCAATTTTCCAAACTGACAATTCATATGAATCACCATCAACATATCCGGTTCAACATTTTACATCCAGGCATGAATAATTCCATAATCTTTAATGATATATATATATATATATATATATATATATATATATATATATATATATATATATATATATCAACTAAAATGAAATTTTCTTAATACAGAAATCAAATCAATTCAGCAAGCGTAGTGTCTGAGATTTGTTTCAAATGAAAATTATACAAACAGAAAAATAGTTAAAATTTCTAAAATAAAAATCATTTATTAAATTTTTTTAAACAAATTTTAATGTGTCACAAAAAAGTGTATCTGGATTTTATATAAAGTTTGTCTATTTAATTTCTTATAAATATACAAGAATTTGTTAGAAAATAACATTTTTAATTAGATTTAATATTTTTAAAGCTTCAAGCAGTTATTGCGTATATTAGCTTTTATGTTTCATGTAATTTCATCTTTGCAATAAAAATAAAAACATGAGAAGTATAATTAAAAGTGAATAAAAAAAATGAATGATGTTTTCTTTTTTTCATTACGATTCATTGCATTCACCTGTATTTGTTATGTCAATTCCTGAAAAATATTTAAAATATCTAAAAAAAAACATGAACAAGGAAGAGCTTCTTAAGAAAAGCACAATAAAATAAACAAAAAAAAAACAATTAGTCAGTTAACCCTTTCTCTCTTATAGAATACATCACCTCCCAACATTAACTCAGTGGTTACCACAGCAACGTGAAACTATCTCCTGAAAGCACAGGTAGAAAAAAAGATGTGTTTTGTTTTTTTGGTTTTTTTACCTGTGACCCAGCAGTGAGGGAGGAAGTTATTTATAGATCAAGAAGCCTGCTCAGAATGAAGTATCAGTGGTTTCCCTCCATTACCCCTGAAATCATCTATAAGGCTAAAACCTAAGCAATATCCCCTAAACAATGCCACTACCTCCATACTAACTTCTTTGCTCTTTCTCTCTTTCTCAATCCCAATCAACTAAGCACTGCTTGGGTGGGTCTTAACTATCAAAAATATAAGGCATCAGGGCCCATCTCCTCTGCCTGTCCTTCTCTAATAGGGTAAACAAAGGCAGGCTCCCTGTACAGATAGCTTTGTATCTATTATCATTTATTTAAATGACTCTCAATGTCCACCTAACATCATCAGCAGGCCTGATTGGACACTGTTATCGAGCTTGTCGACCAGTCAGTAGCTGGGCTTGCCTATAAATTTACCTCCCCTTCTGAAGAGCAGTGCTTAGCTCACGCTGTTTGTGGCTTGTTCACTCATTATTCTTGTACAGTGTGTTGTGAGTAACCGTGTGTATTGGTGTTCGTGCGTATCTTGTTGTTTAGTAGTCGTCAACAGTAGGGCTTACGTGTTGTCAATTACCATGGTAGCTGGCGGTAAGTACAAGACGGACCTTGTGCCGTTCTACCCTTGACCATTCTCAAAGATATATTTATTCTGAAAATTGTAGGTAAACGAAAAATGTCTTGTCTCCATCACTTGGAGCCTTTTCTTTGTTCTTCACCACAGCCAGCCTCAGCAGTTGCGGCTGTGTTTCTAGCCGTGTGGTGATTTTACTTGTCTTGGATGAAGAACAAAAGTCCTTGTTCATCATACTCTCCTCCTTGCTCTCCTTGCTCTCCTTTCACACACACCCCCATCTCTTTTTTGCCTTTCTTTGGAATGAGAGTTGTGGATACCTATTCTCTCAGGCCTTTTATACCGGCATATTGTTTAACATTCATACATCCATACAGAGAGACCCACTACCACTACTAAAAATGGAAAGACAGAAAGGCAAGAAAAAGAAAGAAGGACTTGCCATTAAAGAGAAAACCTACTACAAATTTGTTATGCGGCCGGCAAATTTCTGCCGACTTTTTGTCCATGTTCCTCAACACCTACATACAATCTGTTTCTATTAGTGAATTTTGTAAATTACCCAGATATTTTTCATCTCCAGAAAATGGAGAAAGTAGCAACACAAAAAAACAAATGAGATTAAGGGAAAAAAAATTATTTTTTATAAGATCTCAAAAATAAATAAATAAATAAATAAATAATCCTTATAGCAATATTTTTTTATCTGTTCAGTTTTTTACTTAACTATAATTTTTTTTTCGAAAGTTTTCTTAACTTTTGGAATTTTACAAGATTTAAATTTAGGCTTGAAAGAAAATAAAAAAAATGTCAAGCTGTGAAAGTAGAATGGATTTTTCAACTCTATATAGGTGCACAAACTTATATGAAAAGTAAAAAAACTCTTTTTCCATGTTCTTTCCTCTCTTTTTGTTTTTATATATATATATATATATATATATACATATATATATATAATCATTGGTGTTTGCTTTGATTGATGGCTACTTGGCTGAAAAGCTTTTGCTTGCCAGCCCAGTTCTAAGACTTCATTTAAAGCAGTTCTTCTATTTGTCTCCTTTCAGTTGCCTTTGTTTGTGACATTTGTGTAAATTGATGTGAATAAAGCATGCATAAGATAAACAATAGCTTAGTGTAAAACTTGGTGTTTGTATTTATTGAAACTCTTAAAATTACTTAATTTCACATTTATTTGCTGTTGTTGTGGCTCCTAATATGCATTTCTATTTGTCGATATACACATCTCTGTGCACATATATAAATACACACACACACACACATATATATATATTCACACATACATCAGATTTAATAAATATTCTTTAAAAAACAATCTCGCTTAACTTTTTTATATATCAGTTGTTCTCAAAATTATTTGTTCTCATTTTTTTTATTTTGTTTTTAATCTTTCTTCTTCCTTCCTCTCATCTTTCTTCTCAAATCAAAACTTACTTCTTCTCCAGACATCCAACTTCCATTGATGTTCTTTACGTTTTGTATTTATAACTGATGACGTATATAGAAATCTTTCCATATGTGGCAGCTTTTTTCTTTCATCTTATTTCTAGAATACACAAAATGAAGCTTTATTTAGAAATGTGTTTTATTCACTTTGAAATCTATAAATTGCTTCCAATGATAGAGATTTTTTAACTGATATTTTTATTATTCATTTCTTTTTCTGTCTTTTCTATAGTGTTTTCATTGTGTTTGGTTGTTAATAATTCTTGAGTAAAAACCATCTTGTTTAGTTCATATCCATGTACTGATATGGAATAGAGTTTTCAGAAACAGAGTTCTTTCTTTTGGCAATTACAATGCTAACCTCAGCATAGCTAATTTTGCTTGCTTCACTCAAATACAATTTAAATCTATCTGAAAAGTGTAGCATCTTTGTTTAAGTGTGTGTGTGCATATTGCTAAAATATATAAAAATATTGAAAACATCAAGATATAATGGAATAAAAATATAACAATTTCCACTCACTCTAGTATTATAGACAACATAATTTTCAACAAGAAAACAGTAAATTTGTAGAAAATGCCACATTGCTGTTATTTGCCATATCCCCATCATTATCATTGAGAGCTGCCTACCTAGTCACATGACCAGTGTTCATATTAAAATATCCAGAGAAATAACATTCTTTCTACTGATCTATTAATGCACACTTTTCCTCCATTTTCACTTTTCAGTTTTTATCAAATAAGTAAAAATTCATTTATTTCCACTTCAATCTCATTCATATATCTACCATTCAAAAATTCTCTTTCACTTTCTCTTTCCCAATCGCTTTCACTTTCTCTTTTCCTATCACATTCAATCTTATTCTTTCCTCTTGTATTAATTTATCTCTTCAGCTGTCTTGCTGGTTTTTTCTTTTCTATCATCTTTGTGCAAAGACATTGCCGTTCCAATATCTTAACAGGAATTACCAGTTTCATCCATTTACTGACATCATCAGAATCAGCATGACTAATAGAAATTGCTTCATCTTAGCTAGCATCCTTCGTCATACCCACTACTCAGCCTAGCAGCAGGCTGCATGAGCCACTTTGAATTTCCATCCCCCCTCCCATACACCCACCCACACACACACACTGATATACTTCTTTGTCTTTGGCCTTTCTTCCTTTCTCTCACAATTTACTCCCTCTGTGCTTTAAATCCTTTCTCTTCTCTCCCTCTTTACATGTTTCCCCTCTCCCTTTCTGTACTTTCTGTGCCATTATGATTCTCTCTACATTTCCCTGCCTCACTTTCTTTTTGATGTTTGTTACTCCTTCCATTCAGCTTTCCTCTCTTTCAAATTGACCCCCACCATTACTTTCCTTTTGTGTGTGTGTATATATGTGTGTGTATCTCCTTCCTCCCCATACTCTTTCTAATCCACCCACCGACCCAGTGCAATTGTAGCTAAATGACGTCAGTGCAGATGTGCATATGATTAGCAACTACAACTGATGAAGCCGACCGATCAATAATTGGATGCCCTCTCACATACTACACCCAACATCACAACAATGTCAGCTTCACACGCACACACACACACACACACACACACACACACACACACACAATTTACTTTCTCTCTCTCTCTCTCTTTCTCTCTCTCTCTCTCTCTCACACACACACACGCGCGGCTTCTTCTTTAATTTCCTTCTTTCTCCCTCAAAATTCTCTATTGTCTTCTTCCCTCTCCTTTTCCTTTGATTTTCATCTCCTTTATTTTTCCTTCTCTCATTTTCTCATCTGCAACTTCATCAAATTTTTATTAAAGTTTTTCGATTCTCTTCCTCTTCTTTGCATTATATTTCACTTCACTTTTTTATCAAGTTTTAAAATAAGCAGGCAGATATACAATGGTGAGGCACATAGTTATGAATAAAAAAAAATGTAGCTTGATAGATAGGAATGTTTTTTTCTTTTTATTCATTCTGCTAACCTTTCTTCCTTAAAGGATTTCTTCAAACCAACTTCATAAAGAAAACATTACCACTAAACTTTTGTTTACTTTGTTTGTCTGATTGGTCCTGAGATAAATCTCTCTCTTTCTGCTAAATTTTCATTCTTTCATGGTGAATTAGATTTTTAACATTATTTGCAAAATTCTGATGAATTTTATGGAAATTCATATACATTTTTCTTACTTTTTGTCATTAATATTTTATTCATCTTCAGTTTTGTAAATGTTATTGCATATATATATATATATATATATATATATATATATACAAAACATGCACATATATATGAATGCAAAAGTATTTTTACTCCTATTTTTACTTTTCAAATTCCTTGCACAGTCACTCAATTAAAATCAATTAGAAGAAGCAAATGTACTTTAATTTGTCTAAATATTCCTTTTTTATTTTTTTATAGAATGCAAAGCTTCTTGAATGGAATAAAGTTAATTTATTATTGAAACAGTTTAAGTTTTTAATAAAAATCAATAGTAATAATAAAATAATGTTTCAGTAGCTTTTATGCAAAACCTATGCAAAGTTACCAACTCTTGAAATCCTTTGTAGAATACTAATGTTCAGACTGTAAAATGTATATTGATCACCAGCTTCAAGCAGTTTTACTGGACACTCAAAAATTTGGGACTAACTTCTTTATTTTCATTTATACATACATTGTGACTTTTCATCATAAAATCTTTTATTAAATTACAATCTTTTTGTGGATATTATTCAACTGATAAAACAAGGAACTATTCTTTGACAATGATATTTTTCTTTCTTTTTTACTTCTATTCTCATTAAAGATATGCTGCAAATGCAAAACTAATATATTTTGTTTGTAACTGCATTTCATCAAACCTGATGCCTTTGCAGTTTCTAAAGAGACTTTTTTCTTAAACACTTTGTTGATGACCAAAAATGCCTCTAAAAGTTGCTTTTACTGAAACAGAAATGCTGCCTGCTCAGTAAAATTGCAACTGACTCAGCTGAGTTTACTGTCATCAATGTTATGTTTAATTCTGTTATACTCCACAATTTAACTCTTTTAAAATTTCCTACAATTAAACACACATACACACATACATATATATATATATATATATATATATATATATATAGATAGATAGATAGATAGATAGATAAGTTTGTGACCCTGGGTTTCATGCTTTTGTGATCATTAGACAAACTGATGATCATAAAAGCGTGAAACCCAGGGTCACAAACTCATATCTATACAACTGAATATGTTAGCTCTATCACTGATATTGAGTGCTTTTTCACTGCACTTAAAAAATAATATATATATATATATCTCCACAGATCAAGTCAATAAATTTTCAAGATACAAATCAAGTGAAAATTTTTATAAAAAATAATAACTTTAAATCCTGATTCAGTTGTAAGTTGCTTGCAAACATCAAATTTGAATAGAAGTGACTTCTTTAACCTTTGTTGACAAAATGTACATTCTTCTTTTAATTGTGTAATAAAAATGTTTACTTGCAATAATAATCCAGTCAGTTCAAGGTTTGTATTTAAACATATGTTTATTAAAATAACACAGCAGAAGAAAACAGTTGGAAAAAGAAAAGAATCCTGAAAGAAAATAAAAACATTAAATATTTTCTTTCAAACTTCAAGACAAATTTTAGTCAGCAAAATTAAAAATATCTTTCAATGTAGACAAATGTAAAAGGCACTCTCTTTTCATTGATTCAACAATCTATTCACAAATTCCATGATATCACTTCTCTTTTGTGTAGGGATTGTTTTATTCATAGTCGTTTTTATATAATGTCAATGGATAAAACACTAAATAGGTTGTCATTTTAAAAGTTTAAAAATGTAGCTGCATCTGTGTGTATGTGATTTTAGTGGCACCTGTTCTTATAGAAGAAATCTTATTGAGAATCACTTTCTTCTAGAAACCTGACTCTTCACATACAACCTGCCATTTTGGAGGGTTTGTCAAAGGGCTTTGAGTAGATGGCTTGTTTCTCTTACAGTAGTCAGTCAAGCCTTTCAGAAGAAAATAGGTTGCAGAACTACATGGAAGAGAGAGTGCATATGCCAGTACACACATACACACACACACAACTTTTTTATTTTTTTCCTTATCTCTCATGCATGCTAACAAAGTGAGAAGGATCTCCTAATTTTTTCACACCTTCACCTTCTCTTCAATTCTAAATGTTGTGTGAGAAAGAGAAAGGTAATACTTGTAACAAAAGCTTTTAGAGGCCAGTTTATCTCTCATCACTTCTTTAAGTGTAAATCACCAATAAGGGTGGGTCTGAGCAACTAGAGACTGATTGAACAGGTAGCAATGGAGATACAAAATAAGGTAAGGACAATTGGCTTTATAGGTCATATTATTTATTTACAAGAAAGAAATGATAAGGATAATAGATACTTTATCCAAATAATCCTAATCTCTATCTCTAGTAAGAAATTATTGTGTCAAAAATATAAAATCTATCTGATGCTATAATAAATTCATGTCATGCTATTCATAAATTTCATGGATGAAGAATTTAAAGTTTCTCTCCAGAAATAAAAATGAATTTTTGTAAATTGCACCAAGAAGAAAATATTCTTTCTCTATTTGATTTATTATCAATGACTAGAGATGATCTACCTTTTATTTTTATAAAGAGTTAGAAAATTCACTTAGAACTTTTAAGTTCCAAAATAAAGGATAAAGTTGGCATTCAACATTTTTCATGCATCTGGTGATTGATATATATATATATATATATATATATATATATATATATATATATATATATATATATATATATATATAGGGAGGAAGAGAGAGAGAAAGAGATTGTGTTTCACTAAAAAGTCATGGTATTGCTGGAAAATAACATTTTTAAAGTAAAATTTTTGCAATGTTCAAAATTAAGAAATAGATTATTAAGAATGGCAAATAAAATTAAATATTCACTTATCTGTCCCTACTCTGTGTTTAACATTTTTTTATGGAAAATTAATGATTGCTGTAAATAAAATCAATATCAAATCTCTCTTATGAGAGGGGGTAATCTCTGCAAAACTCTGAGTAGGGACATTAAATTTTATTTGATAATATATAAAAAAAGGAAATATGTAAAGCAACTTCAATACCAAGCAGAAACTGCATCTGCATGGACCTGACATTCCCACATTGTGACATTTCAATCTTGAAACCATACCTGACTGTCTCCAGTGTCATTATTTTAGGAAAACTTTGTTAGATTCCACAGTAAGGGTTGTATTCTCTCTGCCTCTCTCTTTTTCTCTCAATATATATATATATATATATATTTTAAATAAAAAAAGACCACTTTAAGGTTCCATGTAATAAATTATTTCACCACAGCCCTTTTAAAGGACCATGGATCATTGTGCTCTCTGGATTTTATCCTCCTTGGGTCTACCCATACGTAATACCTAGTTTTTCGTAAACTAAATATATATATATATATATATATATATATATATATATATATATATATATATATATATATATATACATATATATATATAGTTATAAAAATTGTATTTCAAAGCATTGTGTACTAAATGCAATTGTGCTAAATGCAATTTCAAGGATCCTATTTTCAGGGAATAAATTTCTTAAATGGGTGTTGCTTGAAGTTCTTGGGTGAAATCTTTATTCAGATTAGCATCCTCCCCTTTGTTATTTTGATCCCTATATTTCTCACTTTTCTCAATAATTTGTTTTTAAAAATTGCAAATTATAGTGTTAATTGGAATTAATTAAATACATAGTTACCAAACTAAATTAATTAAAGAGGACTTATTGATGGTTGTTGAGGTTTTTCTTTGTCCTCAAACCCAAATATCTTCATGTTCCACAAAGAGAAATACAAAATCAATTTTATTTAATCAAAAATGTACATCTTCACAATTGTTGGCTGATATTTTTAGAAATTTTATGTAAACATGTCTTACACAAGTAATTTGAGATTTTTATTCACCTATTTCTTTTGATTTTAAATATATTCTATATTGGTATAAATTAAAACAATATTCAAACATGAAAGAAAATTTCTGATTTTTCTTACTTTGGGCAAAATTAAAAATGATGTTGACATCATCTTGAGTCTAATTTCATTTGGCTCAAAATTTCAAATTAACAAAGACATTGAGATTTGTTGTCAGACTTGAGTTATAAAGAATACTCTTCCAACTTTGTATTTGAATCATTTATAATTATAATAATTCCATCTTTTTCATTACATTATTTTAGTTTGAAAGATAATCTTCTAAGCAGTTCTATAGATGAAATTGTCAAGGTTCTTAATTTTTGCATTTCTGTTTTTCATTCTTAATAGGTTTCATAATGTTTCAGATTTTTTTTATAAATTTGAACAGTATAGAATTGTTTGTAGCTCGAACTTTTTGCTTTTGATATTATGTGCAAAATAAAGAATTCTAGAATTCCAAGTATTGGAATGTCAAAAGATAAAGGGGATATCATTTATAAAGAGGAGGTGCAGCTAAAAAATGACATCAAACAGAAACCATAAACCTTAACAAATGAATATTAAGATAAGAATTAAAATCAAATAATTTGTCACTTTTCTTGTTGTTCACTTCAATTATAACTGCACATTGAAATTTTTAATACAAGCCTTTGTGATAAAACCCCTTCTAGATTTCCTAATTTTTTCATTGTCAAGAAAGTGCTTACAGGAATCTTGGACAATCTTGTACTTGTAAAATCTCTGCCATCCATATATCATAATTATTTACTATGAACCAATGAAGAATCTCAAAATTTTTAATGATTCCTCTTTTCAAAACAAAAATGTGATAGTGCACAGCTTTGAAGAAGATTCCTTTCCATAATTTATAATAATAATCCCATTAAAATATAATTACAATCTAACCATGTTAAATTTGATTGATTCTATTTCATTTGCTAATCTCAACTACATAAAACTGATCTTATCTAAGTATTTCAACAGTGAAGAACAGTTGGCAGTGACAGTTTCATATTGAGAAATTCATCAAAGTTTGCACAATTTGGTCTGCATTAAGAAATTATTTTTAAAACAAAAATCACCTGTTTTGTGGGGAGTGGAGTTCCTACTATAACTTCATTGAGAAACTGAGAGTTGATATCAAAGCTACTTTCAAATAGAACTTGTAATAATATAGTATTTTCATAAGTACACATCCCTGCAAAACACTATCCCTGTGGATTTATACCAGAAAGCAGAGTTTGATATAAGCATTCTGTGGCTGAAAACACCTTGCATTTAACTTATTTAAGTACATACAAATACCTTCCTTTTTTAAATGGAATGTTACTTTGGGACATAGCCAGTCATAGCTCTCCACAGTCATTATGTTCTTTATTATCTGTGAATCGCCATGATTTCTTGGGAAAGATAATGGAATGGTTTCCCATTGCCTTCTCTATGGCTTTGAATTAAGAATTGGTTTCTACTAAATGGTTCAAGACTAGAGAGCCCAATCTATCCTCCTATGGAAGAGAGAGAAGAGATGGAATCATACCTTTCCCAAGAGCATTTGTGTGTAAGTAAATAAAATAGACTTAAGCCAGAATTTGAACTAGTCTTATTGATTCTATTTGCTATACTGATCACAATTACACTAATTACACACCCATACTTTATAAATAATACAGAATAGATTCAACTGATTACTTCTCTTTCTTTTATTTCTATGGATGCTGTATGGGAATATATGTATGTATGTATTTTCAGATAGATGAGGGGAATTTGTAACAAACACTCTCTTTCTTTTCTTATACTTTTTTGTTATGAAAAGAGTTATAAATATTTCCATTCCTAATAAACCTGTTAACTATATTAAGCAAAAAATAGTAAAATCTAAAATTAGTCAGCTTTTAAACTAATATTTCAATGAAAATTAAACAATGTTTTCTTTTTTTCATTTTTTTTTTTTTTTGATAATATGATATTCAAAACCATATCTTTTACGAAGTACAGAAAAATATTTATATTTTCTTTAAAATAATAAAAAAGAAATATAAGCTCCTAAGAAAAAGAAATTTAATTCATCCTCTGGAGAAAATGGATGTGAAAAATATTTATCCATTTCTCAGAAATCAAAAATCTTTTTCATTCACCCAGACATAACTATTGACATGCTTTTAACAATAATGATATTTATTTGTTGTTCAATAATTTTGGTTGATGTAAATAATCTATTTTGCTATTGTTATTCAATCAAAACACATGTCAAACCACAAACAGCATGTTTGCTTGAAACAATTTCCAGTTTGACTTTTGTTACTATGAACTCAATATAGACATATGGATTCCAAAACTTCATTATCAACCAAAACATTGCACACACACTCTCACTAGAAATGATGGTCAGCTTGAAAATATTACAATTATTTCTCACTGTTATATCACTTTAGATTCCCAATACAGTCTTCATTTTATAATTTGAATTTTTTTCTTATAAAAACATGGGAAATATAATTATTGATCATAAAATATTGTTCTTTGATTTAAGCATTATTTTGTGAAGAGAAATTCTTTTAGTTAAGTAAAAAATTCAAAAGTTAAATTCTGTCCCTTTTATAATTCATGCACTCATTTGGTTCTTCTCTATGAAAGTGTGAAGCAAGCATATTTTTTTAACTTGTTCATAGATTATAACTGATTGGAAATGTTTTATCTCTAACCAAGTAGTCATATAGTTTGATAAGAACTAGACCAGATACTGAATCTAGAAATCCAATGTAATTTATTAAAAACTTTTGCAGATTGACCACAAGTAATTATATATCTACATTAGCAATTTCAATTATTTCAAAGAAGGAGTATTTCTTCTTTTCTGCTCTTGATATTTTCTGTTGTGAAGAAAGAATAATCCAACCAATTTAGAATAATTGTTAGGTTGAGAATGTAGTGGAATAGTACTGTTTTCATTTCATATTTAAATGGTTCTTCATTCATTTGCCAGCATTGCTACCACAAGCACAGGACTGTGCTAACATTGTAAAGTCACTGATAAGTAGTTTTACAGCTGGTGTCAAAACTTACTTCAAGTAAATCAATCCTTTAGTTTCTTTCTCTTTGTCTCCATTTATTGCAAATTCGTTAACAAAAAGAAAGTAAAAAAATGTTCTCATGTTCTTTTTTAAATCAAATATAGACATGCATTTACAAAATGTAATTATATGCATATAATTTTTTCATCACAAATTGTAAATTTGATAAAGCCCAAATTATACTTATGTAAAGTAAAGTAAATTGAAATTCTCTGTTAATTAATATTATAAAAATGAGTGAAACCACTTTCTAGTAAAGCCTCAGATTTCATACAAAACATATTAAAGTTTGTAAATATTTGAATAATGAAATCTCCCTAATTTGCATTGAAAGTTTAAAATAGGAATTTGGAGGTGGTTGATAGCATTTCCAATAATCAAATGAATCATTTTTATCTTTTGAATTTAATTGGCTCACACAAAAAAACAAAAAACAATTTACTTCTTTATTATTATTAATTTTAACTAGTATTTGCTTTAATTTTTTTCTTTATTAGTTTGTTTTATTGCATCTATGTTTATTGAACAATCAAGAATTGCTTTATTGAGTTTCTCTGTCAAGAGCCAACTGTCTTCATTTAATCCCAAATAAAAGCAAAAAAGCACTAAATGCTATTAATGCCATAAAACTGAATAATTTGTTATTGGATAAAAGAATTTACAGAAAAAGTCTAGCTGATTTTAATTTTAATCATTTTTTTGCTGCTGCTTCTTGTCATGGGAGCACATTAGCAAACACTAACTTTATTTCTTCTTTGTCAGCTTAGATATCAAATCAAAAAAGCATTTTTACAAACTTGAACTTCAAATATGAAGGGTGAGAGAAGAAGAAGATAAATAAAAGATAAGCCAGTAAACTCTAACTAGTTGAAATTAATGATAATCAAAGAATCATGAAAATTATTTCATGACACTTTTTTTGCAACTTTAGCCCTGGGTTAGTCATTTTGGATTTCTGAAAATGGATAATCCCCTGGCATCTAACTCTCATGACAACTGAGCTACAACTGAGCTACAACTGTGCTAATCACCCTCAAAACATACTGCTGTCAATTTGAAACTTACTGCATATATTTAAACCAAACTGACTTGATTAATGGTTGAAATATTCACAAATTTACTAATGAGGCTCAGGGTTGATGTTCAAACCAAGTTAAAAGCTAGAATTTTAATGCTGATTTTCAGAGCAAACAGACCATCTTCACATGACAGACTGATGCAACAGAATATTCTTGTTATTGTTTGGATTTGTGTCAAACTAAGCTAAACTTAGTAAATATTATTATATAACCCAAACTTTAATTATTTTCTCTCATGGATACAAAGATATTCTTAGACATTATACATCTTATATTATTCAGGTTTCAATCAAACTAGTAAAAAATTCAATTTTCTCATTGCTGATAATGAAACAAAAGTTTCTTGAATGAAATTACCTGCTGCTAAGGTAATTCATTCATATATTAGGCTTTTAGTTATGAATGTACATTTAAGAGAAGGGATAATTATGAGCCCAAGAATCATTTCCAAAACATTCTTTATTAATCAATTTGATAATTTATTTTATTGAAGTTAATTGAAATGAAAATTATAGTGAAAGCCTTTGATTTCTATTCCAACAAATTGGTTGGGTTCTCAGAAAAGATAAAAATTTGATATTCTATTTTTCCCCATCACTCCAATTTATTTGGTTACCCAACAATGATAATGGCTATATAATTTGTTTCCCATCACTAAATCTTTGTTGGGCTCTCAACAAAACCAAAAGGGGTCAATATTTAGGTTATTTATCATCCCTACAAATTTGATGAGCTCTCAGCAAAAGTAAATGTTGAGTATACAGTTTGTCTCCCATTCATACAATTTAGCTAGGCATTTGACAAATGTAAATAGTCATTATTCAAATTTATTTGGCTCTCAGCAAAAATAAAGCATATATTTTCTGTTCATTTCTTATGCCTACATTTTGGTTGGGCTCTCAGGAAAAGTGAGGGGTTAGTATTCAGTTTCTTTCCCTATTCCTACAAATAGAATGTGCTCTCAACTAATGTAAAGAGTCAATATACTCTTTCTTTCCCCTCCCTACAATTTAGTTGAGTGCTCAGTGAGATTGGAGTGTTAATGTTCAATTAGTTTCTTATCCATACAAAGTTGTTGGGTTAAGTAAATAATAAACATACAATTTCTTATTCCTCTACAATTTGATTAGGCTCTCAGCAAAAGTAAAGGGCCACTATTCATTTTGTTTCCCATTCTTACAATTTTGATAAACTATCAACAAAGCGTAAGGGTTCAATATCCACGGTTGATTTCCCATCCTTACAAATCAGACATATTCTCAGCACAAGAGAAGAATATTGAGCTAAAGAGCCCGATATTCTTTTTGTTTTCTATGCCGACAATTTGGTTGGGCTCTCAGCAATTTCTTGTAATGTCTTCATCAGAAAGAACAATTAATTACCTGTTTACCTCCAGTTGTATAATTGTTCTTTCTCAAGTTAAATTGTCCAAAGTTACATACTCCCTGATATTTTTGGCAAAAATCCTAAATATCATGGGGATTAGGATTGTATCATTGGGTTCTCTAGGTGCAGCTGTTTGCTTTAACATTAATCTCTTTTGTTTCTTCACCAACCTTAATCTCTCTTTCTCTACCCACCCACCCCACAACACACACACACGCACACACACACACACACACACACACACACACACACACACACACACACACGCACAAAGCAAGGCAGGCCATAATGAGCCTTAGCCATCTGTGAACCTGAGCTACTTTCACCAAAGTTACTCTATTGTCATCAGGCCAATTTCTGTGCTGATTTTTAGTTCTTTATGCCTCCAACAGAAGGCCCTATCCTGTCTCCATAGAAACTATGTGCTGTCCAGTCCACACCTTATTTCTTGTTACTACTACTACTATTGTAACAACTACCACTGAATTCCCTTTCTTCTGTCAAAGGTGTCAGAAAAAGATAGTTTTATACTGTCTACTTGCTTCCAAACTTTTTTTTTTCTTTACATTTTGTCTAAGCAGTAGAAACCAAAGAGAAACAAATTCACTTTTTTATCTTTTGAAATGAATTTCCTTGTATTATATAACAATTCCTTTTCATCAACTGGAACTTTTTAAAAAATATATTTTTATATCTTTTCATTTGTTTAAGCTTATTGTACTCCAATTTATAAAGAAATCAGTTTGGTTATGTCAAGTTTCAAAGGTTTATATGTAAGATGCTGGTTGTCTTTAATCTGTTTTCTATTGTTCTTTGTTTGGTAGTTGCCAGGAATTTAGTAAGTGCCACAACTTTCACATCTGCTACAATTACATTGCAAGGGACCTTTAAGCTTTCATATCATTCTCTTATTTCAAAATCAAATCAAAAACAATTCCAAACAAAAATCAAATCAAAAACAAAAAATATAGTAAATCAAATATGGTTGGACATACAAAGTAATCATATAAAAATAAATCCTGTTTTGGATAAAAATTCTAACATTGAGATTCGCAATCATTTTTCAAATTTATTTAAACCTTTGCTTTAATGTTTTATACTAAATAAGATTTTTATTAATAGTTTGCATATTATTCACTGAATTGTAGTGTGATTCTATAAAGCTCTTTGTATTTTGATGTCAGCCAAAATATCTCATTACTTTTCTATTAATGCTAATAAAGAACAAAATAATAATTATAATAAAGAGTAGGGTTATAAAAAACATCTTAATGATTGGCAATTTTTATATAAGGGAAACCTTTTGAAAAATCCATTGTTTTTTGGATTTTTTTCAAATGTCTGCCATTGGAGATTTAAAACATTTCAGTTATTATTAATCTCATACTTTACAAATTTACAAGATTTTGTTCCTTCTTAGCCACATAGTTCTGCTGAAATTGATAAAGTATTTATTCTTCAAAGTGTTATTTAAATATAATTACTTTAAGATTATATCACTTTGTTCTGTTCCAATTATTCATTTTCATATCAACAATCAATTTATCTGATTGACTAATATTGATGTATTTATGATTTCAATTAATAAACATCAATCCTTTGAGGCTTAGACTGGGGGATTCCCCAAAATGTTAACTAGTCATGATACAAACACTTGTAAAATACTCAGTACCAAAATTATAGAAATATTCATATTTCACAATAGAATCATAATAAATCTGCCTCTAAATAATATCTGAGTCTTATTTTTCTCCTTTAATGAGTGAATAAAAGTGTAAATTCAATTGATTTTACTTTTCAAACAATTTCAAAGTTTCCCAGATTTAGAGAAAAGTAGATTTTACTGAATAGTCTTTAAACTTTTTTTAATTTTTACTATGAAATATTTTTGTTAAACATAATGAGACAGATTAGTAAAATAAGTGATATCTTACATGTGTTACTAGATTGAATTTACTCATTAGTTAATGGTGTTTGCATGTTTGATTAAACCTTTTAATTAGTGTGTTTATAATGAGCTAGCAAATCTCACAACATAACTGCATGGACAAAACAAACAATCTTCTCTCAGTTGATTCAAAATTACAAGTCAACATTGAAACAATGTTATTTTTAATGCATCAAGTGGTGATTGAGCCTTGTTCAGACTGTGTTGAACGATTCTATTCTCCTCCTCTTTAAGGATTGCAGATTTTACAAAGAAATCATTGAATAATAGCAATTTAATATTCTATTGTCCAAACAGTGACTTTCCACTAGAATTCATCTCTCTTTGGAGCAAAGCCAAAGCAGCTTGTGATGGAATTGTATTCATCTTCTTGGATTCTTTTAATTAAAAATTTCTATTATTGATTTCATCATGTAAATGACAAGATGCTGATAAAATCCTTTTGCTCAAATTTTAAAATGTTCTCACCTGAAGCTAGAAAAACAAATCTCATTGCCAGGTTTTTCATCTTATACAACATTTTCCTCTACTCTCTGTCCAGCTTCTTTCTTTTAGACTGATTATATTGTTGTTTCTAATGAACATGTAACATTCAGCTGGCAACAACAACTCCTGCTCTCTCTGAAGTACTGTCCAAGTGAAGGTCATCTCCATAGTTGCCTCTTCATTTATATTTCCATATGTCTTAGAAAAAAATAATAAAGAAGGCTTTTCAGATATTAGTGTGGATGAGAAGTATTATTATTATGCTATTATTGTTTTCTGTCTTTAATGGTTTCTTTCAGAATTGGGCAGAATTTATTCATAAACATATTTATTTACAAAAGGTTTTTTCCTTCTCAACAAAATATGTTTGATTGATGGATGACATTCAATCAAAATAGATTTCCGCATTTATTTCTTGTATACAGTTAAGGCAATGTTTATTATTTGCACAAATATCTTTCTGTATCTTAATAATTATTAGATTGAATAGTTCAAAACAATTTCTCACATTTCTATTTGTTTCCTATTGTAATTCCTCAAAATATAAATTAAATAAGATAAATCTTATTTAAGATAAGTATACTAAAAATTTTCTTCAAAATTTATTGTAAGATATGGTCATTTTGGTCAGATCTAAAAACTAATTTTCTTCTTTCAAGTTACCTTGATTGCTGCACAGACCTTTTCAATACTATATACTTAAACATTATTGTCATTAAACACTTTGAAGAAAATCAAAAATATTTTGCTATATTGTAAATATGTATTTATTAATGATTTCTCATGGCGTCTCATTTAGTATTATTCTTCTGCTTTGCTGAAAAGATTTTAAACAAGGTGTAGTAATATTCAGAATTTAATCATTAAATTAATAAAAAATAAAGTTTTCATTTCTACTTCAAAAAGCCACAGAAAAGGCTTAACATACCCACACATACATACATATATATGCATACATACATACATACATACATACATACATACATATATATATATATATATATATATATATATATATATATATATATATATATATATATATATATATAGTGAGAGAGAGAGATAAGTGTTAGTAAGATGTAGAATAATATCTGAACAAATGTGGAGATAATAAAAAAAAGTGTAAAACTATTCAACTTTGCATTTTGCAATCTCCTACAGGTTGAAAATAAGAGACAAATTAAACCGATTTCATTGAATAACTACTGTACACTTAATATGCATAACATGTTATTGAACAGCTTTTCAACTTGGCCTTTTATACACACACACACACACATATATATATATATATATATATGAGATAACAATATATATTTTTATATATCAAGAATCTTAATTCCAATTGTATGAAATAATTTGCACTGTTTAATGAAAATAAACATTGAGCACTCTTTTTGAATCAGTTTTAACATTTAATATTTAATATTTAAAATTCTATATTTTGTTAATAGGACTCACTTGGATTATACCAACAGATTACTACACATATATATATATATGTATATATATATATATATATATATATATATATATATATATATAAAAATGTCTCCAAATATTTAAAATAAGATTACAAATTTTCAGATGTAATAGAAAACAGATTAAAAGGTATAAGAAAATTTTCGATCAGTCAATATTACTTTGAGTAAATTCAAAAGTTTTTTTGTTTTTTTTATATGAGGCATTGCAATAGATTGTAGGCAATCAGCTCAAAAATGCCTGTTTGCCTGAACAAATTGAAAACAAATTAACTTGGGTCAAAAACTCACTGACAACTGAAAATCCATGTCAGTCAAGAAGCTTGTAATTCATTTCCTCCTATAAACTGTTAATAATTACATTTACTAACTGTATTAACTTCCTCTATATTTAACACATGTTCAATTCTATAACCATTTCAAATAATAAGAAAATATGAAACGATATAGCCACAAAAAATCAAACCTTTACATATTTTGTAAAAATCTAAATAAATTAGCTTTAAATTTTACTGCAATTATTGGAAGTTTATTTACTATACTAAATGTGAGTATAAGTACCTACACTGCTATAAAGGAAACCCTGACAATATAGATTAGGTTTAAATTGTTTAGCCCCTGTGCAGCTATGAATATATCATCTTATCACACGGAGGTTATTCCTCAACCGAAAAGTTCACTCCACTTGATTGAAAATAAATATTTAAAGCAAACTTATTTAATAAAGTTATTCATTTTCTCCTTTTTAGAATAACTAGTCAATGGCACAAGTCTTCTAAATTATTCAAACTAATATCCTTATCCTTAGCTCAAAACTTCCTACAGTAATAAATGTTTCTTATGTTGATAAACTGAACATTAATTATAATTGTATATTCCCTACCCTGACAACACTTAATCATAGAAATAAATAATCCAACATTTATTTTTTATAAAAACAATTAAAATTTAAAACCCTTCAGTCTTCTTAAATGATGATATTCAATTTTAGTTTACTTAAAACTTAAAGCAAAAGTAAGTTTGTGTAAATTGTTATTTTAAGCATAGACTTTTTTCCACTTTTCTAATTTAAAAAAATTTCTTTTTAAAAAAAAAGAAATTTTTATAAATATTTTTTCTTCTCTTGTAAAGAAAATGTTGCTCACTAAATCTCTTTATATACTATTTTTAAGTGCTACACTTTGCAAAGCTTCTACAGAATGTGATAAACCTTATTTGCTGCTGACACAAATAGAAATAAGGTTTTGCACCAAATGATCTCCCTGCCCCTACAAGAAATTATCTTTAAAATTCACTTATCAGATTCATCAGGTGGGTGAAGGTAGTGAAACATTAAAATAATGATACAAAGATAATTAAAATAAATCATAACAAATGAATCATAAGAAACATTAATAATAAGATTACATTTGATTGTACAAATCTAAAAGTATATAAAATAGAATTTTCATTTAGATCAAAATGATCACCTTTGCCAGAAGTATTCTTTCCAAACCACAGTTGAATCTTATTTTAAAACTTAAAAACAAAAAACAGTGTCCCTTAATTCTTACTATTTCATTGAGAGTCACTCTTCCAAATTGAAAATATCTATCAAACCATTTAAGTGACAGATATGATTTTTATACATATAAGGGTCTCATGCAAATTGAAAATAAGAGAGGTAAACCAAGAGGAGGCATGGTGGATTGAGGAATCGGAGAGCCGAGTTCGAATTCCAGTCGAATACATTACATTCACTTACGTGGTAATACCCTTGGGAAAGGTATGAATCCTCTTCTTCTCCCTCCCCATCTGTGAGTAAATAGCAGGACAGACCAGGTTCTATAGCCTTGGATGGCAACTGGTCTACCACAGAAAGAAATGGCAACCTATTGTGGGAATAGATCTGAAACCAATTTTACCAAATTATTATTTTAGAAAATAAACCATTTCAATGCATTGAACTGTGATCAAGTATTGAAGTAAATATTGGTAAGTGTAGCATCAATCCAACTCTTTTGTAAATTACAATGTCCACAGGCACACATCAGAGCAATATTCATGTAGGCAGTCAATGTTTCTTTTTCTTTCAAATTTGAATAGCAGTTTGATGAGAATTTATATTTATTCTTTACAATAAAATGAAACACTAAAAACTATATCACTGGAAGACATTCAACAGCAAAAACAACAAAAATGGCTAGCACATGTAATTGGAAGAGAAAATAATTATATAATCAAGATGTTGATTTTCCACATTACCAAAAACAAAGTTTTCAATACTAAGAGAAATTACAGTTCATGGATTTGAAAAACCTATTTTCTTAAAACTATTTAAAAGGAAGATTCTATAAATTTCAACTGACAATGATATTAATTGTTCAGTCAATGTTTCCTGGATGAAAATAGCTAACTTCACCATTACCATTTATACATCATCTCATAAAATACACACAAATTCAATTCAGTCTTTTTGAGCTAAATACATTCACATAGACAAAGAAAGTATCGATAAAACAAAAAAGAAATAAAATAGAAGTGACTAGAACCCTACAAGTAAAAAGAGGAATAAAGTGAAGGTTAATGATCAGCTGGATATCAGTCAAAGTCATTAACTAACAAGAATAAAATCAAAGAAGCTAGGAATAGTATATTATTTGTCCAAGAACAACCTACATATAGAAAATTTAATTACAAACATGAAGCACTCAGTGAAGATCAGAAATACTGATTAACGAGACCAGCTTGCTAACCATTACACCATCATAAGATAGCTGTCCTCTCACAAATGGAAAAAGGTTGCACAAATACTTAAAATCTTGTTTTAAATACTTCATGAGAAATAAACAATACTCAAAGCAATCTAAGGACTAAAATAAAATCTTGCTCTCATATATTTCTTTCTTTCTAAATAGAGTTAAGAGAACAGCTGCAAAGTTACTAGTAATTTGATTTTTTTTTTTCGGAAAAATGTCAACATAATGAAATTTGTAAGGTTGGAATGGGAAATCACATTTGAAATTTTACTTTTTAAAAGGATTTAAAATTTCTTTTTTTTTTAGATTAAGACTGGGCTTTGGAGAAATTATACTTGTATCTTTGATGCTTGTTTGCTGTAACATTCTACTTTTTTCCAAAAATCCACACAGCAATAAATATTGATTCCTGATAAATATATAAATAACAAAGAAGCAGGGAATGACAAGATACTATGATAAATAATTATAATGGTGTTGGTGGTGGTGGTTTCATTTGTTAAACCCTAGTGTTCTTCCAAGGTGCTGGCTTCTTTCCATATTGCTCTGAAGGAAGTCTGGCCAGAGTCAATACGGATTCATTTCTGATTGGATCTTTTCATTTTTCTATTTCTTTTCAATGACAAACAAAGAGAAATATTGGATTATTAGCCAGACAAGATGCACTCACAACATAGAGATGACAGAAATATCTGTACTGAAGAATCCATTATTATTTATTTATTAATAACTAATATAAAACATGTTTCATTGGTTTGGCTTCTATGTAGAAATGCAAACTAGCTTTAAACATGTTTTCCACAGCAAATTGTTCTTCCTAATGTCTGTCTGTTATGGAAAAAAGTCTTCTCGTCATTAGGTGTCCCACTTTGTTGCATTTTAAAATCCATTTAAATGAAAAGCTTGACAATGTCCAACTGACATGACAGCAAGGAATTTTGATTAAAGAAACCCATACAATTTCTTTGAATACCACATAACCAAGTTATTAATAAGAAGTATAATCGAATACTAATTCACAAAAGTTTTGAAACAATCTATTTGGGTACAAACTTGTTGATAAACCAATTTTCTGTCAAGTATATAATAAATGTGAATGTCAGTGTGTTACACTTTTTCAACTTTACTCCTAGAGGCTGTAGCTAAACACATCATACCATTTTAGAAATAGGTTGACTTCATGAGCAAATTAAAAACATTCTGGGCTGGATCCAGACCCACAATCCTGAAATTTTGAATTCCCAAATTTTCATTACTGTGATTAGTTTTACTGATTTTTTTTTTTACGTGATTTTTTGTGACAAATCTTTTTATGCAATAACAATTTTTATAACTTGGAAATAAATTTGGGAATAACCAAAATTAATTGTGAAATCTAGAAATCGAAAGTTACCCATGAAATAAAAACAATTGTTTGTATGAAAAGTAAGGACCTACATACATCAAATTGTCTTTAAATTAAGTGGTGGAAGAAGAATAATCATTGAACTTTTAAAAGGTAAGCTTAAATATTAATTCAATACTTAAATGCAGCAATCAATTTTGAGTTCTTCTGTAGTTTAATGTTGCCTATCGCCTCTACTCCTCCCTACCTATTGTGATGAAGGACCAATCAAGAGCACTCTGCAGGAGCTAGCTTAAATGCTGGCCGATAAGGTAACTTTTAAGCTAGTAATTAATGCATATATAATGAAATAAAAATTCAAGATTCTCATTTGTTTGTTTTTGTAAATATAAACATTATTTTTCTCTCATTCTACCACAGATAGGAATTAGGAAAAATGATTTCCATTTGTTGCAACTTGTGTTTCATTCACCTTATCTCAGATTCACATATCCTAAATGAGTTGGCTCCATTCAATTGAGATTTGTTAACAGAAGCAAAAAGAAAAAATTAATTTAAATTTCTTCTTTATTTTGTGAAAGAAATCAATTTTGTGTATTTTAGGAATTTGTTGATTATCAAGATATTCCTACATCACTTGAAAGGGGAATCACTTTAGGGAAAGAAGAGTTACCACTTTTTTAGTGGTGAAAGGAAATGCTTATGCGGTGAATGATCAGAAAAGCCCAGAAAGAAAATATTGTTCAGCATATTTCTTGCAATAATTTCTCTCAGATAAATTTTTTGGGAGGGAAATAGGCAGATGCATATTCACCATTCATTTGTTCCTCCTTTTGTTTTATTGCATTTTGTAACTAGTCTATTGTGTTGATGGACAAAGTTATCAATGTACACCATTGGTCTCAAGTTTGTTTTTGTTCTTACCACTCATCATCTGCTCAGGTCAAGTTAAGCTGATTTATTTGTGGGATCAAAATGAAATTTTTTTTTTGTTCTTCTTTCTTTTTTATTCGCCTAATACTCTGCTGAAGTTTCACCTTCTCTCATAATTTAAACTGCTTTCTTTGTGGCTGGCAATAAAACACCTGGGGTTGACAAGAAAGAATTTGTAACTAAAGTAATAGTCCTACATATCTTGCCTTCTTTGCCATCTGCGAGTGAATAAAATATGAAGGAAGGTAAATGAAAGGACATTGAAAGACAATAGACATGGATGAAAACTAGAGCCTTTGTCAAATCCAATTCTATTTATGAAATGTGAATTGAATAAAAGCCAAAGATTGTTTCATTTCAATATCTCATACCCAGGGTTCATCCTTCATGAGTTTAACAAGCCCTAATACACTTACTTTAATGCTTAAACAGAAATATTAATTTTCTTTGGAGACACATCTTTGGCACGAGTGTGCCAATAATTTTATTTCACTATTTTCTGATTCTGTTTGAATTTTTTTGTTTTGTTTTCAGTAACAAACATAAAAATTAATAACAAACCAGATGTAAAGTCCAGTGGCAAAGACACAATTACAAAATATAGAGAGAATAAGAATTGGATTCATAAAAACATTTTTTGATATTTTAATCTTATTCAATACTCAGCATGTCTACATATATTGAGCAACTTATATTAGAACACCTTTAAAGATGAAATTTAAGCTTAAATCAATTTGAACAACTGATACCTCTACCACAATGTACCTATTCCACTAAATAAAAGCTATCATTGCAAGATGTTTCAAAAACATTTTAAAACACATAGCTAAGATGAAAAAAAATACATACAATCTCTTATTGGAGTGCCATATTTAATGGTATATAAGACCTTCTTTTTTTCACTAAAATGGTCCATAAATACCTCCTGGATGTTATATGTGAAATTATCTGATGGGCTAATATTTATCCAGATGTTATATTATCAATACTTGTACTGATCCTAACTCTATAATACTGTAACACTAAATATAAATGAGGAGGAACCAGAGCTTATATGTCATCAAATATTCATTGATTCCTCAACAACTAGTGTGATAAACATAATAGAATAACCATGATATATGCCATTAATATCATTGATTTTTACAATCTTTTGGAATGTTTTAATTCAAAAGAGCTTAAAATGCTGCCATGATAACAACAAAGTCTATGTTTGCACAAGATTTATTAACAGACCAGCCAAATCATATGCCCTTTGATACTGACTGAGAGTGACAAGAATTGAGCCAGATATGTTACAATTTAAACAAAGAAAATTCTTGAAAAATCCTAAGAGAAAAACATCAAAATAACATAAAAATACATAATTTACTTCCACCAAACATTTAAGATGATGTAAATACACTTTTTATATATAAATTGTTTTCTACTTCACAGTATCAAAGATGTCAATGTACAAATAAATGTCATAAAAAGCACTGAGTAAAAGAGGAAAGTAGATAATTTCTTGTAATTTTCAACTTGTAAATAACTTTATGACAGAAATATTTTCTTTGACAATATGTGGCAATGTGTGAACGACATGTACAATAGATCTAATATTTGATGCCCTTTCCAATACTAGAAACATCTGACTCCATTTGAATGACAGCTTTCCAGCTGTGGATTTTGAGGTGATTTTCTAGCAGAATGTTAAATGTGTCCTGTTTGTTTCTACAATTTTAAAGAACAGACTATTGCATGGCAAAATCCATCATTGCTTCTTGCTCTTCTGAATATAGATGTTTATGGATCACACAAGAGGTAAAAGTGCAAGTATGAAATATGGTTGTTACAATTGGTGACATGCAAAAACAACATTTTCTATTTTTATCGCTTCCAAAACAAAAGAGAACAAAAATATTTTTTAAGAAAATTGAAAAAGAACATTTCTGAAGAATTTTTCATCTTTTCTAATAGATGATATATGTCATAAAGCTTGAAGAATTAGATTGCCTTAAAACGTGTAGCAACAACATGAAAAGTATAATGACAAAGTTCAACTGTCCAAAGAGAATTTGGAATGTTGATGACAATTTTCGAATTTATAAACTATGTGAATTCACACAGCTTCTCTTTATAGAAGAAATTTGATACTTAAATCAATTTGAACACCTGCTACCTATTTCAATATATATATATATATATATATATATATATATATATATATATATATATATATATATAATTCCTTTGCACAGGTCTTTCAAACTTAGCAAAGATTCTGCTTATAAATCTGATGTGGATCCAAATAACTAAACAGCCAAGAAAAATTAAAATGACTTGAATTAAATTCAATAGATTTATTTGAGGAAAGAATAGAAAATCAGGCATTGCTTTTTATTGTATAAATATCAAAACCTTGGAGTTATAAGAGTTGATACAGTAAATGTTTGTATGACAGGCCTAAAATTGCTGATAGAGTGACACAAGTATATCTTATCTTAAAAGAATTGATTCAATTAGTAATAGACAAACATTGATATTTAAATGTTTGTTATATTTGGAACTGCCTTTACACTTTAAGTTTGACAATGCAAGAAGCAGATGAAAAAATGAAAATTTGAGTTTACTATTTGAATTAAAATAACATCTATAATTGAAATAGAGTGTCGGGTAAAATAGCTGCTAGTGGTAAAATACCTAAAACTATTGTGGTATAGATATTACCTTTTGATTTACTAGTAGTGAAGGAGAGTAAAAAATGTCTAACTTGGTTTGTTATTCTATTTAAATATTTCCAATCTATTCTTGGTACACATTTCTTAGATGAGAGAGACAGTGAAGTCACATAAATATATGTTTATGTATAAATGATGACATGAATACATTTCCTTGTACTTAAAGTCATTTTCATTTTTACTAAACGATACTTTTTTAATTTCAGTAGACAAAATCTATATCAATGATTCTTTGAAAAAATTTAATCTCTGCTGCTTCTTTTGTGAAGAAGACAGAAAAATAAAATCTTCAACAAATAAAAAATCTTTCTAATCAGAAGTTTATTTTCCATTCACCACTTATCGTAAGGAGATTTGTAACATTCTGATCCATTTTGGTTAGAGCTCAGAATTTGCTGAGAGATTTTTTCATGACAAAGATAACACAAAATTCTTTTATCTTTCATAATGGTTGTTTTATTAGCAATATTCTCACTACCACTCTTTCTTGTAGCTTATCAAACTAGCTTTTATCAAAATAACATCAAATACACATATTAAGTGATAAATATTTGAAATGTAGACAGGGCTGGTTAAAAAGAAAAAAATCTTCAAGCTTTAAGAAAATGGACTCTAAAAGTTGACAAAATGTATTTGACAACCCCCAAAAAGCACTCTAAGAAATTGAAATATTGTAACAACTTCCCAGAAAAATTATTTTTAAAGCAGACAAGTAAACATTCCTTGTTGATTGGTTCTGTTTCAAATATAATTCTCATCTTTCCTGTCTGTTCTTGACTATAGCCTTTACGTTTTTAACATATATCTGCTTTGTTTCTGTTTCAGTACTGTCACTGAAAGGTTTGTTCAAGAAATACATGACAGATAACAATAGTTTATTAAAAGAAATTGTTCTTTTACACTCAAAAGATCAGTGAAACTGTGAGAGTGTTTTTAGAGGTCACTAATTAATACTCCTTATCACTTTGAACAGGTAGCTTGTTGCTACATTTACTGGTATATGGCAAGTATTTAGCAGCCATGAAGACATGTCACTTAACATTCTATAGCTTTCATTTTCACCAATGACACTATTATTAACAAAAATGAAGACCAAGTAATCCCAGTTATTTAATAATTTATAAGTGTCTCCAGGTACTGAACAAAAATGTTGGGTTATCAATAAATCCAGAATTATTCATAGCTTTTCAGCCATCTTTTACTTTACCAAAATGACATCAGGTATTTTTTTCATTGGTTTTCTTTTTACTTCCAAAATAATGGAGGGGCAAAAGCTGATTTAATTTTTCACACAATTTGTGTCATGTTCTGGACTTTATAGCAACACAGAGGAACTTTTCTAATTATCAGTTAGTCTGAGATTAATAATAAAACTGTTTAAACATTGTTATATACTTACGAAAAATACTTGCAACAAATTAAAGAGAAAGGAAGAAACTTCAGTGAGAATTAAGTGTTTTTTCCAAGTTTATTTTTATTATGCAAATGAAGTTTTCAATTCATTTATAGAACTCTTTGTTTTGATTTTCTAATTACAGAAGACAGAAAGTTGTTTGTGGGAATGCTCAACAAACAGCAAACAGAAGATGATATTCGACAGTTATTCCAGCCTTATGGAACGATTGAAGAATGCACCATTCTACGTGATCAAAATGGAAACAGCAAGGGTGAGGCACAGTTCTTTCCTCTGACAACCAGTTTTAAATACAGTTCATTCATTTTTGATAGCCACATTTGTATATAAATAGCAAGCCTTCAGATAAACTTTCTTTATTGAAGAATGTTCATAAAATGTTTTTTCAATTATTTCGAAGAATAATGATGACCTTTATCAATTATTATGGGTTCAGTTTTTCTTATAAACATTTAAATGAATCTAAAATTTTGATTTTCAATAGATTATGAGATAAAATTCAGGTTTCATTTTACTTCTATTGTTAAAAGTTAAATATATATGTTTATTTTAATTATTTTTTTAATTATCTTTTTTTGTTTCTCTCTTCTTTTTTGCATTTTTTAAACCTGTCCAACAAAATATTAATTAAAAATTCCAAGCAGTTCCAGTCTTTAGAAAATTTCTTAAACACCTGCCTTGTGGGATTGTAAATCCACCATTGACTACCTAAATTTATGTGATATTGATTCTCATCATATCTGTCATCCCACCATCAATGAGGAACAATGGCACCCACCATTATTCCTCCCTTCTTTGTTTCTTGTGGAAAAATATAGGTTAATCTCTGGCTTCAAACTCTTCAGAATGAGATGAATAAGAAAGGTTTTTTTTCTTTTTGTTGTGAGTGAAAAATAAATGCAACCCAAGTGATGTACCCAACAGAAAATTGTATTTCAATCTTGACCACTTTCTTCCATCTGCAAAATTTACTGCTCATTTGTAACGAACTAAAAAAAATTTTTATTAAACATACAACTTTTCTTCTTTGTGAAGATGGTCATTTTCTCTTCAACCTGAATTTACCAGCAATTTAAAAAAACACATTAAAAATTTTAGCCCTGTTTAATTTCGTTATTTAAACTAAAATCTTTGAAATTAATTTCTCTAAAGAAAATTGTGTTTAAATGTGATACTTAGAGTTCCACAAAATTGAAATTAAATCACTAACAATATATTGACCTCACCTTAAAAATCAGAACCTTACTGCGAAGTAGTTAAGAAAATCTTTGTATACAAGTTCCTGGCTATGCTTCTAATGTACATGAACACATTTTAAGACTCATGTGGACAAGCCAAGATGGAAAACATTTGTTTCATCAGGACAATAAACAATCATACCTGGTTTTAATCTCTATAATGTTACTTAATAAAATTGTAGGGTTGCATTTGATTGATTTCAGTCACTCAATAGAAAGGAGGAAATTAACAATAAATTCCAAATTTTCTTAAAGTTTGTAAAATGGCCAAATAGAAACACTTTCAAAAAATAATTCTCTATAGACAATTATTCATGAGAAACAAAACCCATTCTCTTAACTTGCATTTTTGGTTTCCTTTTTAGATATTTTTTTAAATCTATTTTTTGTGATTTTTTACTCATTTTCCAGGTTGTGCATTTGTCAAGTTCTCAACCCATGCTGAGGCACAATCTGCTATAAATGCTCTTCATGGAAGCCAGACGATGCCTGTAAGTACAAGAACGTACATTAAAAGTTTTCAACTGCCATCTTCATTTTGGTTTTATTCATGTTTTTTTTTGTTTTAATCCATTTTTAACTGTTTTTCAATCTTTATCTATACACAATTACATTTAATTTAATTTTTTAAAAATTTGCCAAAAATATGATTTTATATTTTGAAATGACTTTACCTGCATTGCCATCTTCTTTATAATTATTTAATTTCCTCTGTAAAATTTTTGTTGGAAGAACTGTGGGTGCAAGTGAATGTTATTTCTACATCAACCTGGATAAGTTCTAAAAAATTGAAAATAATCTTTAAAAATATTTTTCACAATGAAAAAAAATATCTTGAATAAATGACATATTCTATAACATTTACAAAAATAGGAACAAAATTATAAGTCATTTCTAATAAACAAATTTTCAAATAAAAATATATTTTCAATCATTAGAAAAAATTAGCAAATCATACATAGCTGTATATTAATATTTATGAGAATGTTTATTGGCATGTATGTGTGCATGTGTTATACATTGTTATAATCTAAATTATATAAAAACACTTAAAACAAATAAGAAGATTAGATGAAGGATTTTCAATCAAACTTTAGTCACTGAATCTAAAGTACATTTTTAAATAAGGTCATAAGAAAAAGTTTAAAAAGTGAATTTTTTCATTAATTTTTACTAAGTATATTTTATCGAGGAACAATAGAGAAAGAATAAAATGACACCAGCTTTTTGAGGAGATCTGTTTTGGAAAAGATTAGAAAAACTTTTCCCTTAAACATTTTAGAAAATTAACTTTTGGAATAGAAATTATTTTACCTACTCAAACTGAATGATGGTTGGTTCACACAGTGAAAGAAATAATGACTGACAGTTTTTCCACTCCTTTCAACAACAATTAAAATTTTGCTGCTTATTCAACCTTTAAAAAACTTGTTTAATTAGAAATTTTCAGTCAATATTCAAAAGAGAACACCATATCATTTATTTTCAGATCTAACAACTATGCCAATTTAGTTCCACTGATTTAAACTTTTTTCCTCTTTTTATACTAAATGTTTATGGTCTTCTCCAAACTAGATTCATGTTTAATGTCAGTAAATATTTTTACTGACTTGAGAATTTTTTTTTTTAATTGGTCCATTCTCTAAAGACCAAGATTTTCATATTTTTCTTTGGTTTTTCCCAGATGGAAAATGCAAACATTCAGAATATTTTTTTAAGACAGTTTTTACATTATACAATGAACATATTTACTGAACAATAACAAATAAAACAATTCAAAAAACTTGATACTACTTTTTAATCAACTGATTGAGCAATGTAACAAGATATTTATGACACATTGGAGTCTTTGAATAATCTCTTTAAGAATTTTTTTTTTGCCAATGGTGGAAACATTTATTCCATGATCAATATATTTTGTTGGGTGCAAAAGAAACGCAATTACAATGGCTAATCTAGTTGTCTATTTGAATATATGAAGTGAATAAGTTAAATTGCTTTTCAAATAAAAATATTTTGTTGTGTTTTTTATCATAATCATTCCTTAGCAACATTTGTTAATATTTTAGAGTCACAAATATTGATCATGCATTTCACAAACAAATACTGATAAGCCATTTTTAGATCATACTTTGATGCTTATTGTTTTTTAAGTGAAATTAGTAAACCTGTTTGGGTAGTTATTTCTCAATTCATTCTTCCAAACAATTTTTTAATATTTTAGTATATTATATTAGTATGTTCTTCTTTAATTACTAGACTTTGAAATTTCAAATAGTAGAGAAATGTATTTTCTCCCATGAAAAGCAATTATTTAAACAATATAAATTTGTTTAAATGATTCAATTATTACTTGAAAAGTAACAAATTGAATTTATATTTTCTCCTCTGCTGCAAATGTTGTTCCTTCCTAAAAGGCAGGAGGAAAGAATTTCATTTGAAACATGAAAAATGTATTAGAAAATGTAGATATCCACTTGTTGTTAAGTTGGCCTTCCTCTGTGAATAGATGCTTAGATAAGTGAGAAGCAAATTTGAAATCAACTTCATTGAAGACTGTTGCAAACTGATCTCCTTATTGATTTGAACTAAAGGCCAAGTTTGGCATTCCTCTACTTGAAGATATTCAGTTTACACAGAAAAATGAACACATTGAATACTTCCATTCTCTCAGTGTTTCCTTTTCGTTATATGCAAATCTATCTGCTTAGCTTGCCCACAAAATACTTAAAGGAAGTTAGTTGGCATCAGGTTTTCTTAGTAACAATCAAATGCATGATGTTTATGCAGAAACCTTGCCACAGAAAGCAAAAATATGTATCTTGCCAAAAGTTACAGTAAAAGGTGGACAAAGACTATCGATCTTGTAAGCAATAAGTTTTTACTTTACTAATAATGAGTACAGACTACCAGGCCATTTTGTTTCAGTCATTCATATTCTTTAAATGCCATGTTGTTTCAGGTTTCTATTTATTTAATATCTATGAATTACCATGACTTTGCTTGAGGGAAGGGTTTCCTATTGCCTTCTCCACAGTTTTGAATTCAGAATTGTCTTTTTAAGGCCAGTTCATCCTACTATTTTACCTATATCTGAGGAAAGAATAGATCAATACTTCCTTCCCCAAGGGCATGAATGTAAAGTGTATACAACAGCCTCAATTTAATGCAGTTCACTGATTCTATTTGCCCCCTAATAACTGTCATGCTATTCACATATTCTTATCATTCATATACAGCAATCAAAAGAACAAAAGTCATAAATCTATACAGGCTTACAAGGCCAGGATCTTATTATCTCCACCGGGCACAGAATAGAAACTGTATATATTCTAACTGACAACATTTTATAAGGGATAATTTCTTCTTGGAAATTATAGCAATAAAATCTAAACAAGAAGAAGACTTCTTATTTCTTTATATCTCAAGTATAAATGCAAATCTCATTGATCAAGTTTTATCATTCTTTTTATCCAATTCACTTGGACTATGAGGGTGTGCTGAAAAGTTCTTGGCCCAATCCACTTCTTAAAATCTGATCAAGCATCAAGTTTTTTTTTTAGTTTTTTTTTTTATTAATCTCTTCTTGGTCATGTCAAGAACTTTTCAGCATCTCTTTATAGAATTAAATCTCAAATGTGCCACACAAGAAAGAAGACACACTCATTTGATTTCTTTAATATTTCTACACATTCTACTAGGGTAAAGCATGAAATTTTCCAAGAACTCTTTATTGAACACCATTAATATTTGGTTTATGAAGATGGATAGAATATTTATTCAATGTTAAAATATGTGTTATTATTGATCACAAAATATGCATTTGTTTTTTGTTGATAGTTGAAAAATGTGTATCTCCTTTGTGTGTGTATGTGTTTGTGTGTGTGTTAAAGAATATTTATCATGAGTTATTTTAATGAACAATACATGTAAAACTTTCAGAAAACTGGAAAAATCTATTAAAATATGATTTCTATGATAACCAAAAAGCTTGACAAGTTATATATAAACAAGAATCAATGAATTATATTGAAACAATGATTTTGAAGCTTTTTCATATTCAAACATCTCATGACAATGAGTAAGTTATAGAATGTTTATACCTAGCCACACTAAATGACACTATAAGTATCTGTATGCATGGTTAGAGCATCCTATGGTTAACATCTCTCCCACCATGTGACCCTATAAGGTTTACAATATTTTACAATATATAGTGGCGAAATTAGAGATGTACAAAATACATCATTAGAGTAAAAGGCTAAAGAGAAACTATTTTATTTATCTCTGTCCAAATCTCCAGTTGGATTTCTGTTTTCTCTCCTCTTTGGCCAAAACTAAAACTTTGTAAAATCAAACCAATATTTTTGTTACCTAATTTTATGAAGATATAGCAAAAATCCTTGTCTGTATGGTTAAATTCTCATATTAACTCACTCACAATTTTACAATTTCATAAGTTTAATTATCTTAATGAAGATTTTTCTCTTTTCAAATCCTAAAACAAGAAACAAATTACTTTTTTACTTTCATTGCTCATAAAAATCCATCACAATTATGCATCGATTTTAAAAATCAATATTAGTTATTTTGCTTATATTCATTCATCGCACCACAATATATTAAAGAAAAATAATTCTACCTTAAATTTAGATGCAAAATACTATAGTTGTATTAATTTGCTGATTGTGATTATAAAATGAAAACAGGAAGAGTGGGTGAAATGTTCAATCAGCAACAAGTTGCCATCTGTACTTTCTAAAATCATATGGAATATTTAAATTTATCATTAAAATTTCAAACTTGAATTATTTGCCTATTTTATTCATTGGTACTGTTCATGAAATTCAGATTCCAGCTCAGAAAGTGGAATCTGAAAGCCAAGTTCAAATTCCAGGCTAGTCTATTGCATTCATTTTCACACAAATACTCTTTGGAAAGGCAGGAATTTTGTCTCGCAACCCCCACCCTATAACAACCAGTCTATGAGAGGGAAACTCTCAATTTCAAACCATCAAAACAGCAGTGGGAAATCACTTTACTATCTTTCCCAAGAAGTATGACAATTCATAGATAATAAAGAAATCAAATCTGTGGAAAGTCATGATCAGTTATATCCTGAAGGAACATGGCATTAAATTTTAAAAAATCTTTTTTAATTTTTTAAATTTCAATAACCCAAAGGTGTGGGGGAGAATTGTGGTTATTTCAAAATGATTCAGTAAATTTCCTTAGCCATATGCCAAGTATTTTCCTTTCCTTGAAAATCTTCCATTACACTTTCTGGGCTTGTATCTGGTAAAGTAGACAGCAATACCCCAAATATGGATATTGCAAGGTTACACTGGATCATTACTAGCTTTGTTATTTTGATATTGACCTGAAATAGTTTTCATGAGCTTTGCTTGTATGCATGACAATGTAGCTCAGCAATATTTATATTTGATTTACCAAAGTTTGAGAGTTCTTTAAAACCTTCTTCATTTATCATTCTATGCTGACACAAAACTTTAAAGACAATTATAAAATGCATCAAGAAATATAATGAAATGAATATGTACATGAAATTAATTTTATAATGATGATAACTAAACCATATTTGCTGATTATGTTTCTTGCTTTTAGTTAATTAAAATGATAGGTTATGGCTTATAATTGAAAGGTTTTCATTATCTGTCTTTAAATCTTTTTATCAGAAGTCTTTTGTGTGGTCCAATAAGAAAGAGTGAGCCAACTATCAGTTGATTCCACTTTCAGTTTTTCTTAATAGCAGCCTCCAATTGAATAAAAATAAATGGACATCCAAATCCAATCATGTCAAAGAAGAAAATCAGAAAGGAAAATGTTTCTGTTTTTGACTCAGATACTAAAACAAGAATATCACATTTGTGAAAGGAATTGTTCTTGCCACCTGAAAACTTGTTACCTTGAAGTCAAGTTTATTATTACTTCTCTATATTTCATGATTTTAATATTGCCTTTTAATTTGTCTGTTCAGGGGACTAAACTATCATTAGAGTCTGTATAAGTGAAAGTTTGGGTTTCTCAACCACTTGTAAAATTCAATCCTCTTCAGGGCCAATTTATTTTATATTATTTTCTATAAGAATTTACAATGCGTCAAAAATGTCACCAAGTTGTACATTTTAATAAATATTTCAGCAACTTGAGCTTTCATTTTGGAATGTCAAATATTCATAAATGACTTAGTGTCATTGAATACAGACTATAAATAAGGTAAACAGACATAATTATAAATTGTTAATCATGAGTTTAAAATCTGTAAATCTTCATAGAAAATAATAGTTTTATTAATTATGAGGAACATGTAAAGGTTTTTAATGTTTTTTTTATATCATGAGTATAAATTATATGATGCATCAATGTTGCCCTTGATATGAACAATTAAGAGATTCAGTTCAACAGAACAACAAGACTTTGTGTTTATTACTAACTTAATGCTTGGTCTTAATTTCAAATGAAGTGCAAATGCAATAATGATTAGCAATAATGAAATACAAGAGTTGATTACTCTGTGTGTGGAAATATCAATTGGAAAGAATTAAAACTAAAATTTAATAAAACTTTCCATTTAGACATTTTTGTAACAATTTAATTTCAAATAAACCGTTTTCTGTTTGTTGTTCGTTTAATGTCAATTTCCTATTTTTGATGATCCTAGCTAGAAAGATTTAAATACATTTTGGTACAGTGCTAAAAGTAATTATAAGTAAGAAAAAGCATTCACTAAATTAGTATAGTAAATTTTAATTATCATAAAATTTTGCCAGAAGGGAATCACCTTCAAAAATGTGAAAATGCCATTCAGAATTGTGGAATGTTGTTTGCAATTAATTGTTTCCATCTTGTTTGTCATGCAAAGTCTGGTTAACCTGGTCATATTCTGATTGAAATCTTTTTCATGATTCCCTTACTTAATATTGATTACATTTTTAATGATTATTTGGACAAATAAAGAGGATTAAAAAGTGGGCATAGTAAAAGAAAATCAAAAACTCTGATTTTTCTACTGCAATCAACAAATGTATGAAATTATTTCATTCTAAAATGTTTTCTTAAAAGACTGAAATCTGTTTATTGCAAGTATACTAAGAGAATATTGCTTTTCCGAGCAGAACTAAACTCACCAATTGAGGTTTATTCAAGAAAGTAAGTACAAAGGGTGTCATCATTCCAATTAAAATGCATGCTTTTGGGACTTAGACTGGGTCTCCTTAGTGTGAGTCACAAGAGGTTAAAGGATTTTTATGGTTTCATTTTGGGAAACAAGTGGTTATGCCAAACTCTCATCTACATCTAAAAATGTTGCAGACATACTTTACTGCTGAGATTACTACTTTTAGTTATATGGCTCTTATTTGCAAGTAACATTTTAGCTTTTCTCTCCAATGATTTTCAGATTTGAAATGAATAGGAGATGACACTAAAAATCTCACAGCAAAAAAAAAATTAAATTGATAAAGATGTAAATGCAAAAATTATTATAGAATTTCTTCTTCAAGATACAAAATTATTTTCAAAATATGATTTATATGAATGCAAAATTATTATTAGAGATAATATATATACAAACTTTTTAATTAGAAGCATTTTCTGATGGAATATTTTTTAGAGAAATTATTTTAAAAAGTCTCATAAAGAAGATTCTGACTCAACAACATTAATAATTTTAATTTGGCATTGCCAACTTTTTTTTATCTTCAGCTTTTGTTGAGAATAATTTTGGAGGTGATGGAATTTTTAAAGTTAAAAAAATGTTTTTTATTTGTGTGCTTTTGTTTGTAAATTTTCTGCTAATTCTTGGGGAAAGATTTGAAATAGTTATTGTCCTTTTATTTATTTAGAATGAAATATCTATTTGACCTGTCTAAATTTCGGGGATTAAGAGTTATCATGATTTACATTTGGACTAATGTCCTCATCTTTGTTGTTTACATTCGGACTGATGTCCTCCAGCTGTCTTCAGGTGTCTGTTGATCCAAGTAATCTTAATCCATGAAGCTATTGTCTCATTGGACAATAGCCTCATAGATTAAACTGTTACCTTGTGAATTTGGTTGCATTTTGAGTTCAATCACCGGGCTGGGCAGTACAAACTCAGTGAAAAGAAGATGAGCAATAAACCAGCAGTACTAAAAAAGAACTAAACAAGACAATGTCTAGACATGAACAACAGAACAAGAACAATCTATTCTCATAGATTAAATAAATGATTGAGTTCAAAATTCCTTGAAGATTACCTGGATTGACAAAACACCCAAAGAAGGCCAGAGAACAAGATAAATGTTGTGATAATAACAACAACAAAGATGAAGATATTAGTTTTGACATAAAGAATGTATTTGACCATTTATTTATTCCTATAAAGCTTCAAATGCCAACATTTCACAATAATACATTGTTATTTCTTTTTACAATCACAACCACTCTGCACTAATTGTATACAAAAGAAAATCTTAATTAAAAAATTATAAGCAATATGAGACCATTGTAAAATATACAATAGCAGTTATTTGACAATATGTGTTTCTTGAACATTGCTATCATCTTTCAATTAAGACAAACATTTTGAATAAATGAAATTTGGACAAATTTATTAAATAAATTAAAGAAAAAAGTAAGATTTTTTTATCATTTTTATCAAATTTCTAACAAATATATTTTACAGTTGCCCAACTTTTTAATAGTTTTTCTTTCTAAGTCAGTTTATTTTTGTTTAAGATTTAAAAATGTTTCTGTATCAGAAAAGTAGAAAAAATGTTAATTTCCAATATGAAATATGTATGTTTTCATTTTAAAATTTTGATTTAATCTGTTATGAAACAAACCTCTAAAAAACATTGACATTAAGAGTATAAGGTATCATAAATCTTTTTCTATTTTCAATGTAATCAGATTAAATTAGATATAAAAGATTTAATTCAATTTTTATAACAATTCTTTCACTTTTTCCACAAAAATATCTACTTTCATAAAGCTAAAACTTGCAAGATTTAATTCAGACCAATAGAAGATTAATTAGAATTCAGTAATGCTTAAGGAAATTTTTTCATGATTTTTTTCTCTCCCTTGCACAAAATAATTGCTGTAAACACTGCATATTTTCTTTATATTTCAATGCATCTGAGCTTGAAATGATATCCAAAATTGAGCCTTTAATTTTTTTAAATGTAAATATGCTAAAATATTTGACATATCTGTCACATTTTATTAAATATATTAAATATTATTTCTATCATGGCTGTATTTACATGGTCAACTCAAATACAACCAGAATATTTATTTGGTTTTATTCTGATTTGATGTATAATAATGACCAAAAATTAATATCCATCCATTTTTTTTTACTATTATACCTTTCCTAATTCAAATAAAAAAATAAAAAAACTAAGCTTAAAAATTCAGCAAATATTTACTTCCAACAAAAATTTCTATCTTTGAAAATATGAGGCAAAATCTGTACCTGTCAAGAATTTCAAAAGAACCAAAATGCTACTTACTGCTATTTTTGTCCCTATTATTATAGTTATCAGTCAGTTATTTTTTCAGTCTTATTCTTCATATTTTCTAATGTTATACATTGAGCTAATGATTAACACACTGAAATATATTGATTATATAAAGTAATTTTAATTAAAAAAAAGAATTAAACAGTTTAGAGTCACAAATTTTATAATGCTCATAAAACAATTTAGAAATGTTATCTTGAAATATTTTAGTTTTTATTCTTATAAAAAGAATTGGACTTTAGTTTTGGCTTGTTAAAAAAACTATATGAAAGCAATTCTAGGTATAAATGATCCTAAATGCTGAGACAGTATGGTAAAAAATGGAAAAAAAAAATATAACAGGCCATATCTGACCCATTCCACTATTCTCATTACTTCTTTGTTGGCAGCCATATTAGGCTGTAAAGTAAAGCTATTCTAAGCTTTGAGTTCTATGGTCTTGTTGTGATCATCAGCCAATCAAGATTATTTTAACCAATAAACCAGCTCTCTACATAACTCTAAACTGTGCTAAAATCCAGGCAGGTGATATAAGTAATTTAAAGTTATTTTTCAGTTAGTAAAATGATAAAATGGTTTTCTAGATAAAAGTGAAATTTAATGAGAAAAGAAAATCAATTTTATGAGTTTATTTTTATCAAGAATGATGTCAGTAAAAATAAATGCAATCATCACAAAAATCTTGGCTGATTGACTTATTTGTCTGAAAAGTTGTAGTTTTGATCTAATTTAATTTTTAGATATATACAATAAAACTAAAAATATGTAAAAGAATCATAAAATATATATATTTAAAGATGTTTAATCATTTTTGCCAGATTTCTATATGCATTTAAGTCAGTTAATTTTTGACAAAAGTAAGAGGAAAATAAATTTAATGTCTTGATTACTGTTAGATTTTCAATCTGCAATTAAGATGATGACTGAAGCAAACTCTATTTACTTTTTGTTGTGTATAAGTGTGAATATTTGTATGAATGTTGATGTGAGCATGTAAGCCATTCTGCTATATTTTGCATGTTTTCTATCTGCTCTATGTGCCTATTTGCAAAAATATATTTCTCTGTTCATACTTTATCCAATTCTAAATAAACACTCTCCGGAATATGACATTTCAACCACTAGGAAACTTAATTAAAAAAACAATCTGATAAGTTAATTCAAGCCAATGATCTTAAGATGACAAATTATTAATAAATGTCATTATCAATAAATGACATGACATTTATTTCATTAATAAAAACAAATTTTGATTCTCATAGAAATTATTCTTTATGAAAAACATAGCAACAAATTTGAACATGATATTCTGGGTTTTGTAGATAATAATAATAAACAATAACATGCAAACAATTAAAATGCATAAAATTGCTTAAGAAAATTTTTGTTGCTTGTTTTATTAGTTTTGGGTTTTTTTTTGCATTACAGTTTTTCATTAAAATAATCTTTGCTTTCAATTTTCTGAAAGCTTTGGTGCTTGTCTGAGTATGTTTATTTCTAATGGGCTCAGAAGAAAGACTGTATAAATTGCTGCCATCTTTGGTCTCCTTTATTACTGTTGTTGCTCTTCGTTATCTACCTTCTGGCTTAGAACAGTCATGCTGGCTGAACTTCCAGGTCATTTCATCAACCAACAGAATTAATCATCTTTTTTTGTGGGGGTGGGGGGTGAGGGGTATTTTGTTTGTTTCTTTATATAGTTTTGCCTTTTTCTTCTTAAATAGCAAACTATTTACTATTATAATACAAAGTTAATCTTCAGTCAGTTATGTGCCATGCGGGATACACGCTTAGGCAATCTTTCGATACATGATTGACAAGGCAGATATTTTTCCCCACAGTAGGTTGCCATTTCTTTCTGCAGTAAACCAGTTGCCATCCAAAGCTATAGAACATGATCTGTCCTGCTATTTACCCATAGATAGGGGGGGGAGAAGAAGAGGATTCATACCCTTCCCAAGGGTATTAGCATGTAAGTGAATGTAATGGATTCAACTGGAATTCGAACTCGGCTCTCCGATTCCTCAATCCAAGCCACTATCCATTACTCCATCGTGCATCCTTAAGTTAATCTTACAATGCCTCAATTAGGTTTTTATTATTTGTTAGTTCAAAATTGCTACTTAAAAAAGGCATTTGTCAGTGGATTTAATTAATTTGGTTTGTACTTCTTTTTATTGGTGTTATCTTTGCAAACTTTTCTCTGGGAAAACAAAGATCAGATTTTGAAATTGATACCAATATCTAATATTGGCAATTGATTAGTTACTAATTAATTTCAGTGACTCAAAAACTGTCAGAATTTAGGAATTGAATTTAAGAGATTAAATTTAAAAGATTGTATAAAACAAAATTTTGCTGTAATCTAAAATAATAAAAAGCTCTTGCAAATTTAATTTTTAAAATGAAATAAAGACTATAGATTAATCTTTTTGAAAAAACTGTAGAATATAAATACTGAAGTACTTCTTGGCCTAATAAAAATGCACTTCCCATTAAAGTTGTGATTTTTGAAAGTGAGTCAGGCTTAGAACTTTAAAGTACCTTCTCACACACACAACACACACACAGATATATATATATATATATATATATATATATATATATATATATATATATATGCTCTCAAACTTAAAAATTGTTTAATTTGTTAATTTATTAAATTAATTAAAAAAAACATTTTTATATGTTATTTTATATAAGAAAGTAAATATTTATTAATATGTTTGCATTTTCCTAGAAATTCCTTGTTTTTATTTAGCAATTTAGCCATTTATTTTGAGTTTTAAAGCTAATTATTTATAACATTTCTTCTAAACATACATTTTTATGATTTTCCATTTACTGTTTGTGAGGATATTTTTTCTTACTGTACACATATGTACTTATATATATATATATATATATATATATATATATATATATATATATATATATATATATATAATATAATTCAAACATTATTTTTAGTGGATAACTGTATTTGTCTAGACACCATTTATACGAAAAAATGGGCATCCACTAAATATAATGTTTGATGCAATAAAAATATATATTAATTCTCTAGAAATTGCTGTATATATATATATATGGAGAGCTTATATATATATATATATATATATATATATATATATATATATATATATATATATATATATATATATGGAGAGCTTATATATATATTTATATATATGGAGAGCTTATTTGAATATATATATATATATATATATATATATATATATATGGAGAGCTTATTTCTTCCTTAAACGGAATGAATTACAAAACAAAAACTACAAGGAGATTTACGGTTTTAACAGTAAAAAAGCAGCACCATTTATTCATAGTCTGTCTGGTTTTGAAAATGACCTTTTGGAAATAATAAATAACATAAATTTCCGTGAAAAGAAATGCTACTTCCAGAAATGCCTGGATGAAATAGTAAAAGAAATTAACACAACAGATAAATTTTAGTAAAATCTGACAAAACTGTAAACTTTTATAAAACAACCACAAAGGACTACACCGATCTAATAAATAAGGATTTACATAAGAACTACAAAATAATAATGACCTCAATATGGTTTGGAATATAAATACTAGCAGTAAAAAAATCATTGATAAACTGAAGATCAATAATAGAGTATGTCAACTATATGAAAAAGAATGCTATATAACCTTAGAGGATCACAAACCAGATTTCAAGGCTAATCGGACTATAAGGATAATAAATCCTACAAGACCTGATATTGGAAAAATTAGTAAAATGATCCTTGAAAGGGTAAATAAACAAATTAAAGAAAAAATAGACCTGAAACTTTGGATTAATACCAAAGACGTGATAAACTGGTTTACTTGTATAAAGGAAAAAACCAACTGTACACTAATGCAGTTTGATATTGAAAATTATTACAAATCAATATCTAAAGAACTGTTCATGAATGCATTGGACTTTGCCACCCAGTACATGAATATTACAGAAGGAGAAAAGAGCATTATTATAAATACGAAACAATTGGTACTGATACATAAAGGTGAGCAATGGATAAAGAATTCATATGACCACTTTGACATCACAATGGGATCACTAGACTCATCTGAGTCTTCTGATCTCATAGGTCTTTTTATATTATACAACCTTACAGTGCACCGTGATATTAATATAACTGACATTGGTTTATACAGAGACGATGGTCTTATGGTTATTAGAAACTCTACTAACTTCAAAATAGATAAAATTAGAAAGGTATTATATAAAGAATTTTAAAGCATGAACTTAAAAATTACGGTTAGCACTAAATTAAAAAAAGTTAACTTCCTTGATATAACATTAGATTTAAAGAAAATACATACA
>OZ038497.1:68477840-68525340 GCA_964036315.1 Acanthosepion esculentum | reverse complement strand
ATACATAAAAATTAATTTGTAATATTGTTATGTCTCCATTTTACTTTACAAATTTTCTTTTGTGGTTACAAAGTTTTATTGGTCAGAAGATATTTTTTCAATTTTCATTTGTCTTGAACAAGGCAATGACAAATACATTTGCATATTTTTTCATTAACATTAGGTTGAGAAAATTTAACAGTTACATTTTTAATTAATGATTAACACTTTTCCAATGTTTTATGAGAAAAATTTTTAACACTTCTTTTTAATTCTTGTAATTCCTAGATTTGGAGTTACTATTTTATTTTATATTTTAGGTAATCTGAAATAAGTTGAACAGATTTCATTTCATTAAAAGGATTTGGAAATTCAATCACATAATGTTTGCAATTATTATTTTCCAGATTTAAATCATTTTCAATAAATTATTATAAAGAAAATTATTTTCAAAATTTTGTGCCAATCCTTTTGCTTTCTTTTTTAAACTTGTTTGACTAGAGAATAAATTATTTCCTCCAATTTTCAATGAAACAAACTTATCTTCATTAATCAAATTTCTAAAACTTAAAAAGTGTTTTTGGGGAAACATTATAACTTTTATGACTGATTCTTTCTTGATTAAAACATTAAACAAAACACATTTTGATTTTCTTAACAACAAAGTCAAAACTTGTTTGCCATATATTTATCCAAATGGACCAATTCAGATCAATTGCAGTAATAAAATATTAGATTCATTCTTGCTCTTTCTGTCCATAACTGGAAAGATATGGTCACTTGGAGGACAACAATATTTACCTGAAGGTGTGGATGTGGATATATATCTGTGTGTGTGTGCATGTTTAAAGGTATTTATAGTGACATATCCTCCCTAAGGAGCAGCAGGTTATTCCTCTTCCTCCACCTCTCCCTACCATCACTATTATTATTATTATTATTATTATTATTATTATTATTATTATTAGCCCTCTAGTTATTCCCTGAATTATTCCCCAATTCCAGTAATGGCTTCTTCCAGTCTTCCCACAGCAAAGGCAATGTCCATATGAAATCATCAATTTACTAAATAGATTTTGTTTTAAAAAAAAAAAAATCTTCCTCTGGAAGAAAAAAGAAAAAAGAAGTCAAATCCGAATGCGACTGAGTGCATCTTGAATCCACAGCCCACCAGCCTCCTGGGGTGGTGGATCATAACACTTTTGTTTTACTTTTTCTTTTTCTGTTCCAGGAGATGCTGAGATTTGAAGTGGCAGAATTAGCCCATCAGGTAGACAGTACTCAAGTACTAGGCACTATTTTGAACATTGCCATATACTAACCCTCTAGGGCAGGGATGGGTGATGGCTGGTGGGGGGGGAGGGACACTGCTCACACATCATGACTGGTGCGATTTGCTCTGTTATGCCCTAAGCAGGAACTGTCCACATTCTCAACTCAAAAAAAAAACAACACTAAAAATTTTCAACAAGTCTTCATCATTTGATTTGTCAAATGGAAATTTATTAAAATTTGCTGTTTTTGGTTCTTTTAAATGCATATGTTGCAAATCAGTCATTGGACTGTTTTGTACTAAGAAAAGTATATTAAAGTCAAAAAAGAAAATCAATTCTTAATAAAATTCTAAATTTTTAATTCATAAATTGTATTTAAAAAAAAAGTAAAAATCTTAAGTTAAAGATATTTTTCCTTTTTTCACAAGCTTCAGAAATATTAAATAAAAATTACTAATTTAGAACAGTGATAAAATGATTTTTTCATTGACGATAGTTTGATTCATTATTCAATCTTTGTTTGCATAATCCTTTTTCTTTCAAAATGTAAGAAAAAGAAAATGTCAAGATAAACAAAAAGATTCTTACAGCCTGCCTTATAGCAAAAATAGTTGTTTATTTCCCACCAGTATCAAAGATCAATGTTTGAATCAAAGTAAAATCCAAGATTTACATTGCTGATTTTCAAGACAGACATGTCCCCCTAACTTTAATGATTAACACAATACAGTCTTCTTACTCCTATTTGACTTCCTGCCATACTAAAAATAGACTTTCTACAAATATTAAATACTTAAAAATGACATTTTACAAAAAAAAAAGGTTAAAATTTGTCTATCCTAGTTAAAAGTTTTGAAATATTTTCAAGTGATTGCAATAATGTTGTTAAATAGATAACAATAAACTTTAAGAGTATTAGAAAAGGCCAGAGAAAACATTAGCCTTTTTTTATTATAACAAATGTCAAAAAGAAAAAATCATCATTCCAGGATTTTGTTAAACCCACTAAAATTAATCATTCATTTTTGAAACAATTCAAAATTCATCATCACAATATGATAAATATAATAATTTATTGTTTTGATGCCAAAAACAATTCTACAAAATTTGCATGGGTTGAAATTATATTTTGCAACTTTTTTTCCAAAAATTGATGAACATTTTAGGTTTTACATTGCTGTCTGTGTGTTTCTACTTTGCTAAAGTTTTTGTTTTCCTTTCTTCATAACTCTTATGATCAGATTAGAGTCCTCAATTCTTAAGTACAATTTTAATATAGTTAAATTGATGGATATATCATTTGTTCTTAAACACTTGATGCTAGTTGTCGTCTAAATGGGTATAAGGCAGATATTGTACACATTTATAGGCACATTGCTCTCAACTAAATCTTCTTCAGTTGATAACCCTGGAAGTTAGCACAGTTTTAAAATTGAAATATTATGACCAATAATGCCATCAGACTTTGTCAATTCGCTTAATGCATGTGGCTTCAAATATGACTGTCACAGCCAAATGGATATACTTTCTGTTTGGTTTTGGAGTTTTGTAACAAATCTTCTTTTCTCTTCAGTTTTTCATTCCCAACTTCTTCAGCTACTTTGAGATGGAAACTGTGAAGTTCAGTGTTCTATAAGCAGACATTTCTTCAGCATTCAGATTTTCCTGCTCTGTTTTCCTAACTTTTCAAAGAGAACTCCATTAATACACACTGTTAGATTTTATTATACAAGTTAATGTCTTCCCAATAAAATTACTATCAACCAGCCAATGATGATAAAATTGTCAGAATATAATTATATTTTTATGATAAATATACTACACAATTTCAGCTTATAATATCTATTTGGTGGTGTGAGATTTTATTATACAACTCAAGGATTGCTCTTCTTATTGTAAATATAGTAGTATAGTTATTGATAATTATTTTTTAATTTCAGATATATAGACATTGTCATGGGTGTATTAGAAAGATATAACCTCAAAAAGAAACAAAATATTGTAAAGTTACTGAATGATAGAAACTCAACATTGGAAAATGCAAACTGTTGAATAGAAATCAAAGAATAATCAAAAAAGAAATTTAAAAATCATTGACAAGATAAGAACAAGAAATTGGGAAAAATGAATAATCAAGAAAAATGGATTGGCTAGCAAGAAAATATTTGAAGATGTTATTACAAATGTAAACTGAAAGAAAAGATGCAGAATATTAAGAACATTGACTAAAGCCACAAAACCAACCAAGCTATCATCTTTAAGTAAACATCACAAAGGGAAATGTGTAAGTTGGGCAAGTAGTACATGAAAACTGATTTCTGAACAGCAATTTTTATCAATGAATGTAAAACAATATTGGATGTTCTTGATGGCTGAGCAAGAGACTGTACCTTTCATAAAATACTCACCCAACATGATTTAGAAGACGGGGGATGTTGAGTAATGTATTTGGCTAGTATTGTCAGCAATAAAAGTTATCGGCCCCTTTAAAGTTGGACAGAATTTGAGTTAAGTGATACTGGTCACAATCAAGAAGATTAAAGTAACAAGTGCATTTCAGCAAAAAATGCTCCTTCACATTCTGCAAAGCTGGCTATTGCTCACCTTGCCAAAAAACTTTAAAATGGAATGGGTGCAGCCAATCTAGAACATTAATCCAGTAGAAAACTGTGATCCATCATTAAAAGAGCTGTATATAAGAAAGAAAAACAAAATTCAAGCAAAGAAGTAAAAGTTCCATGAGATATTAAAGTCAAAACAGTAGAAAACTTAACAAAATCAATGATTGAAAGACTGATGAAGATTATAGAATTATTAACATGCAAAATAATAAAATAATTTATTTAAATATATGGGATATTGTATTAATGAAATATATGTTTCTCTGGCCAATATCTTTTGAATTTATTTATAAATAAAAAATGTTTGGTAAAGTTTAACATTTGATAGTGCAATGACTCTCTTGGCAAGATTTATTGTTTTTAAAAAAATATTTTTAGAATTTTAATAAAACCCAAACATATGACACAGGATTCATTCATTCTGTTTTTTCTTGAAAATTGATAACAAAATTATTAAACTCTATTCTTGTTAATAAACAGTCTAACAAATAGTGTTCAATATTTTTGTTGTCAGTTCTCAAGAAAAAAATGTATAAATCCAGATGCTCACAAACAATTCTAATGAATTTTTGTGGCAAGAGGAAATGAAAAAAATGCCTGGAAAATGCATTTATTTAAATTTTAGAATTACAGTTACTTGTGGCTATGAGTTTATTTAAATATTCCCGTTCTCTTGTTCACAGACATTTTTATAAATTTATGAATAATTTTTTTTTCATAGTTATTTCTTTATAATATGGGAAATAATAAATATTACATTGTAGTTGATTCACCTATTTTTATAAACTTGTAAATGTAAAATTATTCTTGTAAATAAACAATATAATAAAATAAGCAGTGCTTAATTTTTTGTTGTCAGTTCTCAAGAAAAGAGAGAATGAATAAATCCAGTTTCATATGTTTGGGTTTTATTAAAATTATAAAAATGGCTTTTTAAAACAATTACTCATATACATATAAGTTTATCCTGAAAAGTTTACCAGCATCAGTTGCTTACTACAAATTCTGTTGTGAAAAATAGACTACATCTTCCATTTTGGTCCATTTGATATTGGAAGATGAATCAATTTATATACTGAATATTAGAAGTTGTTATTTATATTCAAGTATAATAAGTTTAAAATAATAAAATCCATTTAATCTACTGTAGTCTCATAAACTCTACATGTACACAATTTAACTTTACAATTGTACTTCATATGAACAGAAGATATGAAACAAACATCTTAAGTATGAATATTTTAACAAACTATTATGAATATTGCAATATTTCTTACCACTTGCCAATGAGAGTATGAATAAACAAATCCACAAAATATTTTAAATCTTCATTCAAAGCTGAGAAAACATGTACATAATCCCCATTTACAGTTCATAAACAAACAACATGTAAGAAAAATCAAAGATTTTGATTTCTTCACTACAAGAGGTAAAAAACAGAAATAAAATTGTCTAGAGTTCACTTTTCATTTCATCTCTTTGAGAGCCTGTGGTATTTAAAGATGATATCAAAGTAAAGGAAACAAAAACCAAGGTATTTGAAGATGGAGACAAAAACTGAGGTATTTGAAGATGGGGACAAAAACTGAGGTATTTGAAGATGAGATCAAAAACAAAAACATTATAAAGTGAGACTTCTGAAGATGAGATAAAAAGTAAGCAAAAAAAGAAACAACAGACTTAAAGATGAGCTCAACGTCAAAGAAACAAAATCCTAGGCTTTGGTGATGAGGAGAAAGGCAAAGAAACAAAAAACGGAATTTAAAAATGAGAACAAAGTTAAAGAAAAAAGAAACAGAAACATTTGAAGATGAAATTCAAAGAAAGAAAAATCATGTTACTGAATTTGCAAAGTAACAAAATCTGGGGTACTTGAAGATAAGATCAAAGTAAAAAAAAAAGAAGACATTTGAAGATTAAATCAATGCCAAGGAAATAAAACAATACATTTGAAGACAATATCAAAATCATAGAAACAAAACCCAAGGAGTTGGTAATGAGTCTTAAATTAAAGAAACAAAACCAAGGTATTTGAAGATGAGATCAAAGGCAAAAAGTAAAAACTAAAACATATGAAATTGGAATCAATGGCAAAGAAATAAAAGTGAGGTTTTTGAAGACAATATTTAATTCAAAGTAACAAATACAGAGGAACATTTAAAGATATCATGAAATTCAAACAAAAAATGATGAGATCAAATTGAAAGAAACAAAATCTTTGAAGATAAGTTCAAAGTTAATGAAATAGAAAACAAAGTCTTTGAAGATGAGAACAAATGCAAAGAAAGAAAAATCAGGGTTTTTGGAGCTAAGATTGAAGTCAGAAACATAAAAGCCAAATCATTTCAAGATGATATCAACTTAAAAAATGAAATCAAAATCAACAAAATAAAACTGTTGAAACTCAAGCTTTGTGGAGATGTAAAATGATGTAAACTTTTATCTTTAAAGTAATTCAATTAATTTATATTTTATAAAATTTTAATTAAAATCTTCCTTTTTTTACCCAAAAAAATCAAAATATATTTCTTTACTTCTAAAATTTTAGTGAAGTAAAGGAACTAGTTAAAGAAATCTCTCTATATTGGGAAATTCTTCCAAATATCAAGGGCAGTGGTTCATTTCCTAATCAGAGCATAACAAAGCTTTTCTAATTTGTTAGACAAAAAACCTGTGATATTCAGAGGCTCAGGATTCACACAATTCTTGCATGTTGCATACCCTGTGTCTTTTTTCTACCCGTTCATTTTTTTTATGGGCAAGGTAGGGGAGTGGAGCTAAGTGGTCAATGTGTGTGGGCTTGTCTGGTCTTATTGCTCTAATATATTTGTGGCTGTCAGTGGGCATTGTGATGCATTTGTTATGGCTACAGTGGTGTATTTGTACATTTGTGGTAAAATGAGTGTGGTGCATTCTCTCTGTTGTCAGGTGGAAAAAGAAGTTTTTTTTTTTTTTATCTTGTCATCGTCGTCATCATCATCATTCATGTGTGGATATCTCAGTTCCACTTGGCCAGAGATGTCTCTATCTTTTCATAACACCTTTCATCTCTGCTACTGCTGCCACTGCTGCCATTGTCTCTTGCCACAAAAATCATTCTAAACTATTTTTCCTTTTTAAGAACATTTTCGAAACTGTAAAGAATATATTTTTGCAATATCCTAATTTTTCATTATTACCATTATTTTTTTTTCTGTATGATTTTTAGTTTACTCTGTTACTTCTTAAATTTGCCCCTATTTTCTAAAATAATAGATATATTTTAGATTTTAAATAATTTCTTTTGGCAGTGGGGTACTAAATTTTATTATATCTTGAAAAATGCACATTTTAAAAGTATATATTTACATGATATATCAAATATATTAAAACAAAAGGAAGAAAGACTGTGGAAAAGAAGAAAAAATATTACTCACTTTAAAGTGGTAAGTCAAAAAATATAACTTTTTTTTGTTTTACTTTTTATATTTTTCTGGTTTACCACGTTTAAGTAATATTTATTTTATTTTCCTAGCTATTTCTTCCACTTGTCTTAATTTGTATATATCATGTTAATATATACTTTTAAAATGTCTATTTTCATAGCTATAATTATAGATATTTTTATGAATAAGTGATCTGGCCTACAATTAGTCTTGCTAGATTGATCTGATAAAAGGAAATCTCCAAGAAAATTATATTTCTATATTTGCATAACAGTTACGTATATTCTTTGGCATCAACTTGACACTTGTTTTTCTTTCTAATAATTTCCTAAATTTATCTTTTAAAAAGAAATTGTAATTAAATGAATTTTGGATAAAAAACAAAATTCTCCATCTCATAGTCTTAACTTTCTCCTTCTTTTCCATGCAATACATGTAACTATCCATTTAGGTCTTTTAACATGACATCTTTGAAAGCAACAATTTATTGAGATGAACAGCAAAAATGAAAATATTACTTCAAAGAAATTCTTTCTTCCTCATTTCTGTTACCAATTAGTTTTAAGTAAACAACAGAAATTTTCAAATTAATCTTTTAAAAAGACTTTTTTAAAATTTTTCTTGTGTTCTCAAATCATTTCAGCTGTATAGCAATAACAGAATATCAAGTATAAATTTGAAGCTGAAGCGAACCTATAAGTCTTAAGTGAAAGTATCTCTTCTTAACATAGCTTTCTATTTTTAGATGGTCAGTTTTCAATTGAGATTATATAATTAGAAAATAGTCCTTCTGTGTAATGTCCTGTCAGGAGTTCTGAGAAAAATACAAAAGTTAAAAGGAAAAAAAATGCTTCTGATATGTCATTAGAACTGTGTAATGGCATCCAAAATGAAAACAAATTGTTGTGGCAAAATGAAGACATAATTTGAGATTTTTTCAGTGGACAAACCATGGAATAAATGTTTTAAAAAAGTAAACATTTTAGTTTTACATGATATGCTGTTATGCTCTGCATTATAAATTGTCTCCTCATTTTTGTTGCCCTGCTAAACTTATTTAGATTTTTAGATGTTTTTAAACCTGTAATCCACCTGTTTAGAGTGTTGTTAAAACAAAAAATGAGTAGAAATAACATTTTCCTCTTATAAGACTCTTCTCAACTCTAACATTTTATCAGTGGCATGATACATTTTTCCTTAATTTATATTTGTTGAACTGTTAGACATTTTGCCCAACTGCAATTTGTAAATGATACATTTACCAACTTCTTTATCTGCATGCTAATTACTAATTTAATTTTTTCTATAATGCAAAAATCCTTACTTGAAATCACTTTTTATTTTATAAGAAATTACTACCTAGCACAAACTAAATCTGATCATATTTATTATACAAAAGAAAGTGAAGAAGCCAACCTGTAGACTGAGTGATGGTCTCCCCACCCTACAACAAAATTAATATCTTCATTAGGATGGTCACTTGTAAAGTTCAGATACATTTAGGTGGCTGATTTATCCCTAATCCATAATACCAGACTATTTCAGCTTATCTCTGGCTCTGGCTCCAATGCTAATCCTTCTTTTTACTGACATCGCCATGTGTTTATAAATGATGTGTGTATGGGCAATAGGAGGATGCACAAGTATTTTAGAAGAATTCTTTAATAATTACATATCTCCATATGAGAGAATTTAGTTTACATATAATCTTATGCAACAAACAATGTGCAATTATTCACATATGCTGTCTAGTAAATACACAGTGTTATTTTAGAAAGAGAAAAATACAGAGAAGCTTGGTTCCTTAATAATGTTGTATTTCTTCTCACTTACAAATAATATCAATAAGAATCTGTTTTGCAAGTATTTTACACTCAGAACTCATGGCTGTTTTGATTGTGAAACAATATAGCCTGGGGGAAAAGTTCCTGTCAGATGCAGAGTAGTTTTATAATTTCAGTTTCTCTAAATCTGCTTCCAAGATGGGATTTAAGACAAGAGGATTCTCAGTAGATTCAAATCTTTTTGTTCATTTTGTTTGGGTTGAAACAAATTTAGAATATTTTATTTTGGCTCTTACAATTTAGGAGATTTTTATCTAAGCTGTTTTTCTGGCCTTGTTTCCCCCTTATACTTTTGTTAGCAAATAAACTGAGTAAAAAGGATATCATAAAATAGAACAGTTATCAATTCTGCTTTGTGTGTTAAAGAAGTTATAAAAGTATTTGCTTGTTTGTGAATATGCATTTAAGAGTGTGTGAATGAATGTGCAAATATGTTTTGGTTTCTATTTTTTTTTGTTTTTATCTAACCTTAATCTTAAATAAATAAAACAAAAAGGTATGTATACTTTTGGGATCTCATTCATAAAATTGCATGAAAATTATCTGGTCTTGAACTGACTAACAAAGCAGTGACTAACAATGTTGGTTCTCTGGCCAACATATTTTATGTTATTGTCTTACTACAAAGATTCATTTCAAATGTTAAAAATATTAATAAATTTTCTTATTCAACTGAATTAGTTTGTTTATCAGTTGGTAAGAAACAAAAGTAAATGATAGAAATATTCAGCTTTTCTAATCAACAATAAGGTTGTATTTCATATGGAAGCTTGGTGATTGAAAATAGATTAATGATGGCGATATTGCATTTTCTTTAGAAACAAATTAGGACAATAAGAATAGAGAGAAATATTGTTAAAAAAGGAATCCATTTAAAGAAAGGTGTTCCCAAAGTCCATTTGAAACAATAAAAATAATTCACAACAATTAAGGATAAATAACATTAATGCACTTTTTAATTTTACATATCTCCCTCTCCCTCTCCCCCTACAAAAAATATTCCCAGAAAACAAGTGAACATATTAAATTCCAAGTAGAATTCCAAAGAACAGTATATCATACAATTTGCAAAATTCTGATTCATTCAGAACCTTTTTTCTTTTAATAAAACCCACAAGAAAATGGTAATCAACTCTATCCTTGCCATTAAAGGCTAGCAGTTCTTCAGTAGGGTCCACTAATAATACTCTCTTGTTTTTTTTTATTTATTTATTTATTTTGTACTCCCATTACTTTTTTGTTGTTACATGCATTCAGACACTTCGTTTATTATACACATTGTTTGACAAGTGTTACTGAGTTTTTAAATTAACACTTTATAACCTTTTAAAAATTTTGTTCTTACATTAATTAGTCAGACCCAATTTAATTGCTTTTTTTAGTTCATTCCAGTCATAGTCAGATATTTCTCATAAAATTTGAATCTTTCATATTAACCAAACATCATTCAACAAAAATGTTTTCTCTCAATAAATTTATGAATTATTAAATTTTCATTATTGCAAATAAATTACAATTGTTACTATAAGAATTTTAATGTATTAGTTTATTGTTTTTCTTGAAATTCATTTTGCTCTGTATATTAAAAATATTTCCTCTTTTCCCATTTTGTAAAATTTGAATCTGAAAGGAATTTATTGCTTCTTTTAATTATTGTTTGTGTCTGTGTGAAGTGATTTTTGATGCATTGATTTAAATTGCTTGAAAATATAGTTTTATTAAAAGCAATTCAACTCATGTATTTATATTTCTGCTTTCAAAATTGACAACTGATTTTCAAACCTTCAAATCTTTTCAAATCTTCTGTAAAGGCTTTAACTGATTAGAGAATTGTACATTAAACCACATTTTATTTGTAATTTTAATAAATTTTGCTCTGCTGAAAAAAGATGACATCCTCATTTCAAATTATTGATAAAAAACTAAAAGCTTGTTATATCTGGATGCTTTTTTAAAAATTTATATTAAAAATTGATAAATTGCAGTATTCTCATTAAGTTAATGAGCCCAAAAGTAGAATTGGCTTTTCAGTTGTTGATAAAAGAAACCAGAAACTTACAGCTAAAATCTCAGTTTCACTCCTCCCCTCTTCCATCTCAAATTATCATGAAATCTTTAACAAAAGTTCTGAAAGATGACTACATTGTAATGAAAAGAATTTGATAAGAAAATATAAACTCTACAGGCTGAGGAACATTTAAAAACTTTATTGAACACACACACACACACACAAATTAGACATAGTCTCCTTTCCTATCAGTATCTTGTTTTGCAAATAAATTAACCAAAACTTCTTTCACTTTTTTGACACTATTTAATAAATGTAAATAAAACTTTATAATGACTGTAACAATGCAATAAATAGATTATTTTAACATAGTGCTAAAACCCAGTGAATGATAGGGTTTTTCTGTCACTAATCATGTTGACAATAAAAAACATGAAAAAAGAAGCCATATTTTTTTCTTTTATATTCAATCAGGTTTGTATATTTGTGCACTCAATCAGGAATATACTGATACTTACATAAAGCAAAATTATTCTTAATGAAATTTAAGAACTTTGAATTAAAAATAGTCTAAAAGTTCTTAATACAAAGCAGAAAAGAAGCCTGAAAATTTTGTTCAGTTTTAAAAAGACAAAAAATATTTCCGTCTTTAAAACATACATTTAATTTTTTTCTATCAAAATGTTGTTGCTTTCCACTATTATCAACATCAGTGCATCCTTTATTGTTTTTGCTTGTTTTGTTTATGAATAGAAACAATTGCCTCAAAATATAAATTTGAATGATTCAATTCATCTTTTTATTTAATAAACTTATGTTTTTATACTGCAGGGTGCCTCATCAAGTCTTGTTGTGAAATTTGCTGACACAGAAAAGGAAAGACAACTGCGTCGAATGCAGCAAATGGCCGGCCCCCTCAGTCTGTTAAATCCATTTGCTCTTACACAGTTTGGTGCTTATGGGGGATACACTCAAGTCAGTACACAGGTGAGTCACTTCTTGACATCCGAGAGTCAGTTTTTCCATTGTAGAAACGTGTTACCAATTTTTTTTAGGTATCTGTACAGATTGGCAAGCTCAAAAATAACAGTATGCACTGATAATAGGCAAATATGTGTTAAATCTATCATCAATCAATCAATGTCATTTCTTCTAATCTTTTCTAATGGCTTAGTCAAAGTAGTCGAAATTATAGGAATTTGCCAAAATAAGCAAGTAAACCTGTAAAAAGCTTCAGTAATAAAAATCTCTTCACAAATAAATACCAGGTCTAAATGACTACAGAATAATAATAATGAGCAAGGTATACAGAAAATGCTGTTTTTGTTTCAGCAACTTATGCAGCAACAGGCTGCAATCATGGCTGCTGCTGCTACCCAGGGTACATACTTGGCCAGTCCAATTGCATCCCTGGCCGCACATGTTCAATCAATGAATGCATTAGGAGCCCCCAATGGAATCACGACGGCTGCCATTACACCCACAACTGGAACGCTAGCAAATGGTGAGTATTTACTAAGTCTTTTTATCCATCCTGTCTTGATGTGTGTATATGTATAATGTACAGTATTTGAAAAGTTGCTGACCATCTGTTTCTAACAAACTCCATTTTATAAATATTTAATGTTTGTCCTCTAATTAGGGCACTTGTGTCTAGTATATGCTCATAAAACCAGCATCACTGCAAACACCATTTCTTAAGGTAAGGCTGATTTGCATGCAATCATGATAAATATATCATTTAAAGGCGTCAAATGACACTTGCCCATGGTGATCTTTAGGGATTATTTTATCTCAGCAAAACAAAACCCACTCACAACATTGATAAGATTTGAGCACAATTGCAATAGAATTTCAGAAAAGAAATAAGATTGAAATTTTTAGTGGATTGTTAATGAATATTTTATGGTTGCAATACAAGAACATTATGAAACAGAAAGACACCAGAGGGTGTCACATAGAAAAGAAAAGTGCATACATAAATGTTTTGTGGGAAGACGAAAATCTATTTAAACTCATCTCTTTACAAGAGTCTGAAAGAGACTGATGTTGATTAAGCGCTTTCCTTTACAGTCGTAACAAATACAAAGCTTTCCTTTTTGTACTCTTATCTTTTCATTAGTCATAATTATTCACTATTAATAAGAAGGAATATAACACTAGTATTTCAATAGGGGTTCGCAAAAATGTAATTCATTGTAGCTTTAAGTTCACTCTTAATAGCATTTCAGTTTAGAAACAAATTTAAAATTAAGAACAAGGACAAGGAAGGAATGGTTCCCAGAGGATCATGGCCACCAATGCGTTCCACTTTGAGGTAAGAGACAAAGAAGGAATGGCTCCCAAAGGATCATGGCTAACAGTGTGTTTCACTTAGAGGGGAGGGAGCAGGAAGGAATTGTTCCCAAAGGATCAGGGCCATCAGAGTGTTTCACTTTGAGGTGAGGGACATAGAAGGAATTGTTCCCAAAAGATCATGGCCAGCAGTGTATTTCACTTTGAGGTGTGGAACAGGGAAGAAATTGTTCCCAGAAGATGATGGCCACCAGTTCATTTCACTTTGAGGTGAGGAAGAGAGAAGGAATTGTTCCCAAATGATCATGCCACCAGCTGTTTCACTTTGAGGTGAGGGATGGAAAGAATTGTTCCCAAATTATCAAGGCCAGCAGTTTATTTTTAACTTTGAGGCAAGGAATAGAATAGGGAAGGCTCTCAAATGATCATTGTCAACATCAGGACTGGATTAAGGTCTGTAGCATATCTTATAATGGGCACCTAAATTTAAAAAGTACACATAAATATTAAATCATAAATTATTTACGAGCATAATTCATGTTTTTCATTTAGTGTACAGACAGATAATACAACAAATATATCCGAAACTTTATTTATAATATTACTTACATGTAGGCATATATTTTAAATGTTAGAATGAATTTAATTCAAATTTAAATGTTACATGTTCTGTATTGAGCATAAACAAATTTGTTCATGAGACTAAAGATGTCATAAGTGCATATTCAGCCTGTTTTTCCCATTGTGTACTTAAATTCATTTTTAATCATTTTCAGTTTTGAAAATGAGCATTTTCCAATGTAGTTGGTAGTCATGAATGACAAATAGATGCAAAAGACATATTCTATATTGGAAAACAAGTTTCAAAAGAACTGCCAGTAATCAAATGGTTGAACTCTAACTGAACAGAATCTTGTTTGGCACGAATGTGAGAAAGGAGATTAGTTCCCAGCAGTTCAGTAAATGGCACAAATTCTTCACTAAGCTATTTTCATCCAGATGTATCAACTAGAATTTGATTAGATTTGATGACTTCTTTACAATCTCTACAGGTGTAAACAACTGTAACTAATAAAGGAATCCAAATACACCATTCACTTTTCACTTTTTGATAAGTTTTCTTTTGTTTTAACAGAGCAGAAAGTGCTATAAAGTCATGAAATATTCAGATTTTAAACTTCTGAGATGTTTGAGATTCAACAAGTGGATCAAGAGTGCTGGTGCCAACAAAATGATGAAATGTACAATTTCTGCTGTGCTCTCTCTCTGAATTTGATGTTGATAATCTTCACACCCAGTCAGATGCACAGCTTTTTACTCAATGTCAGAAAAAATGAACCACATGGTTTGAATATATCCATGCAAGGATTCATAAAAGCTGTGTTCAGATCTTGGCCAGAAGACTGCAAAAAGTAATGGTCATTTGAAAATATTATAATACTCAATCCGACAATATGACCATTCTTCCTGTTTTTAATTTCATCAGGATTGAATATAATCTGTCAGTCTGTTGCTAGCACTCTGCTTTCTGATCCTTGTTATTTGAAAAATCACCCAAAACTTGTTTTATTTCAGAAAAGCTCTATAAATAGACTTTTATTATATCATCATGAGCTGACCCCCAGATAATGCTGTAGAAAGAACATTCCAGTGATAAGTAAAAGCAAAAAATGAGTACAGGCTTTCTAAAAAATTAAAAAAATAACTGAATGCTTTCTTTACAACATTCAGCAGCACATTTTCCAAACAAATTCAGTGAGTGTGAAAAATATGGAATATAATCTGCAAACTCGTTTAGCTCTTTAATTCATGCTTGTTAAGCTACTCATATTGATGGTATTGTCATCACTTTGACAATGGCAATCCTTTATGTCAACATCATTTTTGTTTTTTAAATTAAATACAAGTAGACAATCAATTTTAAATTTTATTATGAATATATTGTAATACAATATGCTTACAAATGATGTGGCAGGACTGTTTTAATGATTCAAAAACAATATATTCATAATAAATGTTAAAAATAGCATATTAACATTTAATTTAAAACTTGTACTGTAAAAGTAAACAGTGAAATATGACATGCCATAAAAGTAAACTGATTCACAACATGATGTAAAAGTAAAGTGATCTTTTATTTTTATTGTAGTGGGTTTTTGTTTGTTTTTCAACTTTCATGCTGAGCTTTCATCCAGTCACCAAATATATATGCGTGTATTTATCAAAGTTTCCTATCTATCTTGTACTCACAAATGCATGAACAGCTTTTGTTAAAATGAAAGATCAGATGGCCTCACTTACTTTAATGTAAACTGTTTAACATTTATATGAATTTAACACTCAGTTGATGATAGGCCTGTAGTAATATCATTATCAAAGAGACTATGAGTAAATAGTGTCTCATGGAGTTTTATAGCTTACTACTTATACAATAAAATGTATTAGGCTATGGACTAATGAAACAAATAAAGTTATATATTAGGGGTTGAAGATGTTTTATTTGATAATCATCCCAGGATGCAACACTTACCAATCATAAATATATTTTCTGGGCCAAAGAAGAGAATTTTGGTAGCAGAGAGTTTTTATTTTGCACTTTGAAGTTATGTAAACAAATGGCAATGAGGAATCTAAGATGAATGAAGGTGAGTAAGCTTATAAAACAATTAAATATTTAACTTCTATCAGCATAAACAAAGCCAGATTTAATGGCCTTGATATAATGTTACCTGAAATGATGAATGATTAAAGATGCAGTCCCCTCCAGCATGCAAGCATTAACATTGCTAAAATGCTGATTTTGTCAGACATTTTGAAAATATTTAATGTGAAGCCCTTGAAAATATGAGGCTTGTAGCATTTGCTACTTTTGATTCTAGCTTAATCCAGCACAGATCAGCAGTGTATTTAACTTTGGACAAGGACAAGGTGGCAGTGGCCTTCTAATGATTAGGCTCAAATGAATAAACTTAACAGCACATTTTGATTTGAAGTGAAGAAATGATAAATAATGATCTTCAAATGAATAAAATTAGTTTTAGTTTTCCACTTTGAATCAAGGTTCTAAGAAAGGAATAGGATCAACAGTATATTTCATATTGACACAATAAAAAGGAAGCAATAATCTTCAAATCATTAGGATTATAAATATATTTCAAATTGAGGCAAATAATAGTCCTCTGATGATTAAGATCAGTAATTTATTTCAGTTTTGGGGAGCAGGGAATAGGTTTGCTATGGTCTTAATGATTAGTCTCAGCAGGAAATTTCAATTTGATGTGAAAATCTGTTAAATAATAATGTTCAAATTATTAGGATTTGCAGTGTACTTCATTTTGATACCAAAACATGGAATAATTATTAGGATCTGCTCTGTGACAAGGGAAAGGAAAGCATCATATAGTATCACTCCGATGTATCCATTACAGCCAAAAAACAACCACAACTAAGCAGATAAATAAATATAAAGAAATTTAAACAAAAAGGCAAATAACTTGACCATTAAAATGAAGCCTCAGAAAAGAATGGCAATTTATACAAAATTGTGTACAATGTTTCTCTAAAGAAACTCTCATAACTAGATAATATATAAGAAGAGAAAAATTCAATTTTTTATGTAAGGAAAATAAAACATAAAAAATGTTTTATATTGTTCATATTTTTCACTTTCTTTTATTAATTTAAAGAAATGTTTCAGTACATTTTAGCAACTTTATTTGTAATAGGTCAGACATGAAATAAAAACCAAACAATTTGTATCCAAGAATGTTTTGATTAGAATGTTATTAGACATGAGCCTCTAAGAGTTAACAATATATGGTTATATATAAACGATAGTAACAGTGAAATAATCAATAATATTGAGATTAATTAGCTTAAGGAAAAGAATATAATTTGATACAAAATCTGAAAATCATATATCAACAATGATCCACGAATCTTTCTAATTTGGGGCCAGTCTTCATTTAATTTATTGCTGCTTTTGATTACAACATTCTATATTAAAAACAAATCTGTTACAAATAAGTAATGCAAATACATCTTGCAATTCAAATACTTTTTTAAAAATTATTTATGAATATCTACGCTCACAATAAAAAAGAACACTAACTCCATAATTAGTGTGCTGCAAAAACAGAATTATTTCCCTTTTATTATCGAATCATTCGTAATTTGTAGGAAGCGTTTAAAAATTCTTATAAAAAGAAAACACTTGATCCAACTGAAACAAGCTAAAAAAAAACATTGAAGAACAAATTTAAAAACATGCCAAATAAAAGAAACTAAGAAACCTAGTTACTTGCAATGATACTTTGGTAGGTTTACCATAACTTCAAACTGAGGCAGTCCTGATCATACAAGGTTATAAGGTAAGGCTATTCTTAAGGATATTAATTATGAATATAGGCTATTTTAAATCTCCTTTTAGATATGAACATATAAAATCAGAAATGAATAAATAAAAAAAACATTGCGCTAAATTTAAAATGATATTAACCTCATTAAACTTTAGATCTTAAAGAAGAGAGATTGAAGGACTAACTTTTTAAAAATGTAATAAAAAATGATAATTAAACCTAGAGTAAACCAAATTTTAAATTGCTTACAATTTACATTTTCCTATTAATAAGTGATTTTTAATCTTTAACTCTTTGAGCCCTGCATTCCTGAACAATTTTAACCCTTCTGCCTGATCTCCTGAGTCAAAATTCACAAATAACTGGTATGTAATGTTTCATGGTAGATATAAAAATAGTTACAAGTGTTTACCCACCGTTCAACCAATAGCTGGGCATTAAGTCATTTTTTCTACCACTGTTCAATGGGTGACTAAGCATTATGTCATTTTTCTCTACCACCAGTAAAGCAGTGGTCAGGGCTCAAAGTATTAAATCAGAAAAAAATGGAGGAAAAGTCATTTCATGCATCCTTATGGCTCTTTCCATGATTGTATGCTAAGAATAACTAGCTTTTTCCCTGAACAAAACGTATGTCCAATAAATTAAATCAGGTCATGTGATAAAATAGAGAAAGTTACTCTACCTTTCTAGTCAAATACCTATGCATCATGTTCAGACACATAAATCCTTCAGTGAAATATATAGACAATCTAGAGTGTTGCTCTTCATATAATACTGAGACTTGTGGGTAATATCAAGTTTTGTCATTTTTGGTTATCCATAAGTCAGAAGTATCATGAGACACTTATGGGTAGGAAAAGGTAAAAAAAAAACATTTACTTGCTCTTTGAACTGAGTTGTCTGATGACAGGCCCCAATGTAAACAAATGTATTTTAAGTAAAAGTAATATTTCTTCAAAATCCAGTTAAGTAATCATGAAAGTGACAAATTTTTGTAAGATATTTTATTAAAACCTTAAATATTTCTGCTAGCAGCCATCATATATGATCAAAGTAATTTTGGATGACAAAAATTAAAATGACATGTATAGTTAAAAAATAACACCAGCTATGCAGGTGTTAAATTATTTTTAACACCTGCATAGTTGAAAATAATTTTTACACTTGCTATGCAAAACTAATTTTATACTTCTTCAATTAAAATTAAAACTTCAAAGAAGATTTTATACTTTTGCAATACATTTTGATAATCTTTATAGAAAAAGTTCTAAATCTTGCTTAATACACAAAAGTAATTTTGCTTTTTATATCATTTTTAGATCTATTTTGAAGTTATGTATGCAAAAATATGAATGATGAATACAGTTTGCATTGGCAGATATAAACAAAAACAGTTAATATGTTATATATTACAAAGTAACAATAAAAAATGAATAATATTTTTTTCAAAATTATGTAATGTAAGCATTAAATTGAGTAATATTTGTTGAATCTTATGTCTACTTTATTTCTGGAAAGTTTTCAATAACAGAATTTAAATTTTTCTATTAGTAGACATCAAACAATTGTAAGAGAAAGAAAAAACGTAACATAACTCAGGATAAATTATTAAATGCATATCTTAAAAGTAGAAAAAATAAAAGCAATTAATTTTCATATAAATGAGTAGCATATGTCACTTATTTTATCACTATGTGAAGGTGCTGAAAAGCAATTAGGCTGATGACCAAAAAAACGTTTCCCAAAAAAGAAATGTGATGCTTCGTCATTTGGTTAGATTTCAGCACCCCCTTGCATAAATTAAATGTTACTTTTATTGTTAACATATGCATTATTAAAATACTAAAATAGTACCCAAGAAAAATGACAGGAATATTTATATATAAATTGGTATTGCTGTCTAAAATCTGTGTGCAGTATCTATGTATACTGTGAAAAGTGTTAAACACACAAATATATATATATTTGTTTATTTAAGCAGTAAATTCTCTTTTAGGCATGTCTGATTAAATAAATTACAGACATTATGTCTGCTTATTTTTAACATAATCTGTTCATACTCACGAATAACTTTCCATGTATTGCAATTAAACGATGTGAGAATTGTACTATAACTGTGAAAATCACTTTTATTTCCCAGGTACTTTTGATCTTCTTCCAAGATCATCTTCAGGGGTGCAAGTAGTAATACAAAACTGTGTGTTGTTCAGGGATGCAAGTAATAATACAAAACTGTGTATTGCTATCCATTACTATAATTTTTGCTTTTTGCTTTTAAATACAATAGTTGACAGTCATGCTTAGCATTCATTAGAATGTGAAAAAATTATCCACTATGGAATTTTTTCTTCTATGTTGTAATGTTATGGTCATGCACACATTAAAGCGAAGGAACAGTTTTTCACATTAAAGTGTGAAAAACTGTTCCTTCGTTTTAATTTGTATTATTATTTGCACCCCTAAACAACACACAGTTTTGTATTACTACTTGCACTCCTGAAGATGATCTCAGAAGAAGATCAAAAGTACTTGGGAAATAAAAGCGATTTTCACAGTTATAGTACATTTCTCACATCATCTAATTGCAATAGACAGAAAGTTATTTGTGAGTATGAATGGATTATGTTAAAAATAATATCAATGGTTCCATATAGTGACTTTTTAGAATAAACATTAACTTTATTACTTAATTTATTATTAGACGTACAAATTTATGAAGTATATATTCAGAATGTACATGCATTGTTATAAAAATGTGCAAATCCACCTTGTGAATATGAAGATAAAATAATTCTAACACATGGAACCTTACTGTCTGCACACCCATTTTCCTGTAGCATCATTAACTTATAACTTTCTGAGTTTGTTAACAATACACAGCATTTCACTTTTTTTGTTTTAATCATAATATAAACATCATCAACAAGGAACCAAAATATAAGCATTGAATTTACTATTAGACTACCATCAACAACAAATAAATAATATTCATCTAACATTAGAATATGGAAGTACATACCAAGGCAATTTCTGATAGCAATACTCATATGTGCAGAAGATCTGGTAAGTGTTGATAAATGTTTGAACGAGATTACTGACTTTTGAAAAGTATTCTTTTGTATTACTTTTGAAAAAATATCAATAACTATTTTGTTTTAGATATACTCCATCTTTGATGGAATAGAAAGTTACTAATGAAGGAAAAGTAATTGAAGATATGGGCAAAATGTTTTTATTGGTTTTTTAGACATTCAAGTCTTATTCAATATTATAAAGTAAAATCAATCCGAGTTCTTGACAAGGAAGTATAATTACAAGGTGATTTGTTAACAAAGGTGGTTGCATTTAATTGCAGATATCCTGAGATCTTCAAGCATAACCAACTACTAACAGTAATAAAAATTATGAACAACTTTGTTAGATGGCATTGAAATTGTCACTTTTTGATCTTCCATAAATTAAACAGGAAAATTTTGTATAGTATTACAATAAAAAATATCAAAAATAATTTGTGTGTGTAAAGTCCATTATGTGTGTTTTTAACAATTCTTGAATGTCTTAAAATACAAATAGTGCATTCTTGTATATCTCTTATTTGCTTGATCTCTCATCAAAGGTGAAATAAATATTTTTGTGTTTGGTTTTTCGTTTTTGTTTTTGTTTTTTGCTGAGATGTGGATAGTTTTTAGAATATATTATATCTGAGCATATAAAGCAAAAACATTGTCTATTACCTTATTTATAACCATTTGTTCTGGCAGACTTGAATGTTTTATTCCATCTACAAGGAAATATAACAAGAATAAAAACAAACACATTATTCTTGCATTTAGAGTTTTTAACTATAAAATAGAACAGTAACTTGTCATTGTAAGCTAAAAATAACCCAAATATTTTATGGGAAAAATTAAAACTATTACAGATTTTCTTTTTTTATATTATTTTTAATGACTCAAGATTCATTTTTTTAAAAATAAATAAAAATTAATAGATTCCCAAACATGTCTGTGTATGAATGTAGAGTTTTAAAAATGAATAAAAAGGTTGTAATCTGATTAAATGTCATTTTCACCCCCTTTCCCAATAATATATAATTTTGATTCTAAATTTTGTAATTCTTTGATCTGTAATATTAAAAGTAAGATGAATTTTAAGGGGAAGTGCATATATTTTTCACAGAGTACAAACTTCTTTCTGTTTGTGGGTGAGGATTTCAGATTGATTTCTGTATCTTTACCAACCATATTTTCTATTTGTAACTTTTTATTTGCTTTCAAGAAATGGAAGGGAACAAAAAATCAAAATGATAATTTTAACTTTGAATAAATGAAATGAAATAAAATTAATATTCTTTAAATGAAAAAAGAATGAGTAGCATCCTTTTGGGTTTTTGTTTTGTTTTGTTTTGTTTGTGTCTATGATGTCCCACCCACAGTGACCTTCTGACCTGCTATCGAAATGGGTTTTTCTGGCTAACACACGTGACATAAGTAAAGGTTTCTACTAGTTTCAGCTTCCTATCACCGAGCCATGATCAAGAGGAATGAAGAAATTATTGCCGACAGCAGTCTTTATGGGAAAATAATGGACTACCCAGATCTAGGTATGCTGTACTGAAAACTCCTAGATGTGGCAAGTTGCAAAGATCAACTCAGTAGAACGAGTCTTGTCCTTTTCATGCAACATGTCGCAAGTTCTTCCTTAAACCTTCTCCAGTTTTATTAGAGTTTGAATGAAGGAAATAAAGAAAAACTAATCATTGCACCTTTGGTTTGTTTCTTATAAAGTCCAAATTTCATCATCATCTTTTCATTAACAAATTAACCCAATTAACAATAATTTATTTTCATCTAATAGATTTACATTCAATTGGTAGAGATAAAAATTTATATAAGATTTTAATTTTATATTAAAATTAAGTTTTAAAACATTAGCAAAAGTTGACAAAAAACCCTTTAATTTTCACAGTAAAAATTATGTTTAGTGATCGTTAAATAAAAAAATTCACCGCCATATTGATAGTATAGAATTTTTCAAGTTATTTGATCTAACACTTACACTTCATTTTCTTTTAGATATGAAATGATTAAAAAAAATTATATATCAAAATGAGAAGGCTGATAATCAGACCTCTTCAAATAGATTATTTTTCTCTTCCAAAAATAAAATAGATTGAGTATAAATAGACTGTATACTGCAAAATACAAAGAAACAAATAGAATAAGAATGCTGGATAGAAATGATTTTAATCCCAATTGGTTTAATGTATGGCTATTGTTTGTTCTGAAACAATGTTGCCACAATAACGATGGGCAAATTCCTTTACTCATTCAATCTTCTTGCAACACCATTCCAGTCAAAATAACAATTATTTATAAGTGTCCATTGAAAAAAATGAACAATTAAAAAATAATGACTATTTTTATTGCACAACTCAACCAAGAAAATACTTTTTAAAATATTCTTGTGTATTTCTGAAAAGACTAGATTTGAGATTCAAACAGTATTAAGTTCAGTTATAAATGAGAAATGATTATTACACAAGAAAATACTGCAGAGCTTTTAATTTAATCCTAACTTACAATGAAAATGTGTTAATCTGAAGATGATCAGATATCAGAATGAGGAAATTAATGGAAAATTTAAAACAAAAGATGAGCTTAACAATCCCAATAACTCCTTTCCATGTTATTTTGATGAATTGATAATTGAAAGATAGAAATTTATGGACAGAACTCTATATGAAACATTTATCCATGAAAGTAAAAATCTTAAACCAGTGTGAGAGATTCATATAACATGATTAAGAAAATGGTTAAACAAAAATGTATAAATTTCTTTGTGCTTTAACTTTTTCTAAATATTATAACAACATAGAAAATTATTCTTGCATGTAAAATTGACATAAATTAAAACTATATTTAGAAACAGTAAAATAAGATTTTAAGTTTTGGGGCCCTCAAAGAATTCAGAAATCTTTTTGTTTGCTATTTGTTTATTATCTCTGGGTTGTTTTCTGTTTTAAAACTAAGTGTATAATTTCTCACTCTATCTAGTTAATATGAATAATTTGCATTTATTTATCATGAATGACTTGCATTAAATATCAGCATTTGTTTTATGCATGAGAATGGATGTTTTCCATATACACAATAACTGCAAGGACTTTAGTTTCAAACTCTGTGGCTTTTGTATATTTCTCTCTGTGTGTGTGTGTGTGTGTGTGTGTGTGTGTGTGTGTGTGTGTGTGTGTACAAATATTAATGTGCAAATAAATGTCTATAATAAATACAAAATTTGTTTGATTTTCTATGAACAATTTTGAAAATTCAGTAAAATTTGCTATTTACAATTGAAAAACAACCTAAAATATTTAATATTTTATCTTAAACTAAATTACATTTATTTTTTATCATGTAAGACTCTAAAGGTCATAATTATTTCATTGTGCAACAAAAATATTTTGTCTTTTGTAAAATTTCTAAAAGTAATGAGAACATCAAAAATACAGGAAAGTTTATTAAATACTTGTTTCTGATCTTATTAAGTATCATTATCATTGATACAAGTAATTTAAGATTTGCAACATTAATTTTTACTAATTTTAATACAAATGCATTGTTTTGTTGAAAATCACAAAATTATTAAAGACTATTTATGATTGATAATTTTATTTTCTGAAGGTCCAGTGTATATCTGCTTTTTATATCATGTGTATTGTAACTATCATCAATTTGATTCTGATGGAAGATTATATCTCTAGGTCAATAGTTTGATATTTTATCACAAAACTAAATCAAAATTGCTGATTAAAGATAGATTAACCAGAAAACAAGTTTCATTTTTTGGCTCTGAAATGTTTAATGCATGACTGTTCATAAGGAATTGAAAAGCTCCAAAGTAATTATCTGAAAAGTGGACACAACCATTTTCATCATCTGTAAAATATTTTACAATAATAATTCTCCTATTTACTATCATGAACAGTCAATATTATCTCAGATGAGATAACTAATTTTTAATATCCTATATTTAAGATTTGTCACCTAAAAAGATTATGAAGCTAATTGTCTTTAATTGACAATATTTCTATCATTTTTTTTTCAGGCACAGCAACATCTCCAGCAGCTATCAATGGTGCTCCAAACATGCTCTCTCCAACAGTTACAAGTTTCCCTGTTCCTCAAGCCAACAGCCAAGCCCCAGAAGTATATGCTAATGGTATTCCACATTATCCAGGTATATTTACATATTCTCCCAAATTAAAGAGCAGTTATCAGTTAGTTTTTTTTTTCTGTTGAGAATTTTCCATTCAGAGATTGTTTCTCATCTTATTTAACAATATGGCTTTGATTTTCTTCAGCTCAAGCAGTTGCTAATGGTGACCCACTCCAGGCCTATGCAGTACAGCCTTATGCAGGAATTGGTAAGTAAATAAAAATATGCTATTCAAGGTTTTTAGTTTCTATCTTGACACAAACACAAATTTTAAAATTATTTACCTCAAAATCAATTCATAATCATATTTATTTGCAATACTTGAAAATTATGCTAGTGAAATACTGATATAAAAATAACCAATTTTCATCTCTAAAATTTTTTTTTTATTCATCTGAATTTTCTGTTTCCTTAATAACCGAATAACAATTGGAAAGTATTTTAGAGTTAGAATGCTTATTCTTTATGACTTAAACTATCATTTTGTATTCAGGTCAATCAATTTTTATATTCACTGTGTTGTGATATTATTAACAAGTAGTAATATTTAGTCCTGAGTTTTAAATTCATTTAAAAAAATGAAAAGCTAATAAATAAATAGTGTTTAATATTTTTGTTGTAAATTCTCAAGAACAAAAATGTATAAATCATTTTATCATGTGTTTAGACTTTATTCTAATTCTAATCATTGCTTTGTACAGCAATAAACATTGCCAAAGAGTGAAGGTAATTAAAATGACAGTGTCATGGGAAAAACTGTCCTTTTGACATTACGTCTTATTGTGGGCACGTTTATCCATGTTTACCAAATATACATTGAAAATAATTTTAAAGTCTCCAATATCCTTATTATTTCATACATAATAAAATAAAAGCATATAAAATCTACAGCAGTAAAAAAGATAATAATAATAATAATAATAAATTTGCTAAAAATAAACACATTGTGTTTATTAGCAACTCCTTAACATCTACTATTCAAAATAATTTATCCATTCTTAATGTGTGTGTGTGTGTGTGTGTGCGTGCGTGCGTGCGTGCACCACGCATAAGGTGTATTTCAGCAGGAACAATTCTTTCAAACATGTTTGGTTAAATAATATTGACCAGTTCTGCCTATTATTAAATTTTTCAAATTTCCAAATTAATTGATTTATGTTATTGGTAAATTTGCCAAATTTCATATTTATTTTTATATATCAAATGTGCTCACCATTAAAATGTTTATAGTAATATATATATATATATATATATATATATATATATATATATATATATATATATATATTGTGTATATTTCGGCAGCAATTTTTCATTAATGCATGTTTCATTAAATAATATAGACAAGTTTTGTCTATTTATTTTAAGTAAGTTCCTTTCATATTGTCTGATAATCTTAATCACATTGTCGTTGAAATACTTCTCGTTTTTGACTCTCACATGATCATGTGTGACATCACGAGCTATGATGCGTTTTTCGCTTCCTTGGCTCATAAATAAGAGTTTGTCATTACTTTGAGCTTATTCAAACAGCAAGGGCGGGCCATTATTCTGGTTTTGTATATGTGTTGTTTGATTTATTAAAATTGTCATCTTTGATAATGGCTTATGTAAGCCGAAAGCTTAGATTGGATTCAAACATGTGTCAATATGGCGTTTTCCTTTCGTCTTTCAACGATAATGTGATTAAGCTTATCAGACAATACGAAAGGAACTTACTTAAAATAAATAGACAAAACTTGTCTATATTATTTAATGAAACATGCATTAATATATATATATATATATATATATATATATATATAATTGATTCCTATGTCCACACTGTCTATATCAATAAATAAGCTATCTCCAATATTGAGCAGTGTTCCATAAATATAGGAAATTTTAAATGATATATATATACAATAACAAAGATTGCTAATGCCTAACAAAACACATCGACCAGAGGTTAACATATCTAAAAGCAAACAGATTTCTGTAAATAAAGTGCTTAATATTCAAAAATAGAACAACAATAGTTAATAGATAAATGTCTTTCATACATACACACAAAGATATATATATATATATATATATATATATATATATATATATATATATTATAATAAAAAAGAAAGAACAGTAAGATATATAATCCAGTATTCTTATTAATATTTTTATTTTTATTTTTACAAAACGGTGCTCAATGTAAATTTACAGAGCATAAATATTATAAATTAACTGATTTAAAATATGGTTTCTTCACTCCACAGGAATTACCATGTTTCAAAAACCGAAGCTAAAAACTTCAGATTTAATTATATAATTAAATTAAAAGCATTAGTTCTGTTTCATCTTCAAGTGAATTTTGGATTAACTTATTTTTAAATTTACTGAGTTATAAATGCACATACAATTCATAATTTTTTGTTTCCAAGGATACAGAAAAATCCAATCATTTAGACAGGGGTGGTAGCGTGTTCATTTTTATTAACTATTATTGTATCAATTATGAGTTACGTTTGAAAAAGAGGTTAAGTCTAGGGATGGTAGGGGGTGCATTTTTCAACGAATTTTGACATCCGTTCAACGCATGTCATCTGTTTTTTTTTTATCAACAACAAAAAGTTTTTCGGTATATTTTTCCATTAAATTCGTACTTGTATACTTAAAGATTCTTTCTAAAAGCGGTGTTTGGGTTAAAATACTAATAGACTATATTTCTTTTTAAATCAAATAAATGTAATAGAATTACTTAAATTATTTAAAAACTATTATTACATATCAAATATAAGTATGTATATTACCAGTTCCCATTTTTTTATTTTTTTATTTTATTTTTAAATATTATTTAAGGAAAATTTTTGATAATGTCAGCAAAGAATAGCTATTTCATTTCTTTGATTCAGTAAATTTTTATTTTTTATAAACTTAGTAATATATAGTTTCTCATGTATGCACAAAGGACATGGGTCATTTAATGACCTACATATTCTAGTTTTTCTTATTAATTTCCATTTTACTATAGGTGTTTTATTGGCATATATATATATGTGTGTGTGTGTGTGTATGTGTGTATATACATACATATATATGTGTGTGTGTTTGTGATAGAGCACTATAATTTCACAAGCAAAATAAAGTCAAACTCTAAATGAAATATCATAAGATAAAAAATAGAAATAATTGCAATACTATATAACAAATAATAAAATCAAATACCTATTTTTATTGCTGTTTCACCTGTTCATAATTTGATTTTACTTTAATTCTAGCTGCTTACCCTGCTGCCTATGGCCAATTCCAACAAGCATTAGCCCAGCATGCTACAATCCTTCCCACAGCACAAAAAGAAGGTAAGGCATATGGTTCAATCCTATCCTATCCTATCATTTAGCCATTTTCTTTCAAAACTATAAAATCTTCAATAAATCAAAATTTAATACAATTTGATTTTCTCAATAATTGAACAGTTAAAAATGTTAAAATAATTATAAATCAATTTGCTATTTTATTAAAGAAAGTAGAATAATTTAGGTTTTTCCACAACAAATTTTGATGTGTTTCATCATGAAATTAGGTTAAAACCAGTGAAATGTTTGTATATCCATGACATATGGATATTAGATATTAAAATCAATCAATTTTATATATTATCAATTTAATTTTGATGTCAGAATTCAAATCTGAAGTCACAGATTTCTTCACTTACCAATAAATTCAAATAAGTTATATGAAATTTCATTGAGCAATTATAAAGATGATTTAGTCTTTATTGCATGGAAACAATTCAGTTTTAGTTGCATATTTCAAATTATTAAACAGTTTTGGTGAAAGTCTCTTACAATTAAAATAGAAGAATAATATACTTATGACTATTTAAAATAAGAACCAAACAATGTTTCAGTTGAATTATAGAATCTTTTTGTGTCTCATATTCATAGGACCTGAGGGCTGCAATCTATTCATCTACCATTTGCCACAGGAATTTGGAGATGCTGAACTCGCTCAGATGTTCATGCCTTTTGGAAATGTAATCAGTGCCAAAGTCTATGTTGACCGAGCAACAAATCAAAGTAAATGTTTCGGTAAGTAAAGCAATATTTTTGGTCTTTTATAGACTTGTTTAGTAACTTCCATTTTATTTCTATTAGAATTAAAATTAGAATCAATTGTGTCCTAAATTCTGTTACATTTTTAGTATTTGTGTTAAAACTTATTATTTTTTTTAAATTGATATATTTCAAACTTTTCATTTTTAAATTTTATTTTTATTAGCTAAATATGTTTGTTATTATTTTTCCTTTAACATTCACACAGAAGAGATACAGTAGGGAAACATCTAATATCTAACTCTATGGTTAAATTCATTATCTTTTTTTCCTTCATAATAAGGAATTTAGTTAGTGTTATTTAAAATGAAAATCTACAGTGTAGTTTTTATTTAATTTTTTAATACAGGATTGAATAAATTATTTCTGTAGATCAAAACTGGAACCAACCAATCTGAAATTTGATTATTCAATAAAAAATGTTAAATAATTAGACCTTAATTGGTACTGAGAGTTAATTTATTCAAATTGTTTTTGTTCCAAGTTCACATTTCTCAGTGAACCTATTGGTAGGCTGAACTATATTTACTGTTTGTGAAAAATGCCATGTTATCTAACCATGATCCAAGGACATCTCCAGTGATCTAAAAGAATAAATTCCATGTTATAACAACAATTACTTTTTAATAAAACTTTGGATTATTATATTTACTAAGCTTACCTGTCTAACATGAAGCCAAATGTGAAAAACATGGAGGTAGGAAGATTATTAAAATTATTAATTCAGAGAAAACTATGTCTCTAACAATTTAAGAAAATAAAGCAAATAACTGGATTTGTTCATTATGGAAAATTTAAATTAAGTAAAAGTAAATAGCACTTAAAAAATCTAAAAGTAGATAGCACTTGAAATTCTTTATTAGTTTTACTTGAGTTCCATTTCAATCAGAGCTGCCTTTTTGGTTCCATTTATACCAAATTTTATTTTTCATATTACTTCATTCACATTACTTCTGTTACAGTATCAGTTCAGTTTTTGTGAAAAACAAGTTTTGAGCATCTATTTTGTAAATTTTATAAATTATTTTTTTCAAGAATTTAGTCTGTTTAACTGAAGATATTGTTGTAATTCTAATTTAAATATACAAGACTTTGATGTGTAAACATATTAAATTATTAATAAATGAATAATTTATTGTAGATTATGTTTTCACTTTATCTCTTACTGCATAATTCTAAGAGTCTATGTATGCATGAATATATATGAGATTGCATATAAAGTAATTTCTTTTTCAAATGCAAAAGAATTTCATTTTTTCATCATCATCATTATTTAGTTTTGATTATTTTTAGTTGATAATATATTGAGTTATTTCTTGAGTTTACAATGCAACTGATTGCCACCTCTTCAAGTTTCTTATAACCTTATTTACCAATGTTATCTTTATTTCCCATAAAACCAAACTATTAACACCTATTCAGTTGCCTATATAGTTTAAGAAATAAGTCAATATAATCAAGATGAATATTGTTGAAATTATCCAATAATTCAATACTTTTTTCCAGCATGTTTCCACTTTTATCACTTATTCACTGCCAATTTTTGTATGTATGTACATACATGTGTGTCTGTGTGTATGTATGTATATTTATATAAGCACACACACACACACACACACACACACATATATATTTAAAAGTGGAAATTGAAAAAAAGAAGGACTGAAAAATCTTTTTATTTTAAACTTAGGTGTCAGCTGCATCAACTAACTAAAAAGCCTAATTGCTTGCTTGCTTTTTAGTTTCTATCTGTTGTGAATTTTATTGTTGAGTGAAATAATTCCTTCATCCAGTCTATGTGGTGTTTATGCACTTATAATTATTGTTTGCTTGTGTTGGAATTGCCCAGTGTTGTTTAGAAAAATCTTCTATGCTTTGTATATTTTAACTGGAGCACAAGTCACCTAACATGGAGACATTGGTAGAAAAGTATTTTCTGATGAAGAGAGAATTAAATGAAAAAAAAGGAAAAATATTCATTTTTAACAGGCCCTGAGGTTTATAAGCAATTTTTTAATTCATTTGTTAATGAAAAAAATATAGCAAAAACCAACTCATTAACTGTATTGAAACTAAACCCATCCTGTAAAAGAAAAAAATGTCTTCCTTATACCACTTGAATGCTAAGCATTTCAAAGTTTCCTATTAGCATGCAATCTAACCGCATCTTTTTAGTTGTGTTACTTTCTCTTTATCAATTGATTGGAGACAAGTTCTTTCTTGTGCCACTGACACTTACCTTTCCATCAACTTGTTGGATTAAGCTGAGCAAAGTGAATCTTCCCGAAGAGGAAAAAAACACCTACTTGGATTCAGTTATTGTCTTTTTCCTTGTGCTTTCCAACTTTTATGAGAAAAAAGTCCAAAGAAGCAACCTCATTAAAAGTGGCAATAGCATACAAGTTATTTAACCAGCTCCACAAAGAAACAATTTGTGTCAGTCAGCAACTAACCTCTCATTTCTTAATATAAAACAGATATTTTGCAGATTTTTTTCATGAAATCACTAAATTATCTTTTAGATTTTTATATGTAAAATCAATCTCTGTGAAATCAATTACATGATGAGTATAAGTGTATTTATCATTTCATATATATATATATATATATATATATATATATATATATATATATATATATATATGCATGTGTGTACAGTTATTTATATAGACAAATAAACATTTGCATATATGTTTATGTATATTATTCCTAAACCAAAAATGAAAGCAATTTTTGTTTTATATAAAAATACTTATGTTTCTCTTGTATCTCTCTGCACACAAATATGTATCTACATAATCAGTTATGTATGCACATTCATATTTGTGTACTTATGTTGACTTAAGGTAACTTAAGGCAATTTTTCTTATTAATGCACAAGTGCAGACAAACACTACTATTCCGCATTTTTAAGCAATAATTACAAGTCAAAGTCAGATTGTGATCGTCCTGTCATTGCAGGCGCTTCTTCTTCTTTAACACAAATGCTCAACGTGGAAAAAGCTGCAGTCCCAAGACAAATTCTTGAAAAAAGAATGTTAATGACATAATTTATTCATTCATTCTGATGGTTTTAGTTCTAAGTTCAAAGCAGGTAAATATCTTAAAGTTCATTAAAATTTGGTGCGTAGTTAAATATATTTTGATTTTTAAGTAATCAAAAATCAAAAAACTGCACCACTTTTTCTAAAAAGAACTTTAGCCTTTTCTCTTGATATTATAAAGGCTCATTATAAAGTCTTTAACTTAATATTTATCAAATCTCAGTTTTCTACTAATTTTAAATGCTAAAAGGATGATTAAAAAAATCTAGTATCAACTAAATTTACAATTTTTATTCTTCCTACTTTTAACTCAAAATACATTTAATACAAAATTTAGTAATTCACAAGTAACTTCTATGTTATTAATCAAGTTAAAGTTTTAACAATTCAAAAGCAAGTTAATCAGAATAAAGTCCCTGCATATTCACTGTGTGGAATTTAATTTCAAAGATACTGTAAACAATGAATTTAGATTTCACAACTAGAATCAATTCATGACATAAATACTTAAGTGACAAGTCATTTACTGTACAAATATCAATTAATTGAAAGAAAATGAAAATATTCATCAGCAAAATTCTTCAGTCAAAATTTTATTCAGCTTATTTTAACAGATAATGTCATTGATGGAAAATTCAAATATTAAGTATAGATTTAAATATCCTACTTAACCATCTTTGTACATCTTAAATTATATTTTAAAAAATAGCACAAGTCATAACTTCATTTCTTTAATTGATTTTTATGACTTACCCTTACATTATAAAAATAGTATTAAAAAATGACCAAATTTTCAAAATGTTCATTTAGAAAAAATTAATGTTGCTTCAACTCATAAAAAAGAATTATTAAAACTCAGCTTTTAATGGGTGCTGAATAAGCTGTGAATAAATTCCAGCTTTTAAATAGCAGCTTTGTACTTCTCAAGAATAAAATCCTATCCCTACACACAAGCCACCAATCTGCCGCTGGGTGGCATGACACTAGCATTTACTGCTGTCAGACCACTGGGGTTTACTGCTGTCAGACCACCAGCGTGTTCCTCTCAGCAATGTTACCACTGGCGGTCCGCTACAGGCCCACTGGTGGATGCCACCAGAGAACTGCTCACATTGTTGTCAGCATCCCCCGCCAGTAGGCCACTTGCAGTTTGTGTTTAGGGATGCAAACTACAAAACAAGCTACAAAGTTATGGTTAAATGCTATGAGATTCACATCAATTTTTCAAATACCATCTCTAATTTCAAATCAGTTCAATCATTTCTATGTTTTACTTAGGTTCTATAGGTTTTTTATTGGAATCTGATTAATAAAAACAAAATGCTTTGAATCTAAAAACCATCAACTGAATGAATACATAGGTGTAGGAGTACTGAATTTTTATTTTTCTGTTTCTTCCTTCTTTTTTAACCCCTTCCATCAATTTTCCATTTTGTTTCCAATGGACTTGCCCATTTCACAAAAATAAGTTCTCCCTTCAAAAGGCTTTGACAAAAAAGCTGAACAAGGAAGAGTAAAGTTAGAAACTGAGAGGAAAGGGATTAACGCAAGCGTGTGGGATGAGACAAGGGTCTTTCGGTCGGCTAGTTGAACTTGTTTTTGTTTTCTGCCATCAGGTTTTGTTAGCTTTGACAATCCGGCGAGTGCCCAGGCTGCTATACAAGCCATGAATGGATTTCAAATTGGAATGAAGCGCCTGAAGGTACAGTTGAAGCGTCCAAAAGATGCCAATCGCCCCTATTAGAACGACTTCTTATCAAATTAGAAATGGTAAGTAAGGGTTAAAAGTTATTTACAAAAACTAAAACTATGCTCCTTGCTTCAAAAAAATGAGAAAAAAGAAAAAGAGCAGCCCTATGTAAAATATACGTTTCAGAAAATTCATTACCGACACGGTTCAAAGGAAGACAACTCCTTGTTTAGTAAGGAGACAAGTTTTTAAAATAGTTTTCGATTACCTCCCTTGAATGACTGGCCTTTTTTTTTACCTTAATGAGAGAGCGCGAGAGAGTGCAAAATCAAAGGGAAGTAACTCCAGTATCGCTCAAATTTCGAATTTGAGTTTTATTTGGTAAGATGCGCTTAAATGCATATTTGTGACCTTAGAGTTTTTTTTGCAAGTTTTTTTTTTTTTTAATGAAGCCACAAAATCGAACTTTATATATTTTGAATTTTTTCTGTGAAACTGATCTGAATTTTTCCAAATATTTTTAATAGTGCTTAAAAATCAAGATTTTTATGACCTTTGTAAGTTAACCTTCACTTGTCAAAAATATCTTTCAAAGCACTGCATTAATTTTCCAAATTATTAAACCAAAGATAAATGTATAAGTCATCTGACTTTAAAAGAAATTTCAAAGATATAATTTTCTATTTTTGTGTCATTTTTTTGCAAACAAGAAACTTTTAACTTTATCATTGTTATCTGATAAATACCAAGATAGATTCTACAGAGATGGAAGAAGAAAGAGGAAAATGCAACAAAAATAAGATAGCACCAGGTGGAGTGTTTACGTAATTTTTTTTGTTTTTTAACTTTCCATATTTTAATTTGTCCTTCACAAAATATAAGTGTTAAGCATAAATTATATCAAATTATTACAGTTATGTAAGTAAAAGAACAATATTTTAATTAATTAAAACTAACTGAAAATTTGGCTGCCATAAAACTGCTAAAAATGATTTTTGAAATATACAAAGGACATAAATGTAACAGATTTATTTGTACATAAACATTTTCAGGAAACTTATTTTAATTTTCTATATTAACCGAAAATTTCAAACAAGAACAATTTCAGCTGCCTCTATTTTTAAGTCATTTAAAAAAATACTTACAAAACATAAAAATAGATATCTATTTTCAAATAGAATCAAGAACTCACTACCAAAGTCTCCAACATTTGGTACCACACACCGCATAATAGTTTATTTTTTAATTTTCTACTACAACTACTACTACAGATTAAAGAAACTTATACAAAATATAAGAGAGAAAATGAATTCCCATAGAATAAGCCAGAAATTAAGAATGTACCTCTTTTCTCCCATCATTTGTGTTTTATTTTCTTTGTCTCCCAAAGCAATTAGCAAGCAATTCCCTCCCTGGTCTTTTCTTCCTTCCTTTTTCTGCTTCAGCTATTGTAGTAGTGTAGCAGCTATTTTATGTCTGTCTCTGCTCTGCCTACCTCTTCATTTCTGAATTTTATTCACCATTCTTAATAGACGGACAAAGGACTGACATTGTCATTCAGTCTAACTTTGTTATTTTTCAAAGCTTTCTTACCTTTAGAAAGTTCTTCAACAAAGCTGTTTTATATCAGTCTAAACTGACCTTTATATCTTATTTTGGTTGACTGGTTGGCCCAATCAAGTCCTATTTTATACACTTGGCCAGCACTTAGTGTGGGTCCTCCTCCTCTATTGAAATCTCACCTCTCTAATCTTTTCACTCATGAATCACTGCCACACACTCACATAACATATAATGTGTCTCATATAGTGAAAGGATTATCCAAATCACTTTCTATATTCACAGAATTTGATGAGACTTAGAACAGTGTGTGTACTGCTCAGTGAGACGGGTGAGTGTTCAGATGTATCAGTCCATCTGTTTGTTTGTCTGTCTATATGTCTGTCTATTTATGTCTCTGTATATTTCTCTGATGTTGTCATGTGCTTCCGGAGGATGTCATTGCTGGTGGTGACAAGTCCGCATTCACATGTTGCGTGGGGTGTTAGCTATGATGTTGTAAGCTGCTCCATGGTTTCCTAACACAAAGTATTTATGATATGCTGCAGAATGCTGGCTCATCTTTCTTGCTTGTATTTATTTCTTTTTCATTAGCAAATCTGTTTATTTCCTTTAGTCTCTGTGATTATTATTTACTCACAGCAAGTTAAGTTTACATTTTCACCCATGTATTCCCAATTGTAATACAATAAACCAAAGCAATTATATCAAATTTCATCATATTTTTTTTAATTCAATTAAAATATACTTTGAAACATCTTTTAATGAGTCTTTCATAATAGGTTTCATAAAAGCTGAAAACAGTAACAAAATCTCAACAAATTGCAAATAACAGTTAAATGTTGATTCTTAAAATACACATCCTAAAGTGAACATTTTTTAATGTACTGTATTGATAAATGGGATTATTTGCTATAATTACTTGGTTATGCTAAAAATAAGTATAAATTTAAGTCAAAGTAGTTAAGCAATAATTGATGTAAATAATAGAGAGCAATGACATTAAATTTCACATTAAATAATAAAAATGTGTGTATGCACAAATTCCATTAAAAAAGAATTAAAATGCAGCATTTGCTATTCATGGAGATAGTGATTTTTAAAAATTTAGAAATTGAGTTTTATTAAAAATATAATTTAAGATATTGAAAATTATCAATATTTTAATGTATTTTTAAAAACTCTTGTTAATGATTAGTATAAATTTTTACATGAAAAATACAGTGTCCCCTTACATTTTAAACTAACTTTGTATTTTCCAAAATCCAATCTGGCCTTTCCAAAGAGCAGAACAAAGCAATATCTATATAATTCATTTAAACATGGACTTTTCTCAGTTTTCATTAGGCTGCATTTGAAGTGAAGAATCAAGACAACACAAATACTTCACATCTCTCTGCTTTTCATGACTGAAACTTGATGACATTGTTTGGCTTTGAAAGTCTAAAATTCAAATCTCATCTTGTTAACTTTTGTTTAGCCAGAATATCTGCAGTATATTGAATTTTTTTTTAATTACTACTATTACTACACTTTCACCATTCTCAATAGTAGTTCAAGTCACAGATGGTTTTTTGCTCAGACATTTGAGCAGAAATCAACTCTGCATACATGTGCAGATGTCCTGCAAAGTGCAATACTACCCAGTAATAATCTGCATACCTGTAGGTCATGTTTAGTTCTAACTGTGGTAGATAGTTGTGGTATCTTTGGTGACCGGGTCATCATGGTGTTTTTTAATCGTTGTCTTCGTGAAGTCTTATTGCAACATTGGATGTCATTATTGATTGGTTTTTGCTTGTGTCTGTGATATCTACACTAATTCAATCTATTTATTTTATTTAATTTTATCTCACTGCAGCTTTGAAAAATACTTTTGTTGCTTTTCTTCATTAATCATTTTTCACTCAGACATGGAAATATGTCCTTTTATTGTTTTGTCATTAAATGAACCTAAGTTAAATTTCAATATTATAATACATTTTTCTCTTTCACACAGAACAACCTCAATAGCATTGTCTTTTACTTTTAAGTTTTACAAAGAAAGCAAGAAATTGGCAAATATCTATAAATGCTTAACCTATACTATATTTTTTTATTATTTTAAATGTCATATTTAGTGGATACACATGCTTAAGTAGAAATCCCTGTTTTTTGAATGGTGTAAATTTATGTCTACCAGCCTGTGCATTTGAGAGTCTTAATAAAGAAAATATGCCTTTTGGTCTGCATTTCCCTTGTAGAGGAAACCATCATTAAATCTAGCATGCTTGTAAACCTCTCAGCCACAGAAGACTTTTACAGTCAAGCAAAGTTCAATGACCCTATTTAAAAAATGCACATCTCTTGTTCAGATTTCTCAAAGTCCAAATCTGCCAACATTTATTTTCATATCTAAGAGAGAAACAAAGTAATTTCTAAGGAGTTAATGGATTTTATTTATAATTCAACATTTATTACTTTAAACATTATATTTAGTGGCTACACATGTTTGAATAGACATCCCCGTATTTAAACAGGCCACTAGACATAGACTTACATTGTTTATAAAACAAGGATGTCTACTGAAATATGTGTTTCCACTAAATTTAACATTTATAGTAATAAGAAATAATGTCAGATTACAAATAAAATCCATTTATTTCTAGGAAATTACTTTATTTATAAATAAAATCCTTAGGGACTACATGCTATATTATAAGCATTTTACTAATGCAAACTTAACTTCTGTAATTTGTACAAATTTCAGCAGTATATCACACAGAAACTGAAATTTTAAAATATTTTTCAACTGTTCAACTCTGACAAGACAAAATCAGGCACACATGGAAAAGTAAAAATGAAAAGTCAGAAAGCAATAAAAATGTATATGACTGACTAGAGTATGAAGAAATTAAGATCAAAGGGTACTGAAAACAAATACAAAATTAGATGTACCTGTACATAAATCATTCATTATTACTTTAGTACAATTAAAAGTCAACATTTGTCATAACTAGCAATGGATATAGCAACTATCTTGATGTCATTAGTATGATAGTTATAGTGTAGCTAGCCCATTTATTGACTGAACTTATCTCTTTTCTATCCACTTTAATTTTGTCACTGATAAGCTACCATGTTAAATTATTTATATGGAAACAGTAAATGGAAAATTGGAGTTAAGCACTTAGTAAACATATCAATGTTCAATTAAATTAAACACTATAGTTTGAATTTTCTGCTTTTTTTCCAACTATGTCAATTTTTACTAAAAATTGTAAACTCTTATTACATAAATGACAATATACAGACACAAGTTAAAATCTACACTAAAACATTTCCTAAATATTAATATTCAATTTTATTGTCAGATTCTAAATCTATACAAAAGGCAAAAGAAGGAAGATACAATACATTTCTTTTGGAATGACAAATATATGGGGAAAACCAAAATAAAAGATGAGAACAATTTATAATTCTATAAATTATTTACATCCTTTTCTTATAAACAACAATAACCCCAAAATCCATCACTTTAGAAACATTTCATATCCTCAACAACCTGCTAAGTAATCACATTAATTTTACTGTCATAATTTATCAATGGTTGGAACTTTATATACTTCTACAATGCATTTGAAACCTTTCTGCTTTTTGGGGGGTCATAACAATCAAGGGATTAAGCAAACACAATAAAAACTTAGCAATAAACTTTTATTTTATTGTATTTGTATAAAACTAAATTGATGTTCTCTAAAAAAATTCCCTCATACACATTAACTGATAATACAAACTGAAAGCTAATGAATAAATCAAAACAAAAAAAAATATAGCAATTCTATCTTTTTTTTTTCTTTTTTTACCAGGTTGCACTATTTTCTGTTGTTTGGCTGCTTGCTCCTTTTTCATCTACTTTTTCTTTTCTTCTTCTCCTCTTCCTCCTCCTCCTCCTCCTCTTTTTCTTCTTTTTTTACATTTATCATCTAACTAATATTTCCTGCTGTGGAATGATACTGGGTCATTGTGGTGTTAGTCTTTAACCAGTTATTTGTTTGTCATTTCTTTAGTCTTTGGTAGTCACTAACTGCTCTTCAATCTTAACTGTACAGTGCCATCATTGTTTCACAAGATGTGTGCAGCAAATGATATTTTCAGTTTCTGTTTTACTTGACAAGTCGTGATTCTTTATTGCATGCACTGGTGAATTTCTTTTTTTTCCTTTAGAATAATTCCTTATGCACACACACACACACACACACACACACACACGCTGAAAGGTTCTCAGTCTGACCAAGAAGGGATTCTAGAAAATTTTGCTGTTTGGTCAGATTTTTTAAAGTGGATTAAGCTAAGAACCTTCCAGTGCTTGCCTCATATATGTCCTAAAAGGCATACATCTCTAAAAATATAAATAAAGATGCATGGACACACATTATATATGAGTGGGTGCTGAAAAATTCTTTGCTTAAATCCTGAAGAGATTCTCCTTAAAGTCCGGATGTTTGATCATTTGGCCAGATTTTGAGAAATTGGTTGGAAGAACTTTTCAACACTCCTTAGATATATATATATATATATATATATATATATATACCTTTTCATATATAAATAGAGACACACACACTCAGACACACTATATGTTGGCATGTAAGTTAACTTTTAAACATTTTTCAAAGATTTTCTCTAATGACTCATTCACTTAGACCCATTGACTCTAACAACCTGATGGAAAGGGTGCTGCCTTGTTTTGTATGTTACAGGAAGTGAGTACATTTCCAACAAATACAGACTCAAATCTGCATCAGCCAAGAATTTTAGGAGTTTACTTACATGCCAGCATATATGAGAAATAAGCTAACATATAACAACATTTTTTATATATGTGCATGCACATTTATATCCAAATACTTAATTTATATTCATGATTTTACATATGCATATTCATTATTAATAGTTATCTATATTTTTAAATATAAACATTTCACTGCATATATATATATATATATATATATATATATATATATATATATATATATATATATCCAAGTATAGGATTGGTGTATACAGAATAAATTCCAATAACCAAAAACTATTATTCTCAAAAGAGTGCTCAATACAGTGTAGAGCAAATATAATTTATTCAAAAATTATAACATAAATATGTTATGAAATCACTACAAAAATAGTCATTTTGTTTCAACACTTCTGGTGTCTTATCAAGTGATGATGTTGAATGTAGAATAAAGGGTTTTAAAAGGTTCAAATCAACCAAACACCCCTCAATAGGGGAAATGCTGTTACATAAGCTGCAGCTTATGTAACAGCATTTCCCCTATTGAAGGGTATTTGAACCTTTTAAAACCCTTTATTCTATATTCAACACCATCACTTGATAAGACACCAGAAGTGTTGAAACAAAATGACTATTTTTGTAGTGATTTCATAACATATTTATGTTATAATCTTCAAATAAATTATATATATATATATATATATATATATATATATATATATATCACTGATACATTAGTATATTTTAATGTTTTAATAGAGAAATACAAGTCCCTTACCCATAAAATTTATGTATGTTCAGACACACACACACACACACATATATATATGTTACTGTTGGTTCTTCACAAATCAGCTGCTAGTTGTAGTATTGTTTTTCACTTGATATAATTTTAATTTTCCAATTTTGTAAACCTCTTTGTTCTAATTATTGTAAAAAAAAATATCCTTTTCTTATTTTGTAATGGCTCAGTTGTTACAGCTGACATCATGAGACTGAAATATGATGGAAAATTCCTTATTTGATAACCCTACAGTAATCAATCTTATGATTCTCTATGTGTCTAAATATTTTATGCTCCTGACTTGGATGTTTTCCTCTCAGGCATTGTTATTATTTCCATCTTTTCTACAATAAATCTTGGAGTTTTAGAATGTGAAATCCCATGCTTCTCTTTCTGCTTCCACAATGTGAAATTAATTAACAGGTTTATCTGTTTATATTTATAAACTAATATCTTTATATTTTTCTGATTTATCATAATTTCTGGTGCAGGGAACATGAATGGTGACAAGGTGAAAATGGTTTCTTTGGAACATTTATCCTCAGTGAATGAAAAGACAAAAACTTGTTTTAAAGTTTACAATTAAAAGTGAATTAAAAACCAATTGGAAAGAAAATTGTATTATTGTTAAAATCTTTTAAATCTATTTTAATCATACAAGATACAGAAAAAGAGATCATGAAAGAAAGTGGCTTGATTTTGTTATTTTTGCCATTTACAACTATTTATTGTAGAATCTTTATCTTGAAATATTTAAAGCTATCAAAATTATTTTAGTTGGTGTGAAAACTATTCAAATAAAAGTATTTTTTTTAAGAGAAAAAGAAAAAACAAAATGAATTCAATGAATTGTTCTATACTTGCCACATATGAACAGTTTAAATAAAATTCTTTTTCCTGTTTTCCAAACATTTTAAACTAAAGAAGGCAGGGAAGAGCGAATGATAATTTTTTTTAGAAATGTTTGCTTAAGTAAATCTACAAGTCAGAATGATAAGTTTTTTTACAGCCAAATGTACCATAGCAAAACAAGAAATTAATACAGTGGATACAAAATTGAAGATCTAAACATACTTTGGCCAAAATAATTTATCATTGTTGATGCAAAATCTTTCAATGGAAAGAATGGATTATACTAAAATTGTTTTGTTGCAACAAATTTATATTTTAGAATCAAGTAAAAATGCATATAATTTCTAAACAAAATATAAACGACCACCATATAAACTTATTGGCATTAATAAAGAAAACTACTTAAATATTAAAAAAAAAATTGTTTCCTTTGTCATAAGCTCAGCTAACATTATCCACAACTATTTCAGCTAAACATTATGAAATTAAAAACAGGTATTAATATACATAATGCAAGTGTGTGTGTATCTATCTAATTATATGTTATTGGTTGTAAAAATAATTGTAAACATTAAAATTCAATTTTCTTTGTGTAAGTTCAGTAAACTTCATTTTTAAAGTAAAAATCAAATAAAATAGGTATTCAAAATGCTTTATATGAAATTTGCTCAGTTTTAAAATTTCTTTAAACTCAATAAAATGAATCTTGCAATTTATTCTATAATAATAATCTTTCATCAAAATAGGCTTTTCAATAAAAAATTAAACAGTTAAAGATTCATTTATGCTCTTTTTGACATTAATAACTTTTCTACTTAATTGTACAAAAAAACTTCTTTAAAAAATGTTAGCAATTTTTAAAAACTTAAATGACAAAATATACTAAACTCTGAACTAGATATTTTTCTTGAAAATATCACTCAATTTTTAATTATTTATTACCAAAATACTACTTCTTTTGATTAGTTTATTTTTCTTGCTCATCTTGTGTCATCCAAGGCAGCAAGAATTACTTGTGTTTTCTTGTTCTTATTAAGTCCTGATGCATACAAGATTGGTTGAGTGCAACGTTGTGAGTGCTGCAGAGAAAATCAAACAAAATCTCTACTGTGGACCTTTGTTTATTTTGCTTGTTTTCCTTTCCTGTTTCTATGGAAACATCTAGAGCTCTCGTCATTGCAGAGAAATGCAGACTCAGTTGCTATGGCAATGACACCATAGCTATGGTTATCAGTCTGGGAAGCTGAACTCTGAGTAAGTGGAATAAAAAAGAAAAGAAAAAAAGCAGTGGGTGGCCAGCTGTTGTTTGGATAGTTGTCATGGCAACATACTGTGCAGTTTTGGTTTCTATGTGTCTGCTTACTGAGTATCTCTTCAGTTTTTAACCATTTCAAACTTTCTTGATATGCAAAAGCATATAATATCTATTCATGTACATGCATATATAAAGAGGACTTACTAATGATGCGTGCACATACACACATCCATGTTTGAATAAATGACATGTATGCATTTATATGAATATATATTCATATGTCTAAAAAGTTTGTTTATTCACATAGAAATATATGTATACTTATTAATATATACAAGATTTTATATGTGAACACATCAAAATGCATATATGTATGAATACTCTTGTATGCATACATATTTTAATATGCATATATTAACCATATGCAAATTTGTTTTGTCTTCAGTCTTGTTTGTCATTTAAGGTTCAATTAACATTTCTAATAAAGCTTTGTTGTTATGCAGTGTCTTCTTTCCTAGTTAAATGATTGTAATACTCTAATCAGTCCAACATCTTGTGTCCATAATTTCTGTTGAGAAATATATTACTTTTCTAATATTCATACACATCAGTGACAGCTTTTTTGTGCCTTGTGTCAGTTGGATCTTGTTTTTGTCTTCATTTATTTTTTTCTTTTCTTTCAATTATCTAACATCAAATGCTTTGTCCCACAAAAATTGAAGATCATTTATTTTAACAATCAATACCACTTTTTAAAAATTATTCAGGACACAAGTTCTTATAATCATTAATTAAATTGTGATTGTTTGTGTGTGTTTTGATTGATTCTTATGCTTTGTCATGGTGTTATTCGCTTTCTTCAGCTGAGATTTGTTTCATTCTAGACATTTAAAATGAGTTATTCTCATGCACACTACCTGAAATCATTTCTGTAATAAATACAAGTTTATTTGATTGTGGAGATGATACCTGTGGCAATAAAAAAAATCGTCTTATTCAAGGGAAGCAAATCTTGTTGTATCAGTCAAAGTAGGTAAATAATAACAATTTATCTTAACTAAGATAAATTGTTATTTTTTTTTTGTCTAAAAATTTATTGATTATTATATTGCCAACATAGATTAAAATATTAGTTTGTCGGATCTGTGTTATTATATCAAAAGAAAAAAAGAAATCATTTGAACACTCTTCATTATAAGACAGATTTTGACATTTCTTAAGTATTCCAGAAATTATAAAATGATATATTTCAAATTTATTCAGAGTAATGTAATGTTCAAAATTGCCTATGTAATTAGTACAGTACAATGATTTTACTAATGTTTCTTACAAAAATACTTTGTCCTCTAAATTAATGCATATATTTTAAGAAAGACACTCAAATTTCAGATTTGCACAATTTTAATCTTTGTTTTATTGAATACTATCTCTCTCTCTTTCTCTTTCTCTCTCTCTCCATATATATATATATATATATATATATATATATATATATATAGTGTGTGTATACATTTTTTCATTATATGATTTTCTACTAACATATTTCAAGAAATCTTTATCCTCTAGTGTATATTTCCTGTATTAAGTATAGATAAAAAAGCCATTATTTTACTGAAACAAAAAAGAGTGAAAGCAGTAGCTTTATTTTCAAGTGATTGAAGTGATTGTTGCTTAAGAATGGATGATGAATTGAGTAAAGCTGAAAGTTCACCTGTCAGTATTAGAAAAATAGTAATTTATTTGGAGTATATTACGCTATATTTTGTATACATAAGACCTAGCAATTAAAGACACAAAGATCATAAGTCATCAAATCAAGACAGTGGAAAAATATTAAAAACAAATCACTGAGCCATTAGAAATACAAGCCATAATTTTCAGAAAAACTTTAAACTCTAGCTTTAAATATTTTCAATAAAAAGAATTTTTAACTAAATTAAAATAAATTTCATATTTATGAAATTATTTCTTCAATTTCCAGATTCATCCTTATTACTGTAAATTTCCAACTCATTACAAATGTATTAGGAAAAAATACTTAATTCTGTCAATTCGTCTTGTATTGAAACTCACTTTTATCATAAGGATCTGTTTAGTTAAAATTGCTTATCAAAATCTTGATTCACTATTATTTCCTAATGTTTCAAAGAGGATTAAGTTTAGCCTTATTTAAAGCTATATTTAAACAGGCTACCATGATCCCAAAGTTTTAGTATTAGTGGGATGAGAATCTCACAAGTTAAATTACCATTAATTGTTATTATATTTGCTCCCTTTATTTTATAGACATTGTAATAACTTGTAAACTATTTATGTGTTTATGATTGAAATACTTGCCATTGTAAGATGATCTTTTAAAGACAAGCGTTGATAAAACAGTAAACACATGCACACATTGATTAAATAAGCTTTCAACAACTAAACTGGTTAGAGAGATGACAGTGGGGTAGTGCATGAGCAAATGAATTAGGACAACTGGTTAAGCTGTTTTCAATCCTGAATATTGTAAACATAAATAAATGGATGGAACTAATCTTTTTCAATATTTTTTGTTGTAGTATTCAGACTTTATATTGTATCAAGTGTTTTTCTTTTCTCTACATTTTTCCTTGCTAATGAAAATATACAAACAGCATATTTATTTATTGATGAAATATATTTCTTTTGCTTTTAAGATGATATTCTTAAATGAAATTATTTTAATTGTTCTATTATTATCAGTGGGCAAAATAAATTCCAAAAGATCATTTATTTATATATTTCATCAATTAAAGAGATGTTAATTCATTTGAAAAATAAAGTCTGTCATTTTAAAATCACAAATTAAGAAGTTTAAAAACTTACAGAAAAATGGAAACTGAAATCCATTCTTGCTTGTCATCAATATTTCAGCGCCTAAATAATTCATGAACCGACAATACATATTCAGTCAATTTTTCATACAAAATGTTTAAACAGGTTAGAGAACAAAATAATGATAAACCTATATTAAAGTATTTATTATTTATAATAATGCTATTTATTAAGAATGAATTTCTATCTGAAGTGCAATTTTTACATCTTAGCTTTGTTTTCTGACTTTAAATAAAACCTGGGTATTTACCAGAAAAACAAAAAAAACCTGTTTTAATTGTTGTTTCTATGTATAATAATGAAAATTTCCCTTTAATGAAATTTTCTAAAAAAAAAATAAAATAAAGTGATAATGATAATTATTTTAAGGAAAAATTTTATTTGAATGCACAACACAATATAAATTCCTTAAGGAATCTTTAAAAAACATAATAAAAGATAAATTAGATATATTTTATTGTCTGATAGACTTAAACACATTCAATATGCTTTAATAAATGCCTGATTTATTTTAACATATTTCTCATTGGTTTAGTACTGAATTTATTTTTCAAACATGTTATAATTGAAAATCTTGAAGGAATGACATTAATAGGTTTCAGAAAAACTTTTTTTTTATTTATATCTCAAAAGAAACCCTGTTATTCTAAAAGTCTTCATTTCTTCCTCTCTTTAATCAGGAGGCCACCAGGCAAGGCTTACCAAGAACTACTGAGCTGACAAAAGAGGATCAGAAGGGATTTTTTCTCTCTTTCAAGGATGTTTTCTCAGCAAGGCCAAAGAACAATTGAACGAACGGTCGCCCACCGAGGTCACAAAGATGAGAAAAATGCTGTATACATATCGAAACAAATGTTCAAAGTCTTTTTAGCAAGTAGATTGGTCACAATGATAGTGTGACCAACTAATTAGCAACTAGCCTTCACTGCACTGTAGCACTGTGTAAACATGTTAGAGCTTCTTGTAGCATTTAAGATTGTTTAGAATTCTTGTCTATTCCCATGCTTATTTTAAAAACTGAACTAGTATGAATGGCGTGTGAATTTGCCAAAGACATTCCAGAGGTGGAAGGATGACTGTCGGCGCTTACTGTGCACCATTAGCACCACATTTGCATAATCAAGCATTAGTTAACTGCTCGTCCAATCAAAATTCTGAAGCAAAGACAGACCTATGGGCAAACAGGACAATCAATGCTTGTTATACATTATCAGCACATACACCAATTATTTCTTTGTAAATATTTGAGGGTGAAAATTGAGAAAAAAATGCCACTATCTCCTGATGAGATCCCTTTAAAGGATCTATGAAGAAAATTAAGGTAATGAAAAATACCCACCCAATTTTTTTTATGGGAACCAAAATAACTATATATATATATATGTGTGTGTGTGTGTGTGCATGAGTATATATATATGTGTGTGTGTGTGTATATATATATATATAATGTGTGTGTATATATATATATATATATATGAATGTGTGTATGTGTATAAATGAGTATGTATCTAAATGTGCATATCTATGCATATATTAATATATATATATATATATATATATACTTTATGT
>OZ038497.1:68392840-68472840 GCA_964036315.1 Acanthosepion esculentum | reverse complement strand
AGACCTTTTCATTTGTTCATTGACAAATGTCTCCTTCCAGGCATACACTGCAATAGTCAGTTGAAATACCATGGCATAGAAAACAACAATGAGAAAATCCATTATTCTATACAAATAATTTCATCATGTAATAATAAAGCAGATAACTTAATCCATTGTATGACTCTTCTAACATTTCTAGCCTTTCATTTTCTGCATCTCTTTTTGTAACTGTAAATATTTGATAGATTATATTTCAATCTGAACCCTTTGTTCAGCTTTACATTTAAGAAAGAACAGAAAGGATGCTTTATCTGAAGTACTGAATTTATTTATTTTTTTAAAAATTATGCATATATCAATTAGTCTAGATTTCTTCATACCAGAGAAACTAATATAAGGAAATAATTAAATAACAAATAATAGGAACATTGTGTCTATCACAAAAATAGCAAGGGACTTTGATTTATTTACAAAATCAAAACATAAGTATCAACATTTTTTTTATTCTACTGCAAAGAATCGTAACAATAAATCAAATTGTGTCACACTCCTGATTAATGTGTTCAAAAGATTTACTTCTTTCTGAACCACAGATATGGAAATTCAACAAATAGTTATATTTGAGTGAGTGAATGTGTAGTTGTGTGTGCATGTGTGTGTAAACATATTTTATCAATTATGGCATACTAACAAGAACAAGCAAATCCAAACTTACGTGGGGAAAATATCATTTTTTTTTTGTATAATAATTTGAAAAAATCTAGCTTTTCCATTTTATTTTTCCTAACAGAATCTTAAAATCTCTTTAGCCGCTTGATTGTCTCTTTATGTCCACTTGTAAATAAACTCCAATATCAAAGCATTTAAGGCTCAAAGGCACATTTCATTTTCTTTCAGAATTTTTCATCATTACTCCTTTTGTGCTTTTTAGTGACAGCATAAAAAGCTGGAATAATTATCATTATAATTAATTATCATTATTATTTATTACCATTATTATTGATTATTACAATGATTACCTTTATGATTACTATTATTATTATTATTATTATTATTATTACTAGTAGTAGTAGTAAAAATATGAGAACATTTTTTTCAACTATTTTTTTTCAAAAAGGAACCATTTTTAGTTTCAGGTTGACGTTGTGGCAGTAGCTATAAAAATAAAATAAAAAATAGACTGTAGCCTTTATCTCTTGTTGTAGTTAGTTGAAAAAAATGAAAAAAAGCAAAAAAAATTGTGAAAAACCTTTAAAAAAATTTTTAAAAAAATTAAAAATATAAAAGAAAGAAAAATTATTTAAAAAAAAAAAACAAAAAAACTTTTTAAAAATTTTAAAAATGAAAAAAGACAAAAAAAAAAAGAAAAACCCAGAATTGCAAACATGCTCAAAATCATTTATCTCTAATCATTACCTGTAAACCAGAATGTAATCTGTTTTTGCATTGGGATCCTTGAACCACTGGTATAAAAGATAAGAAAGGTTGTAAAATAAAATAAAAAATGCTCAGGACCTAAGCAATTATTTGGAAAGCTGATAAAACTGAGTGCCAGACCGACTGCTCACTGTTTCACACTACTTCATGCCTACATCTAATATAACACTGAAGGAATCAATACATTACAATGCACACACACACACACACACACACACACACACATGCACATGTTGTATGCACATACATGCATATGTGTATATGTGACATCTTATTTCAATAGTAGGGACCGACTGCATGTTATACAAGTAGCAATTCTTTCTGTAATGAATTATATAAGCTAGAGCTAAATGAAATCTGTAGAGCTCGGTCTCAGAAAAGAGTTTTGTTCAGATAGAGCTTGGTAGTGTAGGGTTTTTTTTTGGCCCATTATTGATCTGCCTCTTTAGAAACTTGCCAACCCTTCTGCTCCAGGATCCTTCCCAATTTATTCAAATCCAACAGCTAGTAGTCTTAGTCAGGGCCAGTTTCTTAAACTATATATTTATGAAGACCATTGAAAACTACTTGAAATCTTTTGCAGTGGTTACTTCTCACAAAGAAAAAAATATATCAACATTTTTACTCCCTTTAATCTGTTTTCAAAATTTAAGATTTAAATGGAGGTTTCATAGTCCTAGCTGTAGATTAAATTAAAAGAAAACAAAGTTTTTCAAGAAGAGCTTTGGTTAGATTTGCAAAGTGAACAAATTTAATCAGTCTTCTCGTCCCTGCTTTATAATATTCATTAAAACATTTCATGCTTATAAAAAAATTTTAATTCAAAACTATCTTACCAATTTTCTTCCTGAAACAAACATTCAAGTAAAATTTAAGGATTATTGTATCATATTTGATTACAGAAAAATAAATGTGATTATCCTGACCTCTCAAAACACTAAATAAATTTGCATAGTTTGTAGATTCAGGGTTGTCTGATGGCAACAACATAGAAGAATTAGAAAATGAGCTTTTTCAGAATCAGAAATGCAAAAGAAAAACTTTTCAATTCAAAAGTTAATTGTATTTCTGCAATAGTAAACAAAACTTAGATGCTGTTACTTAGATGTTTTTATTTAGTAGTGTGAGATGGTGATAGAGATTTTTTAAGGTGCAAGTGATGATTTGAGCCTGGCTTGCTATGTGTTTGTAAAGAACAGCAAAAGTTCTAAGCATTGTTAACACATTGCTGCTTTGGCCACACCCTCTACTTGCCGCATGAATGACTCTCTTTCTCTCTCTCTCTTTTTATTTATTTTATTTATTTATCAACTGTTTTTCGGCTAAAGTCCTGGATCCCAACTGGGCAACTGTGAGAATGGTGAAACTTGTGGTCATGTGATTTGTATATATTGCTGGGATGTATCTTTGATCTACAAATCAAATCAAATAAAGTAAAAAAAAAATTAAAATAAAAAAATAAAAAAAAGATGTAGTATTGAGATTTAAATCAAGTTGTCAGAATTTTGATAAGGGAGATCTATTTTTATAAGACCATATTTTTCAAGCAAAGTGGCCGAAATATATTGAGTTCATATACAAGATGGTTGACTTGTTTTTTCACTCTCATAGGTGTTGTGGTGGAGAACGTTTCGTGCTGTCCAGTTCCCTTTGTGACGTATGTACCATCATCCCGTCATCAGAATGTAAAAGTGATGATTTTGTAGCACTTATCAAGAAAACTTTACAAAAAAACTAAAACATCTACGTTTTGCTACTACCTACTGCTATTAAGCTGGTGGTCAGAGAGAGCCGGAGAATGGAGGACAGTTCTGGGCAACATTCTTTTTAATTTAATTTTTCTGCTTTTTCTTAATTTACAAAAAAATATTTTTAATCTTTTTTTTAAAATCTTATTTTAGTAAAATTACCAGCAGGTTTAGATCCGGTCAAATGATGGTCTTAACAGAGGCTACAGACTCTGTACAAAGAATGAGGAGAATTGAATAACTATTGAACTATTGAAAGCCATATTTCATGTGTGAAGACACAGCACCATCCTTTTAAAAGAAAAAAAAATTTAAAAAAAAATTAAAATAAAATAAAAAAATTAACAAAAAAAATAATGAAAATCATTATCTGAATTCTTTGATAAACTGGGATATATTTTTTCGATGGATTTCAAAAATTCTTTTGATATTCAGTAGATATAGTAGCTAACATTTGTCTGTCTGTCTGACTAATTATTTATTTGTAACAATAACTCTTATGTAATGAATAGAAAAATAATATCCAGATTCATTTTTTATTCTTCGAATATATTTTTTTATTTAATATTTCAATTCTGACAATTTCTGCAAATTCACTCAAATAAGTAGACTGAGAAATTAGCTGAGAAAATCTCACCATTTTTAAATTGCACAATTAAGGATTCTAATTGAAAACAAATATTCACCTGCTGGTGACAGCCATCAAATAAATTTAAAGCACCACAGTTCCAAGATACTAATCAAGAAAAAGAGAGCACAACATGGTGTAGAAGAAACTGCAGAAATTGTCAGGGAATTGAAAATCTATTTTTTTTGATGCAGTGTGTTCATTTCTATAAAATACTGAACCACAAAAAAAGAACAAAAACAAACAAATAAACGGCTGGACTTAAACACGCTGGTTAGTTTAAAAAAAAAAAGAAGAAAAATAAAAAAACTAAAATAAAAATCTATTAGTGGAAAATAAATCCCGGAATTTATAAAGTCTTCCCTTCCATTGGTCTGTGTATGCTTATATTGCAACTCCTGTCAGCTAACTAGCGGTACTCCTCCTCGTCATCACCTCAACCCAATAAAATCACTCTTGAGATCACGTAAACTCTCATAAATAAATAAATAAAGCAGCCTGTTCTGAAGAGTGGCATACCCATTCACGTACTCAGTCACATGACAACTGTAAGTGATTTCCAAATATATTTCACCATCATTACAGTTTCCCAGTTCAAGGGCATTCAGAACATTTTTACCTCGGTATGATGTTTGGAAGAAGAAAGGGTCCAGTATAATTTTAAAAGATAAATGTTATTTGAACTGGACTACAGGGTAGTGAACCATAGGCTTGTACAAATTGGGATTATATACTGCGCATATTCTGATCTAGAGCCCAAAATATGTACCTATTTACTCTTCGAATAAAGCAGCGTTTGAAAGCTTTAAATATTCTTGTCACTTTGCTTTGTTCATCAACATGTCCATGTTGTATTTTTTGTTTGCATTATTTCTTTCAGACCTGTATATATCAACAGAAAAATGTTTTTATCTTGTCACCATTTTTTATTTTAAAATGACAAATGAAAGGATTGGGTTACAACTGGAATAAATGATACTGAAAACACAGATAAGTATCCACCAAACCCATCCATAATCTCATGACTCAGATATTCACTCACAAGTTTAATTTTACATCAACATTCTTTATCTCAACATAAAGTACATAAATAAATTCTCTCTTTTTTCATCAAATGTGGGCACTGAAATTCAGTTGTTATTGGTGTCTGTGTTAATCTGTGATGAATCTTTCACACCAGGCCTCTTGGACTATGGCTCACCAGCACGAATGATTTTCAACATATTTTCGAGCTCATTGGTTTCAATGGAATCTTTATAGAATTTTTTTGTCAGCCTCTCTGTCTTTTGCCACGTGCCATAGAACAAGGATCTTGGATTTTAATAAGCAGATTTGATACTGATTAAGCCAATGTAGTTTGGGAATTCAAGGTTGATGTGATCTTGACACTGAATTCTGAGCATGAAATGAAGATCATATATGTGAAGATTTTCCAATTTTTTTATGTGCTTGTATAAAGTCCACCATTTGCATTCACAGAGAAATGAGGAAAGGGCCACCACACTGTATATTGACTGCTTTGTTGACAGGCATGTCATGTTGGTTGAGAATGTTACAAAGTACTTTGCTGATTCATGCATCAACTATGGACAAGGAGCCATTTAATACTAAAATCTGGACAAGATAAAGTGATGCTAAAAACAACGGGCCAGATGTAATAGAAATGCTGAAAGTCTTTGATAACCTTATCAATAACAAAGTTGTCTAAGTGATAAGCAAAGTGTATAACAGCAAAAATACCAGAGAACCTCAGCAGAGCAATCTACATAGTATTGACAAAAGAATCAGATGCAAATGAATGCAAAGTCACAACTAAAATAGACTGGTCTGCTTTAGAATTTCCTTAGCCACAACACTTGTCAAAATTGAAAAATATTGATTTTTTTTTTATCAATTTAGAAGTGGGGTCCTGTTTATAATATCGATCCCTGACTTTTATAGAATTATTGGACTTAAACTAGCTGTTATTTACAAGTGTCAAGTTTGAAATTGTGCTAAGATCATGGAAACTTACTAACAATCAGAAAAAGAAAGACTAAATTATAATGACACATAATGAGGAAAGATGGTTTGCAGAATTTAGCACTGACAAGGCACATTGAAAGCAAGTAAAACAAATGAGTAGATAGCAGGAGTACTTAGAGTAGTTAAGGATGAGTCATAAAGGAGGAGTTGCTTACAGGAACAAAAGAAAGTTATAAAGAGCAGCATGACTGCCTACATGTTGAAGTAATATGGCATATAGAAATTTCTTATGTGAAAATCAAAGAGAAGCACCTACCTAAACAGTAAAAGAGTGCTCTATGCCTAAATGAGCAAGTCAGAACAAATACACTATCCAGCAACACTACTAAAACTGAAACAAAGTTCAAACTGCTACTCAAGTTTCACTCTACTGTGATCATCAGCCAACCAGAATGTAACAAGGAACAAAACATGTAATACTAACAGAACATAGGCAAAAAAGAAAGAAAAAACACGTGAACAGAAGTCACACAGAGAAAAAAGAAAATAAGCAAAGAAAAAAATTCCTGTGGGTAGACCTACTTGTTTAACTAAACAGGTGTGGGGGTGGAAAACCACCAGGCTAATGGCACAGTAGTTGTTTAATACTATGCCTACACGTACTAACCTAAACTCTTATTTAACCATCTAACGTCACTGCTCAGATATAATATGGCTGACTTTTAAGCATAATCTGCACCCATCCTGGCTATTTTTTAAAAATGTTTTACTGTAAGAATTTTCCAAGTTATTTTAGATCTGCTTACTCTTAATTTCCCATTGTGCAGACAGTGCATTTTCATATTTTTCTGATTAAAACTCAGCTTTTTTCCACTTGTTCTATGTAGAGCTTCTCTTCATTAGCACTATTTATTTTTGTTTTAGCCAGATATATATGGGAACAAATTTTCTGCGATTATGCATTCACAGATGGAATCGTGAAATCGAAAAATAATTAAGAACAAAAATGTTTACATGAAAAAAAGAAAAGTAGGTTGTGAATTTTCTGAGAATATGTTGGCTAGTCTATTTTTAAGTATTTTAAAACTTTTCTAAGAAACTGTAAGTTGCAAACGAGATGAAAGTCAGGTCACAGCTTGGTCATGGCCACCGAGATACATTGCTAAAGTGGAAATGGGGAAGACAGATATTAGTTGATGTCAAAATTGGAGGGGAAAGTGAGAGATAGAGACAAAGATCAAACCAATAAGTTTAACAAATTCATTTAAGGCCTCACATTTACAAGTTAATATTCTAAACAACTTGTAAACTTGTTTTATGAATATGAAAGAAAAGTAAATGCTATCACGTGCCTACCATACAATTTAGAAATAAAGAAAAAAAAAATTCTCACAAAACACCATTCTATGAAACGACTGGCTTGTCTAAGCTTAACGTCATACAACTATTCTCCTGGATTAATAATTGCATCATCTTCAGTGCTTCACCATTGTAAACAAATTTAAATTGAACAAAAAAAATCCTTTAATAACATTAACTATCAATGATTATTTTTTCATATTTTACTTATATTTTGTAATCTAAACCAGTTGTATGAATAAGCAACAAATTGCCAAGATGACTGAATAAAGTCAATATAGTGAATCAACCTCAAAAGTTGGGTCTGCTTCTTTAAAAAAAAGAAAGAAAAGAAGTGATCCCAGTATCTAAAATATGTGCTAAAGCCAGAGTAGAGCAATTTCCTGATGACTTTTATGCAGAAGAAAATGTTATTTTGCAAATTCTGTCTCCATAGTGTTGACAATCAAAGATCACATCAAATCAAAACTCATTTGACAAAAGAAGTCTTCAAAAAAGTCAGCTCAAATGAAACAGAAGACAATCACAACTTTGTTGAAAAATAAAGAGGTACAAGATGATTTTGTCCTTGATTTTTTTGAAAATGTAGATTTTGTCTGACAGTCCCCTACATAAAATGAGGCCATTCATATTAAAACATTGTAAAGGTGGTGGTGCTATTCCAGGTATCAATTGTGTTAGGCAACTTCATCTACCAAAATTGTTTGCTTGTCACTTTGCTGCCCTGAAAGACAAGCTTGCTAATCAATCAGTCAGCATCATAACAGATGAAACAACTGACTGTCGTGAGCACAACATTTTGAATGTAATTGCAAGCATTCATAGGGAGTCGTTTCTCATTGCATTATCGCAAGGTAACAACATCAATCATCAAACTGTTAAGTCAAGCATGCATCTGAGCTGTAACACATGTGGATATTGCATTTGAGGATATTATTGCTTTTGCAACAGATTCTGCAGCCTATTGCAAAAAAAGCTCACAAGGAAGAATTGTCTTTGTTAACAGTTATGTGTTGTACTTAGCACCTTTTAAATCTTCTTAGTAAAGTATTTCCACACTGGCCAGCATTTGATAAAGTTATCCAGCTCACTACTTTTATCAAGTCAGCCTTTTTTTTAAAAAGCCTAGTCGGAAAACGCAATACTTAAAATGGCTTCAAGGTTCCTTGCCCAAGGAACAAGTTAAATTACCCCCTGTACCAGTGGCAACTAGATGGAATTCCTGGTTTAATGCAGCCAAATATCACTCATCCTTTGTACAGTTTCATGAAGGATTCCTTAAGCAAGAAGAGAGCCATGGCCTTGCAGTGGATAGGATTCTAGAATTAGTAGATGATGGTCAACTACACCATGCCTCTTGCCATAATTTGTGCCTGAATCTGCATTTTATAAATAAGAACTGCACTCATTGACAAATTTAGAAGAAACTTAAAGAAAAAAAAAAAACAACTAAGTCTCCACTTGCATGTGTTGTATATAACATGGAGGATGTAAAACAGTATTTGCATACTGGTACATCAAAATCAACATTTGACCGAGAAACTGATTGTCTTCTGTCTGAATTAGAAAACGCAGAGAGGGAGAGAATTATCTCAAATTTCCAAGATTTTTTCAGCACATCTTTTTTGAAACTGAATAAACACCTAGATATCCACCCTGTGTATAACTTTTACAAGGCAGCTTGTCTGTCTGATCCTAGACAGCTACCCTTGCAATGTCCTTCTACTGATCTTCTTGAAGATTTCCAAATGTATGTGAATTACCAAAATGATTTACTAAATCCTTTTAATATCCCATCATTTTGGAATGCAAGAGAAGATTTCCTTTTCTGGAACAGAATGCCAAAAAGGTAATATGGATGCCTGTTGCCAGCATAAATGCTGAACGTTAATTTTCTCAGTTAAAATTTACTCAATAAATAACAAAGTCTTACTAATGAGAACACCAAGCAACTCACAGTGTATTACAATGGAGATTTAGAGAAGAGATTTGAAGATTAGATATTTCCCAAATTAAGAAATTAGCAATTTTAAATTTGATCAGTATTTCAACTTGGAATAAGTTATTTTATCTAAATTTTGAATTAATATGTCAAATTTGTTTTTTGATATTTTGTTACAAAGATTCAGTCATTATGGTTTAATTACTGTTTTGTAATATTTTAGTCAAAATGTTTGACTTTATCCAGATATTTATTATTGAGATTCAAGTTATTTGTTGTTGATACTTTAAATGTGATTTTTATATTATGAATCAATAATTATAAATCAATATAAATACTTTTACTTAAAAAAAAAATAAATAAATAAATGAAAAACAATTTGAATGTGTTAAAGAAGGAAGCTCTGATTAAAAGATATGCACTGTAACATTCCATTGTTTTATTGTCTAGTCAGGTTACATTTTTTATTTTTACATATAATTTATTTTTGGACTTGGATTTTAACATTTAAAAAGATTTTTTTAGATATTTGCTATTTCTTTATATGCAATAAAACTTTGAATTATGTTTTAATAATAATTATAGCAGAATGGATTGCAATTTTATCATGAAATGCTATAAGAATGGAAAAAATGACATTTCCCAAAAGTAAAAAAAAAAAATGAAGAAAAAAAATGAATTTACCAAAAGTGGAAACAGAATCAAGGAAGATTTGAAATGGAAAATCAGAGGCCCTAGATATAGTATATTTTTAACCAATTACCTTCCATGAGAGATGTGCTTTTTGCTTAGTTACACCTTGGTTTGCTTTCTTCAGCATAAATATCACTGATCAGCTTTCTATTATGACTGTCAATTATCTTTTTCATGTCTTTTCTCTCAATAAACTTTTACATTAAAGAGTTCACTAAATTTTTCTGAAGCAGCAAAGAGGTTTCTAATTAATTTTAAGAATATTTTTCCTGTATTTGTTTTAAGTTTTATTACAAAGAGCACTGAACCATATTTCTACCCCTATTCCTTTTAGTATTTTTTGTCATAGCTCTTTGACTTTGCTATTGTCAAATAATTCAGAGTTACATTTAAGTAATCCACTTCCATTAAATTTATTTTAATATCTATTGCTAGTTCATATTCCTTAAAAAAAATTAACCCCTAAGATTTAGAAAAGGTATAAATGTACTTTCATACATTTACATTTTATTAAAATTCTAATCATCACTTTTTAAAACAATAAACAAGGAGTGAAGGTAGTTAAAATAAGTGTCAATAGACAAACCATCCTTTTGAGACTATTTTTTTTTTGTGGGCATGATGGTCAAAGTTTGTCAATTATTCTTAGTTCATTATTCTAAAATAATTTTGCTAAGTTAAATAATACATTTTAGATGCATCAAGAGTGGTCTTCAGTGATGCACTGTTCTCATCGCCAATTTCAGGTTTTGCATCATATCGGCTCCTACAGCAACCCCAACCTGATTCTAGACGAGTCAGGCTGCATCCTTGAAAGCGTCGTGCTATGCACCGTGACATTGGAAAAACAGTAATCATCTGCCTAGTAAAGCCGGACTTCGACCATTCTTATTGACATATGTCAGTCAGTGTCAGCTAATGAAAACGGCTTTTCACGCTCCTCTACTATATAGTGGTGTCATTTTATTTCATCCTGTTTAGCTTTGATCTACTACTTCCGGAATCCATAACAAGTGAGCTGGCATCTCTATTGCATAGTTTAATCCCATGTTTTACATATTAAATACTAATCCCATAGCAATACTAAGTCATTAACTAAACCCGTGTACCCAACCCAAATCTATCCTATACTAGCACTCTCTAAAAAAGGAAATTCGCTATTCTATCAGGTCAATCTGTAACTTTTACCTTATCCTCTTATTCAAACAAAATCGCACACACACAAAAAAACACAAAAAAAACACCTGCATGTGCGTTCCCGCATCCACACATAAATGTAAAAATACGCACACACACATGTAATGATACACGTACATAACTTCTATCCCTCATTTACTTTAATTTCGAAACCAGTCACTACAAATTAACTCATTAACTTATTTAGATTTCCTTCCCCGTTTTGTCATTTCCAACTAAAATAATTTGATGGCTTAATAAAAATAAATAAATACTATACATAAATAATTATGCTATCTATTCAATTAAGTAACCTATACACATATTTACAATCTGATACATATCTCTCACAATAAATCTACCCAATTAGTACTAGCATCGACTCCCGAAATTTCCAGACTATTATTACTATGAAACTATATCTTTCTCTCCTATTCTATTCATGATAAATATGCAAGTAGGCTTTAATATTGAAATAAAACTGCAAGTAAACGCTAACACAAAAAATGAAATAAAATAAAATAAAAATAATGGCAATCAGTAACCAAAAATCAAAGAAAAAAAAAATCCTATCCATGCCCCCCCATACGTCAACGATTCTCAACCCCTATCCATATCAGTTCGACTACCCTAACTTACTATATTGCCTCAATATTCCCTTATAACGTGTAACACGTCTGCTAAGTATGATTGTGAGTTTTCCCTTATCGTCCTCATTAGTTCTTCCATGGCTCTGATCTCTTAAGCCAAATCCATTTTGACGCTGTCAGAACTGCGTTGGTAATGTCCTTCAGCACTCTTGCCCTAACTGCCCCCACTATGCCTATTTTTGCTAGGACTCTGCACGACTGTCCAGCAAAGCCCCTGCAACCAACTTCTACGGGGTCATAGTATATCTTCCATGACTTCTGCCGACAATGTTCGACAAGTTCCTGGTATTTGGACCTCTTTCTCTCATTAGCTAGTATAATATATTCCTCCCATGACAGTTCCCAAATAATGCACTACTTTGTGTTGTCGGAGTGCAATATCAGATTCGGTCTGAGCAATGTTACGGCTACGTGTCTGGGTCTCTAGGTCCACTATTGTCAATTGTCTGTGGAAGATAACAGACTCGTTCTCTCTCTCCTCTGTTTCTGTATCTTCTCTCCAGCTTTTACAAAGTTAATCTAATTCAATTTAACCTTACTTGTTTATTTATTTATTTTTTTTTTTGAGAGGGGGATATTAACCTACTTTGGGGCCTACTTTTAAAATTTATTTTATGATCTTTTAGTTATCATTACCTGGTTTATTTTCACCTCTCCCATCTGATTATCCAGTTTTAATCTTGTCACAAGCTTCTTTATTAATTTTGTTCTCCCATTCACAGGTTACTTACTTAAAATTATTTTATTTTGTCTTTTAGTACTTTCTCATACTGGTAAAACTTTCCAGACTTATCTTTGACATACACTTTAAAAATACTGCTAAAAAGTTCCTCTTCAAATTTATCTAGCTCTTTTTTGCATTTTTTCATTCTGAAGCCATAATTATCTACTGTTACGCTATTTCCATTATGCTAATAACTTCAATTCTTTCCACTAATTTCATCTTAAATTCATAGATTTGATACTAGTATACTTTTAAACAAATACCTGAAATTAACCTTTTTCCTATAACCATATTCTTGTCTGTATGTTTAATGCAGCATGGTACAAAGTGCTCTACCACCTGACTAGTGAGAGCTAAAACTACAACAAACCAAAGTATTGGTAAAACCAACACAAAGCTTATAATTTGATTTATGGTCCCCACTTATTCTCAGAGATCCCAATGTATTTTTCCACACATCTTTCTTTCGTTCTAACCTGAAGAAGCAGGTACTTTTGTCAAAACACGTCATTTACAGTTTTTCCACTGTCACACACACGCACACATATTTATATATTATTCACATGCACACAATTAAAAGGGATAATCTGGAAATAATGTCTCCTACTTTCAGGGAAACTACAACCAATATAGAGAACACAATAAAACCAGTGGACAGAGAAAGTTTTCAATTACAAAACACTCTTCATTTCATAGGTTAACATATGTGCAGGGTTGCTTGTCTCACAGAATACACAGAAAAAAAAAAACTGTTTGACTTAAAAAACAACAAAGCTGCCCTCCAATAAATGACCATAATTTATTTAAGGCAAGTGATCCTATTTCAACCACAAGGCCCAGATATATGCAGCAGGTATAAAAAATAGATTCTGGTCTTTCACATAAAAATAAAAGAAAACCGATAGCAACATTTAAATAAACATTTTATTAAATGAAATCTCCCCACCCAACCCCCAAATGCTACCTGTACATCATTTCAGCCATCTCACTCATTTTCTTTGGAATATGAACATATTCCTCAAAGTAACAAGCAAGTTCATTGACACTCATGTCATCTAATCGAGCCTGCAAGGAACATGTTTGGTCTATTGAGAATGGTACCATATTTGAGTTGGAACCAACAGATGCAGAAAGCCTCAGATCCAAGTTTGGCTGCCCATTCACTCCAAGACCATTGGTGAGCATATCATATGATGAATTATTCTGGTAGACTAAAAACTGTGGAGCATTTGGATTGTTACCAACACCCAATTGCGGCATTTTATGAAAATTGTCTGATGCTTTTTGAGCCAGTGATGCAAAATTGCTAGAACTTTCTGAATACTGACCAAAAATATTAGCCTCATCAAATTTGATTGGAGTTGACTTGTTAGCCATGTGTTTGGCTCTTTTGGCTGCATTAAGTTGAGAGAGAAACTTTAACCGAGATGCCCGCAACACACTCTTCTCTGTACTGTCTGAAGGATGTGGTCGGAATCTAGCCTCTTTTATGACACCCCGGGGACTGGATGATGACCTGGCCAGATTGAATTTGTCCAACATTGATGATGAAACCTTTTTCTTCAAATGAATTTTGCTGCATTTACAACTGTCTGTCTTACGACATTCCTGGCAGAGCAGCTTCAGTTTCTGCAGAGAAGTGATGCAACCAGTGAGAGGTTCCTCACCAGAAACAGATACCATAGCATCAGCAACACCCACTCCTGCTAATGGAGGACTCGTAGATGGAGTACTTGGAGGTGCACCACACACTCTTAACTCAAATCGGCTGGCAACTGGAGATTTTAGACAGTCAACAATTTTCTCATCTTGGTTTTTCCTTTGGAAAATAAAACAAAATAGTCATTAACACAAAATGAGTTAATTCTCAAAAATAAATAAAGAATGAATAAAGAGAAGCAGATTTTAACATTTATCTTGATGGTATCATGATCAAAAATTGTTTCAATCATTCTATTCTCCAGTTAACACAATCAAATAAAAGAAATTTACTTGATATCATTTAGTGAATATTTCATAAACAGAACTCTGAAATTTAAAAATTCTTTACTAAATATCACAAATTTCAATATTTATAAAAGATTTTCTTAATAGGCTATTATGATTAAGCTTCTCTTTATTCAGGCAATTATTGACTGTTTATGGTTCGTTACATTAAAAGTACTTTCCCCACATAGCATTAGCATAACAAAAATTAAATTTAACAGTAATTCCCATCTGCATTAAAGTTTATCTAAAAATGTAGATTAAATTATTTTTAATTTATACAGCTAACACGAATAAAATGTGCAGAAAAAAAAAATCACATTTTGTGCAAGTTTGTGATTATGTCTAAGACTAAGAACTTCTGCAGTAATGAGACAAACATTACAGTAGGCAAGGCTTTGTTCATGTGGGTACATCCAAAAAATCCCCCACACATGATCAGAGTAGATACAGATAACACATACCAGTGTTCAGAATCTATGTCCAAGAGTTCAAAGGCATTATGAAGTCCCAGTTCTGCAGTTCCACTCAAGTCATTGTGTTGCCCAGTGTTATGGCTACAGGCATTGGTAGTGGAAGTAGTGGTGGTAGTATTTGTTTGGATATTATTGGTACTGCTGCTTTGGATGCTACAATTATCAATACAACTGCAACTGCTGTTGGTACTACACACAACACTGTCAGGGCTCAGAGGGGGTGTAACAGAAGTTGAATTGGTTGCAGATGAGACTGTCTCTTCCACAGAACTGTTGCTGTTGTTAATCTCAGACATAATTCACATAAAATTTATCTGTTGACAGAATAAAAGAAAACATTATATAATAAAAGAAAAAAAAACAATGACAAACAGAAAACAAACTAAAGGAATTATGGAAAGTAAATTGAAGCATAAGCAAATGTTTCAATCCTCTGTGGTCATACAATTATTGATGAGAAGAAAGTTTTCCTTGACTGGGAGTGCATAATCCTAGTGAAGGCATGAAATGCAAAACGAGATTTTATATGCTCTTTAATACTGTGAAGCAAAGAGAAATTCAGTGAATGAAGAATAAAGAGTTTAAATAAATATTTTAATAACTACAAAAATATATTGGTCACCATCATGCATTTCATTCACAAAAGTTCAATCCCTGCCAGGATTTGCAAAATAAATGTACAAAACCTTGTCTAAAGTAAACAATGCAAAGATCAAGTGTCAGGATTAAAAAAAAAAAATGTCAGTCAGTTTAATGTTACAATAAATTCACTTAAGAAAACTAAAAAGTGAACTACAAAAACAACCCCAAAATATTTTTCTACTGTACATTCTAATTATTTTATTCCGATCAGATAAAACACACACACTTGCTCCATCCACCATTACACAATTTGGAGCCAAGATCTACTTCACTCCTGCAAACTTAAAGTTTTGCAAAAATGAAATTCTTTTTACATTGAGAGAATGCATTTGATCATGAAGTTACATGGAGGAAAGGACAATTTCAGAATGATCCAACATGCAGTGAATCAAATGAGTTAATAAATCTCAATTTAACAAAGCAATGGATAGACTGGTTCTTTGTTTCTACTATTAACATTATTTTTATTTTTACAGAGAAGGAAGAAGAGAATTAACAATTTGGAAAAAAAAAATTATTTATTTAAACTGAATAAAGAGCAATCCAATTAATTGTTTATATCAGAATGAAATTTGAGAAATTTTGTTTCTGCTTTAAAAAAAGCAGAAAATTGCTTTGTTATTAAACATTGCAATTTCTCATATGGAAACAAGAAAGTAAAATGTCAACTCAGCACACAAATGCACAAGCTTAAAGTAACATCTTCAAGTTTTATTAAATAAAGCATTGTCAACTTTTTGACTAGAATTTATTTCATCTTAATTTAAGTTGCTTATTGATACAACTAATCAAACTGTCATTCTACAGCCAATAGTAAATGGGGTAAACCAAAACTAATGATTAAGCTCTTAATAAGACTTGAACTTACTTCTCTTTTGCTGTAAGAAGCCAATTTTACCATGACAGCTGCTCTTACTGAGCCCCACATGAATTCCAGCATTACATAGTCACAATGCAGAGGTCATTTTAGTGGAGGAAATGTATATATCTAGTTTTCAATTCAAAGTACATTTCTTACAGATCATGTTTTTCTGAAATAACTCCTTGCAAACTGTAAGCAAAGCCTGTTCCAGCCAACCTATCCACAAAATCCCCCCTTACAGCAACAAACTAATTGATCTGTTATGTAATCGCATAATTTTGGACATCCATTACACAACGAAAATTTTGTACCCTAAAATCCTGTGATTTTTATCACCTTGGAAGGTTGAAAATGTATTCACCCTATTTTCCTATGGCTAAATCAACTTGGTCAGGTGACAAGAAAATGGTGGTCTTAAATTTCAGCGAATTCTTATATGTCATTATAAAAGAACCAAATGTTAAGAATGATTTATTGAATGAAAACCAAAGATTGTGCTTTCTTATGAAGTTATACATAGAGCTTTGAATATGACAAAAAATACAGTGTATTAGTGTCAATATTAAACAGTTAATTTCATCAACTTCATACATTCCATGATGTGATACAACTTCTGGAGGTGATATTTTCTTGATTGTTTGCCACTCAGTAAATCCTCCTTATCCGGCTACTTCCAATATCAAGGTCCATTAGTTATCATTACTTTAAACTTGGCAACATTTTCAAAGACCTCTAAAATTTCTCCAGAGGAAAAAAAAGTTATATTTAACAGTCTCCAAATTTGGTATCTTGTTACAGTGGCATTGATTTTTTTAATGGATGGGTTACACTGGTCATTGAATGTATTGTAGAGGTACCATCATCAGTTATTACTTTTGTGTCCTCTTTATATGCATTCTCCCTAGCATTCTCATAATTCCTCTTTGCATAAACATGAAATTCAAATTTCAGTAAAACAGCTTTCAGGAGAGTAATAGCATCATTAAGAGTTACAAATTGGTTCTCCTTTCCAATTGCTCACTTTTAATTCCCTACCAGTAATGCCCATTGGAATCTCATCCATACCTGTTCAAATGTGGTCTTGCATAACTTGTGGTTTGATGAAATGCATTGCTTACTAGTTATATCACAAACACAATCCCTCATGAACTGCTCACAATATAATGGAAAGAGATGCAGAAGTTGGTTATGAAAGCACTCTAAAATCTAAATCATGTGGCTGTGGTATTGGCAGTTGCACTCATTTCTAGGCATGCTTAATGAAACCAATACCTCATTTGATCTAAACTCTGAAAATTTGCTATTCCCAATGAGCAAATCAGGATATTCTTCCTTAAAAAGAAAAAACAAAATCTTGTGTTAGAACCAAAAGAGATTTGGTAATTGGTAACTAATTTCATAATTTACATCTGTGCTAATTCATAGTTTATGAACGAAGTGCAAAAAAAAAAAAAAAAAAAAAAAAAATCATACAAACCTAATGTAATCACCAAAAAAGACACCAACATTCAGAACTTAAAACAATTACTTGGTTATTTATTTTAGTGCATTATTTTACTTACAATTATTGTCATGTGATGCAAGAAATAGTCAGTGTATTATTTAAACAAATTAACCATGTCACTTATAGCAAACTAAGACCATTTTTATCTATACATAAATAGCAAAGTAATTGTTCTAAGTAATGCAGTTATTTGAAATAAGTGCTGTGTAATTTGCTGTGACCAAAAAAAAATTAAATAAAAACATTCATATCTGTGATTACATAACAGCTAGTATGGAAGGAAATCACTGGGTATTTGAGCTGTAAATGTGTGTGATGATAAGTAAAAGTAGAAAATACAGAAGCACAAATTACATCAGCAGCTTTACAGTAGGTATCCAAAAATATTTTCATTATATCTAAAAACCTTTAATACAGGTATAGAGAACTTGACAAAAAAAAAAGGTACCAAATTTATCTTGGTAGCTCAATTAGCAACCAAGTTATAACCAGTTCACCAGTTTTCCATTGCATGTGCCAGAAGGCCAGAAGTCCATTCCAATAATGTATAACTACTAGTTAAAAATCATTATAAATGTAATGTCAGTTTTGCAGTAAACAAAATATAAAGATAATGGAATCATTAGATCAGCCTAGCCTAAACATTGGGAAACATTGCACTCTCAAAAACAAAATAGTTAAGCCATGACACAGAAGTGTACATTTGACTGTAGAGCAAAAAACAAGTCAAAAATATACCACCCTGAACTTAACATAAGCATTCATTGGAGGTACATAGCTGAATCTTTGAAACTTACTAATTTTGGGATGAGGAATTCAATAAAAATAATTCTTTTCTCTATAATATGAATACCTTTTGTCATAGATGTATCTAATTTTGGAAAATTGTGAAATTATACAATTTTTAACTTGACAAAAACGGACAGTAATGACTACAAAACTTATAAATTTGTTACATGAAATGAATCATTGGTCAATCCTTCAAACATATGCCTATTGTAAAGCTTTAAACTCATTTATCTTCAAGCTAAAAACACTGAAGAGATTGATTGATTGTTTATTTGTTTTACCAGCATATCAACACCTGTGGGTTATCTAATGTTGAAACTGGATTTTTATTCAGGAATGTTTCAAAACATTTCAAGTGGTTTTGATTTTTTAAAATTGATTTCCCAATATCCCAAGTTCAGTAGTATTTCAAAACAATTTGTATGGTTTTTATTTTTGTTGCCTCTTTTGCCAATATGTCAGCTTCATGATTTCCTTTGATGCCTATATGGCTAAGAATCCAGCCCAATATTATTGTTTGGTGCTTAATTAATTGATGACAAGTTTCTAGGATTTCTTGAATATAGGGATGATTTGTGTTCTTTTCTTTAACTGCTGTTAGGGAATTTATAATAATTGATAAGGAACTTATGATAGTCTCAGACTTCTTATCTTTTGAATTTTTGATCATTATAAGTGTCATTTTTATGGCTTGTAGTTCAGCTGATGATGAATTATTTGGCAACCTGATTTGTTTGTGAATTTGTGGCTGCTGTGCCTATTCTATCTAGGATTTTTGATCCATCTGTGTAGAATTGTCACAATATTTGTCTCTTAATTCTCCATATATGCTTTTGTTGATTGTATCTTTTTTTATGTGTCAATGTTAGGTCTATGTGAGGTTTGAAGATTGTTCATAGTGTTACCTTATTTATTGTGATTGGTGTTATGTTATCTAATTCTTTGTTCTAGTGCTTCTCAATTTAAAGACCGAATGAAGGTTTAGCTGTTGGTTTATTTCTATAGAACTGGATATATTGAGGTTCATGTTTTTTGCTATGCTGGGTTATTTGGATTGGATTGCAGTTTTAGTGCATATTGGAGGGATAATTTTTCCCAACTCAGAGATAACAGTGGTTCATTGGCTTCTATATAGAAACTTTGCATGGTTTGTTGATTTTTATGGTAGGATTTACGTGACACTGTAAATAATACATCCACAGTCTAGTTTTGATCTTATGTGTGACCTATATATTTTGAGCATTACTTTTTGGTTGGCACCCCAGTTCAATTTTTATATTACTTTTAGACGCTTCATAGCCTTTTGGCATTTTTGTTTAAGGTAATCAATGTACGCTTTGAAGTTAAGTATGATTCCTAGATATTTTATTTGTTGGACTATGGGAAATATGTGTCCATTTAATTTTAATTCTGGATCAAGGTGGTAGGCTCATTTTTTGCAGAAATGCATAGTTTTTGTTTTGGAGAAACAATCCATTTTCATTTGTCCATTTTTCTATCTTGTTTAAACATATTTGTATACATCTTTCAAGAGAAGGAATGTTTGATGCTGAGTATGATATTGAGAGATCATCTACATATAGGTATTTTTCAATTCCTGTATTAATGGTTTTAATAAAACTATTTATTTTGAGAATAAATAATTTAACTGAAGAAATGCTACCTTGAGGTACTCCTGCCTCCTGCTTGTGTGTCTGATGTTGGGTTTCCATTTTGTACTTTGAATGTTCAGTTTGATAGGAAGTTTTGGATGACTATAGCCATTCTTCCTTTTATTCCCATCTTTCAGGACACCATACTTTCATGTGGTATCATAGGCCTTTTCCAGATCATCTACATCACCATACAAACTATGAACATGTTCGACAGACATTCAGCTGTCAATAAATAAATTAACACATCAGAAAAACAGGAGACCATAGTTAAGAAATGTTTGTACACAACATTTTATGCTATAAGTAAGTAATATTTGTTTCAAATCAGATTATCAAAAAAGTTGCTAATTTTCCACAAATAACATTTCAGAAATATATATTTTATTTTTGCAAGATTTTTAAAATCGAGAATTAACTTTTATTTTATGAATGTGTCAAAAATGGCTTTTTTTATCAATCTGACTGGAAAAAAAAAACCCAAAAAAAACTATTCCAAAGAAAATAATTTCTGTTTCAAATACACCAGAGTATTTTGCTTACTAGAAATAGTAAATTTTAAATCCTTTAGCTTTCAATTAAAGCTAAAATGAAAGCTTTTTCATTTTTAAAAATCCATTTTAAACCTTACATATACTGAATTAGTGGAGGTACCTAATTTTAAAATATCTTAACAGCATGATATGGTGATCATCAGTTATGTATTCTTGTAATTTTTTTTATGCCAGTGAGTGTTGTTTTTTTAACTTTGAAATTTAATGAAATCTGTTTATTTCCAGACATTACAGTTTCTCATTTTTTTTATCACTTAAATCTAAGGGGGGTGCTAAATGCCAGAAATCTACCCACCAGAAAGAAAACCACACAGAAAAGAGCCCATTTAAACAATTTCCCTATCACATATATTTCAGTACAATTTTATAAGTTTGTTCTTTTTTTTTTTTTGTGGCACAACTTCCAATCAGGACAATCTTGGCTAAATTATGCCAAAAGTTCAAAATAAAATCTTAGAAAATTTCCCCAGGAAATATATGATTGAAAATTATTCTGATATGCAATTTTTTTCCCAGAAAAGATTTGTGATAGACATTCTTTTTCTGAATGTAAAAAAAAAAAAAAAAAAAAAAAGAGTAAAAAAATAATAAATAAAATAAAGTTTCTTTTAGTTTCTAATTTATGTTTATTAAATAATGTTTTAATATATATTGTTCAGTGTGACATTCATATTACCGTAAACTGGGGTAACTGTGACTGATTTTGGGAATTTTTAAAAAAATGACCACCACTGTAATTTTAAAAATGGAATTGCAACTTTTGAGAGTGGCCATTTTTGTTACTTTGAAGACTTAATTCATTTTCAAAGACTTTCCACATATAAGGTAGCAAATTTGCACACCATAATTTCTGTGTATAAAAAGTGCTTCTCAAAATGTTGTTGGTGTGAAATCTTTAAAGCAACTTTATAGGAAAAAGATAAGTTATTTGAGAAGCTTAGAGGTCAAATACCAAGAAACAGATGTTTTTGAAGGTCAATGATTATCAGGGAACCTGTCAACTAGGGTGGTCAAAGTTGTCCCAAGACAGAATTTTGTGGGGTAACTGACCACTAAGCTGGAAGCAATTTTTAAAAGGCCTGGGCACAAGCTGTTTCCCAGAATGCATTGTTCTGAGAAGACTGTTCATGTCAAGATTTCAAAGAAGAAGGTTCAAGAAAAACTAAAGTGAGTGATTAATCTTTATTTATCCATTTTGACATCATCAATCCATCATAAGGTATTTTTTTTCCAAGTAGTGTACTAGATGCAATTTATTTTTAGTCTCAACATTTAGGATTAAATTGAAGAATATATGGAAATCCTGCAACAAACGCTGTCAGAAGCCTTATTTTATAAGTGGTCAAAGTTACCCCTTGTCCATATGATTATTCCAGTCACCAGGGTAACTTTGACCACCTGCAAATCTTGCTTCAAATCCACTTACTCTCAGTGCCAGTGTTTACCTTTGATTAATATATTAATAATATAGGTTTTGTGAAATTAATTTAGTTTATAAAGCAGGGTTGATCAATGTTAGCATATGGGAACCTGAATATTCAACTAAGAACCAGTATACTTGGGTGTCCTAAGTCCATGTTCCCAACTTTAGAGGACATGAACTCTCCATTTAAAAAATTTCCATTTAGAACATTCCATTAAAATATCCCACTTAGCATTCCATTTCACAATACAATGTTGCATTCCTTTCAAACTACAAGAAACGCCAGTTGAAAACGTACTTACACTACCTATTCCACAATCATGCTTGAACAATGTCTGCAAGCTATCAAATATGAAACTGTCAATTTGCCAAGCTTCAAAGCATTTTAACATTCCAAGAGATCCAAGCATGGAAAGAGCATTGGAGCACCAACCATCTTTAATCATCAGGAGGAAGAGCTCTTTGCCATTAGGATTGAGATTATGTGTAGCTGGGAATTTCCTTTGGACAAGCTTGATTTGCATATACTTATAGCAGCCTATCTGAATAAGCAAGGGTGTACTGTTTCTAAATTTTGTAACAACATACCTGGTGATGACTGGGCCTCAAATTTTATGAAGTGATGGGAACTAATGCATCATCTAGCTGTAGAATAACAATAGAATAATAACACTTACCAGCGTAAGGGTCCCAGCTAGCGTCCAGCTGGCAGACAAAAATAAAGCAGGTTGTAACTTAATACAAACCCTATATTTATTGTGAAAAATACACAATTGTGGCACAAGGCCTAAAATAGGGAGGGATTGAGGCTGGTCAACACTATCTTATACCGAGCTAATCTGATTCACGACCCATTCACTCATTACAATTTCCACATTCACCATAAAAGCTTGCCCATCACCACTCAATCCTCCATACACCACAATACCGCATCCTCTCGGGGGGGGGGGGGGCTACAAAACGCACCCCATGCCATAAAAATTTAATAATAAATAATACATAAAAATCTAATCATGAAGTATGAGAGGGGAGGGAGATGAACCCAATAATAAACAAAAAACAACACAAACCAAACTAAACATAACTGATGTTAGTAGGGCCCGTCTGACCATCAAAAACAGATAGGCCGCTGTATTCTGCCCATGGGACAAAATCAAGAGACGCTCTCGCCAAGGGAATGGGAAAAGGATAGAAAAAAATCATACGGGCATGGGAAATTATAAGGCTGACCCAAATGAGATAAAAGGAGCCAAAACAAACTGGGGAGGTTGGGAATCTCAACCTGGATCATAACTAAAGATGTCGCGTCGTCCAAATCACCATTCGAGCCATGGCCAGCAGTGTCAGAAACACCATCCGTTTCACCCCGGAATACGGGGGCAACACATTGTCACACGCGTATGCGCGATCAATGGGCACAAGCTCTTCAGGAGAGAGATGATCCGTCAACTCGCCGACAGGGTCCCATAAATGGCAGACCCGTGGGCAATGGTAAAAGGTGTGCGAGGCCATTTCTTCTAAACCAAGGCCACACTGTTCAGTCTAGCAAATCCGCCAAGCCCCATACGAAAGCCTTGTCTAACTTGGGGTCCAGGACGGCATTCCAGTCCCCCACTAGAATCCACCAGGAACGGCCTCAACCGCCGAAAAAACGAAACCTGCCCCTCCCGGTCGTTGGGCGCATAAACCGCAACGACCCGAAACGAACCACTTTTCACGGCAATATCGGCCACGATCAACTGGCCCTCGGCATCGGTATGCACAAGGTCCACCTTCGCATCAAGAGTCTGCTTCACCAGCAAAGAAACCCCTCTAGCAGACCGGTCCCCATATGCTGAATAGACGACAAAGTCGTTAGACAGCACACACGCATCGGAACTGCAAACAAAGTGAGTCTCTTGGATTGCGGCGACATCCACATTGAGAGACAAGAGATCCCGGAGCAGGCGGGCCGCCTTACCCCGATCCCTCAAGCCCTTCGCATTCAGACTGGCTAAGTTGATTGACATCATTTAAGCCTGCAAAAAAGAGAAGAGAAAAAGCAAAAAACCTATTCACGTACCGGGCGGAAATCTGCGTCAGTAAGGACCGATGGATTGTCCTAGGCCCCCCCGTGCCCAACTCCGACGTCATCTGACCATCTAGGACAATCCCGCCAACGTCCGTAGGGTAAGTTAATTTAACCGCCCTATATAAGGAGGGATGGAGTAAAACTGGGACCCTACCTGCACAAAATTGCTTAAGTTTCCTTAAATTTTAATTTTCTATTTCCATGACTAATGTTTGGATACGCTTCTTTTTCTTCGAAAAGGTGGCCCCAGACCTTTAGATAATGACCTGTGTCCCTTACGCAAGTGATTACTCCCGGGACACCAGGGAAATTTCGGGGATCCTCAGATTTTCCTTTGATTTTATCCATCTTTAAAAGTGGCCTTAAAAGGTTTCTCCTGTTTGGACAGGCCCTTCTTAACTTCCTCTTTATCCACTTTGCATATGGCATCTGGACCTGGGTAATACTTTTTTCTTTTTTTCCCTTGAAGGGTGGGGAGGATAAGAAGGGGATGTGTGAGGGGGTGGTGGATAATGAACTGGGTGAGGAGATGGAGGGAGTAGGGGAAAGAGCACGAGAAGGGGGAAGTAGAAAAACTCCTTGTTCTCAGCTGGACCATACTTTCTTTTGGCGCAGCAGGGAAGGGGAGTGACCTGGTTCTGTCCGAGTGGCTCTCCTCTTCCTCCTCGTCTTTACTTCTTTTCAGTGGTGCTGCTCTGGGTGGAAGCATTTTTTCCACCTCCATTGGCGCTTCTAATTGTTGCTGTTCCTGCTGTTGCTTTAGCTGTTGTTGCTGCTGTTTATGCTGTTCTTTTGTTGCTGCTGCTGTTGTTTCTGTTGCTTATGGTGCAGCTGCTTTTCTTGCAACTTCTTTGGAGGCTGCACCTCCTTTTGTTGCTGCTTTGGTCCTTGTCTCTTTGGTAGGGGCATGTCCTGTGGTGTCGGAACATTAGGGGATTTCCGACCTTTAACTACCTCCTTCCATGTTCCTTCAGATGAACTTGTCTTTGACCCCTCCACTGGTGTTGCAACCGCTGCTGCTGTCATTGCTGGACGGGGTGGATTCTTTGGGTTTTTACCAGGGCACTCCTTGGCCATGAAATGGTCGCCTGCCCTCTACTACCATCCGTTTGTCAGTTTTGCTTCCAAGAGCCTTCACTTCATGAACTTTGCCATATTTGGCGAAAAAGGCCCCCATTCTGTCTTCTGGGATATCTATAGGTACTCCATGAATCGGCACTTTCATCATGCGTGTGCCCATATATTCTGTCTGTAGATGCAAGTTCTTAGTTGTTAGTATGCTGCCTGATAGTTCTTTTGCTTGTTGCTCGGTTGCCAGCAATGTGTCCCATAATGCATTCATTCTTCTCGCGAGAACTTTTGGACTAATAATGCTTTCAGGGCCTCTTCCATGCTATCCCTGCTGACTCCAATTAATTTCCGAGTTTTCACATCAGAAGTAAGCAGGGAAATTGTCCAGGTTTTCACAGCATTCAGTGCTTCCTTAATAGTTTTAATAGTTAAAAACTTATTCCCTTTGAATGAGTCTTCAAGTTTTCTTCTGTTCCCTGTAAAAGTCTGGATCTTTGGAAAGCGGCCTATTTTCGGACCAGGCCGTTTTTGCTGGTGACACCATGTTAGAAATTGGTGTATTGTTTGTCATTTTCCGCCATGATGGGTTTTTTCTGCCCACCACAGCGAACAAAAATAAATAACTTTGCCTTTTCTTTTTTTCAAATACTTTCACAAACGAAAAATTAGTCAAAAACAAAATACAAAAACAAGTGCGAAATCAAAAGGCAATAAAAAACAAAACAAATACGGAAGAGAAAAAGGAAAATAGACAACAAAGGCAAGAAAAATTCACAAAACTAAAACAGAAAGGCTGAAAGAAAATCACAGAAGTAAAACAGAAAGTCTGAAAAATTAAAAACAAAAACTCAAACCAAGGAAATAAAATAAAATATACACAATTAATATGCAAAAACTGAATCAAGAAAACTCAAACGAGGCTGCAAAAAATAAAAGCTTATCAGTTCAAGTGCTCAAGTTGGCCCTTATAACGCGTGGCAAAGATTCCAAAACTTAATGCAAACTGACTGGAATCAAGCTGGTATTTATACAGAAATACCTCCACTCATGTACCAGCAGCCAATCACAGCCCAAGCAATGGACTATCCCACTTGAGCACAATGAGATGCTCCATGGCACCATAAATAGCTCTCTTTCTCAAGGTGGGATTACTAAGCTCTCAGCTTGTTCCACAACTGAGTGCTTATCTTTATAACTTTATTGGTCTACACTAGCAACAAACATTAGAAGAAAGCATGCCAAGACTGAAAAGGGACAGTTAGAGAAGTATTACAACAATATCCAGAAAGAACTAAAGAGTCCACCAGCTTCTAACATATGGAACTATGACAAAACGAATCTGCAAGATGATTCTGGTAGTAAGAAAGTTGTGATGAAACGGAGCATAAAATATCCTGAACGAGTTATTGACAACAGTAATGTTTGATTCTCACTGATGTTTTGTGACAATGCCGCTAAGGGAAACTCTAGCCTCCATACACAATTTATAAGGCAACCCATTTATAGGAGTCATGGACTAAATATGGTCCAAAAGTTTCCCCACTTCAACAGAACAAAAAAGTGGCTGGTTTGACAGTCACTTTTGAAGACTGATTCTTTCAGAAAAAAAGCAGGAAGAAAAAGTGTTGATCTCTATTCCTATTTAAGTTAGAGAGTAGTAGTAGAAGCTTGTGACATATCCTAAGGACATGGAAACTTACTGCACATAGACAGAAATTTGCATCTTTACCAAAAGAGGATTTTGCAAAGTTGCTGTCAGATCTCTTAGAAGCCATTGGTGCTTCATCAAGGGAAAATCTTGAGTGGCTTTGTGACATGTGGTCTTGTACCACTTAATCCAGAAGTTGTGTACAAAAAGCTTCCAAGTGAAAATGCCTTGAGCCCACAAAAAGCCTTATTGAGGTTCTCAGTGAGATGAGGCATGGCCGTGAAGATGGACAAACCCAAGCTGCTAAATGGACAAGGTTGGATGTTGAACCAGGAAAATCAGTTCCGATCCAAAACTATCATCTGTGAGTGAGAGCGAAATGTCATCTGATGAGGAAAGTGACAAAATGAAATCCAGTGCATCTATTTCTGGTAAAGAAAACCACTCCATCTCATCTGAAGCCTTTGAAGGTGTTACAATGGAGGAGATCTCATCTGGCTTTTTCTACCTTGTAAAGTTTCAGTATCCACGCTCAGTGAAGTATTACATTGGGGAATGTATAAGAAAAGATCCTATATCAAGCCAAATTCATTTATTTTTTTTTGAAGCACCTTCATGATTTATTTACATACAGAGACAATGTTCTTCACCAGCTAAGTCATGGCATGTTACTTCAATGGACTTTAAGTCGTCTTCCAAGCTCTTGAACTTTGTAGGCCTGTTGTCACAGTCTTGTTTATGTGGTTAAATGTTTGCATACCAGTATTTTTTTAAATGTTTCAAAATGAAATGCAACAACTCTTTGGTTTTGAGTGTTTTGTAGTTTCTTGCCATTACTTTTTTAGCCAGAATATTATTATATAAATATGCAAAATTTAATATGAGGTTATACCTAACTTAAGCTTCACAGTAACACAGAAATTATAAAAATAGGAAAGGTTGCAAACAGCTTTAATGGTAACATTGACCACCATGTACAAAGCCTTTTTTTCTGATACGAAACAACCAATTTCCACCATATCTTCATGTATGTAGCAGTTTAGTTCATGCACAACTTTTGCCATAACTATTTGCATCAAATATACATCCACTAAACAGAATTTTCAGCTTTTACCCAAAAATGGAACAAAGTTACCCTGGTTTATGGTAAGCAATTAATTTTGAAAACAATTTTTAAACATCTTTTTAAAAAGGTGATAATTTAAATTTAATATTATTTCCTATAAAAAAACTTTTTTTTTTTTTTTTTACAGTGTACAATAACAGGAGCAAACAAAAAAAATGCTGGTATAGATGTTTCTTTTTTGTAAAAATACTAATCTTGAAAATACATTTTTGACTTTAAATTGATTTTAAATATTTATTTTAAATAAATTCAATTACTATTTTTCAATTCTGACAGATAACATTATGTCTTAAGTAACAAAAATATACATGTGTGTTGGGAAGTCAAGAATCATTTTTTTATATTCTTAAAATATGCTGCTAAATTGATAATAATCTGAATATTTTTTTTAATTCAACACACACACACACACACACACACAAATTCAATAAAAAAAACTTCTAGCAGTGGTCTAATCTGGCACTGAATGATTTTTCTCATCCAATGGACTGAAAAATCGTCTTGGTACAGATAAAGCAGCAAAACTAGCATTTCTATTTAAATCCATGAATGCAAACACTGCTCATGTTGAATTTTTAAATTTGTTAATGGTTAAACATTATATATATAAAATATTCAGTTGATTAATAAATATTTGATTTGATGTTTAACACTTCTGTCATGAAATTACATGAAAATAAAAAGTTTTATTTCTAAATATTTTGCTTTAAATAAATTTGTAAAATTGATTTAAATTGATTTTTAAAAAAAAAAAAAAAAAAAAAAAAATCAGCTAGTTACATAGAAAACACTACACAAATAAAAAAAGCATAGCAGAAAAATAACCAAAAAAACACACACACACCAAACTGTAATTGAAGAACAAAGTATGAATGTCCCTTAAATTGCCTGCAAAGCAATACAATATACCAAGAAACTATAAAAATCAGCAGATAACAAAAAAATATATGTAAGAATAAAAGAACCCTTGAATAAGAGAAACTATACACACATAACACTTTTAGCAACGGTAAATGAAAGACTCTCTAAACATATATGGGTACTTAAAAACAAAACCCAAAATACACAAAAAATATGAAACAAAAAAGTCCTATTTTTTTATGCCATGTGAGAATAAATGATCACTGATATGCAAATAAGTGTGTATGTGGGGGAAAGTGGTGAAAGCATTGCTCTTGACTAGTATAGGTCCATTACACACACGCACGCAATACACACACATATCAGTTACAGGTAAAGCAACGGTGAGGAAACAGGTTGTTGTCAAAGCTGCTCATTCAGGGTTTTCTGCTTTATGACTGAATAAGGCCCAAATTTTTAGGATTGTCTTATTTTAATGATACCTACCACTGGTTAAATTTTTTAAGAAAATCCATGAGGTAAGGGTGACAACTTTCCATTTTTCTGCATGATTTGATATGGAATTACCCTTTAAAGGTTCATTTAATTCTTCTATAGTGAATGGTAGGTTATAGCTCTGTGTTATTTTCCTTATATCCCATACAGATTTTGTTTTTGTGGTAGAATTAAGTCTGCTGACGTAGTTTTCCAACATTCTTTTTTGCTCTCTTTAATTATTTTCTGTGCTTTTTGCTTGAAGTTGCTTAAATGGTAACAAATTAGAAGTTGAAGGCTTTGTTTAAATCTCTCAAAGCTTTTCTACTGAGCCTGATAGCTTCCTTACACTCATCATTGAACCAGGGTCGGTTACTTTTTATTTTGTACTGAAATTTTAGGAATGCTATAGATATAAGGATTTCCGTAAACTGTTTTAAGTCCTTAATGCATTTACTTTCAACTAGTTTATCAGAACATTGGTTTTTAAATTTGTCTCAGTTCACTCTGCCTAATTTCCAACAGAAGATTTTTATCATTTTCTGAATTTTGCGCAACAATTGGCAAGTGATCACTACCACAGGTGTTCACTAGAACCTTCCAAAATAAATTCATATAGATTGATGGATCACATATGGATAAATCTATAGCAGAGTTGCTGCCAGTAAATTGATTTATATAGGTCAGTTTTATCGTTATAAATACATAAATCATTGTTGTTTATAATTGTTTCTAAAGTCCTTCCCTTTGATTTGTGTCTTTACAGCCCCATATGGTGCTGTGACTGTTAAAGTCGCCTAGTATCATAAAGGAAGCAGGGAGTTGCCTTATAATTTCATGAATTTCAGCTTCATTTACTCATTCATTAGGTGGGCTATATGCTGAGCCAAAGTTTATTGGTCTATGTAGGGTCACTTTAATAGCAGTTGCCTGTATAGTAGTTGTCAAATTTATTTTACTTTGGGGTACATCATTCCTAACTAGGATAGATGTACTGCCAGATGCAGTCATGTGTATGGCTATATTGCTGGTATTCTTTTACTTTGTCACCTTACTTAAGGAATGTTTCCTGAAAGCAAACATGACAGGTCTGTTAACAGAAGCAGTTCATTTATTTGCCTTTATCCCATGGCAGTTCCATTGAATTATCTTATGCATCACTGTTTAAACATTTTGGCCTTTAGCTTATGTGGTTTTGATTTCTTCTTCCTAGGTTTTCATTTTGGAGGTTTTAGCCATTTGAGTGTTCTGGATTTCCACCTCCATCTTTTCTAATTTGTCAAATCGATTTTGCATAGGATTTCTGGCTTTTGTTTGGCTGATTCTGTTCTTTTGAGCAATAAACTTTTCAGTATGTCTTTCCTGGGTTTTGGTGGATGGATAGGAGATCACTGTGATTTTTGTTTTGTAGGAAATTTGGTATTTTTAGTAGGAGTAGTTTGTGTTTGAGCTGCTGTTTTGCTATTTGTTTTTTCTTTACTTATTATTTCAGTTTTTTTCATTGTCCTCCTTTTGCAGTTCAGCATGCACTATTTGCTTGGAATAGACTTTTTAGGTAAGTTTGAAATTTGGGCCAAACATTTGGTCCCAAATGTACAAGCTTCTCAATGAGGGCTCTGTATTTGTCAGGCTGACTGGCATTATTTGTAGTCTTATTTTCAGTTATTTTTTACATAAAAAGGGCCTTCTACTACTTGCCTTGTTTCTGAAAATGAGAATTTTATATTTTACTTTAACAGTTTCCCTTTCCTTTTTCAGGAATTTCATGTTCTTGAGTATGCTGGATGGTTTTCCGGGCAGTTAGCACATCTTATTCCATTGTGACATTCTTCTTTAGCATGGTCAGAATCCCTCTGGCCACATTTTCCATATGTTGTGCAACTCCTACAGTTATCTATCCCGATGATGTCCAAATTTTTGACACCTAAAGCAGAGCAGGGATATATTGTTCCCCCGGCTCAATATTATATCCTATTTTTATTTTGGTGGGGGATTTCAGTAATGCAAAAAGTAAGGATATATGTGTCAGTTATAATTGTTTCCCCACAATTAATTGAGATTCTGTAGCATTTGCTGATCTCTTGGCTTCCTAAGACAGATATAATTTCCTCAGGTGTGGCCAGAGACTTCTCTTTACTTAGAAGTATTCATGAGGGAAGGCTTTAATTTTGATATTATAAAAAGGTCTTCATCTTTATCATATTTTCTGTATGTTTTCTATGTTCTACCTCAACCAACAAATTGCCATCTCTCAACTTTCTGTTTTAGGATTAATCCTACTGGATAGTACTTTTTCAATCAAGAAAGGGGAAGTTTTGCCAGCAGAGTTTCTTCTAGAGATGTGGGCACAAAAAAATCTTGGAAATTCCATATTAATTTCTTTTTCACAATGAGATTCTGAACGACATCGCTTAGGCTTTTTATTTTGATTATTCATAATTTTTGTGTATTAAGATTCACTGACTTGCTCCCCACCCACCTAAGAGCCGGACATTGTGACATGTCAAGGGGGAAACCCAGTCATCTTGACACGTCAGGGCTACACAAACCACTATGCTTGTATTAGAGAGAGAGACTCTGAGCACCCATTAAATCATTTGTTGCAAACAAGTATACAAACTGCCATGTCTAAATCTCTTTGAACCGATTGACCCTCAGTCATCACCCTCTAATAGCTATCCCGGTGTATATTTGGGGCATTGTATTTAGTCATAAAATATTACATAAATTGATATAGTTATAGGTGCAATATGAACTGCTACCAATGGGCCAAACCATCACTGAAGCAGGAGGAGCCAGCTTGGGTTAATTGCAATTCCCCTGTGACAATGCCAGGCCTCATGTGACAATGATGGCCAGGGATACGATATGGCAACTTAACAGGGTGACACCATGCTATCCACCTTACTATTCAGACCTTGCGCCAACAGATTATCACCTCCTCCGTTCCCTGGACAATCATCTTTGTGGGAAATCCAAAGCAAATGAGGCAGACTTGAGGCAAGCACTCACAGGCTTCTTTGCATCCAAGACACTTGATTTTTATTACCAGGGCACTGCACAGCTGGAGGCACATTAGCAAAAGGTTTTGGATGCCAGTCAGGATTACTTTGGTATATCATTTTTTTTCTAATGAATCAAAAAAAAAAAAAAAAAAAAAAAAAGTTAAGGACTTTTTTGATTATCTTGTAGGTAATAAAAAATTAAATAATAAAAAAGTAAGTAAATAATAATAAAATGTAAATTGATTAAATAATTAAAGAAATAAATAATGAACATACAAATAAACTGTACAAATTCACACAATCACAACTAAATTTAATAATACAACACTTAGAGAAGAGCACAATTTAAGAAAAGGCAGTGTTTAATATTTCAACAATATGTCAGTCTTCAAGTTATATTTAAAAATTCCATACAAGTATAAAAAAAATAAAACAAATCCTTGTACAAATGTCATTTGTCTTGAGAAAAACAGTTCTATTGGTGATCAATGTGACAAAGCAATATACAGTCAGCGCAAATGGAATGTAAGGGAATAAATTTTCCACGATCATAGAATCGCAGAATCATTAATCTTAAATAGAATCTGGGTTTTTAATGTAATTTTCAGTAATAAATAAACTAATTCTTTGAATTTTTTTTTTTTTTCAGATTTTTTAAAAATTCTTTCAAAACTTTTAATAACTCTCTCCGATTTGGTTAAACATTTTAATATAGCAATAATGTAACAGTCATTTCCTTAAAATTTGTTTTTACAAATCTTTGTAGAAATAATTAAGAACCAAAATGTTTACATTAAAAAAAAAAAAAAAAAAAAAAAAATTTTTTTTAAGAATATGTTGGCTAGTCTATTTTTAAATATTTTATAACTTTTGTAAGAAAATATGTTGCAAATGAGATGAAAGTCAGAAGGTCACGGCATGGTCGTGGCCACCAAAATCCATTGCTAAAAACGAAATGGAAGACACACTAGTTGATGTCAAAATTGGAGGGGAGAGGGAGACGAAGATCAAACAAATAAGTTTAAGAAATCCATTTCCTTTAGACCTCACACAATTTAAAAAAGATTCTAAACTTGTAAGCTTGTTTTATAAATATGAAAAAGTAAATGCTATCACATGCCAACCATACAATTTAGAAATAAAGAAAATTTTTTCCAAAAACAACACTATGAAATGACTGGCTTGTCTATAAGCTTACTGTCACACAGCGATTCTCTCAGATTAATAATTGCATCATCTTCAGTACCTCACCATTGTAAATAAATTTAAATTAGGTACCAACATGAGATTGCTGGAAAATGAGCATAGCAGGATAATAACGGCCTTAAACTTGATGAAAATAATTTTTTATCGTCTAAATGTTTGTTATTATCAAGAGGAAAGATCAAAGTATTTTTTGATTATTTTTTTTTATATTTTTTAATAATTTCTAGCACGTGCAAAATTTTCGTTAAAAATCTTGTATTTTTTTTTATCAATCGACAGCCATTTTTTTTTTAACTTTTGTTTACAAAAGTGAAAGTCCCCATTTAAAAAAAATCAATTATGATTTTTTTTTAAATTAATTTAATTTAAGAAAATTAGAAATTATAAAGTTTATTTAATGTATTTTGAAAACTTTCTGCACTGGAAAAAAAAAAAAAAAAAAATGTATTTTCAAATGATAGAAAGCCGGTCTTAACATACGTGTTGATTGACAAGTGACATGTGTGTGATTTCATCTTACAGGAGTAAAAGTTACAGTACAACTTATTTACCGCATTATTTTTAAGTAGGCATAGCATGATAAAAACGGCCTTAAACTTGACGAAAGCAGAATTTTATCGTCAAAATGTTTATGTTACTACCAATGCAAACCACATGATGGACTATTGTTTTCATGATGCTTCCGGTCTTCCATATATTTGAATTTAAGCTATTTTTAGACACAAAAAAACATGTTAAATTAGATTTTTAGCTATTGGCAACTTGCTTATTGTAACCAGCTTTATTTTATAATCTTTAAATATTTATCTACTTAACACCATTGACTAAACTGTACAACATTTTCATTAATTTTAGAATATTTAACAACTTTAATGTAAAAAAATAAAATAATTTAAGAAATAATAAATAATTGTTGTAAAAATTTATTTTTCATCAAAAACGTTTTTTGCTTTCAGAAAATATTATCCATATTCATACAAACAAGTAAAAGCAACTAAAAGCTTTGAAATTAAATATCTTTGTTTTATTGAGTTTTGTATTCTACAATTCAGATCTGATTTTAAGGTAGAAGGGGGGGGGTGTCAACTAAAAAAAAAATGATTTGCTTTCCTCGAAGCCTTGTGCTTTTAACTAATTAATCACAAAAACTGTACAAATTAGAATTTAAAGAGTTTTCATAAAATTATGGGGGGGGGGGGTAATAAATATAAAAAAAAATTTCTTTAAAAAAAAAAATAAACATAATAATTTCCATCATTTGTGAATAGTTTCTGAAAGTTTCATTAAATCTGACAATTATCTTTATTTTTGCAAGATTTTCCAAATTAATGACTGCCATTAAAAAAAAAGAAATACACAAAAATCTGCCATGTTATTAGTAGGACATTTGCTGATGATGAGGAATGTGGTTTTTCAATCAAAAGTTAGAATGCTCTAATAAAGACAGATAAATTTTGAAAAATAATTAAAAATTACTTTGTTCTTTCCTCTTAATAAAAACAAATATTTTGACAATAAAATTTTGTTTTCGTCAAGTTTAAGGCCATTATTATCCTGCTATGCTCATTTTCCAGTGATCTCATAATTTACCTAATTTAAATTGAACAAAAAAAATCCTTTAATAACATTAACTTTCAATGATTATTTTTTAATATTTTATTTATATTTGTTGTATGAATAAGCAACAAATTGCCAAGATGACTGAATCAAGTCAATATAGTGAATCAGCTTCAAAAGTTGGCCATGTTCCCCTAAAGAAAGCAAAAAAAGAAAATAACCCCAGTATCTAAAATTTGTACTAAAGCCAGAGTAGAGAAATTTCCTGATGACTTTTATGCAGAAGAAAATGTTATTTTGCAAATTCTGTCTCCATATTGTTGATATTTTTAGGGTTGACACAATCAAAGATCACATTAAATCAAAAACTCATTTGACAAAAACTCTGGTCAATTGAAACAGAAGACAATCACAAGAGTAAAGAGGTATGAGATGATTTTGTCCTTGACTTTGAAAATGTGAATAGCTTCCTTAGAAAGCAAAAACACTAAATTAAAAACCAAAAAAACAAACAAATTGAAAACTGCGGTATCAAGGGGAAAAAAAAAAGAAAAGAGGGAGAAACCAATACCAAAACATAAATTGCAAAACCGACCAACTCTAACACACACACACACACATATTAAGCATCACTACATCGAGTCTAATTCTTTACGTCTTTGTCACCGAGGCTCATTGGTATGACGTTTGCCTGATATCGTAACTGTCTGGATTTCAATTCTCAGTAGTGGATGCACACTGCTGATGAGTCACAAATATAGGACAAAACGACCGTCCAGTGTTTTCTGCATTTTGTTGAGGCTTCTTCTAGACTCGATGAATTAATTATGATTACCTCAAACCCTCCTAGTAATTTCTATCATATATATATATATATTTACACACATATCCAAACTTGTGCATATGTTTAAATATATGCAACACTCATATGCCATATATATATATATATATATATATATATATATATATATATATATAATTAGAAAAAGAGTCCACATATGCTTCATATAGTTTATAGAGTAGATAAGTTGGTCAATAAAACAAAGTCAAAATTGCTTTATTGACCAACTTATCTACTATATATATATATATATATATATATATATATTTTTTTCACACACACACATATCTACACAAATATACAAAATACAATCTATACATATACAAACACACACACACACATCTCCATATATATTTATATATGGCTATACATGTACATACACAAGCCTATGCATACAACAATAACCACATGTAACATACCAACATAGGTACAAAAATACAATAAACATAATTATATATAAATCTAGACCACAACATCAAGTCATATAATGATACAAAAGTGATTACAAGTATCAATCCATGTAATTGCCATATTTCATGTTAAGATTCCAAGAATGAATTCTTAAGAAATTGTTTTAAAACAATGTTTATGTCTGCATTTGGATATAAGCTCACTTTGAAGGTTCAGTAACTCTTCTGGATTTTAATATTTAATTATAAATATTTTCTCCAGTATACATAGGTCACAACAATCTCAGAAGTTCAAGCTTTTGATATGAACTTCCAAATGTGGAGTGAGTGCTTTGTCAACCAGATCCCAATAGTGTTTGGACAATGCTGTTTGATGTTTAAGGGATCTATTGTTGAAAGAATGCCTGTGATTGTATTGGTGTTGCTTCCAATTTCAAGTGGATATTCCGATGTAGCTTTTCTTCAAATTCAAGTTGACATTTTCTTCAGGGAAGATTGTTGCCTCATACTCTACAATTTTGACATACACCCCCCCACACACACACTCCAATGGGATATTCTGCTTTTCTATTACAATTGCAGGTGGGGTTAATAGCTAGTACTTCATTACTATAAAAGTTTCTAAGCAGTTTACAATTGTGGGAAGAGATCATTTTCTCTACATTATTGACACAAGATTAACTAATCTTTAGTGTCTTCCTATTGAATATTTAGTGGATGTTTACTATCAAAATGCTTATCTATTAACTTTAAGAAGAAACTGCCTATATTAATCTTGGAAAGCCTGCAGTAGGGTGGGTTGAACCATATGACTTTACTTTTTATGATTTTAGATTTATTAACTTTATGATTTTTCAAGTCTTCTTGATAATCTAATTCTTGTTTAAATTTACTATTTTTAAGTGCTTGATTGTATATAAAGTTATTTTCATTAAATTTTTTTTGGCTAAAAGAAAGCCCATTTAGCTTAGTGTTCAGTTACAGGGATATGGTCTATAATCAACTTGACTATTTTAAGGTTAGAGTAGGTACCTCCATGAGATTGCTAAAAAAGAGCATAGCATGATGAAAACAAAATTTTATTGTCTAAATGTTTGTTATTATTAAGAGGAAAGACCAAAGTATTTTTTAATTGTTTTTAGAAATTGTTGCTTCTTTAGAACATTCTAAATTTTGATTAAAAAAAACTTATCTCTTTGTATCAGCAGATCTAGTAAATAACAAATTTTTAGCACGTTTTTTTGTATGACAGACATTAATTTGGAAAATCTTGCAAAAATAAAAATAATTGTCAGGTATTAATGAAACTTTCAGAAACTATTAACAAATGATGGAAATTATTATAAATATGTTTTCTTTTTTTAAAGTCATGGCAAAAATTTTTTTTTTAAAGTTTATTAACCCCCTCCCCAACTAATTTTATGAAAACTCTAGAAATTCAATTGCATTCAGTTTAGTGATTATATTAAGTTAAAAGCACAAGGCTTTGAGGAAAGCAAATAATTTTTTTTAATTGGACCCCCTCCATACCTGAAAAAAATACCCCAAAAATACCTCTTAATAATAACAAACATTTAGATGACAAAACTTTGTTTTCGTCAAGTTTGGCGTCTTTTTCATCATGCTATGCTCTTTTTTTAGCAATCTCATGGAGGTACCTAGGTTAGAGGATATATCTATCTTAAAGCCTAGAAATTAAAAAATTTTCATAATCTATTTATGTAAGCTAGCGGTTAGGGGACCATTACTATTAGGGACAATGATTACATCATCCTCTATATAAAGGCCTACTTGATTGACAGAATGTTTTTCTAGCACAGATAGTGTTATTTTTTTAAGTATGCTCTTAGAAATTAATCCCAATTCAGATTTGGAAGGATTAAACAAGATTGTAAATTATTGGTAAAGTTGGGCTTATGATCTTTAAATAATAGGTATGTGCTTTTCATATGAAAGGTACCCATTCTATCAGTAACTCCACATTTATTTGCAAATTTGGTGGTGTCTCCATTTCTAAAATAGTTTAATTCATTTGTAAGTAAGTCCTGAAAGTTTCCTCAAAATCCAACAATAATTAGATTTTTGTAAAAATTTCAAAATTAGCACAAAAATTCACAAAAATTTCTTTATCTAATCATTATGATAATAGTGTAAGGAATATATTTCTTCCTTTTTTTAAATAAAAACCTGATAATTGTTCTGTTTTCTTAAAAAGGGGGTTACAGGTGTCCTTGAGTTAGCAATGAATTAGCTGTATTTGTCTGTTCATAAAATTGTTAATTCTTTTATTTAAGCATATACCAACTTCTGTTCATTTACAATGGGGTTGAATAAGTGATCTTACATAAAACAAATGCTTGTTCTTCTCGCTTATAGCAAATGAAAACCTTGAATATTAAAATTAGAAATTCATCAATAAGTGATAGTTATGCAAATTTTTATATTTCGAATAGTGGAAAAAGTGTTTGTACAATATCAATTTTCGCATTATAATACGGTAGATTTTGGTTGTACTTCAAAGTAGAAGATTCTTAACTGTTCTAGAATATTCTCAGTAACTATTGCAACATTCAGTTCAAAATTGGATCATTATGCAGTCACTGTTCACTGATAATGGTTCTAATAATGGCTAAACATAAGGAAATGACTTGTACTCAAAAAGAGCTAATTATTAAACAATGGAAACATCTCCAATGACACAAACATACCCTTTTCAACAATTAGTTCATTTATTGCAAGATCTAAAAGACGTAATTCTGTTGAGAACAAAGGCAGACCCAGTGCTCCCAGGAAGATCTCTCTCAGATTACGAAGAAAGTTGATGTGACAGGTCCAAAATAACCCAATGGCCATCAGACAAGACCTTCAGAATGATCTGAGTTTGTCAGGAGTTAACGTAACTAAGCAAACGATTAGTAATGAACTACAGAGACGGTATAAAGTTGCACTCCCCAAGAAAGACACCACTCCTTCTGAAACGGCATATAGATGCCAGGTTGAAATTTGCAACAGAGAATAAAGACAAGGAAAATTCTTATTGAGAAAGAGTTCTTTGGACAGATGAGAGTAAAATTGAGTTGTTCAGTCGCAATTCTCTGAATCATGTATGGAGGAAAGACGGCGAAGCATATGCACCCAAGAACATCATACCAGCTGTCAAATTTGGTGGGGGTAGTATCATGGTTTGGGGCTGCTTTTCGATGCAAGGTGTTGGCAAACTAGACAGTAGAATGAATGCAGAAAAATATCAACAAATCCTAAGTGAAAATTTATTGCTTTCTGTAGAGAATCTTGGGCTTCCTCCCGATTGGATTGTCCAGCAGGACAATGATCCCAAACATACTGCTAAGAGTACAAAGAATTGGCTTATAATAACGTTAACATCTTATAATGGCCCAGTCAGCCGCCGGACTTGAATCCAATAGAGAATTTATGGCAGTTTTTGAAAAATAAGATCCATGATAGAAGTCCAACAAACATCAAAAACCTGAAGACAATTACTCAAGAAGAATGGGACAAAATACCTACTAAAGTATGCGAATCGTTAATTAAAAACTACAGGAAGAGATTGGTGGCTGTTGAACTTAATAAAGGCTTTGCTACAAAATATTAAATTGAGAAAACATGTTTTTGTTCTGCTGTACGATCATTTTTTAAACCCCTAAAAATTTAAATATTGCTATATTTTCTTAACCATGGAATATTATTTAATTTTATATGCATACATTTTTAGTATGCAATCTAATACAATAGATATATTCCTGTTTTGTTAATTTAATATGTTACAAATAAAAATATGAAATATTTTCATGTGTACGATCAGTTATTCAACCCCATTGTATATGTTCATAATAAAGATATTCTGAAAAACTTGGGTAAACTTTGATGATATTTCAGAGCCAAAGCAGAAAAAATTGACAAGTATCATCTCTTGGAATTTTGTTCAAGATACATGGATTAATGGATTAATGCTAATGGTTAAGCTACATATTGTTTATTTTAAAGACTAAATGGACATCTACTTTTTACTCTTGAACTGTTCACTTATTACAACCTCTACATATAATAGAGATAGCCACTTAGGCTACTCATTTAGCATAACCATCCTGACCTACGAGTCTACTAAACTTATTTCTTGCTTAGCAATCTCATACTGATAGTAAAGTTACCTAGTTCACGTATCTAATATTTCAACTACTCAAGCATCATGACAACAGGAGATAATTATTACTTATTCAACGCACACAAGACAAGCAATAATATATATATATATATATATATATATATATATATATATAAAATTCAATTGGCATAGTGTTGTTAATGTATAGTGCCCTATTCAGTGATAAAAACAGAAAATCATCATTGAATGTCTTATGCAAATTTAAAACACAAACAAAAATGATACTACCAGACAAGCCAACTTAATGTTAGAACTAACTGATAGCACATCAACCAGATAAACAGAAAAAAATAGAATATAGATTTTAAGGAGAGGGAAAAAAACAATGTTGCTTGATGTTAATGAATGTGTGTGACAAATGAAGGGAGACCAATGTGTCGAAAGACCTGACTTATCTCGGAGTTCAAAATGAGTGCGAACGTGTCTTGCTTGCAGGGTAATGCCGAAAAGAAATATGGCCACTATCGAAGACAATTAATGCGCGCCGATCTCATACAAAACGAGACTAACTGTACACGTGCAAATTTCGGCAGTGTCAGACGGGCATAAAAGCGAGGTACTAGCGGCACGAATCAGGTCGAGTCATTCGGCGGACTTCGTGAAACAGAGTTGAATGTGCGAATTGACTGGCGGACGAAGAGGAATTTGAAGTAGGCACATTTGAGTTGGTGTGTTTCACGACTGCCCAGTGAAACAGCCGAGAAAGGGAAACTCACAATCCATTTCCTCGGGGCGACTGACGACAAACGTAGAACAGCTGATCTGCCGGCGAATGGCACACTGCACTCTCTAACCCCCCTCTCGTCACTTTTTCATTTGTTTACTACAAGCTATTTCGGCAGCGACATTATAAAACTGTTTTCCGGCCAGGGCAATGTGGCTAGCCTGCTACCATTATACCGGAGGGGGATGCACTAGCCCTCTACATGGAAATGGAGGAAGAAGATCAAGGAGATATCAATGAACTCGAAGCCAGACTGAAGCAGGCATTCGCTGACGACACGTTTTCAGCATACAGGAAGCTGACCATGGTCAGGTGGACCGGAGAGCACGTAGACGTCTACGCAAACAAAGTCAGGCAGCTTGTTCGATTGACCGGATTCGAGGGAGCCGAGATGGAAAGGCTCACCAAACTAGCCTTCGTCATGGGGTTCCCTGATGTGATCTCCGACAGGTGCCGAATGTTGAAGCGCTGACTGTGGGGGAGTTGTTAGCAAGAGTGAGAGTGCTGACAACAACCGGAAATGAAAGTCAGAACGTAGTTGCGGCTGTGCGCCCACCCCGTATTGACGGTGTGTCTCCCACCGAGAGTGCCCCACACACCAGTGTGACATGCTTCAGGTGCAGCGGTAAAGGCCACATTGCAAAAGACTGCCGGAAGTGCAGAACACGCTGCTATCAATGCAGGGAGATTGGAAACTAGGCCCGAAACTGTTCGGGAAATGCTACAGCAGACAAGGCATCAGTGCCAGCCTTTTCCCCAACCAAGATGTAAATATGACACTCCCGGTGGCAAACATCCTTGTTGACAGAACTTTGTGTTCAGCGCCAATTGATACTGGCTGTTCACGGACAATTGTGGATGCAGATCCGTGTCGGTCTTGGAAGAGAGTGACAGTGGACGTCTTGACTATTGGAGACATGTCCCGTCCATGTTGCGGTGTAGGAGTGAAACTGTATCCACGGAGGAGGACGGTTCTGCCAAGATCAACGCGTTGGTGGTGTGTGGTAAACCACTGGGATTTGACCTGCTATTGGAGATTGATGCTATAACAGCATTAGGAGGCGTTGCTGTTGGGCCAATGGGATGAGTACAGATTGGCAATGGGCGAGCAGCCGAATGTGCAACAATTACTGTGGATGAACCCGACTTCACTGCCACCTTCAACCACCGGAGGCGATCCTGGATTGTGGCATGGAAGTGGTCGGAGAACCGTGCGCTTGAAAGACTGCACAATGGGGTTTCTGAGTACCTGGTAGCAGCAGAGACCAGGAAGGGCTATGAACAGGAGCTCCGTACTTGGATCAGCAGTGGCTGGCTTGTACCGTACCCAGAAGAAAGCCTGGGGCCTCCCAAGGGGCTAATTCCCCTGATGGCCATACTACAGCAGAACAAGTCAAAAGTATGACCAGTGATGGACTTCTGGGAGCTCAACCATCACGTTGACGCTTTCACAGCCATTGCAGACATCTGTGCAGCTAAACTGAGTGAATGGTGGCAGAAGGGATCTAACATGTCCTTGTTGGATCACAGGAGAGCGTACCTCCAAATAATTGTCCATGAGTCACTCTGACCATACCAGACCTTGAAAATTGACGGGAGAAGATATTGCCTGACACGTTTAGGATTCGGATTAAACGTGGCTCCCCTCATCATGAAGGCGATCATCAGCAATGTGCTAGCTCAGGAAGAATCTGTGGGTCGTGCGGCATCTACCTACATTGACGACATCTATATCAATGAAGATGTCATTCCCGTAACCCGCATTAAAGAACATCTGGCCCAGTTTGGGCTGGAATGCAAGGACCCAGATTGGTTGGAGGATGGCGCACGGGTACTAGGATTGGTAGCCGCGATGGAACAAGGTAGATTGCAATGGAGACAAGGAAGCGTGGTTCCTAATGCCTCCAGCGTCGTTACGTGACGGAAGGTATACTCTGTGTGGAAGGCTCGTTGCCCACCTCCCAGTGTGTGGTTGGCTTCGTGTGGCATGTGGAATGCTCAAGAGGAGAGCAAGTTCAGTTACGAAGGGCTGGGACGACGAAACAAAGGACGCCCTCCTCCAGCGCATGGTGTCTGAGACTGTGGATTCTATGCAGCGGGACAATCCGGCCCATGGAGAGTGGTGCGTAGATGGCCGGAAGCTGGACGTGTGGGTCGATGCAAGTTCCCTGGCAACCGGAGTGGTGCTAGAGAGCCACAAAACAGAGCTGGAGGATGCTTGCTGGTTGCGACCTAAAGATGACGCTCAACACATCAACCTGGCAGAGCTGGATGCCATGTTGAAAGGTGTCAATCTAGCACTCCAGTGGCAGAGCAAGATGCTACACGTAAAAACGGATTCCGTTTGCGTGTACCACTGGGTATCGGATACTCTGACTGGGAGAGCACGAGTACACACCAAGGCAGCAAACGAAATGCTCATCAGGAGGCAGTTGAATACTCTCAAGGAGCTCGTGGAAGAACATCAGCTGGCCGTGGACGTGACACTAGTCCCTTCAGCTCTGAATATAGCAGATCATCTGACAAGAGTACCGCAGTGATGCTTTGACGCAATGAAGACAAGTAATGGACCCAGGCCAATGATTGGCGCCACTCATGTGGATGAACTGGCCACAGACCAAATCATGTCCATCCACAGGAACAGTGGTCACCCAGGAGTGCAGCGCACTACCTACTTCGCCAGGAGAGTCTGTCCGTCAACAGCAAAAGCAGCCATTAGGTGTGAGGAATGTTAGTCCATAGACCCCACACCAACTCATTGGCAAAAGGGAAAGCTTGAGGTAAGTGGAAACTGGCAGAGACTGGGGATGGATATCACCCACTATGGTGCCCATCCTTTCTTAACACCGACTGACTGCGGCCCGTTGCGTTTTTCAATCTGGAAGCAGTTGGCAAGACAGGACTCGGCAGTCGTCATTCGCCAGCTGAAAGAAGTGTTTCTCGAGCGGGGCCCACCCCATGAGCTACTCACGGACAACAAACCAGCTTTCTGCAGCAGGGAATTCAGAGCCTTTGCGCGCAAATGGGGAGTCAACTTGCGGTTCTGCTGTGCATATGCCCCAGCTGGGAATGGTATAGCAGAGCGATGCCACTGCATAGTAAAACGAATCAGGATGCGCTGTTCAGTCCAGGAAGCCGTCTATTGGTACAATGTCACACCAAAAGACAGTACATCACCCCAGACTGCGCCCACCAACAGGATCCACCGATACGAACTGAGGGTGAAAGGGGTTGACACCCTGACAATGTCTTCAGACCCGGGCACGGCTCTTACCAGGTCGGAGATCACGTGTGGGTCAAGGCGCCAATAAGTCGATGCACCACCAGGTTCAACAGGGGTCAGGTGACGAAAATGATCAGCCCAGTCATTTCTGGTGGACAGAATACCCCGCCATGTTAAGGATCTACGCCCGCGCCACGGTTACGGCACGTCTGAGGAAGATTCCGATGACACATCTGAGAGCAGTACGGAAAGTTTGCTGCTTGACGAAGAAAGTACAGAATGCGTCAATCCACCTGAAGAGGGCGTAGAAGCAGAGCCCCCACCTCTAACAATCCACCTGAAGGGGGAGCGAGAGCAGAGCCCCCTGCCCTGCCTTTTGCGAAGAAGCACCCATCGAAAACGGCTGCCACCTTTGTGATCATGAGATCAGGGAGGGGTGTGACGAAAGACATGACTTACCTTGGAGTTCAAAACGAGTGCAAACGTGTCTTGCTTGCAGGGTAATGGCGAAAAGAAATATGGCTGCTATCAAAGACACAATTTATGCATGCCGATCTGGTCCAAAACGAGACTATAACTGTACACATGCAAATTTTGGCAGTGTCAGACGGGCATAAAAGCGAGGTGCAAGGTACCAGTGGCACGAATTAGGTAGAGTCATTCGGCGGACTTCGTGCAACAGAGTTGGATGTGCGAATTGACTGGCGAACAAAGAGGAATTTAAAGTATGCGCGTCTGAGTTGGTGTGTTTCACGACTGCCCGGAAAGAAAAGGACAAAGAAAGGGAAACTCGCAATCCATTTCCTCGGGGCGACCGACGACAAACGTAGAACAGCTGGTCTGCCGGCGAACGGCACACTGCACTCTCTAACCCCCCTCTCGTCACTTTTTCTTTTGTTCACTACAACCAAACCAAAAATTTGTGAATAAATTATTCAGGATAAAAAAAAAAAAAAATAATAATTCTAAAGCTTGTTCTGTCAGAAAATTCAAAGGGAAATATTCATTAGAGTACCAAATATAATCTACTACTCCGTCCCTTCAGCCCCTTAACCTCCGGCGTCTTCCTCTTTGGGTTGAGGCGCCCACTCGGTCCGAACCGAACTTAGGGACAACTGGCCATATGCTCCCTGAGCACCCATAGATTGTTCGACCGGTCAACTGGTAAAGTCCCGCTCGCTTCCCACGTTGTGTTAGTTTTTAGATCCAGTAAGCAGGGTGTTGTCCATACGTTCACGGTCGACTAGGGATGTGGACACGGCTGTTAGAGTGGGCGGCAGGAAAATTAGAATGTGGCAAAAAAAAGGAAATAATATCTGCAGAAGCCAAACAACAATGGGTAAAATATTGATGTCTTTTATATAAGGAAACAACAGTAGAAAAGATTACAGAAAGGATAGAAAAGCAATTAACATAAGAAAAGAGGACTACTCCTCCACCAATTTTCCAACAGAGAGGTGTGTGTGTGTGATTAACTCGTTCCAATCGACTTGGGAGGATGTGTGGCTCGTAATTCCAGCACTACGTGGTAGTGTAGCTTTTCAGTTTGTTGTCGTAAATGACAAACGTTAGTTTCAGCAGCTTTTCAATGAGACTGCTACATCGACGATATTTCTTGAAGTCCTTATCTCTGACTCATCACTGGACCGTCTCACTGCGACAACAGTCTCTCTACTCTCTCGACAACAGTCTCTTCGAGAATTCCCTCCCAACTCTCGACGACTGTCTCTTTCATCTGGCCTCTTCTGTCTGTCTTTCTCGTCAGACTTGTAGCACCGCAACCCGTAACAGTCACCTGCGGGTGCCCATGCATGTGACGGCATGCTGTGATGACATGCTGCTACGATGATGTGCCGACCAATCACAGTCTCTCCCGCCTCTTCGAGAATTCTCTCCCGTCTCTTCAAGAATTCTCTCCCAACTGCCTTATTAGCAAAATCTCGAGTTAATATAGCAACTGACGGTTATAAGCCAGGTTGTTCATGCGCTTAACATGAGTGTCACCATAATCATGTGTATTTGCAAAGCTTCTGTTGCTTACTCAGATCTATTTCAAATCTCTTAGTGCATAAAATTAATTTGTTCATTCCAATTGTCTTTTCAATGACCAAATTCAGTGGATACAACTTATGTTTAGATTAGATTTTGCTAGTGGTAAACATACACTGATCTTACCTCCCCGGTCCAATTTACTTCAATATGTTTTTATCAAAAATATTATTTTTGCCTATTTCTTTTTTAATGACCCAAATTAAACATCGCCGCCTGCCCTTTGCATTTGTTTATAAACAAGTCTTCGATTTGAAATTCACTCTTTATCCATTAGCAGTCTTGGGTTTCATATATCATTGTTCTAGATTCTTTCCTATTAATAGCACTGACACATTGTGTTTTCCATTTTCAATCAATAAACGTTATATTTGCACGTGTGCAGTCATGTGGGTGTGTGCGTCAACCTCTGTTACAATAAACCATAACATTAATTATTTGCTAAAAGGAATGTCAGGACCATTAACTTCCTGTTTAACAAAAGGTTCTGTCAATACAGTCAAAGAAAATCTGGTGTCAAATTTGTAGAAAAAGATAGGATTGAGACAAATAAATCTCAAGCTAATAATAGTTTGGTATTTGCATCAGTTCAAAATAAATAAATGTAACATAAAACTATGGTATTCAAATATCAAAGTCTATTATTTATTGAACTGGTTATTGCTGATAATGTTCAAAATGATTTTACTAAAATGCTGTCAAAATTCTAGAAATTTTTATTTTACCAATAAAAAAAGATGTGAGGAGATTTTATTTGTTTTAAGAGCAACTTAGAGCACATTTGATTCAAAAATAAAATTTAAAAAAATCTTTCAACTGAATTCAATTATTTTAATAATGGTGCGGCCAGAGTATGAAGGTGTCATCTACGTACCTTAACCATATAGTTGGCTTTAGAGATATAGATTCTAATGCCATTTCCTCAAAGTATTCCATGTATATATTCGCCATTGCTGGTGATAATGTCGAGCCCATTGCTAAGCCCTCATCCTGTCGATATATGTGTGATCTCATTCCGAAGTGTGTTTGTGTACAGAAAGTCAACATCTCCTCCAGATTATCTACGACACCTTCATACTCTGGCCACACCAGGAAGGTGTTCAGGTGCTACTGGACCATGTGAACTCAATAAGACCTTCGATACAGTTCACAATGGAGAAAGAGAGTAACAACACACTCCCATTCCTGGATGTTCTAATATCTCGAACAGAGCATGGGTTCAAGACATCCATATACCGTAAGCCAACATTCACCGGACAGTACCTCAATTTCAACTCCCACCATCCACACAGCGTAAAGAAAGGGATTGCCCGCTGCTTACAACACCGAGCAAAAGTCATAAGCGGTGACCCAGAGACATTAGATAAAGAATTGGTCAGTATAAGTAGTACCCTACAATGTAACAACTACCCTGGGTACATGGCAGCAGCCCCAAAAAACTGGGATAGGCGGGTACAAGAGGAGCAGGAGGAGGACAACAACACTCAGAAAACAGTCTGCCTGCCTTATGTGAAGGGGTTATCAGAAAAAATACAAAGGATCTGCAGGACAACCTTCAAAAGCTTGACGACACTTCGCAGACATCTCTCCCAAGTAAGACACCCCCATAGAGAACATGACTAAAGACTGTGTGTACGCTATCCAGTGCAGCTGCAGAAAGAAATATAAAGGAGAGACAGGCCGCCCCCTCAAGGTGAGGCTTCAAGAACACCAGAAAGTTGTAACACGAGGGGAAGTGGAAAAATCAGGCGTGGCTAACCACATATGGAGAGAGAAGGGAGATCACCGCCCTCTGTGGGTTCAGGTTGAGATCATAGACAAGGAAAACTATTGGAAAATTCGTAAACTTAAGGAATCAGCACATATGCTAGGCCACAAAAATCTCCTGAGCCGACCAAGCATAGAGATGAATACAATATGGGAACCAGTAATAAGGAGTTCCAGAGAGAAGAGCGATAATAACAAAGTTGCAATATGAGCTCTGGTAAAAACTGCAATGATAACAGAAAAAATTGCAATACGAGCACTGGTAAAAATGGTTGCTGAAGACATTAGGTTTATAATATCCAGAAATTCATACACATGGCATAGTGGATAAAGGCATTGGTTAGATCCAGTGACAGGACCCAAAGAGTGTGAGTTCAATACCTGGTTATAGCAATGGAGAACTTGCAGAGGGAAAAATTAACAGGAGATAACTGATAAACATGGCACGTGGAACTAGAACAGTCTACCCCAGTGAGCGAAATAAAGGGTTCAGTTCGACATTCCAACCACCTGAAGAAGGCCGAAACGTTGTAATAAATATGGCGACAAAGATGAGGACAATAGTCCGAATAATGTACCTCATCTCAGAAATATAGACAGATATTGAATGATTTTTTGACCAGTTTTTTTTCCCACCAATATAGTTTGTCCTGCTCTTAGAAGGCTTTTTTTCTTTGTGACTGTTCATTTGACAAAATATTTTAAAGTGGAAGCAAGAAAAGTATAGGGTCACTTCACAATATAAATATAATGCCAACACAGACCCTGTATTTTGATTGGTGTCATAACATCAAATGCATAATTTATAATGTACAGATACAGCTAACCTGGTTCCTGATGTTGTGTCCATCCTTATGTGGATATTTTAAAGTGCAAAAGCATAAAAAGAAAATTTTCTTTTGAGTTAAGTAGTTAGAGGGTTAGGATTTTTGTAACACCACAAATTAAGTTCTTAGTTGAAAAGAAAAAAAATCTTTATGCTTCTGTACTTTAAAAGATGTGGTTATGAAAAAGCTTTCAGCCTGACTAAGAAGCCCTTCAAAATGAATAAAATCTAAAGTTAGGTCAGATTTTAGGAAGTAGGTCGGGGTTAATTGCACTAATGAAAAAATAAAGCTATATTGTAAATCAAACCCCTACTGAAAACTTCATATTCATTCAAAACACAAATGCCCTCCTATCCACTTCAGTTTATACAATTTGGTTTTAGAAAAAAAAATCAACAACCTAGTAATAGGTACTCTAAACTCCTAGTTTACACTGCAAAAATGTGTCAAAATAATAAAATTTCATTCAATTTTAACTGATGATATATCATTTATTTTCAAAGATATTTTGATAAAAATTAACATGCAAACAAAATTTAATCTTTTCTCTTTGTAAAGATACAAAGATTTCTTGTGTGTGATGATGTCATCAATTTTTTCTCAACTGACTCCAATAGATTTCTACTAACTCACATTGAGTTCTTTATTTAAGGCATCTTGTCTAGTTCATTTGTGTTTCTGGGGGTGCTTTCTTTTCACAACATCCTCACATTTTTTTTTCCACTAGTAAATATTTTAAGTATTCACCCCCACCACCACCACTTTCTGGCGAGTTCGCCACATACTGAACTTCTTTCATTTTGGGTCAACTTCTAGTTTTTCCAGATATTTCCTTTTTTCTGTACGTTCAATGAATTCTTGGGCATCTCAAAGATATCATACTGTAGGTTTTTCCTTTCTTGCAAGCCTTTCTTCAGTAAACCTTTTCTTTAACTGATTTCAATGCCTTTTGTGTTCCTATTTTTTCCTACCATATATCATTTTTCTGATTCATGACCTTATTACACTGTATTACCACATTTCTTATCCAGTTTCATATACCCTGAAAAACACTTTTGCCAATTTTGAAAAATTTCACATTTAACATCTACTTTTGTAATATGATAGGTATTACTACTCTTTGTGCAAACACTAGTACTCTGCCCCATAGCGAATAAGCGTTCAAGTTTGGATTGCACTCTAAAAATCACCCATCTTTCTTACGTTCTTTCAGTTTTTTTTTAATAAACATGTCTTGTTCTGCTTTTACTTTTATTTCTTCCAGGGTAAATGGTAGTTTGTATACTACATTACATAATATATTTTTAATTTCTATTTCACTTTTTAATGCTGCAATAACAGTGTCCTCAAACAGTTCTGTAATTTTTGGTATCTTGATAAACCATCACCATGTCCTAATCTTTGGGACAGTTGGTATTCCGTCTTGAAATTGTAATTTAATGAGATGGTACCTGTTGTAGTAGTAAAGTCCCTTGTATAACTCAGAAGTGGAGAAGAGCTATTGCCCTTAGTTGGTTGGTAAGATTTTCCTGTAATTGCGTTTCAAAAATAAGGCATGTGATTACTCAGCTCTCACCTTATCCATTCATTATCGCAACCATCCTATCCGATAACCCCCCATAACGTAACATGGTGTCAGAAGTGGGATTACAAGGACACACTTATACCAAAATGAAACGAATTGGAAATAATAAATAAGCCGTGACATTTGTTTTTTTTTTCTCCTCGAGGATTAAAAAAAAAAAAAAAAAAAAAGACAAACGTGTGTAGGTGCCAAACACTAAGGTAAGATAATTATCTTTATACCAAAGCAATAAGATTTAGTATGGCAGCTTCATCTCAAGTACCTCCACCAACAATAGATTGGTCCAGCGCAAACTTTGCCAAATCAATGGACAGATTTATTCGCCAAGTCAGGTTCCATTTGAAGGTCCCATGCGTAACGTCAACAACGACGTCAAGCTTAGATATCTTTTGTTATGGGCCGGTGTCGAGGGACAAGAAATAAGTGACACATTTGTTTTTCGGCATGAAGAAGAAAGGACCATCAAAACATACATTAACTACTTTAGACAGTATGCTAACCCAATGTCAAATTTTCGCGTGGCAAGACACGAACTGCTGCAGTGCAGACAAAATTCAAACGAATCGCCACACTCATTCTTGAAATGGCTTCGCCAAATAGCCAAACAATGTGAATACGACCAAATGGTGCAAGACACCCTTATAGTCAATCTCTTCATATTCGGCATTTATCTAAAGTTAGCACAGAAATCCTTAATTAAGGAAGGTAATGATCTGACTATAGCAAATGCACTACGCATAGGAGAGATAGAGGAGGTGACTTGCAAGCAAGTTGAAGCTATACGCATCCCAGTAGAAGAGAGCAGTGTGCATGCAATTCAGGCTAAGAATAATAAAAAGCCAACACAGTGTGGATATTGTGGCAAAGGACATCCTCGAGGAGAGTGCCCAGCAAAAGGAAAGTTATGCATGAGATGCAACAAAAAGGGACATTTTACTAATGTTTGCTGCTCCAAGACGGGAGATAAAAAACATGCAAGTAAAAGAGTGACACAGTCACGGTGGCACAAAGACAGGAGAATCCACATGGCGACACAAAATGAAAGTAATGCTAGTGGTTCGAGTGAAGATATATATTACCACTCCATTCAGCAGTTACCATCAACCACTATAGAGGCATATGCCAAGTTAAAAATTGGCAACAGATAAGTGCAGATAGACGTCAATGCGAAGGTCAATACAGGTGCTATGAGCAACCTTTTGCCCAAGGAAGTATATAAAAAACTGCATAAAGTACCACTCAAAGCGACGGCAATACGGTTAATTGCTTTTGGCGGAACAACAATTGATCAAGAAGGAACCTGTCAGCTAGGGGTAAGATTCCACAACAGATTTATTAGTGCAACATTCCATGTTGCAAATTCAAAAGGGCCAATATTGATAGGACTACAGACATCACGGGAGTTAGGGTTAGTGACCCCAAACTTAGCTGTAAAATCAGTCGCAACTGCTACAAAAAATCATCAGGTACAAACGATGACCAAGCATCCCAGCAGAATACAAAACCAGTTCCAATGTCAAGATCAAGTTGGAAAGGAAATTTAAATGAAAGAAAGAAAATCATTCAGGAATTCCCTGATGTATTTGATTCTACTGGTTGTCTACCTGATGAATATACCATTCATGTGGATCCAGAAGTACCACCAGTTGTACACTCACCTCGATGAATCCCGATAACTCTAAAAGAGAAGTTGAAAATGGAATTGGACTCCTTAGTAGCCCAAGGCATAATATCCCCTGTGACAGAACCAACACCATGGGTGAATTCATTTGTTTGTGTAACCAAAACCAATGGTTCGGTCAGACTATGCCTAGACCCTCGTAACTTAAACAAAGCAGTGCACAGACCACATTACGTCACTCCGACATTTGAGGACATCACTGCTGAGCTAAATGGCGCAAGATAGTTCACAACTGTTGACATCAAATCTGGATACTGGCACCTAAACCTGGACAAGAATTCAAGAAGCCTTATGACATTTATAACACCATATGGTAGATACATGTTCAACAGGTTTCCCATGGGAGTAAAATGCAGAATGATGAAAAGAACTTGTGAATATGGTAATGTCCAGCTGGCCTACCAATCGAGCTGACTGCCCAAGCTACCTCTTACCGTTTTGGAACTTTAGAGATGAGATTGGGTTTCAAGATGGTATTTTGCTTAAGAGCAACAAAATCATAATACCAGCCTCCCTGCAAAGAGGTATATTGGAAGAACTCCATGCATCACATCAAGGAGTTGAGAAAACTAGATTAAGAGCTCGGTCAGTTTTATACTGGGTAGGGATGAATAAAGACATTGAGGATATAGTGCTTAATTGTCACACCTGCCAAAAGTATCCCTGCCGAATCGATGCACCAGCATGAGACCCCTACTTACCCATGGCAATATGTCAGCACAGATTTATTCTCAATGGCTGGGAAGGAATATCTGCTTGTAGCAGACAAGTACAGCCGAAGTCCATTCATACGATGCCTCCACTCCACCTCATCAGCAGCCGTCATCAAAAATATAAAGGCAATATTTGAGGAACGAGGTGTACCGGAAATTCTATACTCGGACAATGGTCCACAGTTCACAAGCAAGGAATTTAAGGTCTTTTTCAGATCATACAGCTTCCTACACAAGACATCGTCTCCACATTACCCGAAATGTAACGGATTTGCCGAGAGGATGGTCGGAATATGCAAGAGAATACTGCTGAAGGCACAAGAAACTGGACAAGACAGTTATCTAGCGATGATGGCATACAGAGCATACAGGATGGGATGACAAAGTTGAGGTTGCCTCCATTGCATGCTAGCCAATATAATAGCCAGAATACACAAGGCTGATCCAGTAGGATTGGTTGGTTGTTTGGGGTTTTATGGCATATCAACCACTATGGGTTATTTAATGCCAGATCCAGTTTCCACATATTTATTAAATATATATACTTTGTAAACGTAATTTAAGGATAACGTTGGCGACATCATTGTTTCAAAAAAGTATAGCTGGCGACATCATTGTTTCAAAAAAGTATAGCTGGCGACATCATTGTTTCAAAAAAGTATAGCTGGCGACATCATTGTTTCAAAAAAGTATAGCTGGCGACATCATTGTTTCAGGAACGCACAGTTGGTGACACCACCGCTTCAAATACGCGGATGCAGTTGGTCGACATACCCAGGACGCGGATGCAGTTGGTCGACATACCCAGGACGCGGATGCAGTTGGTCGACATACCCAGGACGCGGATGCAGTTGGTCGACATACCCAGGACGCGGATGCAGTTGGTCGACATACCCAGGACGCGGATGCAGTTGGTCGACATACCCAGGACGCGGATGCAGTTGGTCGACATACCCAGGACGCGGATGCAGTTGGTCGACATACCCAGGACGCGGATGCAGTTGGTCGACATACCCAGGACGCGGATGCAGTTGGTCGACATACCCAGGACGCGGATGCAGTTGGTCGACATACCCAGGACGCGGATGCAGTTGGTCGACATACCCAGGACGCGGAAATGTGCTGGAAAAGACCTGGAAGTTCACTATTTGCCCATAGCTGGGACCCCAACAGGTGCTACCACCCAGGGTCAGGGTTGACCTGGGAACACCAGCAATTAAGAGGTGGTTCCACACTTCCTCAAAACCTCCTGATCAGAGGCCTTGCTGTTGGATGCAGTTTAACGTCGTACCCAGGACGTGATCCAGTAAGAGGAGACTGGTGTGTTAGTGGCCATGAAATGAACATGTGGGTAGATGCGAGTTCCATAGCCACAGGTGTGGTATTAGAGGTAAATGGAAATGTCATTGAGGATGCATCGTGGCTGCGCCCGGCTGGAGATGGCTAAGCACATCAATTTGGCTGAGCTAGATGCAACGATAAAGGGTGTCATTTTGGCTCTTCAATGGCAGGTGTCAACAGTACATCTTTTTACTGATTCAGCAGGTGTTTGTCAGTGAATATCAAACACCTTAACTGTCAAGGCTCGAATAAATACAAAGGTATCTAGGGAAATGCTAGTGCAGAGACAGTTGAACACACTTCATGAGTTTGTAGCCAAATATGGTTTGACGGCGGACATAACATTGGTCAAATCCAACATAAATCTGGCAGACCAGCTTATCAGGGTGCCAAAGAGGTGGTTAAACCTACACAAGGAGGGAATGGAGCCAGTGCAGTCAGTATGTGCCACTACAAACACCAAGTTGGATGCATATCAAGTGGCTAATATCCACCGAAAAACCGAACACCCGGGCATAAAAAGGACTCTGTACTTTGTTAGGTTGATAGACCATTCAGTATTGTCAGAAGTCGTAAAAGCAGTTGTCAAGAAATGCGAGACTTGCCAAACCATTGACCTGGTTCCAGTGCATTGGTGAAAAGGAAAGCTGAATGTGAGGGACAACTGGAATAGGTTAGCAATGGACATCACCTATCATGGTAGTAAGCACTTTCTGACAATCATTGATTGTGGACCCTCACAGTTTGCGATATGGCGACCACTATGTCAAGATTCTACTAGTGTAGTTCGTCAGTTAGAGTCAATTTTTTATGAACGGGGTCCGTCACTTGAGATATTGACTGACAATGTCACAGCATTCACGTGCAAACATTTCAAGAATATTTTAAGTAATTGGGGTGTAAGTTTGCGGTTTCAATGTGCCTACGTACCTGCCAGGAATGGTATAGTAGAAAGAAGCCACCAAAGCAACTAAACCTTTTCAGCTAGAAAGCAGTGCTCTATACCGGAGGCGGTCTACTGGTATAACGTCACGCCTAAAGATAATCACTCATCTACTACTGCACCAGCTGATGCACTTTATAGGTACCATACCCATATATGAGGCATTGAGGCTATGTCCCCCATTGAACCTAAGAACACTCAAGAAGCATATGAAGTGGGAGATGTCATTTGGGTGAAAACTCCCCATGGGAGTTGCATGACTAAATTTAGAATGGGTCACGTGGTTAATAGTCAGTGCACATTGATGGAGTTCCACGTCATGTGAAGGACTTGCGTCCCTTCATGGGATCGGTCCTGAGAGCTACACAGGACAGCAGTTCTGAAAAGCGTGAGTGGGTAGTAAATTAGAGATCAACCCCATTAGGAGAAACTGATCACTCTCTTGATACTGAACAACACAAACGTAGAGGCTGACTCCTCAACTGTTAGCGGCCAAAATATTAATGTGGTACATCCTGCTAGCTCCCTTTGTGACAGTTCATCTGTGGATGCAGCTTGTGTTGTTTCACCTCCTTGGCGAAGTACCTGGCAAAAGCGACCTACTCACGACTATTTTTTGTGATCGTGAGCTCAGGGGGGAGTGTGGTGAACAGTCCCATAGAAGCAAGCGAGCCAGAGTGGCTTGCATCTACTGCAGAGGAAAATAAGGGTCTTATTTCAATGTTTGGTACATGGCATGGGCAAGTTTGCTCCTTGAAAATGGCATTACTCTCCCATCTAACCATTCCAGCAGTATGTGTGGTACACAGGTTTTTGTACAGTTTGGCATGCTTCGACCAATATGTGCTGATTGGTCAAACTGGAGGAGGCTATTTACCCGGGTAACTGAGAATAAAAGCAAAGAACGCTGATTGATTGGTCGACCGCGGTGTTGGCCTGATAAAAGAGGGCTGAAGCAGTGAGAATGGGAGAGAAAAAAAAAGACGGATTTACATTTTGAAGTGTGGGGAAAGCAAGAACGGTGGATTGAACCAGCAGAATCTTGAATTGTACGAGTAACATCTGAGTAATAGACTCATTTAAGCTAGTTTCTGTGAGAATTTTTCCTTGCTTTCATTTTACAGTGTGACTTTATGTCCTACTTTTCCATACTTGTAGCACTTTGAATTCTCAAAGGGACAGTCGTCTCCAAGATGTAAGCTTTCACATCTGACATGGATTAATTTTTCTTTAGCTTGTATGTATGCGCATTCTTTTTCTTCACTTTCTTCCATATCGAATCTCATATTTAGGATTCTCTGACATTCGTCCAATATTTCTTGTAGTGTTAGTTTTTGATTTTGTTCAAGTTTCATTAGAATTCTAGCACATGTTTCTGCGTCTTTTTTTCACCATTAACCCTTGAATGAAAATTAACCATTTAAACACATCTGGAGTCAGTTCATTTAATTTGAATCTTTTACACTCCTTGTTAAGGATTCCAGCATATGTGACAAAATCTTTGTCTTATTTTTTTTTTTATCAGAGTATTGAATAACAAACTTTTCTCACTAAAAGTTTTAGTCAGAATATTTACTGTTTCTTCAAAGCAAATTTCTCCTGGGTTTTTGGTAGTACAAAATTTACAGTATTTTCCAGGTTCTACTGGCGTTAACTTTCTCAAAAATCTTGTTTTTGTTTTTCTCATCTTCCCAGTTGCTGCATTCTTTTCTGAAAATTTGCTCATTTCTAAAATAACCAGAAATGGTAATTCCATCATCTCAATTGTATGTGAATTCAGCTATGGCATATGCCACTGCTTCAGGAATGAAAGAACTGTTTTCTTCCATATTATTCCAATTAAATTTTTTGTTGTTTCTGGAGTTCCAATAACTGCTGTTGTTAATGTTGCTGTATTTTTATCGTTTGGGCTAATAATTCTTCCATATTTAAAGAATATCTTGTTTTTTTTTTTCTTTTTTACACCCGCCAAAGAAAAAAATTAAACCAACATAGTTATAATTTCTCATTGTCCCTCTTATCAGAAGCAAAAAGTATTGTAATTTTTCCTACTCCGTAGGAGTTTTGATTCCTCATACCTACTGTTACAACTCACTCCTAGCAGTTATATTATGTCTCATTTATGCTACTCACTGTGACATCAATTCTTTCTCCTTGACTGATTCACTTTGAGTTCTTCATCTAAGGTATCTTGCCTAGTTCGTTTGTGTTACTGGGGATGTCTTATTTACTCCAACATTGATGGATATTACAGACTAAATATTTGTATTATATTTTTTTTAAAGATACATTTTAAAACTGCATAATGTACTTATTCATTGTATATAATGTCTAAACTGTCTTGCTGGAATCACTTTCACTTTGTCTATTATTTTTATGCATTTTCTTACAAAATAAAAAAATATTAAACAGAATTCATATTCTAAAATAAATATATAAACTGGACATATTTTTAGATCTTTAAATTTTGTACTGTTACATTTATCCATAAAAATTTAAAACAAAACATGAATGGGATACATGATTTAGCTTAACTTTGATGCATGAGCCTATAAAAAATTAAAACATAATTAGGTCATTTTCAAAATGTAATCAGTTTGCTTTTTTTTTTTTTAAAGATCGTTTGTTTACTAACTCAAAGGACTAGGTACTATTTTAGAGGTTAAAATGAAACTGTTAGATTTAGATTTTCTTAAAAAAAAAATAAATAAAATAAATACATTTTATAGTTCAACTTATGTAAATATGCATTATCTTTTCATAATTTTTTTCCCCTTAAGCCAAAGATAAGCATAACATAAGTATCTCTACTTGATCTCTTACTTACCTCCTCCCCAGACTAATGTCATTCTCTGCAGCTCTCTCCTCTTGGCAACTTCAACCATGCAGTAGTGCCTATAGATATCTCTCTCTGCACTCCCATCAGGCAAGAACCCTCTTTTAACAGAACATCTGTTACCAATGGACTCATTTAATGATTTCCTTCATGATGCATCTTGGACTGATATTTTTATCATCCTGTTGAGAAATGTGCAACTGAAGTCGCTTCCTGGGTGAAAGCTGGCATCAGAATTTATGTGCCAGCATGGAAACATTCAGCCACTATAACCCATAGAAATTACTTCTTCCAGCTATACCAGAGCAACAGATCCAATTGTAACAGACGTCTCTGTCACCACTCATAATGAATATAAGCATGTCCTCGAAGAGGCAATCACTATTTGCTGATAGAATGAAACACCATATAGCCTCTCACAAGTTTGGTTCCTGAGATTACTGGTAGCTCTGCAAGAGTGTACTGAACAAGAGCAAATTTTCAGTCCCTTCTCTCTTCAATCAATTTGAAATATTGTCATCTACTGCAGATAAAGTAGAGTGCTTTGCCCAGGAATTCTCTTACAAAATTAACTCAACTTATCTGGAGTATCTCTGCCTGATTTTCCCTCTGAAACAGATTCTCTATTGAATGATATGCACACAAAATTGTCCATGGTTTCTGCTATCATTTCTAAACTAATCCCCACAATTGCTTGCATATTCAGTGGTATCCCTGCAATTGTCCTAAAGAAATGTGCCCCTGAACTGACTCCTGTTCTCTCTAAACTTTACAATAAATGCCTGCTACTTCTTGCTTTCCAGCTTGTTTAAAGTCCTCTGTAGTTCCTATCTTTAAGAAATCTGGGGAACTTTTTGACCCCTCAAATTATCACCTCATTAGTCTCTCTCCACTTTCCTTGCACTTCTCATCTGTGAAACTCCTTTCCGATTTCTTAATTTCCTGACACCTACAATCTTCAAAAATTCAAATGCATGTCAATTGCCATCTTCCGTCTTCTTGAATCCTGTTCCTTTGTCCTTTTCCTCTTATTCTATTTCACTCCCTGTAACCCCCTGCATCCTGGCAATCACCTTGCTTAAAGTGAAATGATTAAAATTTAAAAAAGTAACATCTTTTTTAAGCAGTTATATATTCATTTTTTTTTTATTTTTATGTATTAGTGATTTCCAGAGATCCCTACCCAGTTGATTAATAAAATGTATATTTAATCATCTGTTCAGTGAATAATGAACTCAATGCTCTAAGACGTAGATTTCTTCTGAGTGAGAGAAGCAAGCCAAAGCACTAAGTGAACCTAAGTATTTAAAACATTCTAACATTTGTGATGAAGAAGAACCATTTCAAATGAAGCTTCAAGGCCAATGAGTTGCAGCATACAATTACTCCAACTTTTACATTGACCAAGATATAGATATTAAATCTCTGTTCAGTGCTGTAATCAAAACTTTAATTTCAACCAAAGGCAAAATTATTATTTCTGATGACCTTTGCTGGATGATATTGCACAAGTGGAATGAACATTTGACTTTAGATGGAACTTTTATATAATAACACTTTCAAGAGATGGTAGGATATGGAGTGTTCCAGGAATATTGACTCTAGCAGAGACTTATAAGCAAATTCAGACTTCAAATCACCATTAGAAAAGGGAATTCCAACTGTCCAGAAAATAATTTTTGCCAGTTTCAGTAAATCTACTTTTATTAATAAGTGTTTAAAAAAACTTAAAAGTTTGAAGATAAATGAGTTTAAAGCTTTACAATAAGCATTTGTTTGAAGGATTAAACAATGATTCATTTCATGAAACAGTTTTGTAGTAGTCACTTCTGTCCCTCTTTTGACAAGTCAAAAATGTCATAATTTCACAAAATTAGATACATCTATGATAAAAGGTATTCATATCAGAGAAAAGAGCCATTTTGTTGAATTCCCCATCCATAAATTAGGAAGGTTTCAAAGATTCAGGCCTGTACCTCTAATGGATACTTTTTATGGCAAGTTCAGGATGGCATACGTTTGAGCTGCTTTTTGCCCTACTGTCAAATTGCAATTCTGGCTATTTTTACATTGTGTAAATATGAGGGTTTTTTTTATTGATGTGTGACTAAAAAGAAAAACTGGTTTTATCTCTGTTATGATTCATAGCAAGAAGTTACAAGGCATTAACTCTTGAAATGAAACTTATGAGCAGTCAAAATTGCCCTTCTGTGCCATATTTCAATTCTGTGAACTCAATTTCCACCAATATTTAGGACTGTTGAATCTAATTATTATTGATTCGATTATTACTATCTTTCTTTTCTTTTTCTATATGACATTACATTTATAATCATTTTTCATTCAGAATAACACAAGACTGAAAATTGACAAAATCTGAATGGTTTGTCAAGCTTTCTATGTCTGTATGAACAGTTTTTTTAACATATTAAGGGATTTTTATAGACCCAATCAGCCAATGCACACCTTTTAAATCACTTAAAGGTCTTGGTCTTCAGAAGTAACTGGTGGAAAATATTCATAACATAAGTGCAACCCCACAACAACAAGCAACCTGGGAAAATTGTTCTGAAATGAATAAGCTGTAAAATTAGTGCTTTGGTAGTGTAATGGTAATGCTTTGTAAAATAGATCTCAGGCATGTTTTTGCATTTTTACATTAATAATCTGATTGTTGGCTTATAAACAAATAAAAAAGGAATGATTACATTTTCCAAAACCAACCAGATGCTTTGAGAAGAAATTGTATAGAGCAAAGTTGAGTTATAAGTTCAATTTTTCTTTATAATCATTGTTGTATTTTCAAAAATAGAAAGGCTCAACAATTTATTCAGTATTGTAAGAAACATCCATAATTCTTGATTTTCATTTATAGATATGTTCCAACAACTCTCAAGTAAAAAAATGTTTAATGGACAGAATGAAATGAATCCAAATATGATTAGTAAGCAAATGTATACCAAGTAAAATTAATTTCTCTTGCATCATAAAACAAAAGGCTATTTTCATGGAAACTGTCTATTCCTTAAATGAAATACCAAATTAGATCCGATCATACAACACATTGGGACTACTTAAGTAGACTAGTCTACACGTTAAAAAAAGTTTTGCATATTAGCATTCTTTAGACGTTCCTTGGGTTAAAACACTTGTCAGAATGAAAAAATATTGATTAGTTATCAATTTAGAATGGAGGCTCCTGTTCATAATAGCAATACAGAATGAAGTCAATCCTTGATTTTGAAGAGTTATCTGGACAAAATATAAGAATTTTAATCTCAAAAAATATCTCCCCATACTTTTTTTTAATGAGTGGACCATTCTATTTAAATAGTGTCAATATTAACTGAAAATTTTGTACTCTATAAATTTGTTTTACATTTGTTCTTAATTACTAAAAAGAATATTTTCAGTTAACTTAGTCAAATAATAATTATAAAAGTAAAAAGAAAACCTGTAATTCCAAATACTGCTTTTGGACTAAATATTTTCAAAACCAGTAAAAAATTCAACTTTATTCAACTTTTTTTTTAACTACTCAACTAACATAGCAGGTATATATAAAAGAAACAGGACAGAACCTGTGCTCTTTGATAGGATGCATAAAATCTAAAAAGGAAACACTCCCACTAAGAAAAGATATTACAAAGATCAAATAATACATCAGAGATCTCTTCTATGATAACAGAACAGAGAAATCTATAATGCATCAAATTATGGAAAGTAAAATCAACATTGATCAAAATGAACAGAAATAAAGCATCAGGATCATATGAGATTGTAATGGAGATGCTGTCAGGCTTAGATGATTTTGAGATTGATATGGTTATGGAAACAATAAATGAAATAACATAAAACTTCAATAGCTCTCTCTTCAAAGAAATCAAGTGATAATTAATGTGAACTCCATCAATCAGCCTGATGAGTCACATAACTTGCTTGTAAAGTAAAGAAAGTCATGAGAAGACACAAAGAGTTACTTGAAATACTAGAAAAGCTTGATTTACACAGGAAAAACATTCCTGTAATTGCTGGCAATCATGGCCCTCCACAATTTCCTGTTTTGTAGCTCTCCTAAACCCTGTTCTGCCATCCATTTTATTCAAGCTTGCTAAGTAGGTTATGCATTAGTTTCCTCTGCCCCACTTGCCTTCAATACGTCCTGTAATTATCAAATTTTCCAAGACCTCTTTCCTCATTATGTGCCTCTAAGTTTGTCTGATGTCAAGTATAAGTGTCCTTTCTGTTTCCATTTTCTGTAAACCTTTACTGTTGCTCATATGTACTACCATGTAGGAGGACTGATATTACATAACAGTTTAGTACTATTTTCTTTGTTTCTAACAAAAATTTTCCTGTTTCTTAATACTTGGCTTAGCTTTTGGAAGGCATTTCTGCTATCCCAATGTGCCTTCGTATTTCAGTATTGCACTCTGTTAAAACACTCCCCAGATATTTAAATTGTTTTATTTGTTTAATTTTGATATATCCAATTTGTAATTTGCATGTTGAACTGACTGTTACTTTTGCTAACAACCATGCATTCTTCTCATAATTGAGGTTTAGTCCTTTCTTCTCCCTTTCCTTCCCTAGCTTCTGTAGTTCTTGTTTCCTTTCTGTATCTATCAACACTGTCATCTGCATAGCTTATGTTGTTATGATTGTGGCTGCCAACAATGAATCCTGGTAGGACTTAATTCTCTCAGAATCACATTACTGTATAGGTTGAATAAGTCTAGTGAGAAGACAGATCCTTGTCTTACATTCCTTTCTATTTTTGTACATTTACTGAATTCATCCATATGCAGGCAGTTTGTTGCCAGTATAGGATCTGGATTATTCTATTTTCCCCAAATATGCAAAGCAGTTCCAACAGTTCTTTGTAACATACTTAATCAAACACTTTTGCATAATCTATAAAATATAGGTATACATCCTTTTGCATTTGTATTGCTCTTTCCGATATAATTCTGAGGATTAATATCATATTCCTCGTTTCCAGTGCCCTTAACAAACTAGCACTGTTCTTGTCCTATTTTCAGTCTAATTCTGCTTCCTTCTCTATTCATCAAAATACGGATGATAAGTTTTGTTGTATATCTCATTAGACTAGTTGTCTGATGGAAGTTCACATTCATTTGCATCTGGCTTCTTAGGTAGTGCTATGAAAATGAATCAACTTAGGTCATCCTCTATATCAAACCTGTTGCATATTTCATCTATTATGTCTGAATCTTGTCAATGATGAAATCATCAAAGGTTGTCAGCATTTCTTACAAATCCATCTGGTCCTGCTGATTTGTTTGTTCAATTTAGCAAGTGCTGATTTCACTTAAGATTTTAATAGTACCAGTCACATGTCAAAAATTTCATCTGTCATTCATTCTTTTTTCTTTGTCTAGTTTTCTTTAGGATGATCTCGACTGCTGATGTTACTAAATCGTCTCTAATGCGTCGCACTTTGAGTTTCTATTCTCATTTTATCCACTGTATCTGCTTTTAACTGTTCATATATTTCTAATTCACATTCAGGAGTGTCATATTGCAATTTGGATGCTGCCTTGACTCTTCAATTTCCAGTTACACTCTAAGCTTACAGATCAATGGAAGGTTGTTCACACAGTTGGCACTTGAGTATGTTTTGCAGTGTAAAACTGCATTCCTGAATCTCTTGATAGTTATATAGTCAATTTGGTTTTTTTCTTTCTCTTGCTGAGCTTCTCCAAGTTCATATACATCTTCAGTGTTCTTGAAACCAGATGTTGGCTACTACCCTTATCACAATTTCAAGCCTTAACCCCCCCCCCAATAAAACAAACAAAAACAAAACATATTTCATAGAAAATGAATATTTTATATCATTTTATTCAACCTAATGACAAATACATTAAAATAGGTACCTTCATGAGATTGCTAAAGAAAAGAGCATAGTCTGATGAAAAAGATGTCAAACTTGACGAAAACAAAATTTTATTGTCTAAATGTTTGTTATTATTGAGAGGGAAGACCGAAGTATTTTTTTTAAATTTTTCCTTTTTAGAACATTCTAAATTTTGTTAGAAAAAAAACAAAAAAAAACAAACTTGTTTCTCTTTGTTGTATCACTAGAACTAGTAAAATAACAAATTTTTAGCAGTTTTTTTTGTATGACAGACATTTGGAAAATCTTGCAAAAATAAAAATAATTGTTGTATGTTAATGAAACTTTCAGAAATGTAATTTTGTGTTTATAATACGACATAATTATAAAGTACAGAAGACCAGCAAGAATAAAATTAAGTTGCATTGAGTTAAGCATTGTTCTCTGCAGTTAATACCTTTATTTTTGTGAAACACGTGTGGAGAAGTTAATTTGATTTTTCGATTTCAACCGAGAAGGGTACCTACAAGTATCAGTATCATCTTATGAAATTTATGATCTTATTTTTATATTAATCTCAGTTTCCTTAAAAATAACGAGGTAAATAATTTGTTCACTTAAATCTAAATAACTTCACTTCCTTACATCCTCACGTAAGCTGTCAATACGTCATTAAATTGTTATTCATCACCTGTCAAGTGATGCGAAATGTTATGACCTGCTTTGTTTTATTTTCAAACTAAATCTTTTTGCCACTTAAACTAATGCTTATTTCAAAATATTTTAAATAAACATAATTTCTGATTTTTTTTTTTATAAAAATGGAAAAAAATGGTTGACATGATTAATTATCTGTTAGGTACCTCCATGAGATCGCTAAAAAAGAGTATAGCATGATGAAAAAGACGCCAAACTTGATGAAAACAAAATTTTATCGTCTAAATGTTCAGGGTATTTTGGGGGTATTTTTTTTTAATTGTTCCTAGCATGACCGAAATTTTCGTTAAAAATCTTTTTTTTTTTGTCATCAAAACAGGCATATTTTCAATCATTTTTTTTCCATTTTATAAAAAAAATATGAAAATCTCAGTTTGAAATTTTTAAAAATCAATTATCATTTTTTCAAAACTTATTTTAATAAAATCAGAAATTATGTTTATTTAAAATATTTTGAACCAAACTTAACTTAGCTTCTGCACCGAAAACATGTAATTTGAAAATAAAACAAAGCAGGTCATAACCTTTCACGTCACTTGACAGGTGACGAAAGACATTTTCATAACATTTAGATAGCTTATATGAGGATAATTTTTCTACAGATGTAGAGAAGTGAAGTTATTTAGATTTAAGTGAACAAATTATTTACGTTATTTTTAAGGAAAACTTTCAGCGCTCTAATTTTTTTTTTTTTTTTTTTTTTACTTAGCTTTCACCTTTACAATGCTTTATGTAAAATATATTATAAAATGAAAAAAATAAGACTGTTGAGAGTGAGATTAAATTTCATAAGAAAGGTATCTAATTAATTTATAGGTACCTTTCTTATGAAATTTTATCAGAAGTGTACATAAAATACTATAATTTTATGTACATTTATTACATTTTACTGTGTTATTTGTATTTCCATTCATTTTATTAATTTTGATATTTCATTTATGGAAAAATGTCATAACTGAGATTAATATAAAAATAAGATCATATAAATTTCATAAGATGATACTGATACTTGTAGGTACCCTTCTCAGTCGAAATTGAAAAATCAAATATACTTCTCACATGTTTCGCGAAAGTAAAGGCCTTAACAGTGAAGAACAATGCTTAACTCAAATAACGTAACTGAATTGTATTCTGGTTGGTCTTCCATACTTTATAATTACAGCCCGATTATAAACACAAAATTACATTTCTTAATTTCTGCAGATCTTCTGATTAGTCAAAACGATACAGTTTACAACACGCTAAAAAAAGATCTATCTCATAAGGACACTTACGAAATCTGATGTGGCTTTTAACTAATTTTAGAATATTTTAGTAAATGTAAAAAATCTGTTATAATTAAAGAAATAACAAATAATTGTATTAAAAATTCATTTTTCATCAGAAAAATATTGTTCATTTTCATAAAAACAACTAAAAGCAAATGAAAGCATTTGAAATTAAATATCTTTGTTTTATTGAGTTTTGTATGTTACAATTCAGAGCTGATTTTTAGGTAGGGTGGGGGGATCCAATTAAAAAAAACAAAAAAAAACAATTTGCATTCGTCAAAGCTTTGTGCTTTTAACTATTGTAATCACTAAAACCCGATGCGATCGAATTTCTAGAGTTTTCATAAAATTAGTTGGGGGGGGGGGATATATATATATAAAAAATTCCGCCATGACTTAAAAAAAAAAAAAAAAACTTTTTATAATAATTCCCATCGTTTCTGAAAGTTTCATTAACTTACGACAATTATTTTTATTTTTGCAAGATTTTCCAAATTAATGTGTCATACAAAAAAAAAAAAAATTGTATATGTTATTTTAGTAGTTCCGGTGATACAAAGAGAAACAAGGTTTTTTTTTTGGGGGGGGGGGGTTAAAAAAATAAAAAATAAAAAAAATAAAAATTTAGAAAATTCTAAAATGAAGTAAAAATTTTTAAAAAAAAAAAAAATTTGGTCTTCCGTCTTCATAATAAACAATTAGATGATAAGATTTTGTTTTCGTCAAGTTTGGCGTCTTTTTCATCATGCTATGCCATTTTTTTTAGCGATTTCGTGGGGGTACATCTGTCAATTTTGCTGACTCAAAAAAAAAAAAAAAAAAAAAAAAGATACGAAAATTTTTGGACGTTCTACGAACGATTAAAAAAAACGTAAAAAAATATCCCCAAAATACTTTGATCTTTCCTAATAACAAACATTTAGAGTAGACGATAAAGTTTTGTTTTCGTCAAGTTTGGCGTCTTTTTCGTCATGCTGTTCTTTTTTAGCAATCTCATGGAGGTACCTACATTACATTGATTAATTAATAATTTTATTGCTCCCTTTTGTTTTTTTGTAAATACAATTTTTTAATTTTTAAAATGTTTTCAAAAACAAAACTCCTGAAATTAAAGTAAATTTTTATTTTATTCAAAACAAAAGTCTTTCTGCAATAATAAAATGTCCTTGGTATTTAAATTTTATATTATTCGTATTGTTTATAATACGAAGTGATTTCAATGCCTCTAAAAATAAATTTTTAAAAAACCGATAATCATGTCTTGAGTCACCAAATGTAAGGGACACAACTCAAAATCACTCGGTTTTGAAATAACCGTTTTATTGTTTTTTCGTTTTCTCTTTCGGTTGCTTTTTTTTTCCTTCAGCCGAAAACCAAATAAAGAAATGTTTATTTGTTTACCGACCCCGAAATCGGCGAAGGCCAACAGCATCTTTTACAATTTTATCTAGTTCTGCGTTGTTTCTCTTCATTTTGACAAGTATCGAAATTAACCAATATTATTATAAATTCAATAACCTAATCGCAATTTTTTAAGGGCCAGCATATAAAAAAAAAAAAAAATTATTACACTACACTCTTACAGGTAAAGATTTTTTTCTTTTAACACTGTCAATGAGTACATTTCATTCAAATTTATTTTTCTATAAAAAAAAGTTTGAGGTTTGTAAGTTTATTAAAAGTTGAAATTTTATTTTCACTTTGTCTATTTAAAGTTCTCATTGTTTTTATTTATTTATTTATTTTCTTACTCAATTACCATTTTAGTCTGGGAGCATAATACTTCCAGACCGAATTATAATTGAGTGAAATAAGTATGGTCGGTAATAAATAATCTACACAAAAAAAGAAAATGGAAACGTAAAAACGAAATATTCCACTTTGATTTTAAATACTAATTAAGAAAGGGTATTTAAACATGCGGTAAAAATGCGAATTTTTTTAAATGAACAGATGAATTTAAAAAATTTAAAAAAATAAACTTTTAAAAATATTTTTTTAAATCTAACATTCAATAAGAATTTTTTACCAGTGGCACGTTGGCTCTTCGCCAAGTTCATTTAAATTATTTTAAAAAAAAGGGGGGGGGTAGGTGTTAATGTTAACAAAAAATAAAACTAACTAAAAGAAAGCATAAAATAAATCTGGATATTTACACCTTAATTGGCTAAGTTAAATTCACTTTATTATACATTTAATAATTATTTCTAACTTTTTTCATTTAACTTCCATTTTTTTTTAAATGACGTCAGCAAATTTCTCTTAATAATAATAATAGCAACAATACAAATGGTTATTAAAAAAAGAGAGCCACCGATAAGTAATGCTAGATTTGTTTCAACCACCTAAAACCCTATTTGATTTGTCCGTTGGTTAACTTAATGGAAAAAAGTGGATCTTTGTTTAACAAAGTTGTCAAAATAAATTCATACACAAGAAGTGACATGCAACTTTGTAGTGTAAAAAAGAAAATGAGGGGAGACTATTGTTCTTTTTGTTATACAAAAGAAAAAGAAAATTATCAAGTTAACTAACAAATTGGTCATTTTCAAATTTATGGGCGCAGCAATAACAGGTTTAAAATAAACTTTTGAACTACGCATACCATATTCTAAAAGTAGTAAAAAGTCTTCCTTTATACTTCCCCCCAAAAACAAGGCATCATTTTAATCAATTTTAATGCCGATTCATTAAGAAAAAAAAAACTTATTTTTCCGAAATAAACGGTCATTTTTCGCATACGAAGACACGTGCCTGCTTTTTTCCGCTAAACACCGTGACAAGTAGTTGTAAACAGAATTTCACATCTTTACGCAAGTCTTTTGTTTTAAAATAAAAATTGAACCATGGAACGGGAGCATAAGGGGATGTAATATCAATTTAACTTTTTTTTTAAAGTATCTCAATTTTATTTTCTTTGGCTAATTTTTTTTTTTTGAGACTGGTGGTGTTCGTTCCGTGGTCCTCTATGGAATGTGGCACAAAGAGACACACGAATGAGATTAGAGACAAAAATTGCTCATACCCTTAAAGACTTTACCCAAAGATACTGCCTGAGAGAATGGCCACTTGGGGCTCGAGCACATATAAATTAACTTAACCTCAAAGTATAATTTTTTTTTGATTGGCTGCTTGTATTTTTATTTTACAAGTAACGGAAATTGTAACCATTTAATGACCAATGATGTTTTCGAACTTTTATTTAAAAGAAAAAAGAAAAAAATATTACAAAATTTAAAAATAAAATAAATACCATCCACTAGCACTATTCAGAAAATAATGACCCGTCTTCCGTGAACTATTAATTAATATTATTTTGAACATCAAATGACATTTTATAGCACATAAGCAAAAATAAGTGACACAACTTGCACTCAACACACCCTCTAAACTTTACAAAAATTGCTTCAAATGAGTAAAAATTGTAAGCTTTTGGAAATATCGGAATTCGAATAAGTTAACCATTCAATTTTTAGTTCTAATCAGAAACTAGTTTTATATAACTATAAAAAAAAAATTCAGTCATGTATCATTATTCTGCTCAAAAGCTTTCGTACTTTATATTATAATAATAATAATAATAAAATGGGTCAATATGGCTTTTTCTTTTAATCCAACTGGTTTCAACTTAAACACTAGTTACAAGTTATTTTTAAAAGATGAAAAACTCCCTTCAATAAATTACAATGACCGAATTTAAAAAAAAAAAAAGTTTAAAAGATAAGAAATTCCATGGCAAAAGAAAGATGAGTTTACGAGAAAAGCATCAAAAACAGTAAAAATAAAAAATAATTGATGGATAGAAAATATTTCTTGGAAATCAGGAATCGGATTCGAAGTAAAATAAACTGAAGATTCAAATCAAAAGGAAATTTGTCGATGTCCCACATGAAGTAAGACAATAAGACCCATAGCTTGGTTTACATAAATTCAATCACGAATTTTGTGTGTACAAAACCAGAAAGAGATTTACACTACGAATACGTCAACACTCAGACAAGTAATCATCGTCAAGGTAAAATGAGTAAGATTAGCTATGTAAAATAAATGGTTAACTACAAAATAACAATTCCGTATTAGAAAAAGGAAGCCTATATAGTTACCTGTCAGTGGCAAATAAATACCCAAATTCCAAAATTTTAAGGCTTCTATCCTAGGATCACATGTAAATACAACTGCCGCCATATTCACTATGACGTCACACATCACCGACGCCTCATTTCCACCCACTCGTTGTTTTCCGATATAATATTCGGATATTTTCGTAAGGAAAATTATTTTATATTTGATCGGAACATCTCTTTTACCTGCGTTATTAATTTTTATAATCAGAAGTAACTGGCCTAAAAACAGTTAAGATTTTGAAAACTTTGTTAAAATAAGAAAAATAATTCGAAATATGCTTCACCGTAACAGTGTAGTGCAACTCTTCTTAGTCAAGGCGAAGTGGGTGAGGGGGGGAGAAGACGTAAATGATATTTGGTGAGTTAGGATGGCTCTAAAAACTGTTTCAAGCAGCTTTTTTAGTCAGTTCTGACAATGGTAAACAATAAATTATTCTGTCATTTTGTAGTAATCCACAACTGAATATGAAAGGTAAATTTGCTTTTTAAAAAGCAAATTTACCAATTAATGTTTTTAAAGTGGATATAAAACATTTTTGTTTTAAAAAAACAAATAACTTTAATGTCCAATACATGTAAATTGTTACTTTAAAAAATAAGAACAACTTTACAAATGAAAACATTTTTACATGGCGAATCTCAATATTGTTTGTTGGAAGATTTAACAAAAAATATTTGCTTGATCCTATATTCAATTGTGATATTTATCATTTTAAATTCCTTATTTGATTTCAAAGCCATAATTTCAAATGGTAAATTTGCTTTTTAAGCCCCGCGCTAAATATCTATTAAAAAGTTGTGCCAGAAAGAATACTGTTGTAAAGCTTTTGTTTTAAATTAAAAATAAAACAAATAATAATTAATGAGCAAACTTTGTAAAGAGGATGATAAAAAAATGATAGAAAGGAAATTAAGTTCACGAAAAGTTTGCGCATTAATTATTATTTCGTTTCTAGCATTTTTTATTTTGTAATTTTTATTTTGTAGATAATCATGCTCTTTAGAAAGTTCGCGCGCGAACTTTGTAAAGAGCGTGATTTTTTATTTACAAAATTAAAAAATCCTAGGAAGGACTATTTCTTTTTATTTTGTAAATAACCATGCTCTTTTCAAAGTTCGTGCAAACTTTGCGCATTAATTATTATTTGTTTTATTTTTAATTTAAAAGAAAAGCTTTATTTTAATTTGTTTTTTTTTATTATTTAAAAAGAAAGCTTTACTATAAAAAAAAAACAACAGTTGAAATAAAAACAACACTTGTCATTGCTTTCCGACACAACTTAAGTGCGCAGTAATTTAAACGAGTAAGATCAGTTAAGAGCAGTAAAAAGGCTGTTAATTAAGCTTCCGTGCGCAAACTGTTTCGCAGTGAATGTAGTTAAACAAGGCCAATAATGGCTTACGGCTGAACGTGACTGAGTCCAAACTTTTATTGTTGATAACTCCAAAACAGTAGATTTTATCAAAATTTAATTGTTATTCTCAAGTTCAGCATGTCAATTGACACGGAAATATGATTTGGGAAATTTTTAATAGATATTTAGCACGGGTCTTAAAAAGCAAATTTACCCATTAATTCAGTTATAATAAAGAAACATTTTTTAAATCTATCCAAAAACTATTTTTTGCGTCAATCAGTTAACTAGGAGTTTTTAACTAGGATTAGTTTAGTCAAGTACAAAAAGTCATAGAAGTGAAGCATCTCATGTAGATCAAAGACACTACTTGTTATAGTGGAACAACCTGGCACATCCCGACATGGATTGGTCAGTCTAAAAAAGACTGACGAGCTATTGAAGAAGAGGGAAATGAGACAGACAGAGAGAACGAAGGCGACCCTTACGAACCTCCGTGACTTATCTCCTGTTTTCCTTAGTATTACGAACTCTTGCTCAATTGTACTTTACATACAATAAACTATTGTTATTTGTTATCTGATTTCTTGTGTTATTGTAATCTTTCCATTCGGGATTACTTTGTTGTTTATATCGTATAATCCACGATATAACAGTGGCGACGAGGATTTAAAAGAACTCACGACACGATATAACAGTGGCGACGAGGATTCGAAAAGAACTCACGACACAACATAACAGTGGGCCACGAGGATTCGAAAAGAACTCACGACACAACATAACAGTGGGCCACGAGGATTCGAAAAGAACTCACGACACAACATAACAGTGGGCCACGAGGATTCGAAAAGAACTCACGACACAACATAACAGTGACTACGAGGGTTCGAAAACTCACAAGACGATATAACAGTGGCGAACGTAAATTCAAAATAAACTCACATGGTAATTTAACTGTATCGAACGAGGAGTGAAAAATGACACCCCTCCAAAGATAACAGCGACGACCAAGTCAAACGTCGAATAATACGTTTTTACCAGTCGCTGGACTAGTTTATCGACTAAAGGTACAGTGATTTTGATTTTGATTTTTGTTGTGCCTTAAAAAAGTAATATGGAAGAGTTCTTGGAATTTTCGAAAACCATGTGTTCTGCTATGCAGCAGCAACAGACACATTGGGAAGAGCAAAATAAATCGATTCAAGAACAAATCGAATTATTACAAGTACAACAATTACAGTATCAACAACAACAACAGATACAACTGCAGGAACAGCAGAAACAGCACTTAAACTTACAAAAGCAAATTTTAAAAGCAGCAAGAAGTCTTGGAAAAGATATTAACAAAACAAAAGTCGATCAAAAGGAAGGATCAAGATTTTTCTCTGCTGAAGGGATTACTAATTCACTTTCAGAATTCCATTACAAACCGATGGAAGGTGTAACTTTTCCAGTGTACTTCAGACGGTACGAAACATTTTTTTCAAAAAGATGTCAGTTATGGTCTGACGAAGGAAAAATTATATTACTATTACAAAAATTAGGTGCTCAGGAAAACACCAAGTACACTAATTTCATTCTACCAAAGAAGACGGAGGATATATCGTTCAAAGAAACGATTGAAATATTGTCTAAAATATTTGGTGAACGTGAAAGTTTATTTCTTACACGTTATAAATGTTTAAATATGGTTAAACAGGAAGAAGACGACTTTATTTCATACGCAGGAAAAATGAATTCTCAGTGTGAATTATTCAAGATCAAAGAAATTAAAGAAGACATGTTTAAGTGTTTAATTTTTGCTCAAGGGTTAACTGCAACAAAAGATAAAGAAATTCGTTCAAGAATACTGGCAATTATGGAACAAGATACAGAAGTAACGTTACAGAAAATTACTCAATATAAAACGGGACAATATATGTATAGAGGAGAAAAATATTGCCCAAGTAAAAAGAGTTAAACAACGAGTGTACAATAAAGTAAAATACTACTGCAAAGCATGTGGTGGAATAAACCATGCTACAAGTAAGTGTTATTTTAGAAATAAAATATGTTATGAATGCGGTCGAAAAGGTCATAAAGCTACTGTTTGCAAAAAGAAAAAAAAACATCAGAAGTCCAAAAGGATAAATACAGTTCTATCTAATAGAGATACAAATAATGAAGGAAGAAAGTATGTAGACGTTAAAATAAATGGTCGAACTATAAGCTCTCTGCTTGATACCGGAAGTGACATATCTATAACCGACGAAGTTACATGGAAGAAAATTGGACAACCAAAACTACAAAACACTCAGGTGTTTCTGGAAGAAAGCTAAAATTCAAAGGAGAATTTTACGCAAAAGTGTCATTTGATGATAAAACGTACAAGGCAAAAATCTACGTCATATCTGGAAGAAATTCAAATTTATTTGGTATTGATTGGATTGTGTTATTCAATTTATGGGAAAAACCAATTAACACGTTTTGTAGAAACTTAAATGGGTCGAATATAGAAAATAGCAAACAGAGAGAAAAAATCGTTGAAGACTTAAAAGATGAATTTAAGGAAGTATTTGCTGACGGAATAGGTTGCTGAACTAAGACTGAAGTAAAGTTCGAGTTAAAGGATAATGCAAAACCAGTGTTTAAGCAGAAAAGAAAGGTACTATTTTCGTCATTGGAAATGATAGACAAAGAATTACAAAGACTAGAAGAGATTGGAGTAATTAAAAAAGTAGATTACTCTGAGTGGGCGTCACCCACGGTGTATGTAAAAAAGAAAAATAAGAATATGCGCTGATTTTTCAACGAGGTTGAATGAATGTCTAAAGGACCACAGCTATCCTCTGCCTACGCCTGAATAAATTTTCTCGAAGTTGAATGGAGGAAAAATTTTCTCTAAAATTGATCTGTCCGAAGCTTATTTACAAGTCAAAATCGAGGAAGAATGTACAAAGTATCTAACTATCAATACACATAGAGGGCTATACAACTTAAAACGTCTGCCGTTCGGGTTGAAGATAGCCCCATGTGTGTTTCAACAAATTATGGATACGATGCTGGCTGGTCTTGAATTCGCAATGACATACTTAGATGACATATTGATAAAGAGTCAAAATTTGGAAGAGCACAAAAATCATGTTCGAGAAGTATTCAAGAGAATACAGAATTACGGATTTAAAGTGGGCCTTGACAAATGCGATTTCTGCATGAACAAAATTGAATATTTGGGCCAAATAATTAATCATAAAGGAAGAAGGCCTAACCCAAATAGAACAGAAGCTATAAGAAATATGCCTATACCGGATAATGTAACAAAATTACAATCATTCCTAGGTTTAGCTAATTATTATAGTTTATATATTCCTAAAATACACGAGTTGAGAGCTCCGTTAAACGAGTTATTAAGGAAAGGTAAGAAATGGTGCTGGACAAAAGAATGTGAAGAAGAATTTCAAAAAATAAAAAAGTGCTTATCATCGGATTTAGCATTAGCACATTACGATCCGAAAAAGGAATTAATTGTAGCATCAGAGGCAAGCGAATATGGTGTAGGTGCGGTACTTTTACACAAATTCGAGGACGGATCAACGAAACCGATTGCACACGCATCAAGAACTTTAATACCCGCGGAAAAAATAATAGTCAGATAGAAAAAGAAGGACAGGCAATAATTTACGCCATTAAGAAATTTCACAGGTTTATTCATGGTAGATCGTTCGTTTTGCAAACGGACCATAAACCACTACTGTCGATTTTTGGTTCCAAAAAAGGCGTACCAGCCCATACTGCAAATAGATTACAGAGATGAAGTATTATTTTACTCAACTACAATTTCAAAATGCAATACTTGCCATCAAGTAAAATCGCACACGCAGATGGTCTATCTAGATTAATCCCCAAAATCTCTGAATTGCTGGAAGAAACGGTTATAGCAGCACTAAAAGAGGAAAAAGAACTAGCGGAAGTACTTGTTAACACCGTTAGAGAGCTACCAGTGACACTGGAAGAAATAAAATAAAAAAGCAGCGAAAATGGATGATATATTACTAACATGAAGAAACATGAAAGGTGGAACGTAAAGAAGAAAAAAGGTTTAAGGGTGTCTCCATTTTCGATATGCGACGAAACGCTGATGTATACGGACAGAGTCGTAATACCGCGTGTCCTACAAAAAGAGTTTTGAAAGAGTTTCATATGGGCCATCCTGGAACCTCCAGAATGAAGTCGCTAATGAGAGGTTACGTTTATTGGCCAAGAATGGACCAAAATATAGAAGATATGATAAAACAATGTAAAGTTTGTCAGTTAGCAGCCAAAGCTCCACCGATAAGGACTCAACCCTGGCCAAAAACGGACGTTCCGTGGACACGTATTCATATTGAGTATGCAGGACCATTAACGGGATACTATTATCTAGTAATCGTAGATAGTTTTTCCAAATGGCCTGAGATTTATAGGTATAAACACCCGACAGCTTCAAACTCCATAAAAGCGTTAGACGAAGTATTTAGTCGTTTTGGAGTAGTAAATACAATTGTAAGCGACAATACTACTATGTTTACCGGGAAGGAATTCAAAGATTACTGTGATTCGTTGGCAATTGAACACGTAACAACGCCGACGTACAATCCTAGATCAAACGGACAGGCAGAAAGGTTTGTCGACATATTCAACAGAGCATTAAGAAAAAATAACGGAATCGACACTGAAGAAAAAAGCGTACAAAAGTTTTTAGCGGTATATAGGATAACACCAAATCAGAATACAAACGCTAATCTATCACCTGCAGAAATTATATTTGCAAGGAAAATACGTTCAGTGCTCGATAGGATGTTACCAAATAAGAAAAAGAAAAATTATACGAAAGTAAACACAAAATTTACAACCTATAAAGAGGGCGATAAAGTCTTCTTTAAGAACTATCGGTCAGGAAAGTGTTTTGGGGAGGACGGTATAGTGTCAAAAAGAATCGGTAGAGTGATATATATTGTAAAAGGAAAAAGAAATATTTGCAAAAGACATTAACCAAATGAGATACCGATACATTGAAACCGTGGAAAATGACAGCGAAATACCGATGGAAGTGTTATACGATGCTTTCCAAATCCAACCCCCCATAAATAGTGAAGTACTGATGGAGTTAACATCGACTCCAAAAATCACTGATTTTCAAAAATCAAAAAATACACCAACTCGGAATGGTAGGAGAAAAAGTGATAGACAAAGGAAGATGACTACACTTCTATGTCCAAATCCAAAGAGAAAAAAATATTGAAAGCTAAATTCTAGGGAAGAATTTAGCTCAGGGGAAGGTGTTATAGTGGAACAACCTGTCACACCCCGACATGGATTGGTCAGTCTATAAGAGACTGACGAGCTATTGAAGAAGAGGGAAGTGAGACAGAGAGAGAGAGAACGAAGGCGACCCTCACGAACCTCCGTGACTTATCTCCTGTTTTCCTTAGTATTACGAACTCTTGCTCATTTGTACTTTACGTGCAATAAACCATTGTTATTTGTTACCTGATTTCTTGTGTTATTGTAATCTTTCCACTCGGGATTACTTTGTTGTTTATATCGTATAATCCACGATATAATACTACTCTAGGAAATTAGTTTGTTATAAGCTTACTCACCATCACATTTAAGCTCACAAATTCTAAGATAGCTGAAAAATTAATTTAGAGTAGATCTATATATTTATATAAGATAAAATAAAGAACATATAGGAAACATTTATCAATCTAACATTTCACTTTTATTAAAGCTTCATCAAAGAATAAGATATGAAGAAATTCTGATATTTTTATTGATGTGTTGTTTGATTTTCATTGGTTAATCAGATTTCATGGGTATATTACTTGTTAAACAAATGTTAGTATAATTTGTGGCGTTCCAAATTCAAGGAAAGACAGCACGCCCTTTTGAAGTTCCAAGAAATTAACAGCTCTCAACCTAACTGAAAAACCATAAATATTACTTTACGTATGTAAGTGTATAATAATTCTAGTTTGTCTATGTGGGGTTCAGATGATAGAAAGTTGGCCCACCCTGACAAACCCAATAAACGAAAATATATTGTTTTACCCACCAACTTCATCATAACTACAATTGAAAAAAATTATCTAAACTCAACATAAAATTTGTCACAACTACATCTAAAACAATAAAAGACTTAATTAATACAAAACAAAATAATGAGCTAAAACTTGAAGGAGGAATTTATTCTATTACCTGTAATAATTGCCAAAAGGAATGTATAGGAAAACACTTAAGGAATTTAAATAAACAATTATATGAACACAAAAGGGATCTTTTACAAAACAACACATTAAATGCATTAGTTGCTCACTGTAACAAGACTGACTACAATTTCGATTTAAAAATTCTACTCTAATTAAGAAAATGTTTAGAAAGTGCTTTAATTGCTAGATCATCCACAGTAAATTTGTGTCTAGAATTTTGTTTCACCATTTTTGGTAGATCTTCTGTTATCATAATATATTAATTAATATTACTTAATAGCAAAAGTGATGGAAACATAAAAGAATCTGAATGAAATCAGTTCGATTATATACCCAAATACATATGTATTAAGAAAAATGAAATTCTCAGCATCCCCGTTTCCTTCATGTGCATGTGTAGTCAGTTCAATGTAAATACAAATTTAGTTTGATGAAGTACTAAAGGATGAAATGTGTCACATAAAAACGTTTCCATTTTGTCAAACTTCTTTCCCTCATATATATATATATATATATATATATATATATATATTTTGAACGATAAAAATTATTAAAAAGATTTAAATCTTCAGACACACTGGGTTGTAGATTAATATTCTTTCGTTTTTATTATTATTTCATTTAGATTCCTCAACTAGTTTCGGCCAACATGGCCATCATCAGGAGAAAACATATTTCTGCTTGCTGGTAGCAGTAAACTACAGAAATGAATGTCTTGATGGAGAAAATGAACTTTTGTCTGTATTTTTAATTTTTTTTTATTTGTTTTTTATCTTTTTAACATGAATTTATTAACATTCCTTGTGTTGGTCAAACAGTCTCTTTTAAGTTGTTATTTGAGATAAGAGCTGGATGGATTCATGCTGCTTTGAATTCCCTTGGTCAGTTTGGCAGTTTTATTGGTAGCTGGAGAGGGGATGTGTCTGTTAAGTGTGTGTGTGTGTGTGTGTGTGTGTGTGTGTGTGTGTGTGTGTTATTCTTAGGGAGTGAGTGAGTATGATACATGTAAGCGTGTATATTGCTGTGGGTGTGTGTTATCATTTGGCTCATTAGGGAGTGAGTGAGTATGATGTGTGTAAGTGTGTATATTCGTGTGTGGGTGGTGTATAAGTGTGAGGCCTCAACACCTCCGTAAGCATGTCTGTTTTGTGTGGGTGAGAAATGTGGGTAGGTTTTGATTTGTAGGGTTATGTATTAGTACTATCTATATTGTTAAATTTATGGTTTAGCCCGGCTGGATAGTGCGTTTTTAAACGTCGTAGCCACTTATTTTCATGGAACTCTAAAATCTTTCTAATGTTATCTGATCTGGGCTTTTCTATTCTCTCAATTATAGTGAATTTGGCATGGGTTTTGAAATCGTGTTTTTCTAGGCGGAAATGTTGATCTACAGGTAATAATTTTTCATTTTTAATTCGATTGCGATAATTATTAATTCTGTAGTGAAACGGCAATTCAGATTTTCCTACATATTGTTTCCGGCATAGTGTGCATTCTAGGAGCTAAATTATGTTATGACTTCTACAGTTAGAGTCATGGTAGATTTTGAAAGTAGATTTAGTGACTGAGCTAGTGAATGAATTCATGTGTCTAATGTGGTTGCAGCATAAACTTCTTTTGTTGTTACATGGTTGGGAAAATCCTGTTGTTTTTGTTGTTAGTTTATTACGGATTACCTTGTCCCCTGAAATGTGGTTACTACCTATGATTTCTTTTAGGTTCTTAGGTCTACGATATGCTAGAAGGCCGGGTTCCTTAAACAATTTTTTATGTTTGGTTTGAGATGTAGTATTTCCCAGCGACTTTTGATTATTTCGGATAGTGGAGGCAGAGTGAGGTTGAAAGTGGTTACTAGAGGAATGCGGCTAGATTTATTTTTAATCTTGTACATTAGGGTGTCTTCTCTAGGTGTGGAAATTGCTTTATTTATTTGTTCCCTGATTAGGTGTTGTTTATAGCCACCTGTTGTGAATTGATGCTCCAGATTTTCAATGTGTTTGTTTAATTCTTCATTGTGGGAACATATCCTTCTGAGTCTAAGTGCTTGTGAATAGGGGAGGTTCTCTTTGAGGTGTTTAGGGTGGGAAGACTTAAAGTGTAGATAATTGT
>OZ038497.1:68238955-68363955 GCA_964036315.1 Acanthosepion esculentum | reverse complement strand
GGATCGTAGACTGTTTTGCCGAGTGAACCTATTGGACTCGTCCTACCTTTCTTTTCCTGTGTGGGCTTCCAACCAATTTTTGCAACAAGCTATTTCTGCGATTGCCCCCCCCCATTTCTTTCCATGATGTCGGACAAGGCCTTTGACATCCGGCTGATTCCGGAGTACAGCGGTGCAGCGACTGACCTGCCGATCGTAGAATGGATCGAAACGTTGAGTTAGTTTGCGAGCTCTGTGCCATGGACAAAGTCGAGCGTGTCTTGCCGCTACGACTTCGAGGCGGTGCTCTCGCCGTGTATCGGCAACTGAGTAAGGAATAGATGGCAGATGCCAAAGAGATCAAACGGGCCCTAATAACTGCATACGCTTTCAATGCTTTCAACCAATTTGTGGCGCGACAACTTCGTCAGAATGAAACAGTGGATGAATTTTTGGCCGAGTTACATCGCCTGGCTGGCTGGTAGGAGGATTGCTCTCGCTAATTTGGATGGCGTGCACATCCGGTCTGCCACAAGCTTCTTCGGGCGTCGTCTAGGATGGAGACTATGACTGTGGAGCAGTTGCTAACCCGGGATAAAGCCTGACTTTAGCGTAACATTCGACAATAATAAGTTATGGACCACCTCATGGAAATGAGCAAGTGGTCACGCACCTGGTGACTTGAAAAATAAGGTGCAAGAATATATAGTGCTCTCATATGCTCGAGATGCGTACGAGAAAGAACTTTTACTGTGGCAACAAAATGGATGGCTGTTGCCATATCCCGAAAAGGAGCTTGGTCCACCAAAGGGTTTGATTCATTTGATGGCGATTGTACAGGGACACAAGCAGAAGGTCCGGCCGGTGTTAGACTATCGCGAATTGAATCAATTTGTATAGGCAATAACTGCTGATGCGGACGTGTGCGCGAAGAAGCTCAGAATGCAAATTCATGTCGATAAGTCGTTATAGCCCTTTCAGACTGTGGTTTTTAAGGGTCAGTGGTCTTGCCTGACACAACTGAGTTTCGGGCTAAATGTGGCGTCGCTCATCATGAGAGCAATCATCGACGCGGTAGTGAATCAAGATCAGACGATTAAGAGCGCCACGTCGCCATATACTGACATTTTCATCAATGAAAAACTGGTTTCTGCAGCGCATATGCGGCAGAATCTCTCTGATTACGAGCTCGTCTTTAAAGATCCAGAGCGCTTAGAAGACGGAACCAATGTCTTGAGTTTGCAGGTCGTGGGGGGGGGCATACTTCGATGGAAACGGAGAAGTGAAGTCCCAGACATTCCACAGATCGTCACCCGTCGGAGCATCTTTTCCCTATGCGGGAAACTTGTGAGTCATTTCTTGTGTGTGGCTGGCTCAGAGTGGCGACTGCATCTATAAAGCGGGAGGCGACCGCAGTGACCATTGGATGGGATGATTAAGTCAAGGATGGCTTTCTCCTTTGCATGCTAATAGAAACAATGGCCAAGGTACGCGAAATGGATCCCGTGAGAGGAGACTGGTGCGTTGATGATAGTGAGAAGATGGTTTGGGTGGACGCAAGTTCTGTGGCCACAGGAGTGGCATTAGAAGTGAATGGGAGCATTGTGGGGGATGCTAGTTGGTTGCGTCCAGCTGAAGATGCCAAGCATATCAATTTGGCTGACCTCGATGCAGCAATAAAAGGTGTAAATCTGGCCATTCAATGGTGGGCATCAGTGTTACATTTGGTTACGGATTCGACCTGTGTACATCGATGGATATCAGACACCCTGACCGGAAAGGCACGGGTAAACACAAAGGCGGCTGGTGAGATGCTGGTAAGACGGCGCTTGGAGACATTGCGAGCATTGACAGAGGAATACGCCTTGGCGATGCATGTGACACTGGTGAAATCCTGTCTAAACCGCGCAGACTGCCTGACCCGAGTGCCACAGAAGTGGTTGGATTTACATAGGCATGGAAAAGAGCCACTACCGAAAGGTTGCGCCATTGTGGAGAGTAGATTGGACAAGAACCAGGTGATCAATATACACCACCAAAGTGGCCACCCGGTGTGAAGAAGACTTTATATTTTGCCAGGTCTGTTGACCCATTAGTGTCTCGAAAACTTATCGAATCTGTTGTCAAAACCTGCGAAGCCTGCCAGTCAATTGATCCAGCACCGGTGCGTTGGAAGGAGGGGACACTAGGTGTAAAATTAACTTGGAGTAGATTGGCGGTAGATATTACCCACTACAGAAGCGGTCATTTTCTAACAATCATTGATTGCAGTCCTTCTCGATTCGAAATATGGCGACCGCAGCGTCGACAAGACTCCGCCAGTGTTATTCATCAGCTGGAATCAATTTTTTATAAGCGGCGCCCATCAGCTGAAATATTGACAGATAACAATACTACATTTACCTGTAAGAACTTTAAGACATTTTTAAATAGCTGGTGGGGGGGACACTTGAGATTCCGATGCACTTATGTACCGGCTGGGAATGGGATTGTGGAACGCTGTCATAGAAATATCAAGACCATCGCAGCCAGAAAGCAATGTTTGGTGCCAGAGGCGGTCTATTGGCACAATCTCACTCCCAATGACAGTCTTTCAGCTTCCACCGCACCGGCCGACGTGCTACATAGGTACCACACACCGGTACGAAATATCGATACCACGCCCTCAATTGCACCACAAAACATTCAAGGAGTATACAAAGAAGGGGATATCGTCTGGGTAAAGTCTCCACACGGTAGATGCACGACCAAATTCAAAACGGTTTGCGTAACCCAAGTAATCAGTCCGAAGTCGGTGCGGATTGATGGAACGCTACGGCACGTGAAACATTTACGCCCTTTTTTTGGATCATATCCATCATCAGACTGATAGCGACACTAGGGAGAGTGAACGATTTGTGTATTTAAAATCTAGTTCACCAGGTGATTCCTCCAATACCAGCAGTTCAGAGACCAATGCCGGAGCACCCGATGACACTCCAGGCCGTAGTTCATCTGAGAAAGAAACACCCGTTGTTCCTCTTCGAAGGTGTACACGACAGAAGAGACCTGCCCCGGGATGCATCAGCTATGATCAGGAGATCACCGGGGGTCGGGGTAGCGGTGACTTACCTCGGCAACCCAAAAGGGTATATGTTTTGCAAGGGAGTGTGGAGACGGCGACTCGACGAGCTTCGGACGGACGGTGAATCTGACAGCACTTCATTGTAGTTGTTTCGATTGTAGCTATTTTTATTGGCTGGTTCTGGGCGCTCGTTGGCTACGTATTGACTGGGTCAGGTGTATAAAAACATGGTACGCTCATTTAAGAGGCGTTGAGATTGTTCTGCGGGAGCCAGTGGTCCAACTTGAGTATTTCTTTGCGCTTAAACTGCTAAGCATTTTTAATTTTTGAAACGTTTTTTCGAATCTTTAAGTTTTCCTGTTTCAGTTTTGTGCCTATTATTTGTGTATTTTTTTTTTGTACTTTCTTTCGTTGTTTGTTTTCCTTTTTGTGTTTTTAATTTGTTTTTGAATTCTTCAGTCTTTTCCTGTTTTAGTTTTGTGAAGTTTTTCTTTCTTTTTGTTGTCTATTTTTGTATTTTACCCCACACACACACACACACACACACGCACACACCGTTTTCATTTTATCTTTTTTGTATTTGTTTTAATTGTTGATTACTTTTGGGTTTTCCACGTTCCTGTTTATTTTTGTGTTTGTTCTTGACTATTCTGTTTTTCGTTTGTGGAAAATAAATTATTTAAAAGGAAAAAAAAAAGAGCCATATCTGTTTGCCGTGGTAGTTCGTAAAAACCATCATAGCGGACAGCAACAACGACAAAAGTAATACACCGCTTTCTAAACCGGTGTCACTAGCAAAAACGGTCTGGTCTAAAAGTAGGCTGCTTAAAAAAGCTCCCGCCTTTTACAGTAATCAAAGAAAGAAATTTGAAGAACCATTCAAAGGTAATGAATTCTTAACCATTCAGGAAGTACTGGATGCCGTAAGTACTGGACAATTTCCCAGCTGACGTCCGATGTTAAAACTCGAAAATTAATTGGGGTCAGCAGGGATGGCATGGAAGAAGCCCTGAAAACTCTACAAATCAGCCCAAAAGTTCTCGCCAGAAGAGCAAATGCGCTATGGGACATATTGCTAGCAACTGAACAACAAGCCAAGGAATTAGCTGGAAGCGTGTTGACAACAAAAAAATTACGTCTGCAGACGGAGTATATGGGCACACGCAGGACAAAAGTAACGATACATGGAGTACCCGTGGATATCCCAAAAGATAGAATGGGGACCTTTTTTGCCAAATATGACGAAGTCCATGAAGTAAAGGCCCTCATAAGTAAAATAGGAATAGCGACATGGAAATTCAAGAGATACCGAATGTTCTCGTTTGCCAAACGGATGTTGGTGGTCGTGGAGAGCAAGAGACCATATTGCTGGTCGTGTGGTACTTCATGGCACATGGCCATGGAGTGTCCTGGTAAAAGTACAAAACATCCACCCCGTCCAGCAACGACAGCAGCAGCAGTGGTCACGACGCCAGCAGAGGAGGGGTCAACCACAAAAACGACGGAAGGAGTCTGGAAGGAGGTTAGAAGGGGTCGGAAATCCCCTAATGTTTGGTCTTCTCAGGACGTACCCCAACCTAAGAAGCAACAAATACCAGAGAAGCATCAACAAAAGGAGGTGCAGCCTACAAAAAAGGTGCAGGAAAGGCATCCATCCCTCCTTATATAGGGCTGTTAAACTAACTTACCCTACGGACGTTGGCGGTATTGTTCTAGATGGTCGGATGACGACGGAGTTGGGCACAGGGAGCCTAGGACAATCCGTCTGAGTCCTTTCCGCCGCAGATTTTTATCCGGCATATGAATAGATTGAAAATTTCTTTCTTTTTCTTTTCGTTTCAGGCTTAAAAGATGTCAATCAAGTTAGCCACTCTGAATGTGAAGGGCTTGAGGGATCGGGGTAAAGCTGCCCGCCTGCTCCGGGATCTCTTGTCTTTCGGAGTGGATGTTGCCGCGATCGAAGAGACCCACTTTGTTTGCAGCGTCGATGCGTGTGTGCTGTCTAACGACTTTGTCGTCTATTCAGCATATGGGGACCGGCAGGCCAGAGGAGTTTGTTGGTGAAGCGTACTCTTGATGCGAAGGTGGACCTTGTGCATACCGATGCCGAGGGCCGGTTGATCGTGGCCGATATTGCCGTGAAAAGTGGTTCGTTCCGAGTCGTTGCAGTTTATGCGCCCAACAACCAGGAAGAGCAGGTCTCGTTTCTTCGGCAGTTGGGGCCGTTCCTGGCGGATTCAACGCGCCTAGTCATAATGAGGGACTGGGATGCCATCCTGGACCCCAAGTTAGATAGGGGGCGGAGAACTAGCGGGAGAATGGGTGATCGTAGCCTGGTTGATCTGATCGAAGAGATTGGTCTCGTCGATAGATACCGGGTCGATCACCCCGGGGGGGATGTGGACGTGGGCTCTTAATTGGCCTTTTGACCGGGTGGTTGGCTACCTGAATAGAATGTTAGTTAGACGAGCCGACGTAGATTTGTTAGTCTGTCTTACGTTGCACTGGGTAGGCTATTCGGATCACAAACTCGTTTGTGCCCGGATGGCGTTAGATCGTAGGCCTAAAATGGCTTGGTACAGGAAGTTCAATCTGTCCTTACTGGACAGACGGGACTTCCAGGAGCAGCTAACTAGCTTAGTGCAGCGAGTGCTAGTTGGGGCGGTTATCGGGTATAAGTGGTGGAAGAGGCTTAAGGATAGGATTAGGTCTTTTGCCACTGATTTCAGCAAACGGCACGCCCTAGATAGAGCTGAGAAGGTGAAGACGCTTAAGGCTAGTTTTTCCCGGGCGGTGGCTGGAGGGGATCCCCTAGAGATAGCCTTAGCTAGGGAGACCGTGGAGCGTTTGAGTAGCAAGCGCTACATGAGCCAGGTAATTAGACATACGTTAAGCAAGATGTCTTCCGAAGCTGTGAACATGGGCGCAGATTTGCGCAAGGAAGAGATCCGTCGAGGTTCCGATCGTTACATTCGTGAAGTCAAAACCCCGGAGGGGCATACTCTTTGGGCCACTGACGACATGTGCTTTGCATTTCGAGAGCCGGTTTACCAAGGAGTCTGGTCTTCGTGATGAGGTGTTTCGTAGCAATTTGGCTGACTTTCCTCGGATTTCGTCGATTGAAGCGGCTAGCTGCGAGGGAGGGATCACGGGGGGCGAAGTCTACGCAGCATTGAAGAAGGTCGGCAGAGGCAAGTCGCCCGGTCTGGATGGTTTGCCCTATGAATTGTACTTGAGGCTGTCGCACATCTTTGTCCCGATTTTGACTGTTGTGTTCAACAACTGGTTCCATCCCCAGCCGGCTCACCAGGGATGTGATCACGCTGTTGAAAAAGGGCAAGGGTGTTGGAGGGCACTTAGATGATTATAGACCCATAACTCTGCAAAACACAGAGTTAAAGATTTTGGCCAAGATCCTGCAAGATTGTTTGCAGTCAGTTGCCTAGTCTCTATTCGGTCCTGAGCAGACTTGCACTGTGAGGGGCCGAACAAGGAAGAACAGACAAACGGTAATGGACAATCGGAAAGTCTTATGTCCTGCCCTTCACGGACAACCTCCGTCGACGCCAAGTTGACCGGCCGCGTCGACCTTAGCCTGTACTTCTAACCAATTTTTCTCCAGCTGGAGGTCGGGTCCAAACCACACTCCAAGAATGCGGACAGGACCGTCCGTCCAACCGAAGGGCCCCGGAAGATCGACGCCCTTCCAGGCACCTAAGCAGAAGCTGGACGACTTGTCGCGGTTAATCTTTGCCCCTGTCACCTTTTCGTACCGATCAAGCGCCTCAATGTCGCTGCGGAACGACATGAAAGTAATTATGTCTTCGGCATACGCAGAAACCCTGGCTCGAGCCCCTCCAGGGACAGCAATTCCACGTAGAGCCGGACTGTACGCCCTGTCCCTTAGCCGGCGAAGGAGAGGCTCCAACGCCAAAGCGTAAAGTAGGGGCGAGAGTGGACAACCCTGCCAAACCGAACTAGACAGCGCAAAAGCGCCCGACAGCGTTCCATTCACATATAACTGATGTTAGTAGGGCCCGTCCAACCCACAAAAAGGAGAGACCGCTGTATTCTGCCCATTGGACAAAATCTAGAGGATGTTTTTACTTCTGACGAATTTGCTGCAAAGTTTAATTCTTATAACATAAAACACCTTCCAATACGTTTGTATTCTGCATAGGTGGGCAGTACTTATTGAGCGCCTGATAAGAATAAGTCATATCTGTATAAATCTATTGGACGTTCAAAAATTAATTATTTTGATATACTTTCTACTCTGTGAGATATTCTGAATACAGTAAATGTTAGACTACTTACCTATAGATCTTCATCTGACTCCAATTTGGAGATTATTACACCCAACAGCTTTCTTCAGCCAAATGTTAATGCTAACCTTTTATTCAAATGAATGATCAAGTTGTCCGCTGTTCAGATCCTCCTTCCAGAAGATATCATTAAGAGTATGGAAATTTATGATTCCATGTTACTCAAGTTTCTTTAACATTGGCATGAAGAGTATTTACTGAATTTAAGAGAACAATGTAAGGACCTTCATGAAAATAATTTTAATAATGTTATTAAAGTTGATGATGTAATCCTGATTAAAAATTCAATTAAATCTAAGCCTTATTGGTTATTGGGAAGGGTTCTAGAACTTATTCCTGGTGAAGATCATAAAGTCCGTTCAGTGAAAATAAGAAGAGGAGATGGATTACACTCTCTCAAACATTTCTACCCTTTAGAAGTATTTTTAACTCATGCTCATCATCCCCTTGCTGAAGCAGAAAAGCAAGAGGATTTGGATGATATGAATATTCCTAAAAATAATTCATCAGTTAACGATGAAACAAACGTGTGGAAGAAAAGTGTAAAATCTGTGTCCAATACCTTTAAATCTGGAAGGCCTAAAAGAAAGGCTGCAACGAAAGTCAGGAAACATTGACCTGATGATCTTTATATTTGGTATTGAAACTGAAAAATTGATATACCCTTTTGTGCAAGAAAAAAAACTTGCAATAAATTAATATGCCCTTTTATGTATAAAATTTTCTTATATATATTCCTTTGTGTAAAAAAAAAAAAATAAATTAAAAAAATTTTTTTTTTAAAACTTTTTTCAATAAATATGTTCCTTATTAAAAATAAGGAACACATTGCAATAAACTAAATCCGTTTATTGCGCATTCTCTTGACGGGAGAGTATAAAAAATTAATTTTTATTATTTTAAAAATGTTATAATCGTCTAAATGTATAATCGTCTAGGTTGTTTTTTAATACACGTTCTTTTGAGAGAAGTGTATTTTTTACGTAGGCCAGACGGCTTGTGTAAAAATTGTTACAATTATGTATATTTTTCGACTCAGCGATTAAAACCCGTCAAAACTTTTGGAGAATCCATTTCCAGTTTATGGAAAATGTTTTTTTTTTTTATATATTGACCAATGAGAGACATGGTCTCAAGCTCTAATAACGCCCCAAAGAGTGTGGTAGAGATGAGTCGAATTTTTTAAAATAAACAGAGGTCAGTTTAGTAGATACGAGGAGAAGACTTTTGGACAGCAAGTTAACAAGTCACTTCGTTAATATCAAGGAAGGCATTTGACATCAAAAGAACACCAAAGAAGGCAACAGTTGCCAGCCACAGAGAGAGACCAAAGTTCAAGCGAAAATTCTCCTGAGGTAGGATGGCTTAAAACCAAAAGATTTCGAAGAAACTTTCCCAAGCATGACTGTGTGAAGTTAAAAAGGGACTTTTTTTTCAAAAAGCTGCTATAGATCTTTTTCCTTTTTATCAAAGGTTGTTGAATCTTTGTTTTTATAGCCTCCTTATGCTGTTTTCTCTTTTTGTCATTTGCAAAATACTTGTAATCTTCTTTTTGTTGGTAATCATTGAAATTGTTATCCTGCCTTAATAGGCGCACAAAAGGAAATTTTTGTGCAAATTTGTATTGTACCTTTTTTCGTAATCGTGTAAACTGTAAATAAATGTTTTGCTTTAGAAATTTTATGCAGTGGTTGTCTTATTTTATAATTTACACCTATCATTGTGTCTTGCTATTTCTAATTTTTTTGTAAAACTATTGTCTAAACGAATTAGAAATCCAGTAATGTAGTAAGTCTGTGAATCATCAATCTTGACAATTGAATAAGTGAACATTTTTGTTGATAATAATTATAATTGTTTTTATGAGCCCAACAGAATTGTAATTAGAACTTGTTATCTTATGTTAGGCTCATTGTAGTGATATATAGATTAACTAATTAACATATCCGGACTACCCATGCTATATAATAACTCCGATTAGGAGGAGGGGGAGTACACATGAGTATTGAGTAGTAAACGGAAGGACTTAGACGTCGCCGATAGGATACACTTTATCATTAGAGAATCCTGATTTCGTGGGTGTATGGATAAGAGTGTTCGAGGCTAAAGCGAGGACTAAAAAAATAAGAGACCGCAAAGAAACGGGAGGAGAAAATGAAATAACCAATCTTTTTTTTTTTTTTTTTTCGGCCACAGCTGGAGTCGAAGCCATAATGAAAATTTCAACAATGCAGTTGGAAAGTTTGACTTTCGACACCATAAGCCAGATAATAAAGAAAAATATGTTACCAAAAAGAGGTTAGTCATTGCAGAGAGCAAAATTCATGGATACGAGACAAGAAGCTGACAAACCGGTTGCAAAATTTTAATTCGCCTAAAAAATGCATCTCGATATTGTGATTTTGGCTTTCTTTTCCGCATTTTTCAAACGACTGAAGAAGAATTCAGTTGTGGTTAACTGCGACACATCGCTATAAAATATTAGAACAATTTCAGGTAGGAAACATGTCTTTGTCTACTTGCATTGAATTTTTTCAACAATAGGAACTAATACAAAAATTTAATAAGTCAGAAAACCAGCTGGATCATATAGAGGATACCGACACTTACATGTTGAAGAAAACCATAGCAAAATGAAGATTCTGTGAATATGAACACGATATGAAGAAATAGAAATGTCCTGCATTTGAAAAAGAGTGTAAAAATTGTCTAAAAATGAACCTTTTTCAAGAGATGTGCAGATTTAAAAAAAAAAAAAAGTGGAAAAGATTGCGAAAAAAAACCCCGAAACAAACATGGGAATTATTTTCGTTGGAAAATACACACACACACACAAAACATTTTATTAAAAACACGTTTAAATGACGTACTATTGGACCTGCAAACGGATACCGGCAGCGAAGTAGCTAGAAACGTATAGGGAGCGTATAGGTAAACTAAAACTATATAAGAGCCATATGCAGATATTTAGAAGTGAAAAACAAATTCTGAATAATACTCATCATTGTTGCAGATTGCAAAAAGAATCACAGACTTATTGGAAATTATATACTTAACATGAATTACACAAATTTAATTAATGCAGTAAAAATGGAAGAAACAGGTATGTTAAAAAACTAAAAAGTGAAGCTAACTAAAGTTAAAAGAAAATATTACCACCCCCTCACAATATGAGGCACGGAAACTGTTATAACAACATCAATAATGATACTGATGTTATATTAAGCGCTTAGTTGCGAGAAAAAGGAATAACGAGGATGAGAATTTGAACACGGTGACGTTACAGATATCGCAAAATAGGTGGAATGTCCGCTTCTACTTTGTTGTCTGGATGGTGATCAGAGTTAAGACAAAAGCCGGGAGTTGACTATTTTTGTACTGGCCGAGGTCACAGGATATGGTCGTTGTACGTGTTGTTTATCCCGAGGTAACAGCGTTGAGTTGTAGAGGTTAGTAAGCTTGTTTTATGGGACGGCCTCGCACGTGTTGGTGGATTGGCGTCACGGTGGTGGGTTGAGTGGGTTGCATCTTTGCGGAGTCGGGGTCGCTTAATTGAGGAGTCGGATTAATAAAAAGCTGCTTATGAAGTCAGTCGCATGGTTGCGGAGTCGGAGTCGATGCTTGCGGTGGTAGCTTGGTTGCGGTGTCGGTAGGCCTACTCTGTGGAACGGGCCCGCAATGATGGCTGGAATGCTGGGATCAAGATGGATCCAGCCGGTAGTTTGAATAAATACGTTGTTGAGTTTATTACGTCTCGTGTCGTCTTTGTGTTGTTTCGACTTTCAAAAGCTAGTCTCATATAATGTACCTTTCCACCCTAAGCTCAGTGAAACAGAAACTATCAGTACATTTGTTACCATTATTAATAGCAAAACTACGGAAGTTTGTCAGACGGAGACTTACGCATATGTGGCGATTATAAAGTAGGAGTGAATCATAAAATATGTTCAGATACATGTCTCATATTGTATATGGAATTGGCCTTACATTCCTTAGTAGGAATGAAGAATTTTAAGAAAATAGATTTACAAACTGCTTATCAGATACACATAGATGAAAACTTCAAAGAAATAACAGCAATAAATTCGCCGATAGGTTTATTACACTGGAAAAAAAAATGCTTTATGGGGTAAAGACGGCAAGTGCTATTTTTCAAAAGGCCATTGAACAAGTCGTAGGGAACGACGTTTGTTATCACGACAATATATGCATAGGCGCTATCAATGAAGGAGAATTAAAAAGGAAAATGAGCCTCATTTTAAATAGGTTGAGGAGTGCATGAATGAGAATAAACGAAAAAAATGCATACATAATAGTAACCAAGTATCGTTTTGGGTATATTCCATTTCAAAAGGAGTGTCACACGATCAAGTGTTAATAGAAAAAATACTAAAAGTAGCGGTACCCACAAATAAAAAAAAATCTGGAATATTTTGGGGGATTAGTATTTTTATCGGCGATATGTACTGTGGCGGACCGGGGGGTGAAATGTGAAGAGATATTTCTGGGTTAAGATTTCCTGCTAGTCGGTCCAGCTACATAGGAATGTTGGACTTTAATGAAGTCCAAAGAAGACAAAAGAAAACAAACAAAACCGATATACATAGGTAAACAAATATATATTAATAACGAGTTACACAAAGACATGAAAAGTTACATAGTGTTTGTATGGAGAAATTATATGTGTGTGTTGTGTTGAGTGTCCGTACGTACGTGGGAAACGCTGTATCTGTGAGATGTCACATATTGGCCTAAGTGAAAAAGAGAGAGATTTTTTTTTACCTCGCCTCCGCGCGAGGTAGCGGCCCAAGGCCTGAGTCGAAAAAGAGAGATTTTACCTCATCTCCACGCGAGATGGCGGCCCAAGGACTGAGTCGGAAGAGAGAGAGAGAGAAGGTTCAGCCAGTATTTATACTCAGGGGAGAGAGACCCCTGTTGAAGGATTAAGGAAACTGAGGAGGAGGTAACTCCGACAGTACCACGTTATACAGATTTAACTGAACCATTCGCCAAGCTGAGAAAAAAGAATATGATTTTGTATGGACAAAAGAAAAGTAAACTGATTTTGATAAGCTAAAGTAAATCCTCGCAAACAAACCAGCAGTAAAAATATTTGACCCCCATAAAGGAAATTATAGTAACTACAGAAGTCAGTGAACATTCAGTATGTAAATCCTGGTTGTGTTGAAAATATTGATGTGGCTGCGTGTTGAATAGCATTTAACAATTATACATTTTTGAATTAAGGAAAAACAATGGAAAACCGATTTTTGTTTCAACGATAAAATATATATTAAAATCAACAAATACAAAACATTTTTTGTAATGTGTGAAACAATAAGAAAGAAGAAGTAGTTTCCCTTTATCTGTTATCTGAAAGATTAAATGTAATAAAACCAGTTTTCTGAATAAGAATGTTCAAAGTTCTGTATTAGATAGGATGATGTTTTCAGAAGAACATGTAGTAATTCAGTTGTTGATTATATATAACTAACAGAGCTATTGCAACTTGGCTTGTTACATAGAACTGATGGTGAATGATATTTAAGTTCTGTGTGTGTGTGTGTGTGCGCAGTGAGTAGAATGAATAGTCTGTGTAGACGCGTGTGAGTTGCTGAGTTCTGATTCTACTGTCTATTTTTGGAACGAATCCTGGTTTATATTACTATCGGTAGGCTCCCAGGACAACGGCGGGAGAAATTTCGAGAGAACACAAAAATATCTGATTGGATGAAAAATTACCCAATCGGTGATTTTATAACAAAAGCATGTTTGTGAATTAACAGTAGGAAAAATTCAGCGTGGTGAATGCGATCAGTAAATTGTCCTGTGATAGTTAGTATTTATTATTTGACCAATCACAGTAGACGTGGCAAACATAGTAGTAATCACTATAATCATCTGGAATGTTATCCCAAGCACATCTAATAATATATATATCAAGAAGATTGACAAAAGCTGAATTTAATTATTTAAACATCAAAAATGAAGCTCTCGCGATTATTTGGACGACGCTAGGGCCCGTCAATCTTTAATTGGGAAAAGATATCTATTAAGAGAGGATCCCCAGATGAGGCTATGTCGAAGGGCAGAGTCTCGTCCCAGGAAACAGCTACCCGACCTTGTTTTATACGGCGTCTAGGGGGAATTTTTGGCCGAACCTACGGGCTCGGATACCCCACATTAAATTCGGCCTTGTGCCACATCTGATCGCGAGAGGCGGTTGGTAGATATCCTGCAGTTGGAGATTCATTGTGGAGTTCACTTGACTCACTTCTAGCAGTTGACTACTTCTACGCGTCGCTGGCGAATCTTATATGCGTTGTCCTAAGTATTATCGTTCATTACCAACCTTCTTTTGATTATTCTATTCAGTAAACTTCCCTAAGTTGCAACGATATTCAATCCGAGAAAAGAACTACCTAAAGCCATGACATCGAGGATATTAATGTGATCGATAATATTGATGGCTTTTGACTTTGATATAGAATATATCAAAGTAAATACAATACCCCACGTGTATGCATTATCAAGGTTGAAATCATCATTTCACCAGCATCAGCTCTGCAACTTTACAAATCGAAGGTTGTTCTATTAAAATTTTGTGCACCAACATCATCCACTCATGTCAAAACAAGCCAGACCTTCCAAACAAAATCAATTCAACGTGGAGCACTGGAAAACAACAAAATTTCAATACCAACTGCTGATCACTCTTTCTATACTACCGACATATCTCCCAGAGCGTGCTACATTATACAGCACTCTGATGACAAAGTACTTCACACAAGTACATTTTCGTCGAGATGTTTAAATGCACATATCTCAACCACACTGTTCGACTCTTTCTTTTCAGCCTACGACAGAACAAAATACACAACTTAATGGACATGTAGGCAGAATAAAATTCTCACCATTAGAGGAGAGTCTTGTGGGTTGCCCTATTTAACTTTACTCCATTAAAAACTGTCACTAGAGTCCTACGGGAATGATAGTCGTGTTTAGGCTATAAATAACCTAAACAAGACTAGCATTCGCGCAACAAGGTTGCAATTTCACAAGGCGTCAACAGATAACGTAGAAGAGATTTTTGAGGACACCTTTTTACATCGGGTAGAGACTGATATTTTGTCTGTGGATAGAATGGCTGCAGAAACTACACAAGACACAGTACTAAGCAGCATAATATCTAGAATAAGAAATATGTATATAGCTGGCCACTCGTATGCGAGGATACCCGTCTACTCCAAATCGCTATTGCAGACGCTTCCTCGGGTTCATTTGTGTTTATTCAACACCCACAGAGCCCACACATGGTTTATATTGCAATTATACTGAGCAGACCTTAGTTACAGTTTCTGGGAAAGAGCGTGTTATCTAGCGTGATTAACAATTTGAAGAAAGGCCAGCATGACTTATGACTTCGTGCTAGCACAGCTATCGACAGCCCCCAAGGGCTCCGTCTACCCATTTTCATTCACAAGGCTTGGGTTAACTTGTGGTATGGTTTTCAGGCACTTTCCAACGGTGCCGCACTCTGGGATCGACCCCTCCGATAACATCAAAAAGTTTCCTTTCTGACAAATCGACCCTGGTGAGATTCGAACCCGGGTGTCATGGTCAGAATGCGAACGTTCTAACCACTCGGACATATGCCCATTAGAATAAGAAATAACAATTGGAGTAATTGCTCGAGGATAGAAAGACGATTCAAAGAAATATGACATAAATTGACAATTGAGAATGGAGTAGTTTGCAATGTGACACCCCCTCCAGAACACAAAAGAATCTGGTAATAAAAATGTGCATGACGATTAACACTGTGGAATAGTGGCCACACAAAAAAGCCAGAATACCAAAAACCCTGGTGTCCGACAATGCCCCAGAGATTTGCGATTAAGAACTTAATTTGTGGCTAAGGAAAATAGAATGTACGTCTTTACAAGACACCCCCATATCATTAGCGGAAAGAATGGTACAAACCATAAAGATGGGTTTGAAGGCATATTCGCAACAGAAAGAGAAAGTAGAAGTTTCCACTCGTGGGGCAAGTAAAAGTTTTCAAAATCATTTTCAAAACTCCTTGTCTTTTCCCAAAGTGTAATTTTTTTTCTATTTTTCGATCTTTTTATCTAAAATTGTTGTCCTGCCTCGATAGGCGCACGCAGGGAAATTTTTGTGCATACTTTGTATTTGTACCGTTTTCGTAATTGTGTAACAAAAAATGTTTTCCTTTTAAAACTTGAGTCTTATTTGTAATTTTGCACATATTTCTTCTAGCTAATTTTTTGTGTTTGACACGAGAACTGAAATTTAGTAGGGAATAATTTTTTTATAAAAAAGGTAATACTCCCCAAAGAAGGCAACACAGCTGTAATAAGAAAAATACTAGCCCATGCAAATCAAATAAGACCATGAGATGAATTCAAATAAAGTGATGAAGAAATGTTCGCGGATAACTCAAGTAATGATAGTGCAGAACAAAAACGAAAGCCATCCCTGCAGGATGAAATGTCTGACGAAGAAATATCCATGGATACCTCAAGTAATGAAATGTCTGAAGATAAACATAGCGATGATCAAGAGGGACAATATGATTCGGAAACTGAGTAAAATCTGTCAATGCACGAATACGGACATGAGAACGAGAGAAAATGAGATAGATCAAGATCGTGCAGAGAAAAAATACTTTAAGATCCCAGGAGAAACAAAGAACCCTGAAAGCGAAATGATATAAGAAGCACAAGAAAAAGAAAAACCTTTTCGTTACAGGGAGATGTAGGGATATGTAGATTAACTAATTAACATATCCGGAATACCCAGGCTATATAATGACTCCAATTAGGAGGAGCAAGAACTACACATGAACATTGAGTAGTAACAAGAAGGACTTCACAATACTCACAAAGGAAAATTTTGTACAAGCTTTTATTTTTATTTTATTTTTTAATCGGTATCACTCAATGCAAGGCAGTAAAGCTATTAAGACACTAGGGGTTTAAATGATGTGGGAGAATTAGGAACGGAGACATGAGCGGGAAGAGGAAAGAGTAATCAGAAGGACAGTAGATAGCGATTGATATTGCATTTAAATCTTTGCAGTTTTTTTGCTGGAAAGCATGAAGCCAGAAGGGAATTCCACAAGTGAGAAGTGTGAGAAAAGTAACTGCTAGCATAGAATTTATGGTTACATTTAGCCAGCTCAACTGTAAGGTGATAGAATCTCATATAAATTGATGAGAGCTTGTTTTGTAAATTTTGTATTCTATCTTATTATTTTTATGTCATTTAATAAATGTAAATTTCTTTCAAATTTCACACTGAAGTAAGAGTCTCGTGTTTTTTCATTTGTGCTGTAGTGACTACTACGATTACCACGCCTACAAATTACTCATCTATGATTGGTTAGAAAATAAATACTGTCTACAATAGGACAATTTACTAATCGCAGTATCCACACTGAATTTTTCTGCCATGACTTCGCTCAACTTACTTTTGTTAGAAAATCAGTGATTGGTTCATTTTTCAGGAAAAGAGATTAGACATTCTAACGTCTGCTCAAAAAATCCTTTTACAAATCCTAGACTCATGTGTCCACACATTCAAATAATCCTGTCATAATAAATAATTCTTCTAGTGTCACGTTTTGGTTTTCGTGAAGTGGTAAATAAATACTCCTCACAATATTTTATTTAATCTTTACCTAACTCTAAACAAAGCTTTCTTTTTCAGTTGTCTATCACATGAATCAATCATTCTGATCATTAAAGTTGTTATTGTGTTTTTATCTAACCCTTCATTGTTTGTTTTCCTCTGCTCTTGCCATTTCCTATTTATACTTTTCTTCCTTTTTACTGAAGTGTAAAACTGTTTGAATGAAGTTCATCAGATTATTTTATGTTTTGCATTTGTTTACTTATTGTTGTCATAAATATTTCATGACATTTATCTTTGCAATCAGCAAAATTTTGTTTTTATTTTTACATTTACCAGTTTGTTTATTCAAAATTAAATTTAATATGACATTTGTCATAAATGAACTTGATCAATTCAATTGCCACATACTGGAATTGTAAGCAAGGACATTCAATTTACAGAGTTAAATTTTTTTCATATTAATATATGCTGAAAGCACTATTTTTTATTACACCATCAAAGTTAAGCAGTAATGAACATGCTCAGTACTTACTCTTTTGTACGTAATAGTTGGTAGTGTGAACGTTTATGTCTTGAGGAAACAATACCCACCCATAAACTTATATAACTGCAATGAACGAAGTTACTGTCATCTGGAATTAATTGGTTAAAGCAGAATAATAGGGTTGAGGTGCAGACAAATCTCAATTTAATCCCTTTAACAAGAATGTTAAAATACTTTTTTCTTACTAGATCTCGAAAATTAAATCATGCTGTTCTTTAGTCATTTTGAAATGTGTGCGTTTTAAATAAAGAGAAAAGCAAATAAAATAATAATTCATCACAAGCATTTTTCTTGGAATCATCTTGGTACATTATTTCAATCATTTACATTTATCTCAAACTCACATTCAGTCAAAATATGTCTTATCTTTGCTAACAGAAATCAGTACAAGTTCTTCTTGGTTGTTCCTAAAAACTGTACATCTCTTTCGCCTCCAAATATCAGAAAATTAGCTAATTACCTTGCTTAGCTTTCTTTATCTCTTTTGTACTACCCACTTTTTACCTTCTCTTTCTTTGATTTTTACCTTCCCTTTTCTTCGATTTTTATCTTCATATTTTTTTACATTGACTTGCCTAATTACTATGCCTAAGCTTCTTCACCATATTCATTTTCTTTAATTCCTTACTTTAACTTCCTTGACTTACCATACTTTCATACTTGCTATTGATAACTCTGTGTTACTACTATCAACCAAAAATCTATAATCAAGCCTGAACACATAGCAAAACAAAAATTAACCATTGCTTAACCCAGTGTTAACCTTTAATCATTGTAATACCTTAATTTAATGGTAGATTCTGATAATAAAATGTTATTGTTATTATTTCCCAAATATATTTTGTTTGCATTCATCTATTTCTTTGAGATTTCAAGTTTAAAGTTTCTGTTACCAAACAAGCTTAACCCAATACTATAAGCTGCGAGTAAATTGGAAAACTACCTTCACTGGTAACCAGTATATGTTTAAACATTTACTCTTATCACTGATGAAGAAACATTATCTTCATTTGATTATAAAGACATTTAATGAAGAAGAAAACTGTTTAGCATACATTTATCTAGCAGATAAAAGAGAGGAAGAAAGATAGGAAGAAAGAGAGGAAGAAAGAGAGGAAGAAAGAGAGGAAGAAAGAGAGTAGGTGGGTCTAATCTATGTATCATCAATGCATACATACCATTCTTACGCTACCAAGAATATGAGACAACAAAAGAAAATCAATCCTTATAATGTGTTGGCCATGTTTTCATAATGTCATCAGCTTTTTATTTTGACCAGAAAAATAATGCCAAGATTCATTGACATAAGCAAAATTTTGTATTCAACCACCAGGGTTCATGCAAAATGAAAGAGAAATTATCTGCAAAATATTTCAGCAAACTTTCCACTCACTTTTAGTAATTTTTCAATACTGAATTGTTTTCTTTTCATTGGTAAAACAGCAAATATTTATCTGAATAGATTTTACTGGCTTGACTACATTTATGTTCTATCAAGTATTAACAATTCTATATCATCAATAAAGTAGTGTTTTTAATTCATTATATTGTGAAGAGGTCTGCTTGGTGACTGAGATGTGTATTTCCTCACCTGTGTCAACAGTTTGTGTTCAAGCTTAGAAAGTAAGAAACAGGATTTCAAATGCTGATTTTTAAGGCAAGCAGATTTCACTTAAGTGATTGGTGCAGACAATCTTTCTAGCCCTATTATCTCCATTTGGCCTGAGAGATTAATGGGATTTGCTTTATAAATATCATGGCCGTTAAAATAATCTAGATTTTTACTTGTTCTTTGTCGGTGAATACCATGTTGTTAGTGTCAGCAATAGTTTTTAGATTGTTCTTCATCGGGGGTCACCATTTTTATGGAGTCAGTCTACCCAAAAGAAAAAGAAAACTCAAGTGTCATGTCTACAAATACAACACAGATTTATAAACAACGCAAAGAAATAATCTTCACAGAAAAGGAACATGACCAAGCTATGACAGTAACATTTGTACAGTCAGATACATGTATTTACATATTTAAAATCAATGTTCTTTATTGTGTTCATGAACAGATCAATAGTTCAATTGTTCGAAATGATTTGTCGCAAGTAAGTCTGCAAAGTTTCAAAGCGTTTTGCTACAAGTGAGGAAATCAAGTGGTATGGTATGCCAGTATGTGTATGCGTGTGTATATATGAAGCACACACTAATGAAATATGTGTGTGACTGCTGACTGCGTGCAATAGCAGTAATTTTAAAACACAGTGAACAAAAAGAGGAGAGACAAGACTTACTTTCGTTGTGGTGCTGTATGTAAGAGACTCATTGCTGACTGACGCGTTGTCATGGTAACGTGTGTCTAAGCTGTTGATCAAGGCATGGTATGGTTCACTGACTGTCTTTCACCGACTGTTCCTCACTGACTGTGTTGTTGCAGATTTGGTCCCTGATTCTTGCTGACAAACTGTTATTCTCACTATGGGTCGGCTCGGAATCGCTCTCTGAGTTTTGCGCAGGAATGTACTCAGTAACCTAAACCCTGACCTATGTTCAGGCCATTTTGAGCTCAACCGCACGGACGTATTAGAGAGCACATCAAATGACTTGTCATATCCAGTTAGGTTCCAGAAGCTAGTTATTCAATTTGAAGCCGTGTTTGCACAGAATTGTAAAAAGTTTTTCGTGTGTACTGAATTTAGTAAGATTTATTTGTATCATCTCTTATTTGTTTGTGTTTCACTTATTTGTCACAAAATATAGGAGTTTATATCCTATAGGCCCCATGCAACTGATTCAATGTATGAATGAATGTGCATTTGAATTTCCTCACGGTATTGTGCTTTCCGGAAATATCTCTGACTTTCATTTTCCTGATGCCAGAGTTCAGGACTCTAATACATGTGAGCTCAGTTATAATCAGCCTATATCCAAATACTACAAATATCCAGTGACTCATATTTACTATGCACTGGACCCCAAAATCAGAATATTTTAATCCTTTAGACTGTTTTGCTGATTCTTCTGTGGAAACTCAGTTGATAAGATGTTTTGTTTAGAGATGTTAGGTATTACTAAGTTTTATGATGAAAGACACCTAGTCTATAGATAATAGACTCTCCCATCTATTATAAGTAGGAGTCAGTAGGAGTCGAATACGGAAAAAGTAGTCAGCGACCACAACTCGATTACTTTGCGTAATACTGATTATTAGAAGTTCCTAACGTTTTTGTACGTTGAACCTATTTAGGACGAATTTAGTCCAAATACAGTTTCCACTAAGGAAATAACTCTACAACAACTTTTGGCGACGAGGATTTGCACTCATACGGAGGAAGAAAAAAATTTTTCTGTTCGCCAATATAACTATGGCGGCGAGGATTTGCACTCATACGGAGGAAGAAAAATTTTGTTCGCCACAAATAACGTGGGCGACAAAGTCTCGGATTTACACTTTAAAAAAAAAAAAAAAACTTGGAAAAGTTTTTCGCAAGCCAAGACGTCAATTTAGTGACGAAAAAATCTGTCGTATTCTCAACTGAGAAAAAGAAATATTTTTCTTGATAAGACAGTTTGATAAAATAGGGCACGAATTGCCAATTCGTTGAACCTCCTCTACAGTATTTAGGCATTGTCTAAACTTTTTGAGAAAAAAAATTTTTTTTTTTAAAAAATGGAGGAATGCAAAAGTCTATTCCATGATGTTTTAAACTTCCAGTTGGAACAACAAACGAAAATATTAGAACAACAAAAAACATTCCAGATGCAGTTACAGGAGGAAACTTTCAATAAACAAATGCAATTCCAACAAATAAATGGAACAGATGCATGGGGAGTTTCAAAGGAAAATTCTGGAAATAACTTAGAACAGGAAAGAGAAAAGTCTACAAAATGATTCTTTCCCAGAGAATACAATATGGAATTCAATTGAAATATTCACGTACAGTCCAGATGAAGAGATAACTTTTGAAGAATATTATAAAAAATATACGGACGTGTATAACGAGGACTGCCACTTGTGGTCGGAAGGAAAGAAGGTTAGGCTTCTTTTAAGCAAATTAGGAACTGCTGAGCATAAATTGGTAAACTACATTTTACCGAAAAAAACTAATGAGTTGACATTTACCGAGGCGGTAAGTGAGTTATTAAGTGAGTTATTGAGTCAAAAGACATCTTTGTTCCACAAGAGGTGGAAATGATTGAATTTGATGAAAGATGACGAACATGACTATATAACGTACGCAGCCAATGTGAATAAGCATTGTGAATAATTCAAGCTAGCAGAGTTAAGCGCAGACAATTTTAAGTGCTTGGTGTTTGTTCAGAGGCTGGTAGAGGAAAAAGACGCAGAGTTGAGAAAATTAGTACTGGCAAAATTGGAAAGCAATCCAATTATTACGGTACAGAAATTGGCAGAAGACTGCACAAGATATGTTAGCGTAAAAAAAGACTCAAAAAAGATAGAACAGTCTGGCGTTTCGCATGTAAGGAAAATACGGTACAAAGAAGAAAGTCAGTCTAACAAAAAGAATTATAAAATTGTAGATTATCAAGCAAAAAGTAAAATACCAGAGAAAGACAAACAAAAACGCCCGAAGCCATGTTTTGCTTGCGGTGAACTACACTGGTACAGATATTGCAATTTTAGGAATAAAAAATGTTTCAACTGTGGAAGAGTTGGGCATAGAAGCACACATTGCCGGTCAAAAAATAAAGGCAATAAAATAAGAAAACTAAAGTCCAACGAGGGAAAAGATGGAATAACTAGAAAAATTTGTTACCGTCGAAATAAATAATAAAAAAATAAAAATGCAACTTGACACTGATTCGGATCTCTCTATCATAAATTTGCATACGTGGAAGAAGTTGGGGAAACCAACTTTAATGAAGACAAAGAAAATCACCAAGTCAGTGACGGGAGAAAAAATTCAATTTATTGGAAAACTTCTTACAAACGTCACGTTAAATAAAAAAAACGCGAAAAGTTAAACTATTTGTCATGGAAAATACCACGAACTTACTTGGTACGAATTGGATAACAGAATTTCAATTATGGGATCTACCGATAAATTCTTTCTGTTACACGGTAGAAAGTTTAAACTCCGAAGCCAAAAAATTAATAAAGAAACTTAAGGAAACATTTCCTACTGTTTTTTTCTCCAGGGTTGGGAACGTATACCAAGATGGAGGCAAAATTCTTTCTAAAAAGAAAACGCTCAGGCGGTATTCAAAAAAAAAAAGGAATGTTCCGTTTGCCACAAGATTGATAAAAATTTGGACAGATTAGAGAAATCCAGTGTACTCAAAAAAGTTGACTATAGTGATTGGGCAGCTCCGACGGTATACGCGAAAAAAAAAGTCTAATGACATTCGTGTTTGTGCGGGGTTAAACGCGGCACTCAAAGACTATAATTATCCTCTACCAACAGCGGAAGAAATATTTGCGAAGCTTAATGGAGGTACAATATTTTCGAAGATAGACCTCAGCGATGCATATCTGCAAATACCAGTAGAAAAAGAAACGTCTAAACTTTTGTGTATTAACACACATCGGGGTCTGTATAAATTTAACAGACTACCTTTTGGGATTAAGGTCGCCCCCGCCATTTTCCAACAAGTAATGGATTCGAAGTTGGGTGGTCTGGATTTTGCTGTAGCGTATCTGAACGACATCCTCATGAGAAGTACAAGTTTTGCAGAACACGTGAAACATGTAAATGCAGTAGTTTCCAGAATACAGGATTTGGGATTTAAACTCAAGGAAAGTAAATGCGAGTTTTTTATGGAGACAGTGAAATATCTGGGACAGATCATCGATAAGAATGGTAGAAGGCCAGGCCCAGAGCGAGCAGTGGTTATAAAAGACATGCCGGCCCCGAATGATATTACCACATTACAAAGTTTTTTGAGATTAGCTAATTATTACCAAATATACATTCCTAAAATGTATGATCTGCGGGAACCATTAAATGAACTATTAAAGAAAGGAAAACCCTGGAAGTGGACTAATAAATGCCAGAAAGCATTTGAAAAGATAAGGGAAGTGTTAACCTCGGAATTATTTTTAACCCATTACAATCCGGGTTTAGAAATCAAAGTAGCTTGCGACGCAAGTGCGTATGGAATAGGAGCATGCATTTTACACAAAATAACAGATGGTCAAGTAAAACCAATTGCTCATGCTTCTAGAGCACTACGTCCGGCTGAGAAGAATTACTCTCAAATAGAGAAAGAGGCGCTAGGAATAATATTTGCAGTAGCGAAATTTCACCGTTTTCTCAACGGTCGACATTTTAAGCTACAAACCGATCATAAGCCTCTAATTTCGATTTTTGGATCGAAAAAGGGTTTGCCGAAGCATACAGCAAACCGACTACAAAGATGGGCTACAATATTGCTAAATTATAACTTCAGCATGGAGTACATACCATCGAATAAATTTGGCTATGCTGATGAGCTGTCCAGGTTAATTCCTAAAAGGAGAGAACCATTAGAAGACACGGTAATTGCCTCACTGAAGTCAGAAGAAGAGCTGAAATTTACTGTGTGTAATGCAGTTCGGGAACTTCCAGTAACTCTAGAAAAAATAAAAGAAGAAGCCACCAGGGACGAGTATATCTTGAAAGTAAAAGAAAAAATAGCCAAGAGGGACCAGTACACAACAAATGTGTTTTCGCTTTGCGATACAGTATTGTTATATAGAGAACGTGTGGTGATTCCATACACTCCAAAAACAAATATTAAAGGATTTTCATACTGGTCATCCATTCTAGGATGAAGAGCCTAATGCGAAGTTTTGTTTATTGGCCGAATATGGACAGGGACATTGAGAACGCAGTGGCAAAATGTAAAGGCTGTGCTTTGGCTGCTATGGCACCTCCAGTAAAATTTAATCCCTGGCCAAAAACAGACCTACCATGGTCCAGGTTGCATGTGGATTTTGCAGGTCCACTGAATGGATACCATTACATCATAGTAGTGGATAGTTTCTCAAAATGGCCTGAGATACAAAGGATAAGAAAACCGACGACGCAAAGTACGAAAAACTTCCTGCTGGAATTGTTCGCAAGGTTTGGTGTAGTAGACACAATTGTGACGGACAACGGAAGTCAATTTACGTCGAAACAATTCAAAGATTTCTGCAAGGAATACAATGTCGAACATGTTACCACAGCTCCATATCACCCAAGATCAAACGGGTTAGCTGAAAAATTTGTGGACACCCTTAAAAGAGCTTTAAAGAAAGCTAGGGAAATACCTGCAGATGAAGCCCTACAGAAGTTTCTACAGGTATACAGACTTACCCCAAATAACGCAACACCAGTCTCACAATCGCCAGCCGAGGTGATGTTTGCACGTCGGGTAAGATCTGTCGTCGACAAATTATTACCAAAAAAGACAAAGCCAGGTAGAGAAAAATTTATTCAAGTAAAGAAATACAATCCTGGTGAAAAAAGTATACTTTAAGGTATATAAACAGAATAAATCATTCTGGGAGATTGGAAAAATAGAAAAACGGATTGGCAACATGATGTACTTCGTGAAAGGTGAAAAATCCACGTGCAGACGGCACATTAACCAGATCAGACGACGCTCTTCAGACGTGGTTGACAGCGGTCCAGTGGAAGAAACACCTATGGGGGTGATTTTTGATACATTTGATCTACCAACGCCAGCAACGATGTTACCTGAGGTACGCCGATCCAAGAGAAAAAGAAAGGCAACTGATCATTTAAAAATGGATCCAAAATGTAGGAGATACGCTACGATATTGCTAAAAAAATGAAGTTTTTTTTTGTTTTTGTTTTTTCCTTTTCTGTAAAAAAATAAAATAAAATAAAAAAAATTAAGAAAACTCTTTTACTCCTACGGAGTTAAGTTTTAGGAGGGGGTGTTATGGTGAAAGACACCTAGTCTATAGATAATAGACTCTCCCATCTATTATAAGTAGGAGTCAGTAGGAGTCGAATACGGAAAAAGTAGTCAGCGACCACAACTCGATTACTCTGCGTAATATTGATTATTACAAGTTCCTAACGTTTTTGTACGTTGAACCTATTTAGGACGAATTTAGTCCAAATACAGTTTCCACTGAGGAAATAACTCTACAACACTAAGAATACTGTTAGTGATTATGATAGAGACAAAATTACTACCTTCCGAGATTCTATCTTGTATAGAGACAATTGCTATTAGGTAGATTTATCCTGGGATGAAGACAAATTACTCGCTCTACCTTCCAATCACCGAGTGTCATTAAATGTACTTGATCGTGTGGTTACTCGAATGAGTAAACAATGTGCGTTTGATGCATACTACCAAGTTTTTTAGATCAAGAATCTGAAAATATTATTGAAAAAATAAATGTTAAGCCTCTAGATTTTAATAATTACATCTGGATTCATCACACGCTGGTCGTGAAAGTATATAGTCAAAGTACTACTAAGTTTAGATTTGTGTTCAACTGTTCCTTGCGCACTGGAGGGTGTCCCTCTCTTAATGATTGTGTGTATCCTGGAGTTAATCTATTCATGGATATGCTGGATTTATTGTTGAAATTTAGAATGCATCTTTATGTCCTTTTGGCTGACGTTCGAAAAGCCTTTCTCATGATTATGTTGAACAATGAAAAAGACTAGAATCGTTTTTGTTTCTTTGTCAAAATCAATGAAGAACTAGTGTGTTTTTGTTACAAAACACTTAATTTGGATTTGTTGCCAGTGTACAATACAATTTCTTACACATCCTTGGGAGATAAATAGATTCTTTTTCTTTTTAAGTCAATTTAATTACCAGTGTTTCTTAAAACACTCATCTCCTGTCCATCTTTTAAGACAATTTAATGACCAGAGTTTTCAGGAACCTAGAAAACTGACCACCCAAAAGCTGAATGGATGTTCTCTTTTTCCAGAATACAAGTGGATGGATAGGGGTGGTGGGACAGTCAGGGAGGAAAGGACCAGCGAGCAGTGAGGAGTCAGAAATCGCCGAGATGGTCAGTGAATGTAAGGGCCCTCTTTTTGTGTCCGGAAGTTAATAAGATAGCCGTTCACCTTGTCGAAGCTGAAGGATCACATTGCCGGTTTAGTTAGAAATCGTAGTGTTTGCTATTTTCCAATCAGTGTCTTAAAAAGCATTTGTCGTTATTCTTTGTTGAATTCGATCATGGCCAAAACCTGTAAACATAGTAAGTCGGGTGTATATGCATACACAGCCGACATTGGGTGTCATTACAGTTGTGCAGTGACGGACGTGAGGAAGGCGTTGACACATTTGATTGCCGCGACAAGGATTACACTAAGTTGCCACGGAAATAAGTAAAAAAGGAGAACTGAAAAAAGGAAAGAAGGAAACACAACGTGGAAGTGGAAAAGAAAAAGAAGAAAAAATGAACTGTTGAAAAGTCAGTCAGTTATGTGGCATGCGTAATACACGCTTAGGCGATCATGTATCTTTTGATACATGACCGCGTTAGCGTCCATGTCGCGAGGCAGATTTTTCCCGCACTAGGTTGCCATTTCTTTCTGCAGTAGACCAGTTGCCATCCAAGGTTATAGAACCTGGTCTGTCCTGCTATTTACCCATAGCTGGGAAGAGGATTCATACCTTCCCAAGGGTATTAGCACGTAAGTAATGGAATGTAATGCATTTGACTGGAATTCGAACTTGGCTCTCCGATTTCTCATTCCAAGCTGCTATCTCTCATTCCAAGCCGCTATCCATTACTCCACCATGCCTAAATATCTGTAAAAGGGAAGAAGGAAACGCAACATGGAGGTAGAGAAGAAAAAGTGAACAGCTGAAAAGTAAAGAACTTAAAAAAAGTTAAATTTCGTTGAAAAAAAACGTGAAAAGGGAAGAAAAACGGGGAAAAAGGGGAACTTTAAAACTAAAAGAAAAAAGGATAAATCGTTGAAAAAAGAATAAGATAAGGAGAGAAAGACAGAATAAGCGGGGGAAGACGAACATGCAAAAAGAAAACAAAACGATTGATATCGAGGTAAGAGTTTAATAATCTCCCCCGTCTCTCGTTATCTCGCGGAATGTGTGGGTTTTTTTTTCATTTTGTTCAGCGACGTTTGTTCTGTTTATGTTTTTATTTATTGTTTTGAGTAATTTGCAGTGCAACCCCCGCACTCAGTTTCTAATAACGAATTTTCTGAATAGTTACATATAGTTGCAAATGTACATGCTTAATTCGAGAATAACAAAGGAATTTTGCTAAAATATACCGTTTTGGAGTTATCAACAATAAAAGTTCGAACTCATTCGCGTTGCGGCTACAGCACGGCAGCCATTACTGGTGTTGTTTACCTTCATTTGCCTCGGAGCAATCATTCGCAGAAGCTTCATTTGTTTTGATTAATGCGCACTCAATGCGAAAACTTTGCGCGAAATTTAAAAAGAATATGATCATTTACAAAATAAAAAAAATGCTAGAAAGGAAATAATAATAACAAGAACAAATTTAGAGTTCAAAGCATGATTATTAAGTACCTTAAAATAAGATTTCATTAGTATTACAAATAGTTTTATTATTTATTTAGTTATTATTTGTTTTATTATAAAAAAAAACACTTGTCATTGCTTTTCTAAATAACTTAAACAAATTTACCAACATCTCTAACACTAACCCTTGCGCAGTAATTGAGACGAGTAAGACCAGTAAAAAGGCCGTTAACTAAGTAAGCTTCAGCGAATGACTGCTCCGAATCGAATATATGTAAATAACACCAGTAATGGCGGAAATGAATGAGTCCGAACTGTTATTGTTGATAACTCCAAAACAGTAGATTTTAGCAAAATTCCTTTGTTATTTTCGAATTAAGTATGTACATTTACAGCTAAATGTAACTATTCGGAAAATTCTTTATTAGAAACTGAGCGCGGGGGTTACACTGCAAATTACCCATTGTTTTAGTATTTGGCGGGGAGGGTGATTATTTTTTTTTATATATATATATAACGATGGATAGATTAGACATTGGTGCTACTTCGCGACCCGTCTCAAGAATTGTCTCGGGGGGGGGGGGGCGTCCTGGATACCTATATATTCGAGAAAGCGTTCAGAATTTCAGGCTTGGATAGAAGTGCTGAAAAAGAAAGTCAGAATTCATAATATAACGTCGGCAGAAATTGTCAACTTATGATTATTCTGATCGTACCGTTTCCGAATATATAGGATTATTCCTAAACGAAAACCCTGATGCTAGCTAGACAGATCTTTTGCAGCAGCTAGCGATTCAATATGGAAAATATATAAACGCAGCTGATGCTGCCAGAGAATTATTTAGAATTAGACAGGGCGAAAGAGAAACGTTGTCCGAACTAGCTAATAGAGTTCTAAACTTGGCCAAAATAGCCTTTAAGGATGCGGTACAGAGAGACGGAGAAGCCGTTCAAACCCAACTAGCAGAGTATTTTACAGACGCGAATAGAAACACATTTGTAAGGACAGATTCAACCAGGGTGGCCCCACAACACTTGCAGAGGCATTTACGGTGGCACAAAGGAGTCATAGACTGGAATCTTCCCAAAGACACGTGCATGGGATGGGATGGCCCGTTAGGGAAAGAGAAAGACTATGTCTCAATGAAATGGAACAGTGAAGCCGTGGTCGATCTAGTAGTGGCTGTAGTAAAAGGGGCCACTCAACTGAGAAGGATAAACAGAAACCTCACCTAGGTACCAGGTAAATGGTTTGTTGGGGTGTGGACAGTCTGGTCATCTAAGGAAAAACTGTACCCAGGGGGGGGGGCGTGCATTCACAGTGCGCAAATGTATGTGACACCCACCCTGTACAGATCAATGATACTAGATAGGGATTGGCTTCAAAGTAATGAAGCACATATAAGGAGGAAGGAAGGGTAGAGAAATTGCCGGGGATGTTATTCTACACCCGAGCACGGCTATCACTTGTAGTGGGGAATTAGGAGTAAGAAAAATGTATCAGGTTGCCCAAACGGATGAACCACGTTTTGGAGAGGGGAAATTAGAGTCCGTAGTGGAAGTGGACGATCCGGGTGGTATCAAAATAATACTAGGTAGTAGTACTACTAATAAAACAATAAAGGTTCACAAGGGAGAGAAAGTGGGGGAGACTATATCAGCTATTATGGAAGCCGGGGGGGGGTAGATTGGACAGAAGACAATGAAAGTAACTATAAGGATTGCTCTGGTATATTACGACGTTTTAGAGGGCGAGAGCTTGTTCAGAAGTTATCCCTTTTTGGGTTGAATTACCTTCAGAGGTTGTTGGGGTGCATTTGCATATTTTTATTGCTAGTTCTTTTGTTCTTAATTTTATTATAAAATATCATGTTGAAAGATACCTTGATAGTTTGTGGAGATATATGTTACTTAGTTATTTTTATGTGGATAATCTTATTAAAATCCACAATTCTCCTGATGTGTTACTGAATTTATATCAACACGCTATGAATATTATGAGGGAGGGAAATATTTTACTCAAGTCATGCAATCCCAACAGTGAGGTTTTGAAATCTCAGAAGAAGGATGATAATAGTTTTATAACTCATGATTCACTCTTTGAGAAAATCCGGACCGCTATCACTTTGTCTACCTGTATGTAGCCCTTGGCTACTCCGTCCACCTAACCAAGGGCAGACGTTATGACCTTGACATGTTCACAATGTGTTAATACATATTGTGAACATTTTATATCTTTTATATTTTGTAGCACCTCTGGTTTATTTTTCTTGAGATTTTTATTACTTTGCAAGACCAGTTAATGTTTACACCCACTTTCCTTATAAACCGGCGACTCCTGGGAGGAGGAGAAACACAGACCCAGGGCGCTTGGACGGGTTATGTATTGAGTGTCATTCCAATTATTTTTGTCTGCCAATTGGAGGCTACTTGGGCTTTCCTATCCACGCTTACTTCCGGTACACTTACCCTTTACTACTACAGACTCTTCCGACTTACTATCTCGACCTAACTCACTTGGTTGATCGGCGTTAATGGATCAGTTTACAACAGCCCTGAACATCCGGCTACACTAGGTCCCTTCTTCCGGCTTTCCTGTCAACCTGACTCACCTATTTTAGGAACTTGCTGCATGCATATGACCCAAACTCAAATAACCTATTTCGTATACTTCGGTTATAATACAACGGAAGGTTCGTCATTGGACTTAACCAGCAACTACGCATCACCAGCATCGGCCATTTAAACTGAACTTTCTTCTTCTTGGCTATATGGTTTAGACTTCAAATAACCTACTCCGTACATTTCGGTTAAAATACCATGGTAGGTTCACCAGTGAACTTGACCAGCAACTACTCAACAACCGGCCCTGTGAACTTAACTTTCTAACTGTGGACTTACATGCTAATTTAACCTACAAGGACTCTGGTCTGTATTCAAAATAAATTTTGTGTTGATTTTAAATATCCTCGTTCTCTTGTCCATTTTTGTTCCACCTGTCAGATTTCACGTCTTTATTTTTAAGAGTTTAGTGGGCCTCTTGTGACCTCTATGCCTTATTGGGGCGCACAGGCCATGTTATATTGCGCTCCCTCCAGGAGGTCCACTACACCTATTACGGTCAAGAAGAAAATATTTCTCAGCGTTCTTTTGAAATTGGATTGGGATGATCGTATACCTGTGGAAATCCAAATAATCTGGAATAAATTATTTGTAGACCTTACCTCATTAAATTGTTTAAAGTTCCCTAGATTTGTAATGGACACTTCGGTTCCGGCTAATTTAATTGTATTTTGCGATGCTTCTCAAAAAGCTTTCGGCATTGCAGGCTATATATTTCAAAATTGATATTTTCTACAGTTGCACCTTTAGTTAAAAGAACTTTACTTTCACTTGAGTTATTGTCCGTATTTCTGGCAATCAAAATGTATTCCTAATATATTTTAAAATTTTCTTTTGAATGTTGTAGAAATATCATTGTGACTGTAGACGCACAAGTTGTATTGCCTTGGGTTTTGTCTGAAGTTATTAAAACTAAGTGCATATTTGTTAAAAATAGATTGAAAGACATTGTTGCGGGAGTATACTTGTAGCGTTTCAGTTAGAAAACAGGTGTCTCCTGGTATATTTATCCCATAACAAAAATGGTAGATTCCGAATGTGAGTCCGAGTAATAAACTGTTAAAGTAACAACAAAACTATATATATAAACTAACGGTAAGTAAGTATTAACAAAACAAAGGTATAGACAATAGAAGATTGTTCTGTGTGAAAAAAATGAATACGAAAGAAGAAAACATTTAAACTAGTGAAGGTGTTTGTATAGAAGTAAATGTCATAGACACATGTGTTTATATGTATATGCGTGTGAGAGTTCAAAAGTCAACAGAGGACTAAGGAAAGCGGCAGCGTTCTTATCTACGTACGACCTACATCTTACCGTCCATGAGTGAAATAAGAAAAATAGGATGACAAAGAATGCCACTGCCTATTTAGAGAGCGTCCCCTAACGGCGTTTATTTAAGAAAGTAAGTGGAGTTACTCCACAACATGAAAGAGTCAGAAAATGAAGGGATTTTAATTTTAACCTTAGTTTTAAATGTTCCTTCAGTTGATAATCCTGCAGACTTAGTTACCAGAGGAATCCCTCTTTTACAGTTTTGACTATCTTGTCCTTAGTGGTTGTCCGATGAAGTCGTGCATTGGCCTACCAGTGAATTGTCTCAGCCCTGAGAGTCAATTATTAATGTTAACTAATATAGTTTCTAACTTGCCTGTTGTATTAGATGTTGTATCTGTTTTAGATTTTGAGAAATTTTCCTCTTTGGCAAAATTGTTGAGAGTTTGTTTACTCTTTGAAAAAGTCCCTTGCGGAAATAAAGATTGTATCAACTTTAATAAATACGATCTTGGCTGCCATATCGTATTTGTTAAAGTTGGTACAATCTTTATTTCTTGCTAAGGAGAAATTGTTCTTGTTGAATACTTCCAACCGAGAGGTACCCGCTCTGGTTGCTAATTTGAAGCTTTTTCTGGATGAGAGATTGATTAGGGGAGGATTGGCAAATCCTGTCTCTAACCACCACTATTGTTGGCGGAACAACTTTACTGTTTTAGGGGATTTTATTTTTGTTTTTTTTTGGGGGGGGGGATCTTTGTTTAGGGCAATTGTCTTAGATTATGAAGAGCTTTTAGAGCAGTTTTTGCTATCACTGATGTTTTCTATTCATCTGTAGAATCTGAAGAACTGCTACTTATATTTTTTTTTGTAGGAAATGTTACCTGTTCGTTTTGTAGTATTGTTGCAGACTGGCGAATGTATTTTAAGATATCAGAAGGTTAGGTTATCAGAAGGGTTAGTGATGTTGGTGTTCTTAGACATTTATCCACAACAAATTAAGAAACAGGAATATTGAAGGCAAATCATTCAAGAGAAATCAAAGTGAAATCAACATAATTAAAAGTTTAACAATAACATTGATTTATAGAAAATTAACATACACAATTAAGTCAGATATTGTTGGACAAGTGTGAATGGTTGAATTGACTTATGTAGTGTGTTTATGCTAAGTTTCAGTTTGATAACCCTGCAGACTTAGTTACCAGAGGATTGCTACTTATATTTTTGTTTTGTTCTTTTGTAGGAAATGTTACCTGTTCGTTTTGTAGTGAGTGAAATAATTTTCTATTCATCTGTAGAATAATTGGATGATGAGAGATTGATTAGGGGAGGACTGGCAAATCCTGCCTCTACCCACCACTATTGTTGGTGGAACAACTTTACTGTTTTAGGGGGTTTATTTTTGTTTTTTGGGGTTTTTTTTGTTTTGTTTAGGGTAATTGTCTTAGATTCTGAAGAGCTTTTAGAGCAGTTTTTGGTATCACCGAAATTAGTCAGAAGATTCTTTATTCTACGTTCTTCTGAACAACCTGTTGCTAAGGTTTGTGTGTGGAATTAAACAAAGTGTTTGGTCATGTACAAAAATGTCTTTTGTGAGAGTTCAGTCAATAGTGTGTATGCGTATGTTTGTTTAAATTAATGTCCAAAGTTGGTAAGAGTTGTGTACCTTTAGTTGTTTTGGTGTTTGATTGAATGTTTACGAATACTTATTTAGTAGTGTGTTATTTCACTTTCTTTAGTATTGTAAGCAATTGTTCCTGGGAGAGCGAAATGCTGTTTGTTGAGTCAGAGAAGTTTGCGCGGGAAAAGTGTAGTTGGTCAAAGTTTTGTCTAGCGTGGATTAGTTTGGCATCTCTTCAGGGTGAATTTCTGACTGGTTCGAATCGATTTGGACGCTTCTATTTATTGAATTTTGGGTCTAAAACTCGGCTCAAAAACGTTAGGCGCGAAAAGATATTTTCGCTTAAACTTGCTACAGTTTTAGAGGTCTGAGCCAATGAAAAGTCTAGTTTGCTGAAACTAAGATGCTGATTGGTTAATAGGTGATTATTGATGTAAAGTGCATTATCCCGGAGGGGTGAAAGGTAGGTATGGACTATTCCATCAGTATCACTGATTTTTAATCTCTCAGTGGAGATTGTGAGGTGTTTTTAGGAATTTTATGTGGTTTAGGTATTTTACATGTCTGGTATAGTGTCTAGAATCAGGACGATTCTTATCTGAAAGTAACGGTCCTTCATAGAGGAGTGATATGTTCAGCTTAGTCATCCTTCAGAAAATTGCTTAATGTTTCTTTTGGCTTTTGTGGGTAATGGTAGAACTGTTATGTTCTGTTGGAAGTTATACTTGGGTTCTAATGACAGTGATAGGTACATTTCTCATTCAAATTTGTAGGACGTTTATCAAGCTCACTTTTTAAAAAATTCTATGGCAGTTTTCAGTATTGTTTGTTTGTTTTTTTTATATACGAGTGGCAAAGGAAATATTCATAATTTTCGCTTTTAAAACGCACACGGTGAACACACGTGGTCAAAAAGAAATTTCTTAAACGCACGTCGCAAGGTAGAGAAGTTGGTTGCTTCTGCTATCTGGCATAAATAAAATTGTGCCTCATTTATGAAAAACCAGCCATTTACGGCTGTTTCCATAAATTCTGGTGATTTGATATTTGCATATGTAATCGCACAACAACCCCCGGTCGTCCAAGACTTCTAACAGAGCGGCTGGTCAAAGAAGTGACCGCTTCAATCCCGAGCTAACCTTATCCCACGTTGTGATTTAAGTTTGATCATAAGGAAGCCAAGATCGAATCGCCGCAGGTATCTTTGTGTTGGGCTCGTCCAAGCAGGGAAAAAATAACATTCGAATAAATTGAACAAAAGTAAATACTGTTTTTATATCAGTCCTCCGTACAATAATTGGTTTATATCAGAGTTCGCATCAATTAATTATCAACCCAACCCGCGTCTAAAGTCGAAAGTGATATTATTGTTGACTTGGCAAAATTTGATTGACTGCTGTTGGTAAAGTTTGGTACAAGGCTGAAGTCGGAGTCTTTCGTCAGCAGATAATCACGTAGGTCTCTCTCCTGTCTCTGGTTTCGTCTCCGTCTCTTCTGCCTCTCTTCTCTCTTCTACTGACTAATTCGCTTCGCGCATTTGTATTTATGGACATTCACCCAAACTGGCATGAGGGTATGGCGAGGTAGGAGCATTTCGGTGAATCCCCTCCGGCTGACATCATAACTTTGGGGAATTTCCTCTCAATCCTCTCTTTTAATTTTCTTCTCTCACTAACCTCTTCAGTGAGCGTGGGTGGTTCCTCCATCATCCTTGATGTCCTATTTGGGTCTGCTACCTCGAGTATTTTCCGTCCAGGAAAACTCAGTTCCAAATTCAGTTATTTACAAAATCTAGTTTTTCTCTTTCCAGTCCGCATTTGCAGCTGTGTGTCAATCAACATTGTCCTCTAAGTTTAATTCACTTTTCCATTGTTCAAACATATAATTTCACGTCTTCCTACGGGTTTTTTGGTATTAACCCTTCTCGTTTCAATGTCTCTCAGTACATAATACTATCTTATGTTTTAACAAAACTTTCTTCTGTTTTACCGCGGCAACGACAAATAGTATCACACATATGGTATGGTGCGTGTAAAAATGTTCTCAGTGTGTCTTTGTTTAAAAATCAGTGCTTACTTGTTTGGTTTCTAAAATTTCGTTTGTGAGAAATGTTGTTTGACATGGTTTGGTTCCGAGAATTTCGTTTGTGAGGATGGCGTTTGGCATCATCTGTTTTCGATCTTCACGAAGTGCTGGCAAAGACGTGAGTTTCTATATTACTACTATTTGTCTACTGCTATAGGGTACCATAGTCTACACTACTCTATTCTACTGACTACTCTCTTGTGGTGGAAGGGTCGTTTTTATAATGATGAGGGTAGGATGATGAAATATCTTTCTTTTCTATCATCACCGATGGCAAGGTTATTTTAAAAATGATGTAATATCTTATTTTTTTATCATCACTGATGGCAAGCTTATTTTTAGAATGAAGAAATATAATCATCATTCTTGACCATAACAGTTCCGTTTTTTTTTAAATATTAGCGAGAATTGATGAATCCCAGGTGTGATCTTTTAAAGAGTCTGGAACGTAGATACCTCTTTCTTGATAGATTTCATAGTTTATGACATGAAGCGTATCTTCTTAGTCTGACAGAACAGACGCGTGACTTATAGCAGACTGATTTTAACAATATTATTAAGGTTGAAGATGTGGTGTTCATCAAGAATCTGGCCAAAACTCGCCGCTACTGGTCTTTGGGTAGGGTAGTTGATGCTATTTCAGAGATAATTGTGTTAGATCAGCCAAGATTAAGCGACCGGACGGTAACATTCAGCTACATTCCCTTAAGCACCTATATCCTTTGGAGTTGTCTATCATTCATTCCCATCTGACTACTGTTCCCTCCGGAGAACTTTCAAATTCTGAAGATTATTTTGATATTTCTGCATCGGCAGTTATTGGTGCACCTGTTTCCAGTTCTAGAATCATTAGGAAAGTGTGTCAAAGAAATGATGATTATCTTTGGTATTGAACTTGAAAATATATATATTTTTTATTCTTCATTAGAATGCCTTTGCACTTCACGGTTCTTATATTGTCTTTATTCTTAATTCTCAGGTGTCATATATATGATGTGATATGATATTATTATATAGTTGATTCAGTAGATATTAATGTGTGGCTAGGTGAACCCTGTTAAGTGATTTTTTTCTTTTTTCCTTTTCTTTTTTTTTTTTACAGGAGAGTAATTTAATTTAAGAAAAATACGATGTCAACAGATCGATATTTTATTTTTAATAACTTATGTAAATTAGAGTTCCATTTTAAAAATGTCAATAAATGTTCTTTTTTGTAAAAGAAATTCATTTTTAGTAACGGTTATTTGCTGTTACTATCTCGTCATGTCATGCATTGATTGGTTAGATTTTAATTTACTGTTTTTGTTGTTTTTTTACTGCGTAGGAGTACCTTGAAATTATTTAGAAATTGGCACGGTTTTAGACATAAATTATTGGGACCTCGTGGTAGCTGGGGGCCTAAAAATTTCTCCATCGTTTATTTATTCGAAATTTTTTTAAATAGAAGTAATTATTTGAAAATTATTGGGAAGTTCTGTGTTAAAACCATTTCATAATTTATACCATTGATGTCTTCCGAAGTTGTGAACATGGGCGCAGATTTGCGCAAGGAAGAGATCCGTCGAGGTTCCGATCGTTACATTTGTGAAGTCATAACCCCGGAGGGGGCATATTCTGCGGGCCACTGACGACATGTGCGAGGTGTTTCGGCGGCATTTCGAGAGCCGGTTTACCAAGGAGCCTGGTCTTCGTGAGGACGAGTTTCGGAGCTATTTGGCTGACTTTTCTCAGCTTTCGCCGACTGAAGCGGCTAGCTTCGAGGGAGAGATCACGGAAGGCGAGCTCTATCCGGCATTGAAGAAGGTCGGTCTGGATGGTTTGCCCTATGAATTGTACTTGAGGCTGCCACACATCTTTGTCCCGATTTTGACTGGTGTTCAACAACTGGTTCCGGCAGGGGTGAGATCATTCTCCAGGGGTGTGATCACACTGTTGAAAAAGGGCAAGGGTGTCGGGGGGGAACTAGATGATAACTGCTAAACATAGAGTTAAAGATTATGGCCAAGATCCTGCATGAGCGTTTGCAGTCAGTTGCCGAGTCTCTGTTGGGTCCGGAGCAGACTTGTTATGTGAGGGCCGAACAATTCAGAGCAACCTGCATCTGATGCGAAAGATCATAGAGGGTGTAAAAGACAACGATGAGGCCGCGCTAATCAATTTGGATCAATCCAAGGCATTTCATAGGGTTGACCATCGCTACCTTGCGGCTGTCCTGCAGGCCGCCGGATTCGCACCCGACTTCTGCCGATTGATTAGCCTCGGTTCGGCAGGGTTGTCCACTGTCGCCCCTACTTTATGCTATGGCGTTGGAGTCTCTCCTTCGCCGGCTGAGGGACAGGGCGTGCAGTCCAGCCCTACGCGGAATCCCCGTTCCTGGAGGGGCTCGAGCCAGTGTTTCTGCGTACGCCGATGACGTATCTGCTTTCGTGTCGTCCCGTAGCGACATCGAAGCGGTACAGAAGGCGCTTGACCGGTACGAGAAAGTGACAGGGGCCAAGATTAACAGCGACAAGTCGTCCGGCTTGCGGTTAGGTGCCTGGAAGGGGGCCGATCTTCCGGGGCCCTTCAGTTGGACGGACGGTCCTGTCCGCATTTTTGGAGTGTGGTTTGGACCCGACCTCCAGCTGGAGAAATATTGGTCTGAAGTACGAGCAAAGGTCGACGCTGCCGGCCAGACTCGGCGTCGACGGTGGTTGTCCGTGAAGTGCAGAGCGGAGGCGTGTGCCACTTATGTTTTTCCGATTGTCCTTTATCGATTGTCCGTTCTTCCTCTCTGTAATGGCCATCGGAAGCCGCTTGAGCGCTCGCTATCCTCCATTTTATGGAGGGGACGCTGGAATCGGGTCGACAGACGAGTCTGTGCACAACGACCGTGTCATGGGGGGCTGGGAATGCCGCACTTGGTGAGCCACAAACTCGCCCGGAGGTTGGCTTTCCCACGCCGCGCGTTGACAGGAGATTCGATTATGGCGGGGATTGTTAGGGACGCGTTCCCTTTCCTTACTATCAGTCCCCGCATCTCGCGGGTTGAGCGCCATCGTAAACCTCGGGATCAATCGGATTTCCTTCGCGAGTTTCGGTCTGCCTTGTTAGCTGTTCCTCGTTCCAGTGACATTTCTCGGCCTAGGAAGGTCTTCTATCATCTTTTAGTGGAGAGGGTCAGTTCTGCTTGTCGGAGGATGAGTTTCGCTCTTACTGGTTTTGTGAGCCAGCGGCGAATTACCTCAGTAACCTTGAGTTTTCGCTTACGTGATGATTGGCTCGGAATCGGCTGCCTCTCAATGACAAGGCCTTCATATGGGGCTTGGCGGATTTGCCAGACTGTGAACGGTGTGGCCTTGGTTTAGAAGAAACATCTTTGCACGCCTTCTACCAATGCCCCCGTGTTCGCCTCTTATGGGACCATGTCGGCGAGTTGACGGCTCGTCTCGCTCCCGAAAAGCTCGTGCCCATTGATCACGCATACGCATGTGACAATGTGTCGCCCCCGTACTCTGGGGTGAAACGAATGGTGTTTCTGACGCTGCTGGCCACGGCTCGAATGGTGATTTGGACGACGCGACAGGAGGAAGTCTTGCGAGGCAATCGTCTTTCTCATCAGAATCTGATCCGATTCTTTGAACATCAGCTCAAGATGAAGATTAGAACTGATAGAAAACGATTGCATTCGACAGTCTTCAGCGAAAGGTGGGTGACTGAATTGAGCTTGGTTCGTTTGAACGGGGCTAGCCTTGATTTTCTCTTTTAGGTCAACCTATGTCACATCGAAGTGGTTTCCTGTGGAGCCTTCCCCTTGGTTAGGTTAGACAAGCTTTTGTGTACCTAGTTAATGTGAGTAAGTGTTGTTCCTGGCCTGTTCTCGGCTATCTCTTTTGTTATGATCTAAGTCGAGATTCCCAACCTCCCCATTTGTTGGCACCCCCTTTTCATCTCAGCTGGGTCAGCTTTTATATTTCCCATGTCCGTTTATATTTTCTCCTTTTCCACTCCCTTAGCGAGAGAGCTTCTTGATTTTGTACCCTGGGCAGAATACAGCGACCTCCCTGTTTTGAGGGTTGGACGGGCCCTACTAACATCAGACGTTTAATTTGATTTGTGTTAATATTTTAGTTTGTTATTGGGTTTATCTCCCTCCCCACTCATTTTTCATCATAAAATTTTAAGTATTTATTATCATTACATTTTTATGGCATGGGCCGCGTTTTGTAGGTCCCCCCTTGAGAGGATGCGATATTATGGTGTATGGAGGATTGATTGGTGATGGACGAGTTTTTGTGGTGAATGGGCAAATTGTAATGAGTGAATGGGTCGTGAATCGGATTAGATAGGTAGATAGGTTAGTTAAGACAAGACTCACCCTCCCCTTTTTCGGCCTTGCGCCATAATTGTATTTTTTAATACAATAATGTCAGAAATTCACCCTGGAGAGATGCCAAACTAATCCACGCTAGTCAAAACTTTGACCAACTACATTTTTCCCGCACAAACTTCTCTGACTCAACAAACAGCATTTTGCTCTCCCAGGAACAATTGCTTACAATACTAAAGAAAGTGAAATAGCACACTACTAAATAAGTATTCGTAAACATTCTATCAAACACCAAAACAATGTTGATTTCACTTTGATTTCTCTTGAATGATTTGCCTTCAATATTCCTGTTTCTTAATTTGTTGTGGATGAATGTCTAAGAACACCAACATCACTAACCCTTCTGATAACCTAACCTTCTGATATATTAAGTTAAAATACATTCGCCAGTCTTCAACACAAATATCATTCTTTTGTTTTTTTCCTATGATAACGAAATTTTTATTTAACAACACTTCGTGGGGACGGCATTTTGCGGGTGAAAAAAAATTGAAGACGCGATCATTCATTTTTTATGTTATGGTGTTTCAAAACAGAAATCTAATATTTTATTTTTTAATTCATTTTTTTTTTTTTTTTCAAATTCATTCCTTTTTGTTTGAAAGATCACAAACACATGACATGTCGCCTTGTTCGCGACCTCAGCTTTTAATAAGCACGGGCGACTGTCTGAGATGCCGGTACTTTGATATGGCCCTGTTGTAAGCGACCTCTTGCTGAAACTATGTTTTTTCCTCTGATGCAATTTACCTACATTTTATTCACTTAAAAATTTTACAGTGAATTTTGAAAGCCTTCGAACCCTTCTGCCTAAGATGAAATATTTGTAATTAAATAAAGACTTAAATCTATCTAAAAATGTATGATTAAATCTTCCTGATGTAGGATAGCATATTTTCCGAGATTTCAATATATTTTCAAAAATTTACGAACGATTTTTCGTTCAGACTAAAAAGTTGCTTGAAGAAATAAAGTCGTCTTCTTTGAAGTCTTAAGATTTTTAAGATTATAATTATGGAGAAATAAAATCAGCCTTTTTTTAAGTTGCGTTCCTTCCCAAACCAGAAGTTTGGGTGGCGAATTAAAAATAAATTAAAATATTGCATTTTTTCAAATGTTTTTGTTATATTATAATAATTTATATTTTTTCTCTTATTGTCCACGAAATTTGAAAATATTTGTATTACTATTAATAATATATTTAATTAATAATTTGATTAATTTAAATTTCCGATATTTTTTACATATCACGGGATACTAATTAGATTTAAGAGCAAAATCATTCAATCAAAATAACGATTATAGTTTATTTTGAGAGTAAATTATAACACACATGGGTTTTAAGAAATATTTGGGTTTTATCTTTTTATTGCCCCCAATGATGTTTATCCATGATATATTTTATGAGTCTGTAGTGCCAATCCTGGAATAGACCACCATATACACTCAGAGCACCTACACACAGCGTTGGACGGACCAGGTATCCTTGGTAAAAACCTTTTAGCTTCAAAACGTAAGTTTACTTGTTTCTTTCTTTTTTTATTTGAATAATTGAAACATTTTAGAATAAAACAGCCTTCATCTAAATTTAAAAATTAGGAAGAGGTTATTTTACACAATAACGACTCCTTTGTTGCAGTTAGCTCCTCCTCATTTCCTTAACCCGTCAACAGGGGTCTCTCTCTCCCGAGAGTATAAATACTGGCTGACCTTTTGCCTCTATCTCTCTTTTCTATGCTTACGCGCACGTGCGAGCAACTATCTCGACTTAGGCCGCGGGCCGAAACAACGCACGTGAGGCGAGGTATACAAAACTTTCTCTTAAAATTTCCAATATGTGAACTCTTAGACACAACCAGCGTTTCCCATATTCTGGGAACACGCTAAAACAAAATTCACCCCGTACGGACATTCAACTATACTCAACACACACAACTTTCCATACAGACACTATAACATTTTATTCATGTCTTAAATGTATTTGTAACTCGTGTTTTAATATATTCGTTAATAATACATATTTGTTTTGTACATGTATATCGGTCTTGTTTGTTTCTTTGGACTCCATTAAAGTCCAACATATTTATGTAGCTGGACCGGCCAGCGGAAGCCATAACCTAGAGATAACTCATCTTCTCTTCTTCCATTCACACACCGCATGGTCCACTACACCTTCGTTATTTTATTTATTTATTTTTATTTTTTTCAATATAACTGCTATGACGTTATGAAAGAAGTCTAAACTATCTATTCATAAAAAAAACAACAGTTTATTTATTTGGTTATCTTCAAGATACGCAATCCCAAAATTTTCAGCTTATTTTTTAAGTAATGCTCTCTTTATAGTAGCAGCAGGAGCACTCTTTTCATTAACTTTTTTCGTGAAATTATGAAAAAATGTTTGATTTGTTTTCAATTCATTGTTAAAAAGTTTTCAATTCAATGTTAAAAAAGTATTCAAATTTTATTATTAAAAAAAGAATTCATTGATATATATTTATTGAAAAATGTCCAAATTAATTTATTGAAAATGAAAATTACTTAAGAATTCAGATGAAAAACAGGTTTATTTTCCCGAAAAAAAAAGAAGATCAAAAGAGCATAAGAGGCTGACTCCTGCTGCTAATTTGAAGGCAGCATTCCTTTAAAAAGCTGAAAAATTCATGAGTGCGTATCTTGAAGATAACGAATTATTTGCTTTTTTATTGGAAAACGTTGATATAAAAGATTGGATCAGTTGAAGAATCCCTCCAGACTGATCAACTGCAAAATCTCCACCCCAACTTAACTCAACTGTAAGATCTCTCCCAGACTAATCAACTGTAGATCTTTGAAACTTGTTAAAAATGAATGTTATTTTTTCTTTTCAATTGTTTATTTTCGTAAAAAAAAGATTGGAGATTTTTTAAATAAAGGAAAACATTCGTAGTAAACTAGAACCAGAAATATACGCGATTTAAAATTTGTTTACATTTCAAAAGATTTACTAAACTTGCAATTTTTAAAGCTCAAAAACTGTATAAATATCATGCTTTTCAGAGATTTCAATAGATTTTTCATAAAATCACTATTTTAGAATTATTATGTGAAAATAACAACATTCTACATTAAATTTTAAATTTTTTAGAGATTTTTAAACTAAACTTTTTCAGAAAAATCAAATCTATTGCAAGATTAACTTTTTATATTAGTATTACAAACTAAGAATATTAGGTTTGTAATATAAAAAGGTAAGTTAAGATTATTTAGATGTAAAATTTTCAAATATTACGCTTTAAAGTCTTCCAGAACTATTTTTTAAATATTTTTAAATATTTATTTAGGATTTCCATTCCAACTCCACACACACACACACACACACACACACACACACACACACACACACACAAGCGCGTCTAACAGAAAGAGATTCATCGAGTAGCGAAAACACAAAAAGATTAAAGATTTGTTTCTCTAAAAAAACAAAGTTAAGTCTGAAGAGTAATTATTTAATATTGACTATCAATGCTTATTGTTTAGTATTTTAAAACACGAATATTTTTTTAAATAACCGGCTGAACTGATGGAAGTTAATTGTTATTAAATATGTCTGGCCTTATTAGTTTCATTACCGTCTTTTATAACGCCGTAAGGTAAAAAAAAAAAAAGTATACGTCGGCAAAATAATGAGGGGGTAATTGCTTTGCCTAAAAAAATTAATTGTCAGTTCTCTGGAGAATAAGTTAATGCTTAATGCAAGTGTCAAAGGTGAACATTTCTTATAAAATTTTAATGATTTGTAGGAATCCTTCTACTCGGTTTTTTGTTGAATGTTAAAATTTGGAGTGTCGGGATTCGACACAATAATTGTTGCAGGACCGCTCGTAATTTGGCCATATAGAATAATCACACGATTTTCACTGAAAGAATAAAATTCAACAGAAAAGACAACGAAGTTTCAACAAATAAACATTAATTTAATTATAACGACAAGAATACAGGCAGACGGTGATAGATTGGAAAGTCATGTCTTTTTGTTTGGGTTGATAAAGTTCTGAATTAAATATAAATTGTCTTTGTGTACGTATGTGTGTTTGTATGAAAAAGTCAACACGTGCGTACGTGCGTGGTTCATAGTAAAGAGGATACAAGAGATAGAAATTGTTTCTTACTGTTGGCGGTGTTGCCGTAGTCTGAAGTTTGTCAACGCTGTCGCTTTTAGCATGAGGTCGTGAAGATCATAAGTGAGAGTTGCGTGGGGTTTGGTGACAGCTGTGTGTATCCTGTTTGGGGTCGGATTTCGTATGTTTTTATACACTTTTTCGTAACAAAATCGGCCCCAGAATTATATTATTTATTTATTCCTAATTGGCCCTAAAAGCCACATGGTGTGTCTTCTACGTCCGCACGATATTTGGCGGTATCTAACTAAATCATGATGACTAATACAACAAACTTTCTGATTTCTATTCTATGATTTTATTGGTGTGTTTAAGATGTAAGTGTTTTCTTGAGTGTGATTGGTTTATAAATATTGTATTCGATATTTTAGTGGACATGACAAATTATTTAATACAAATGTTCGATGTTCAGTTATTTTTATTACGACCATTAGTATGGATTAGATTTTAAATTATTATATTAAATATAAGAATGAAATTAAAAGGGATAAGAAAAATGTATACGAAAAAAAAGTGTATTAAATTTTAAAAATTGAATTTAAGAAAAAGTTTAAACAATCATTGGCTATATCGGATATACTCCTTGTGATGTCCGCGCGAGTATAAATAGAACCCGCTCGGTTAAGGTAGGAACTCTTCAGTAGACATCAAACCTGGCGATGAGAATGAGATAATATGACTAGCTTCGAATTAACGAAACACTACGCCCTCAACAGCGAAGAAAATACTCGAATTTAACAGCAACACGAGTAAAACTTCGAATTAACAGCAAAGGGAAAAAAGTACTTGAATTCAGAAACAACACGAGTAAAACTTCGAATTAACAGCAAATGAAAAAAGTACTCAATTCAACAACAACAAGAGTAAAACCTCGAATTAACGAAACATTACCTCCTCAACAGCAAAAACAAGTACTCGAATTCAACAACAACGCGAGTAACAAACTTCGAAAATAACAAATTATTTCGAAAGAAATGGCTCTCTCTATGCCATCAATAGAGCGCCTATACTGGGAAGACTCCAACCAGGAGCAAGCGTGGAGAGAATGGAGTGAACATATCGAAGACGCATTTACAGCGTTTGTTATTGTGGAACAGGACACAGTGTTTACACTTTAATCTGATGCGCGCGCGAGTTTTCACCCCATTCCTTCCACTTTCGGCTAGTCATAGCAGTAAACCGTTGTTTCTAGCCGAAAGGAGGAGGCTGTTCAATTTTCGCGCCGTTTCGCTCTGACGTCACGGACAAACTTTTTCCTTGAATTCAGTCGCTGCCAGTACGTGGAAGAGATAAGTCGACTCATCCATCTCTTGTCGTTCACCCATATATTTCGACAGAGATGCCTTCTAGCAAATATTGCTTTGTCCCGTCTAGCTTGACGCGTGCAATTTTTGCACCTAAGACATGTCAATTCATTATCCTTTTGATGACTTATTTCTCGTCTTGATACGAACATCCTGTTCGAAACGGCAAACGTCCTAGTCCAGAGATATATGAAACTTCCTACCTAAGAACAAGAATTTTTCATATTCTTCGAACTGTCCTCTCAGAACCTGTTACCTAAAAAAGAATTACATACACTCACAATTATAAACTCTCGCAGTGAGTACTTTTTTTCCTTGCCGTATGTTTATCATGCATTACAACTGACTTTCTGACCTTCTTCCTGAAGAACCTTTTTCCCGCCATAGCCATCTTGGATTTAAATTTTGGCGCGGAATTTTATCTACCTATTTGTCAGCTACCATATTTTCCTTCTTACTGAAGGTCTACCCTCAAGACAATTAAATTTCATTCTCTACAATATTTCCAGTACATTTACTGAAGGTCTTCACAGAAGACAATTTACTAATCTACTTGGCCTCTTTCTCAATTACTACATTTTCCAGTACATTTACTGAAGGTCTTCACAGAAGACAAATTTACTTGTTAAACTCTAATAAAATTTTATATTTGTTCTCTTGATCAGGCTTCTCTTCGTCATTCCTCCTGCTTATTTATTCTTACTTTGTGGATTCGGTAGTAGTGTCTGGCACAAGGTCATTTCGTAAACCAGCGCTGCAACGCTATCGTGGTCCGCAACAATATAACAGATGATAAACGACAACTATCACTCTTTCGATTTTACGGGGGAAAGAAACTGAAAGATATCCCCAAAACCTTAACACCGGAGATACCACCAGACCAAGTAGAGCCTACATACAAAACAACAAAAATAGAACTGGACGAATATTTCATCCAGAAAACAAATAAAGTCTTTGAAAGACATAAATTCAGGATGCTTAGTCAAGAAAACGGGGAGTCAACACATGATTATGTCACCCGTCTACGCATACAAGGAGTAAAATGCAACTTTGGCGAATACAACCTGGATAAGGCTATAGTGGACCAATTAATAGAAAAATGCTCGTCAAGCAAATTACGCCGTGCGTATTTGAAAGAAACTGATTTAACAATAGAGGAAGCACTTCAAAGAGCATTCATATTTGAATCCACTGAAACACAAGCTAAACAAATAGAAGAGAATGAAAGAGCGCCCTCAGATATCCACAAAATTACAACCAATTACAAGCAACAACAACAACGAGATAACAGTGGGTATAGGAAACTATCCAGGGGCAACAACCCATTAAAAACAGTTACAAAATGCTACGGGTGTGATGGCTCCGACAACACACACGGTCAAACAATGCCCAGCATTTGGGGAAAAATGTAACTACTGTGGAGTAATAAATCACTTCGAAAAAACATGCTTAAAAAAAGGAATAGTGATAAAGTGAAAATGAAGATGTCAGACGACCACAATTACGTCCAACCAGTATCGACGAATCCGAATAATTCAGACAGCCAGACATTCGTTTTTCAGGTGAAACCTATTCATTCAGCAGATAGCGAAATTGTCCATATTGACGACGTACCAGTCGGAATATTAATAGATTCTGGAGCAGACATCAAACTTATCGACGGCAAAATGTTCAAAGAAATCCTTAAAGTACGGCCAAACTTAACATTAAAAGAAACAAATTGTAAACCAAAAGCCTATGGGAATATACCAATACCACTAAGAGGAGAATTTTTCGCAACGCTGACGAATGGTCCCAGAAGAAAAGCCCACAAAGTATTTGTTACAAAGGCATATCAAGGTGGTAACATATTAAGTAAGCGGGCCAGAATTGAATTAGGGTTTATCACCACCCCACAGGTGTTATAGTGAAAGACACCTTGTCTATTAAGTAGGAGTCAGTAGTAGTCGAGAGAAAAAGAAGTAGTCAGCGAATTTTTGCTCTCTGTCCTGTTTTTTACCGACCGTTTACGACCGGTAATTTTTCAGCTCGTGGGATTATCTGTCTACGTCAACGACCTTTTGTTTGTGTGAACTGTTTTGTTACGTTAAGTTGTTTTTTGAGTTTATCTTTCGTTTTATTGTACTGACATTTTTTGCAAAAAAGTTTTTTTTTTTTTTTCCCCATTTTTTCATCACCCCTCTTTTCACTATATTCATTTATTTTCTATTTATTATTATTATTATTATTATTATTATTTAGGTTTTTATTTTGTTTATTTTGCTGTAACCCTCCCCCTTAAAATCTTTCCTTGTTTCCACGTATTTATTTTGTCTTACCTTTTCAATTTCTCTTCATTTATTACGTGTTAATTGTTTCTTTTCCTTTTTAAAATATCATTTAAGTCCGTCTTTTTTTATCGTTTAGCGTTCTGTGTTAAAATTTCCGTTTATTTTGTTTAATCTGTCTTTATTATTGTTTGTGTTTCGTTCGTTTTCTGGTCGGACTAGATTTTTCTAGCGGCCATATTGTAAATTTCTTAATTGGTTGTTTCGTATTTTTTTTAAGTTATCGTTAAACGTTTTCTTTTCGCCTGTATTATTGTATTAATTTTTTGTTTTGAAATTGTAACCTTTCTTTTTCCGTTTTAAAAGTTATTTTGTGACCGTTACTTGTTTTATATTTGTCTTTTTCGTTTAACTTTATTGTTTTCATGTTTCCTTTTTTTTTTTCGCCGTTAGGCAAACCTTGTTTTTTTTTCTCTTTCATTTCTGTACGTGAACCTTGTGATTTCTGTATTTTTGTAATTATTTTTGTTTGTTGTCTCGCTCACGGGCGAGTTTTTGTGTTCTATATTTTGCTTTTTTTTTCATTTTTCGCTAATAGGCGAACTTTATTTAGTTTCGCCCCTCCCCGCCTATAGGCGATCTTTGTTTCTTTCCATCCCTCCCCTTCCCGTTGTATGAATTTTATATATAAAAAATGGATAAAAAGAAAAGTAAATCCACTTCCTTTCTGATAAAAAAGAAAAAACCTGTAATAGACATTAAAAAGTCTGTGAAAAAACATTTATTTGAGGCTAATAAAAAAACACCTGACGTTGGAGTATCCAGTTTTAGATGTTACAACTGAAAATGGTACTATGGAAGCCAATAATAGGCCTAAATCCAAAATGTATGGAGGCTAATAATGGCCAAAATTCAAAATGTATGGAGACTAATAATGGCCTAAATCCAGAAAGTACGGAGGCCAATAATAGCCAAAACAAAAAAGAACAATTCAGAGGTCGGGGAATCGCCCTCTTGTTGGTCGTCCCCACCAAAATGCATAATCAATTTAGCGGAGTTCTTGGAGCGTGCTAAGAGTTACACGCTCACCTTGTCGTAAAAGGTGGACTCTTAGAAGACCCCATAGAATTGAAGAGAATTGAGAAAAGAATTGTCAGTTTTAGTCGTCGATAAGCGTACACGCAAAATTTGTTGAAAACACTAGAGTCCTTGGGGTTTAAGCCCCGTCAGAATAGTTAAGGGTGCAAAATACATGTGGGACGTACTGCTACTCACGCCTGAAGACTGCGTTGTGGCGTCGAGCCGTGAACTAATAACAAAAGATCTTATATTACGAACGGAGTACGAAGGCCGAAGCCGGACCAGTGTGGCAGTATACGAGGTCCCTCCTCAGGTTATTGGGGCATTTTTGTCCCAGTATGGCGAAATTCTGGGCGCCTCCTGTGATAGCCTGAACGGGGGGGGAGCTTTGATATCATGTTGGACGAGAAAACCTTCCGCTCCATCCCCAACTGTCTGGATGTTGGAAGCTTGAAGTTGCCGGTAATAGTAACTGGCCGAAAACCGGTATGTTGGAAGTGTGAAGAGAGTGGTCACCTCTCCTCTTCCTGCCCAGGGAAGAAGGCCTCTGGTAGTCAAGCTCCAGTAGACCAAAAATCCACCTCTGACCTTCCCCCGTCTGTACCTTCCGCCTCGCCTGTAGTGGGCGTACCAGCTTCTGGGACCGGGTCGGTTAATCCTCCGGTTGGTGTAACATCGGAAACCACATTCCCCAAAGAGCCTTTGCCCGCTGCTAGTGCAGTTGTGGAGAAGGGGGGAATGGCTGGTAGCTAGTAAGGCCAGAGGGAAGCACCGGACAGCGGGTCCTCAATCCCCTGAATCCCCAAGGTCGAAAGGCACGAACAGCCTCACTCCCTCTTGCAACGTTAAGGGCGATGCCCCGGCCTCTCAGCTATCCTTTCAAGACCAACAGAAAAAGTATGATCCTGGCTTTGAAAAAACAGAGAAAATAAAAGAACTGAAAAACAAATTAGACAGCCAAAAACAGACTCCAACCACAAATCCTATTCCATCCACGTCCTCTGCCCGGTCCGCACCTTCTCCCAAGAAGAAACCTTCCCCTCCGTCAACCCCGTCCAAATCTCGTCATCACAGCAGAGATCCCAGTCCCTACAAACATAGGTCCTTCTATACTCCCCTTCATACTCCTAGTCCTTCCCCTGTTAAACCGAGATCCTCCTACACACCTCTGCAAACTCCCAGTCCTTCCCCCTCTAAAAAAGTAGAAATGCCTCCTCCCGCTACAAAACGGCAAAGAAGCCCTGCACAGGAGAAGAAAGAAAGAAAGAAAATCCCTGTAATTCATATTCAACACCGGGGAGGATGTCTGCCGTGTTTCACCGGCTCAGGTAATCGCATCAAGGATATGAACTATTTGCTATCCATCAGTCAGTATGCGGACCTAGACGTAGATGTTCCACAGAACTTTCCACTTGCTCAAAGGGTTCTAACAGTGATCAGAACCGGAACTGGTGCTAAGCAGATATGGGCAATGTTGGATGAGACCATCAGCGCTTACAAGATGGCCTTACCTATAGCTATTGTGGAAAATGAGCAACTTAAACATCTGAAACAATTTTGTGCAGGGAGGGTCCCCGTTTTAGTTCACCCATCCCTGTACAGAGCTTTAAAACTGACATTTCCCTGGGATATCGGCGGAATCTCCCAAGACGGCACTATCAAGACTGAGATGGGCCATGGGTCTATGGGAAAGGCTGTCAGTATCCTCACCCCGGCCATGTTCACACCAGTATTACAACACTAATCGGTTTTCACTATGGCTCTTTGGTTAGCAAGTTTGAATGTCCAGGGCCTGAGGTCGGAGTCTCGAAGGGTGAGGCTCGTTCGCGATCTTCAGCACCTCGGAGTGGATGTGTGTTGCGTGCAGCAGACCCATTTTTTTATCTCGCGACCATGATGGCATTCTGTCTAAGAGGTTTGACCTCTATTCAGCATGTTTTGATGGACGCTCGAGGGGTACTTCCTGGCTGGTGAGTAAATCTCTGGATGCGGCGTGTGCTTTTGTCTTCGCGGATCCGGTGGGCAGGCTTTGCGTGCTGGATATTACCATAAAGTATAAGGCTCTTCGTCTCATTGGGGTGTATGCGCCCAATGAACATGCGCAGCGGTCTGTTTTGTTTCGGCAGATCGCGCCGTTTCTGATGACATTTCGTTCGGTAGTTCTAGCGGGTGATTGGAATGCCGTCCTTGATCCCGAGATAGATCGCATAGGGCAAAAATTGGGTACTAACAACCCGGATGTTAAGTCGTTTCGGGACTTTATCGGCGGGTTTGATCTCGTCGATAAGTATGGAAATGAGCACCTCCGGGAGGTAGTATGGACTTGGACTAGGGGCGGCAGCTCGGATTCGGTGGTGAGCGCAAGCTATATCGACCGAGTTTTAGTTAAGAGAGTCGAAGTAGACTTGTTAGAATGTCCAAGTTTCTATTTTATAGTTTACTCGGATCATAGGCTTCTCCGGGTTCGGGTAAACTTAGATAAGCCTAGGGTTAGGATGGCTGGCTACTGGAAATTGAACTCGTCATTATTTGGCGAGCAAGATTTTCGGGACCAGCTTCTACTAATGTTACAGCGGGAATTGTCGGGGGCTGTGGTTGGGAATAAGTGGTGGGACGCTCTAAAATCTAAAATTAGGATTTAGAAGCCAAAGTCGATCGGGCGATCAAATCCCGTGTTAGTGGGGACGTAGTCTTAGCTAAGTCGGAGCTGGCCTCCTTGCTTGCCAAGAAGGATCAAGCTCTAGTAGTTAGGGCTAGGATAAAAAGAATGTCTTGCGAGGCTTCGAACATGGCCGCTGAATTGCGTTCAGAGGAAGCTCGTAGGGCATCTAGTCGGCATATTGCGAGCATCACAGATGGTCTTCCTTACGAAATTTACTTGAGGCAGTCGCCCATCTTTGTTCCTTTGCTGGCACTGATTTTCAACAACTGGTTGAAGCAGGGGTCTATACCTCAACGCTTCACCAGGGGTGTGATCAAGTTGCTTCGCAAGAAAAAAGATGGTGGTGATGGGGTAGATAATTTTCGGCCTTTGAGGATGTTAAATACAGAGTTGAAGATTTTAGCCAAGGTCTTAGCTGGCCGTTTGCAGGCTGTCCTCTCTAGTCTGATTGGTCCCGAGCAGACTTGTGCTGTGAAGGGCAGGACTATTCAGGACAACCTTCATTTGGTACGCTTGATCATCGAGAAAGTCGACAGTGATGCCGCGCTGATCAATTTAGATCAGTCCAAGGCTTTCGATAAGGTTGACCATCGATTTCTAGAGGCTGTTCTTTCGGCCGCCGGTTTCGAGTCGAACTTTCGCACTTGGATCCGACTACTGTATGCGTCCCCCGGTGCGCTGGTGGAAGTGAATGGGGTAAGATCGAAGCCTTTCATTTTGGCCCGCTCCATTCGTCAAGGTTGTCCGCTGTCTCCATTGCTTTACGTTCTTGCGTTGGAACCTTTCCTGCGTAAGTTGAAGACGAATCCGATCCTTCGCGGAATTTCCTTACCTGGTGCTACCACCTCGGTTGATGACGTTTCGGTCCTGGTGTCGAGTAAGGCCGAAATTAACGAAGTCAGCAAAGAAATCAAGCGATATGAGATGGTGACAGGGGCCAAGATCAACCGCGATAAGTCTGTTGGCTTGCGGTTGGGCTCGTGGAAGGGAGTTTCTCTTCCCGGACATTTTCTCCGGACGGACGGGCCGGTCAAGATATTCGGTATCTGGTTCGGTCCCGACCTCCTGTTGGAAATGAATTGGTTGGAGGTGCGGGAGAAGGCCGAGTTTGCAGTACGTATGTGGACTCGGAGGAATCTATCCTTGAAGGGGAGGGCGGAAGTATGTGCTTCGCACATCTACCCGATTCTCGTTTACCGACTCTCCGTGCTTTCACTCCCGTCTAGCACTTTACTGGCGTTTGTAAGGCTCTTGTTCTCTTTCTTGTGGAGAGGCAAGGCTGCCATGGTTAGATCTGTTACCTCCATCCCTCTGATGGCGGTCTGGGGATGCCTTGCGTTGAGACTCGTCAACATACGCTTCGCATTTCATACCTAGACAGGATGTGTATGCAACTGAATGAGAATGGCGAATTCTGGAAGGAAGACGCCCGTAAACAGTTTCAATCCCTGAGAAATGAGGGCTCTTTCTATCGTGAATGCCGGATTGCTCTCAAGCGACTCTTACGGGCGAAGGATGGCCTCTCCGACGTCCAATCGATGTCTCGTAAGGCATTATATCGGGTATTAGTTAGGGGGAACGTTCAAGATGTTCTGATAGGCGAGATCGGTCTGACGAAGCGGGAGGCTCGCTGCATATGGCCCTGAGTCATCACTCACCTGGCTGGTGATTCGTGGGGCCCTCTGGGTCGCCAAAAGACTTAGTTCGGCGGGTTTGGTAAAGTCGCCAAACTGTGTTCGCTGCAGTGGGGAGGTGGAGACCCTAGGTCACGCCTTTTTTCATTGTAGTGTCGTAGCTCCATTGGTCAAGTTTGTTGAAGACATCATGGTTCGCATGCTGCGCGGAAAGTTTTTTGTCCTCGAGGCCAGTTCCATATGTAGCAATATAGCGCCGCCGTTGACCAAGGCTGAGCAGTGTGTTCCTCTGCTTACTGCTTATGCGAGTCGTGATATGGACGACGCGACAGAAGGAATTCCATGGGGACGAGAAGTTTACCTCTTCCCTACTGATTTTGTTTTTTAAGCATCAGCTTAAAGTCAAGATCAGGACGGAAAGGAAGCGACCCCATCCATTGGAATTTGGCGAAAGGTGGGTGAGTCTTGCGCGTCTCTGCCGAGTAAAAGTTACTGACTTAGAGTGGCATTTTGATGTCGGTTAGGAGGATATTGTTTTTGCTGGGTTGAAGATTGGCAACCCTCCCTTTAATAGTTTAGTGTAGGTCGTTTTGTTGTTTTAGTTATTTTTTTCTCCCGTTATTAAACTTAGCTAGGCTGTGTATGCGCATTGGCCCCTTTTATTTTTTGTCCCTATTTGTTTTTCTTTGAGTTTAATTCCCCATCCCTATCCATCGTTAGGTGGATAGTGGTGTCAGTTCTCTGGTGGGTGCGGGGCGACTTTCGTTTCGGGTATGTTGTTTCGTAACTGTTTTTGTGTTTGGATGAGCGTGTGTTTGAGTGAGTGGTTGGGATGCACAAATGTTTTATATTTTTCTTTCCAAATCCCGCATTGATTTCGTCCTGGGAACTGGTGTTACTGCTACATTTAGTTGCTTTGTGGGGGTTTTATTACTAACAAAAATTTTGTTTAGTTTCTTGTATATAGTTCTTATACATTTGTAATTACTCATTGGGGTTTTTAAATTGTTTTTTATCCCCCCCCCCCCAAACATTGAACTGTATATATGGGGACTAGTTAGGACATCATGGAGTTTTTGAGGTATTATGGTGTTTGCGGTAAGAATGGTAAGTAAGAATGAGTTGTTTTGGTGAAAGGATTATTGTCAATGTGTTTGGGTCAGTGATTGCGGTAGCTAAGTTTAAACGCTAAGACAGAAGAAGACCAGCCTTTTCCCTTTCCCCACTTCGGCCTTGTGCCATATTGGTACATTTAGTACAATAAATATTAAGAAGTAGTCAGCGACCACAACTCGATTACTCTGCGTAACACTTTATTACAAGTTCCTAACGTTCCTGTACGTTTAACCTATTTAGGACGCATTTAGTCCGAATACAGTTTCCACTAAGGAAATAACTCCACAACAATAGGTGAAATCGATTATAACAAAAAGTATCCCGAAATCAACAAAAGAAATTCTAGATCGACACCTACCCTCATTGGAAGGAAGAATGAAAAAATTCCAACTTAAAATTAGAATAGACGACAACGTTATACCTGGTGCACAACCGCCAAGACGGACACCATTTCATATCCAACAAGCAATAGAGGAAAAAATCAATGATATGCTAGAAAATGATATCATCGAAAGAGTGGAAGGACCCACTCCGTGGGTCTCGCCGTTAGTAACAGTACCGAAACCAAACGGGGAAATTAGAATATGTGCCGATTTACGCGTGGCAAATAAAGCAGTGAAACGCACCCGCTATCAAATACCAACAGCTGAACAGTTACTGTTACAGTTATTGGCAATGCAAACGTTTTCTCAAAAATCGACCTAAACTCTTATTACCACCAAATAGAACTGGATCCTGAATCTAGAGACATCACTACCTTTTCATGCAACTCCGGAATCTACCGATATAAGGTACTGGTTATGGGCATTACATCCGCAGCCGAAGAAGTGCAACGATTGCTTCAACAAATCCTTCAGAAAATCCCTAACTGCTGCAATGGGCCAGACGATATTCTAATCTGGGGCAAAGACACAAGAGAACATAACAGAACCCTAGATATGGTATTAGGCACATTGAAAGAAAACAACCTCACAATTGCTGAGCACAAAAGTATATTCCATAGTGAAGAAATCGAATTCTATGGTTTTATAGTGTCCAATGCGGGGATCAGACCGACTGACTCGAAAATAAAAGCAATCAGAAATTTCAAAAATCCTGAAAACGTCCAGGATATACGTAGTTTGTTAGGTCTAATCAATTACCTCACAAAGTTTATTCCACGACTGGCAACACTCAGCGAACCATTAAAAAAGTTAACGCGATCAAACATGGAATGGCGGTGGACGGAGGAAGAAGAATCTTGTTTTCTCATGCTGAAGAATGCAGTTATTCAGAGCAAATCGCTCATGTACTTTGATCCAAAACTGCAAACATCTGTTACAGTCGATGCCACTCCCGTGGGACTAGGAGCAATAATTTGCCAAAACAAACAAGGGATACTCATCCCCATCAGCTATGCATCCAGAACTTTAACCGAAGGCAAACGCCGGTACTGTCAATTAGAAAAAGAAGCCCTAGCAATTGTATGGGCTTGCGAAAAATTCCACTTTTACCTTTATGGAAAGAACTTTCTTATAATGACCGACCATCAAGCATTAACAACTATCTTCAATCCTAAAGGTAACCCCTCCGCGCGAATTTTGCGATGGATTTTACGTCTACAACAATATGATTATACAATAAAACACATTAACGGTAAAGATAACCCGGCGGACATACTCTCTCGGCAACCTATGGAGTATCAAAAAATAATCTCACCCAAAGAAGAGATTGCCGAAGGATTTATCAACACGGTTGTAGCTAACAGCATTCCAAAATGAATCACCTTATCGGAAATAATGGAGGAATCTCAGCGGGATCCAACCGCCACAGCAGTGAAAAAGGCAATACAACAAAACGACTGGACCAATAAGTTAACGGAACCCTTTAAACACGTGAGGAATGAACTGACAACAAAACGAGGCGTAGTTATACGCGGAGCCAGAATCATCATACCCCCAAACCTACAGAAACGAATCCTGAAATTGGCGCATGAGACACATATGGGGATAATGAAAACAAAAGCCCTGCTTAGAACTAAGGTATGGTGGCCCAATATAGACAAAGACATAGAGGCTGCCATAAGCCGATGTATCCCGTGCACAACATTAGACCCGAAGGAATACCACTGTCCGGTGTATATGACTGAAATGAAAGGCCCCTGGGAAATACTCCACGTAGACATCTGTGGGCCTTTCCCTAGCGGGGATTATGTAATCGGAATAATCAATGCGGGATCAAGATGACCTGAGGCATTTGTTACCAAATCCACCAGGGCTGATACAATCATATCGACAATCCAAAGGTGTTTCTATACACATGGCATTCCAGCGATTATCGTTTCAGATAATGGACCCCAATTCATATCCTCAGAGTTTAAGCGCTTCTGCAAAGAATGGCGTATCCAGCACCGAAAGGTAACCCCTTATCATCCCCAAGCTAATGAAGAGATCGAGCGGTTCTTCGCAACCATGTTCAAAGCCATTCGGGCGATGAACACAGAAGGAAAGGACTGGAGAAAACACTTAGGAAAATTCCTTATGTATTACCGAAATAGTCCACATGCCATGACGGGAGAAACTCCAGCTAAGCTACTCATGGGTAGGGAAGTAAACATCAACATACCAGGATTACAAAAGAGGCCTGAAAACCAAGCTTGGAGAACAGCACGGCAAAAAGACAAAAAAGGAAAAGATAGATTGAAAGATCGCACAGATCAGAAAAATAAAGCTAAACATAGAACCCGGAGATGTCATACTACTTAAACAAAGTAAACACAACAAGCTAACACCAGTTTACCACCCAATACCATGGAGAGTAAAAGAACGCAGAGGCGAATCTGCAATTATAACGCGAGGTGACAAACTTATTTTACGACACACATCACAAATGAAAAGAACCCCCGAAGACGGGACTTGCCAACAATCAAGGGATGACGACTTCCCTTTCAACGACGACCTTGGGGGGCAGAAAAATATAGAACATGAGAAAGAAAGCGAGGACGAGGAGAAGGAAGAAGCAGATACCCCTATAGCCTTAAGACGAACAAAACGCCATATAAGAAAACCCCGGAGGTATGCAGGCAGCAGTTCGGAAGAAGAGGGAAACAATCTGAATACAAAGGAGGGAGCAAATGTGATGTCCGCGCGAGTATAAATAGAACCCGTTCGGTTGAGGTAGGAACTCTTCAGTAGACAGCAAACTCCTGTAGTTATTTACTTCTATTTTTAAATAACACTTCCTTATGACATTATAAGATGCGAATTGATCACGCATGTGTCTAGCTAAGTTTGGGATAGTTAAGAAATTATCAACCTTTTTTTACAACCCCACTTTCAGCCTTGTGCCAAATCGTATCTTATTACAATAAATAAAAATTACCTATACTGTTGAGTATGCTCTTTTCCTATTTGTTACTTTTTCTATTTTTTCATCGATTAGAATGAGTAAACGGCAAAAACTGAGTGGTGCGGCTTTCCGCAAGTTGAAAGTTACCAGGGAACGCAAGGAAAGAAATTGAGCTGCATCTTTACTTGCTTTCCTATTGAAGAAATACGTAGCTAAAGCAAAATGCAAAAACGAGGATGCTGAATGTACATCAAAACCAGGAGGAGAGGAACATGGAGAAAATGCGAATATGGTAGAGACAAATATAGAAATAAAAGTTGAAGAGGAATTTCCTGCAGGAATTAACATCGTTAAAGAAATTGAAGGTGACTATGTTGGTATGCCAAAGCAAGAGATCTCCAGTGCAAGCGGTAAGGACAGGTATGAATATGAAGTTACTGGAAATAAAGAAATAGAACAGGCAAACACAGAGATTGATGTGTACGAAAACATCACATTTTGGCCATGGACTTGCTCAGGGCATTTGCTTATTGATCTTGTAGCATTGAAACCTAAAAAGTTTCAAAAAAAAGATGAACCGTTTGCTCCGACTGTAAGGCGTGGGGGAATAGCCCTACAACACTGGTTTTACAAAAGTAAAACAATGGAGAGACTGTTTTGAGATCATGGTTACTGTACTCAAAGACGAACAAATCCTTTTATTGTTTCTCTTACCGCCTCTTCCTGAAGACAGGGCAACGCAAATCAAATCTAGCAAGAAATCCAGGATTTCAAAAGTTCTGGAAGCTTAATTCAAAAATACCTGAACATGAAAATTCGCCTGACCACCAAAGAGCTTTCAAGGAATGGAAGATGTTCGAAATTACCCTTAATAAAGGTAAAACCCTTGACAATAAATTACAAGAACAAACTATGAAAGAAAGACAGATTTGGAGACAGGTTTTAACACGGTTACTTGATGTCGTGAAGTTTCCGACGAAACAGACCCAACCTTTTAGAGGTTATCGAGAAGATGTATATAGTTCCAATAAAAGTAACTTTATAGAACTTGTTGAAATTATGAGCAAGTATGATCCTGTTCTTGGAAAGCATTACTTGAAATAGGTTAATGATAACCTGCGGTACTTGTCACTGAAAATCTAAAATGAATTCATTCATATCTTGGGAAAGCACATAAATGAAAATATATTGGATCGAATTCTAAAAGCCACTTATTTTGCGATCATACTAGACAGCACGCCGGGCATTTCTCATACTGATCAGATGAATTTCATTTTTCGATATGTCGTTGTTGAAGACAAAGAAGTGGAGGTACAGGAATCATTTCTTGGTTTTATCACTGAGCATGGGAAGACAGCTTATGATATCAAGAAGATGATTTGGGATCGACTGGAGAAAGAGAAACTTGATTTCAAAAATGTAGAGGGATAGGATTTGAGAATGCAGCTAGTATGACTGGAGTTCATGGTGGTGTTCAACGTCTTCTACGAAACACAAATGAGAAAGCTAAATTTGTGCCATGTTCTAATCATAGCCTGAATTTATGCGGTGTTCATGCCTCAGCTGTGAATGCAAGTGCCATTGCATTTTTTGGAGTGATTAAAAGACTCTATACATTTTTCTCCTCTTCCAATCACCGGTGGGAAGTTTTATCTTCGCATGTGAAGGTCATGATGAAGCGCATAGTAATCCTCTTTGGAATGCACGTCACGAACCTATTCGTGCAGTGAAAACTAGATTTCAAGGAGTGATTCAGGCACTCGATTCATTAACCTCAGCTTCAGAAAATCTTCAAACGAGAGGGGATACACAAATCATTTTGCTTTCAATTGAAAACTTCTCCTTTATGTCACATTTGTTTTCCTGGGAAGAAATTCTTGGACAAATAAATCTCATCCAAAAGAAACTTCAAGAACCTGGTATTGGTTTGGATGTGTGTGTAACCCACATGGATACGACCAAAATTTCCTTTAACCAGAACAGGGACAGGCTGGTGTCTGAATCGGTTAACCAAAGTGAAACAAAGTGCGAGGAAATGGAAAAGTGGATTAGAAGAAAGAGAAAGCTATAAGGGGAAATGGAAGATGATGTTTTGTCAAACACTTGTGCAGGAAGTAAAGAGAAATCTTTACGAATGTTATAATTGACTTGTAAATTAACTGGAAGCACAATTTGACTCCTTTGCAAACTGTCTTCGCTGGATTATCATCACAAGCAATCCTGGAAGATACTGAAGGCGAGTTGAAGCGAAAATTTAAATTCTTGATAGAGTATACAGTGCTGACTTAGATGTATCTAGACTGCCTTTGGAAGTTCTCTGATTTCGGGATTTTTTAGCGGCAGCTTCCAAAGTGAAATGTGACATGACCATGATGATCAAATCATCTGCTATCGAATGGCTGAGGAGGATTTATCGATGGCAAGTTCAAGAAACAGTTCCAAATATTGCGATTGCTCTATAGCTGTTTTTGATGCTCACAGTTTCTGTTACTACTGCAGAGAGAAGCTTCTCAAAACTGAAGCTCATTAAAAGTCACTTGAGATCGAGTATGTCGCAAGATCACTTATCCAATTTGTCCCTCATTTCAATTGAACATGAAACTGTGGAGAAGCTCTAAAGGTTAAAATATGATAACGTTTGTTCAGCTAATTTTTGAATTTGTAGTTTTTCATGTACTAATCAACGCCATTAAGGGTATTTCATTTATATTTTTCCTCCAAAAAAGAAGGCGCCATTACGAATACGGGTCCCGGGCTGCACTTTGCCTCGGTACGCCCCTGAGTTGAACATTGCATATAATGTAGCGAGAAAAGACCCTGAAAAAGACAGTTATCGCATATCATGTAACCAGAAAAAAAAAACTGAGATTTGTCCTGAAAAGGACAGTTTACAACTGCATATGATGTAGCTGAGAAATGACTGAGATTGTCCTGAAAAGAACAGTTAGCTACTGCATATCATGTAGTCAAGAAATGACTGGAATTTGTGCTGAAAATGACAGTTTGCTACTGCATATCATGTAGTTGAGAAATAACTTGAGATTTTATCCTGAAAAGGACAGAATATAATATTGCAAAGAATCACTTAAGTTTGTCCTGAAAAAGGACAGGTAGATATCGCATACAATGCAACCAAGAAAAGATTTAGGTTTGCCCTGAAAAGGATAGGTGGATATTGAATACCATGCAGCTGAGAAAAAAAATTAGGCTTGTCCTGAAAAGGACAGGATCAATATAGTGTAGTGAAGAATGACAAGTTTGTTCTGAAAAGGACAGGTATCAGGCAATCAAGACTTATATTTGTCCTGAAAAGGACAGAGTCAGCATATCGTATAGCTGGAAAAAGACTTAGATGCCATGCAAAGACGTGTTAGGTGGAAGTTAGTTGGTCTGTTAGCCGGGACAGCAAATCGGCTACTGCTGCTGATTTTATGGCATAAGTGCGTTACAACCTTGCAGGACTTGAAGCTACTTTCGATTATGAGTTAGTCATAAAAATAACTCTAGGTTATGAAATATAATGTAACTGGACATAATAAAACTTCGAACAGGAAAGAAATAGTATTTGTTTTGGATAACCATCATAAAATATCTCCAAAAAGATGCACAGAATTAATAAACTTTATTAACTAAGATAACCCAGATGGAGAATGCCTAAAATAAATTCTTTCATAATTAAATATTAATCACAATACAAAACGTATTGTCCCTAAAAGATTATTCCATTATTAAAAACATTGACACCAAAAGAAAAAAAAACATTTTCATGTTCATTCTCTATTTCATTCAAGAATCTTTGGAGTAGATGTTTGATTTCTACAACAGATAGATTTTTCTATAATATCAGCTACATCTTAAAGATATTAAAAATTTTCAATTAAAAGAAATTGTTGAAAAAATGTGTGTTGAATGGATAAGAAATCATAGTATACGCACAAGAAGAACCTATAAATCTATGAATTTTAACATCCAAAAGTCATCTTGATACAGCAATACAATGCTCAACGTAGAGATAATATTAATGTTATTCTGCTCATCAATATATCTAGACTTTTATATTACATTTTCCTCACCAAAGTTTCACACATTCAATTCAATCAGATTTATTGGAATGCTCTTCAAAATGTGATGAAAATTAGTTATTTTCCTTTTGACGACTCCTACAAACATAAATGAACATCTGAAAATTAATTTCCAGAATCTTATGCAATACTGCAATTGTTACCATACAATTTTCTCCAAATATCTACCATATAAAGGAAATGTTTTCAAATGTAAAGAAATCATTATATATTCATATACATTTGGAAAAAATATATGAAAAACCATCTGAAAATATTTCCATCAGTGAGCATCATTTAAAAATCCTAAAATTTGTGCTTTTTCTAACCATTAACTAAAAAGCTTTGACATATGGCTTCAGAAAAATAAGCCCACTCATTTTACTTGATACATTATATATTTTGTACAATAGTACAAAATATAAAATGCATCAAATGAAATTTATTGAAGCAACTATTAATATTTGAAGGTATTTGTGAATAAATAACTTGTATATGCTTTTATATACACAATAAAATATGTATCTACAATTTTTTTCTCATTTTTGCCATAATTTGTTAAAAATATTTCACAAAAGAAATTTTGATTTGAGAAATAAGTGTTTTCAGTTGGGAAAATGTTTGAAAGGAATCAAGTAATTTTGTATAATCTTTACTACTTTTAGTGGCTTAAATGACTCCTGTATAATGATTATAGCATATGAAGTAATACAATTTCTAAGTCTGTCTATATTTCTGAAATGAGGTATTATGTACAGTATTTACATTAGTCGGACTATTGTCCTCATCTTTGTCGACAAAGATGAGGACAATAGTCCGACTAATGTAAATACTGTACATAATACCTCATCTCAGAAATATAGACAGACTCTGAAGGATCGGTACGGACCCGATATACCAAAAATATGGAGAACAATTGAGAAATCCTACCAGAAAACTGGCACGAATATGGAACCATCTGACATTCCTACACTGATGCAGAGACCTACAACTCATCCCTTCAGGCTTGGCACCAAGACTTCCCATCAATTCAAGGAGAGATCGTCGGGTCGCAGAGAAAGCGGGACATGCCCTTGTCCGAGAGAGAATCCAGTACAACCGTTGGATAAAACATCGACTACAAGCTCATATCTCCCAGACGCTCGAGGATTTCTTCAACAGAATTACTAATGAAGAAGACCAGAAAAGGACCCAAAGTGACTTGGATAAATCCTTCAGACATGAATTTGATGTAGTCAAGGCTCGCCAAGTGCAAAAATTAAATAAATTGAAAGATTAGGTGACGCACAAGGTCCATCACCCACCAGTGAAAGCAGTAGTCAACACCAGCCAATATCAGCTGAGTGCCTCTGAAGAGTCAGTATTGAATAAGGGTCTCAACTTCGCCACAACCATCAGGCGGGTGCCATACTTGGACATCATTGCCAGAGTCGAGGAGGTGGCCTTGAACATCCCTCAGGCTCAGGCGGATGAACTGAGATGGAAAGTGAGACAGACCTTGGAGAGAGCCAAGCTGCCCAGGTCTAACATAACAAAACTGGAGAGACTGGCGTTTGGATCCCTACAGAGGAACGAAAACATCATCATACTACCAGCTGACAAAGGTAATGCGACTGTAGTATGGACAAATCAGAGTATACAAGAAAACTGGAAGACCTCATTAGCAATGGTAGCTACAGCAAAGTGAAAAAGGATCCTACTATGAAAACGGAACGCAAACTGTCACAGATCCTAATCAAGAACAAGGATCACTTCGCACCCAAAATGTATAGGCAGTTATCGCAGCGTTACACCAAGCTACCTCACATATACGGTCTCCCTAAGATTCACAAAGACGGTATTCCGCTCAGGCCGATTGTTAGTTGCCAAGGCTCTGTGTGCCACCCTCTGAGTCGCTTCCTTGTAGATATAATTGACCCATTGATCGGAAAGTCTCCTTCATATGTCCGACACTCAGCCCACTTCGTGGAAATAATCAAAGATGCTCCCATCCTATCCAACCAGATGGTGAGCTTGGACGTGGTCAGTTTGTTCACCAAGGTACCCACGGAGTAGGCACTCTCGGTAGTCAGAGACAGATTGACCTCTGACTCTTCCCTAGAAGAACGGACCAGTATTCCAATAGATAATCTGATGGAGATGTTGACTTTCTGTACACAAACAACACACTTCGGAATGGGATCACACATATATCGACAGGATGAGGGCTTAGCAATGGGCTCGCCATTATCACCAGCAATGGCGAATATATACATGGAATACTTTGAAGAAATGGCATTAGAATCCATATCTCTAAAGCCAACTATATGGTTAAGGTACGTAGATGACACCTTCATACTCTGGCCACACCAGGAAGATGTCCAGGTTCTATTGGACCATGTGAACTCAATAAGACCTTCGATACAGTTCACAATGGAGAAAGAGAGTAACAACACACTCCCATTCCTGGATGTACTAATATCTCGAACAGAGCATGGGTTCAAGACATCCGTATACCGTAAACCAACATTCACCGGACAGTACCTCAATTTCAACTCCCACCATCCATACAGCGTAAAGAAAGGGATCGTCCGTTGCTTACAACACCGAAAAAAAGTGGCGACCCAGAGACGTTAGATAAGGAATTGGTCAGTATAAGTAGTACCCTACAACGTAACAACTACCCTGGGTACATAGCAGCAGCCCCCCAAAACTGGGATAGGCGGGTACAAGAGGAGGAGGAGGAGGACAACAACACTCAGAAAACAGTCTGCCTGCCTTATGTGAAGGGGTTATCAGAGAAAATACAAAGGATCTGCGGTCCATATAACATCAAATGTAATAAAATAATATATAAAAATAAAATATTAAAGAAAAAGAATTAAAATTAAAATAAGGCATTTGCTATCCTTTAAAACCCTTATCTCTCTCTCTCTCTCTCTCTCTCTCTCTCTCTTTCTACCCTTCTCTCACTATACTTCTCTTTCAACTAATGAGAAGACAACCCTAAAGTAAAAAGTGAAAGAAGAAAAAAACTGACATAGGCGAAAAACAGTAGAAGTTTGCTGGTCTAGGGCCTAGTTATTGTCACTAGAAGTTTACCAAAATAAGAGTGGCTCCATGCGTAATTTGCGCTATAAAAAAAAAGGAAAGTTGGAAAATAAAAGAATTTTGGTGAATCAAAAGAAAAAACAAAAAAAAATTTGATGTTAGCCAAAACCAAGATTTGAAACTGCACCTATTTCTAAAGTAAGTCACTCACAGCAGCTGCCAACAAAATGATAACTACTACCAAAGTCTGACTAACAACTATCAACTATCCAACTAAACAAACTTTCCCCAACCCCAATTACAAAGGACTTGTTCTAACTGAAGTCAGATAAATAAACATATATTATTTGCTTATACCTTTGATTGTGTCTGTTTATTTCTGAAGTTTCAGATTAATATTGCTAAGAATCTCTGACACTTCTCCACACTTTTTCAATTCATTATTTTGATTTCTACAGAAAATTCTAACATTAGTATTTATATAATCACTAGTAATAATTTTGTCTCTATTTGCATTTTCCTATAAAACTGTAATTATGGAGATGGATGGGTTTCTAACCACTTTCGCCCCAGCCCCTCAACCTCCGACGTCTTACTCTCTGAGTTGAGGTGTCTACTCGGTCTTAACCGAACTTAAAGAAGTGACTGTAGGTCCCCTGAGCATACATAGATCATTCGACCGGTCCACTGGTTTAATCCTGCTTCCTGTCCACGTTGTGTTTGGATTGATCCAGAAAGCAGAAGTGATGTTCATCCATTCACGGTCGACTGAAGATGTAGACACGGCTGGAGAGCCTGTGCTAAGAAATTTAGAATACACCAAAAAAATATATATATCTGCAGAAAGCCGGACAAACAACTATTCAATAGTTGAATTGTTAATGTATTTTATATAGCAGAAAAGAATAGTATAGAAAAGAAACGGGTTACAGAAATGAAAATAATTGACGTAAAAACTTATACACTGGATTCTGGACACAGAGAGAGTGGGTTGTGATTAGCTTGTGAAATCGTCTCAGAACGATATACGACTCTTGCGATGGAGAGATAAAGATTTCTGTGCGCAGCTTAAAGTTTATAATTGCGTTCCTCCTCGGCGGTAGTAACAGTAGTAGTAATCTTCGTGGTAGCAGAAGCATAGGTACTTTTATTAACAGTACATGTTAGCGGGAGTTTTGTTCCAAATCCCTGACGTTACTTCCAGTCTCCGATATCTCTCCACCCAGCTCGACGACAGACGAGCCCCAAAACAACCTTTTGATTATTGTAGCTTGTTCGATGTTTCCGTTTCCAGTGGTAGTAATAATAGTAGCAGTAGCAGTCTTACATTGTTGGAGGAGTAATTCGCTTCTTCGTACTTATATCAACAAAATATGTTAGCGGGCGTTTGGTTCCAATCTCTGACGTCACTTTCAGTCTCCGACCTCTCTCTACCCAGCTCGACTGCACTCGACGGCAGACGAGCCAACCACTCTGTCACCAGATTTCTGTGCGCGTTTATATAGATAAACCTGGCTGATCATAAATCGATCCTTGGCCCGCATTCGATTATCACGAGTGCTGCCTACAACCCAAAATCATGTGAATTTCAAAGTTCCTCATAGCCTTAGTAAGCTCTATTTCAAATTTGAACTGATAAAAATTATCTCGATCATCTTCCATTGTCTTCCTAATGACCCAATTCCAAATGGGCTAGATCAGATTGCCATCAGTAAACAAAATTGTTCTGATCTAATTTCGCTGTTCAAATATACTCCTATTTCAATAAAAAAATATATGTGTCTGTGTGTTTGTGTGTGGTTCCCAAACTCTCTCTGTCACATAATTCAGAAACAAATTGTCTATTGAATACAGACTGAAACATTAACTCTTTCATCATATTTTCATCTCTTCAAAGTTGTAAAGAAAATAATACTAATTTATTTCAAAAGTTGTAAGTTTATTCTTTGTATGTATGTTTCTTATAAAACCTTTTTGTCATTAAACTCTAGGCTTCTTCTCTCGCTATTCTAATTCTGTGGTAAGGTATAGTTTAGTAAGTTTAGTAAACTGTGCTACTGCTGTTGAAACTTGAATTTTAACTGAACAGAATATTAAATATTTATTGTAGGATATTGCTTGCTAGCTTACTAGAGATATTGAATGAATTATTAAATATAGGTAATATTTCCACTACAAGAGCTACAATTAACATATTTGAGACTGGTATCCCCAAAGGTGTCTACTAATCAAATTAAAAGGATATTTACCAATTCAGAAAGGCATTAAAGTAAATCAAAAGATATTACTTTGAGAAAATAAATCCCCCCACAAATTCAGTCAAAAACAAAATAAATAAAACAAAAATGTTGTAAAATTTAAAAGAAATACTTTTGACATAGATAAGTTTTGGTGGATGAATTTGCTCATCTGATCCCCCAAAAGTTAACATTTATTTTATCTGAATCCTAGAAATGGTCGTAGGTCAACACAGAAAAAAATTTGTGGGTAGAGTAGTTCCCAAATTTTAAAAAGGTAGAGTGAACAATTTTGAATGTCAATCAAGAAACACAGACCAGTTCCATTTCTTTATGGTACTGATTATGTATTACACCATATTTATGTAAAAGTATTTCATACAAAATATTTTATACAGTAAATTTACAATATCAGCAAAATGGACAAACTTACTTGCCATCATGTAATGGTAGATACTTATTATGAAAGAAATCTCCACCTTGATAAAATGTGATAAGTTTTATATTTATACTTAATACATTTTCACTGAAAGAGAGACGGAAAGTGTAAGTGTGTGTGTGTGTGTGTGTGTGTGTGTGTGTGTGTGTGTGTCAGATATTTTAAGCTAAAATTTGGCATAAGCATACTTTTTGATTGAAGGAATCTGACAGGTATTTTGGTATTGCTCTAAATTGTTGAAAAGAAAATGATGTTATTTAAAATGATGTTAATCTGTCAAATAAAAGATTATTACAGCCCTTCTTTTGACTTTCTGACAATGATTTGTTTTGTATTTTTCATGATTAATTATTTTTCAATATTCCATGTAGAAGAGTCTTTAAAAGGTTTTTAAATTTATAAACCTGATTTTGTATTTCCATATATGTGAGTGTGTTAGCTGCAGGTACATGTATGTGAAAAATTAACATAAATAACTTACAAGTGTACCAAAATATGCCAAAATACTAATATATAATGAATTGTGTAAAATATTAAATGCATTTTTATATATTTTTTCAAAAAGTCCTGCGGAGATAAGGAACGGACGACAAGGGTAGACATAGGATGATGCTGGCAGTCCTTAGTTCGAAGCCTGCACAGGGGGGCGCATAAGCAAGATGGCTGTTTCGTTGTGCCCCTGGGACTACGCATCGTCTCGTGTCCTACTTGCGCGACCAGACCTAAAAGATTCTGATTTTAACTGGTTGGTAGTCCGTTATCGCGGTCGACGAAGAAAATTGAAATGTTTTGTTCTTGTTACCTGGATATATGAACCCTACTGGACTGTCCCGATCATATTAGACCACACCGAAGAACTGCGCTGATCACATCTGAACTCAAGTGCTACAATGTAGATATCGCTGCACTCAGCGAAACAAGATTCCCCGATGAAGGTTCTCTGAGGAGGGCGAGGGATATACATACTTCTGGAGAGGTCTTCCCATCAGAAAGTCGAGTCCATGGTGTTGGATTCGCTGTTCACTCAACGCTTCTAAAGAATCTCCCTTCCGTTCTGACTGGGCGCAGCGAAAGCTTAATGATCCTCAGAATTCCTCTCTCCAATAATGTCTACGCAACCATTTTCAGTGTGTATGCCCCGACCCTGGATGCTGACGAAGAGATAAAAGATGCCTTCTACAAATCTCTCGACACAGCCCTGCGAGCGGTACCTGGGACAGACAAAATCATCCTTCTTGGAGATTTTAATGCTTGAGTGGGCTCCAATACGTCAGTCTGGACGAGAGTCATTGGCTCGCAGGGTATTGGCAAAATTAATGTTAACGGACATCGTCTTCTAATTCTTTGTGCCGAGCATCAACTTGTGATTACCAATACCATTTTTCAACACTCGAACAAGTACAAGTATTCTTGGATGAATCCGCACTCTCGGACGTGGCACCTGTTGGATTACGCAATCGTCCGTCAACGCGATCGAAAAGATGTCCTTCAAATTCGCGCCATGCTTGGAGCGGACTGCTGGACTGACCATCGTATGATTCGCTCTTGTATGAATCTCTCGCTTCGGTCTTCGGCCCACGAAACCAAAGCCACCCCTACACTCAATGTTTTGAACAAGCATCGAAACGAGTCGAACTTCAAACGAATTTACTCAATGTCTGTCAATCACTCCCAGCACCTCCCACCGATGTTAATGATCAGCAGGAAATCAACAGTCTATGGGACTCCTCCATCCTAGCTAATCGACAAGCCGCTGAAACTACGCTTGGAAAAACTCAGCGAAGGAACCCAGATTGGTTCGATGAATCCGTGGAAGTTAACCAGCCATTTCTGAAGGCAAAGAATCAAGCACACGACGCCTATCTTGCATATCCACGCTCTCGTACTGACGCCCAAAACTGGCGCCGCTTACGAGCAGAGGTACAACGGAAGCTTCAGGAAGCTCAAAACAATTGGGAACTTTTGAAGAGACATGCCGATTGATTCTTCAACTTTAAACGAACTTCCTACTCTCTCGGGCCTCCCTGAGATGGACTCTGTTCCGACATCGGTTGAAATTAACAGCGCCATAAAATCCATAAGAAACAAGAAGTTCGCCGGTGATGACAGTATTCCGGGAGAGGTGTACAAGTATGGTGGACCGCACCTTGCATCATATCTTCATCCCTTTTTTGACCTGTGCTGGACAAGCAGAATGATCCCTAAGCGCTGGAAACATGCGAATATCATAAGCATTTACATGAAGAAAAGTGATCGCTCCATCTGCGGCAACAGCAGAGGCATTTCCCTCCTAGATGTGGCCGGAAAGATTCTCGCGTATTATGCTTCGCCGTCTTCTCATCTTTCTGACTGAGCGAATTCTGCCGGAATCTCAATGTGGCTTCAGACCTGAACGTAGTACCCTCGACATGATATTCGTCGCTCGTCTACTGCTCGAAAAAAGCAGGGAGAAGCAAAGAGAGATTAATTTTGCCTTTGTTGACCTAAATAAAGCCTTTGATACGGTCAATCGGGAGGCTCTATGGCTTTTGCTTGGCAAATTTGACTGTCCGCCGATCTTTCTGTGTTTTCTACACCAATTTCACGAGGATATGCTCGCTAAAGTATCTATCAGGGGATCCTCATCAGAACAGTTCAGTGTGCATATGGGAGTTAAACAGGGCTGTGTTCTTGCTCCTGTGCTTTTTAACATCTATCTGGTTGCTGTGACTCTTCTTTCTCGATTACATATGGAACCCAACGACGGAATACGTATCCGATATTGCTTTGACGGAAGCTTCTTCAATGCCCGACATCTCAAAGCTAAGACTCTGACCTCTACCATTCCCGTCTATGAACTGCAATATGCCGACGATGCTGCCATAGTTTCTCATGTGGCACTCTCACTACAACAGTCCCTAACTTCATTGCATCAGGCTTATTCTCGCCTTGGTCTTGATATCAACCCAAATAAAACAGAGGTCATTCAAACAGCGTTTAAACGACGTGATCTAGCAGCTCGGCTGTACATTGACAACGTTTCGTTGTCTAATGTTAACTCATTCATCTACCTCGGCAATGTCATATCCGATAATGGACACACTGATGAAGACATTCTCCGGCGAATAAACCTCGCCTCCACTTCCTTCGGACGTCTCCGCCTTCGGGTCTTCTCTAATAGCAACCACCGACTCACCACCAAAGTCACTGTCTATTGAGCTGTTGTCGTTTCAACGACTACGACTGTGAATGCTGGACCCTGTTTCGCCGACAAATAAAACTGCTTAAGACATTCCACATCCGCTTCCTTCAGCGAAACTTGCGCGTTACTTGGAGGGATCAAATCTCCCACACCGAGATTCTTCAACGTGCGGAGGTCGTCAGCATCGAGGCCATCATCCAACAACGCCTTCTACGTTGTTTTGGACATGTTGTGTGGATGTCGGGCAGTCGCCTCCCAAAAATTGTATTCTTCGGAAAGCTCGAAACCGGCAGCCGCCCACGTGGAGGCCCAAAGGAACGATTTCGAGACGACCTTAAGCGTGCTCTTGTCTCCTGCAATATTGACCCAACACAAGAGAATCTCGCAAGGGATCGGATCGGCTGGCAGTCTCTCTGCGTCGCCAGAGTGGCGCACTTCGAGGAGGAGAGACGAGGAGCGCTCGGGGGAGGTGACGCCAGCGTCATCTGTAACCTACCAATTCCGCACCGGGCATGTTTCCCTGTCACCTGTGCCCGATAACTTGTCGTTCGCGGATCTGGCTGCTATCTCATTTGGCAGCTCACAGACCGACGGAGATGGGAGGACAGCAATCCCTGCTCAACCCCCTCTTCCTCTATGTCTACCCTATCTGAATCGTGGTCAGACATATTTAAACTAATTCAAAACAAAAAAGAAACACAATCAGAGCAGCAACAATCGAAATGTTATTGGGAGATTAACCGAAAAAAAGTGTCCTACCTGACAGACGATTTCCAGCTCGTTCTTCTCAGGTTCCGGGCTGTCGTACTCTAGGGTCTGGAACCGTATGGTTATAATTAACCAAACTCCTTTGGTTCCCACTATAGTCTGTTTCTGTTTGTCTACTTGAGACGCTGTGTGTTGTCCTGGGCGAAGTCACCAATATGTGACACACACCGGTCGCGACGCCAATATGTGACACTGCGCTGTCGACCCGTGGTCAACTCTCAGTTGCGGCGCGAAGCTGTAAGGTTTCTTCCACCAGCGTTTTGGGGTTGACTCTTTGTCGCTGCCACCAGCCTGTGTGCTAGTCGATCTGGTCGTTCCTGGTTCGATACCAACTTCGTCGTTTCCAGCTCACTTCCAACGTCTGGTTACCGAAGTAACTACTTTGATCTCAAGTTTAACCTACCCACGTTGTGACTTTGATCATAGGTAGACGAAATCAATCAGACGTCGGGCCGTAATGTAAACTGAATTCGGAGTGAGGGTGATATCGCACAAGCGTAAGTAAAAGAAACAGTAAAACAAAACTCAAGAGGTTCAAGTATGTTGAGAAATAACAAATTATCTTTATCCGTCTGTTATATACAGGAGTGTGTTTCTCTCCCAGCCCGTTTCTATGGATTTGTGAAACTTTTGCGTTTCTTAAGCGAGTTTTTGTATATTAAGTCGTTCGTCAATATAACTTGCTTTTGGTAGGAAGACGAAGTCGAAAGGGCGTGGAATCTCTTGATCAGATTCTGCGAGGCGCTACTCGAACGGTCTCTGTCGATCTGTGCTCTGGAACTCTCTTCGTGCCAACTGAGTAACTGCCTGGGGACGTTCGTTTATAAGGATACCGACCAAAACCCGATGTGGGGCCTGACGTGGTTTGGGTTCCTCGATAATTCTCGATTCCCAACAAGAATTCTCTTTGTTCTTAGGCCAGGAAAATTAATTATTTCCCATTTTTGGAAGATTAATCACTTTCTATTTCGGGAGGTTCTCCCTCGTTCGTGAGGGGAGGTCGGAGGAGAATTATCTTCCTAGACTCTTTCTCCCTCACGTTGGTATCTCATACCAATCCCCTCGGTGAGTGTTAACAACTTCTCCGCCTTTCTCATACATTCACCTTTGCCTTCCACTCATGCTACCACTTGGCCAATGATCGCTCGGCAGTGCGAGTGTGTCTAGACTGGCCCTCTTAAAATTATCATCCAGAATTTTGTTTACCAAATCCTCTTTTTCTTTTTCCCATCGGCCAAAACATTTTTTCACGAACCCCATATTGCCAAATAATTCTTATCACATCTTTCTTTTGGGATCACTCAAAATTCACTTAGGCAGGACTCTCTACCGACTCATCAATCACTGTAAAAGTTTGCCATCTGGCCTCTCTACGAAGTCAACTTTTAACTGGGGGTCCGTGTTTACCTGAGAATCAGATTCTTTATTTTTCTCATGCCTTAAAATCCTCTTATCACCAGATTCCCATTTTTGACGACACTATGTCTGACGCCAACAGTTTGAAAAAGTAATAATAATACTTTTCTCCACGATTTTCTTCCTCGTGCCAAAATTCTTACACACACCAGAAGATTTCCCTTCGTTGGGACCAGGAATTAAAATTAAATGATATCTGCGAAAGATAACTAATATTGATTGTCTCTGCCTGTATCGCGGTCGACTCAAGCCGAATTTTTTTTATGACCGCCATGTGTCGGCCGGCTTTGTTTTTCTTTCTGAATTCTGTTTCCCTTGGCGCGACATTCCCTTACCCTGACATTAACCAATTTTGACAGAATCCCAAATCTCGCTTTTTCTTACGAATTTTCTGTCTTTTGCGAAAAGTATCCTTTTTTCTTTGTAAATAAAATAAAATCTTTTCTTTTTTTAACGTCGCTCAGTCTGTCTTTCGATACAGCTCTTTCTCGCCTTACGTATTTCCCGTTCTTAATTTCTATGGTTAATTAGTTAGCCAATTACCATAGTTAAATAGTATCACAATGGAACCACCTCTTAATTGCTGTTGTTCCCAGGCCCACCCTGACCCAGGGTGGTAACACCTGTTAGGTTCCTAACTATGGGCAAATAGTTAACCCCAAAACTGGGATCAAAATACTATGAAAGTATAAAAATAGGTTTTAATACCAGACTTTGTAAAAAATAGAATTATTACCAGCAATACATTTTTGGAAAAAAATATATTACCAGCAATAAAAATTGTCAGCATTAAATAACCCATTGGGGTTGATATGCCGTAAAACAAACCAAACCAAACCAAACCATCAAATTTCAGTCACTTGTTTATAAGAATAGATATTATCAAAGTTCAGTTTAATCCAATGCCAACAAAGGGAACAAATGGAGGTTTGAAAGATTATGTTGCATCAATTTTCCAAGTAGAGAGGATTTGTTTTGAAAATCAACATTCAAACTCCTGTGACTTTACCAGTAAGAAAACTTCTTCAACTACCTGGCAAGCCTGCTTTTCTATAAATAACACTGTATTTTCTTAAACTGTCTGGCATGCATAATACACCACAATAGCTACAGTGCTTACTACGTAGCAATGGTCAGTAAGCTAAACTTGCAGTAACCTTAAACAAGCAGAATACTAGAGGTGATGAAAAAATAAATAAATGTAGATTCCAGAATTAACAATAACAAATCATTATTTATTTACTAGTTAAAATCAACCTGAATGGATTATAAAGTGCTTAATTATGAAGTACAGGATATGAGGTAGATACAACAAATCTGCAGATGTACTCTAAAGTCAGGAAATAACTAAGGAGTATCTGTATTACCATTTCGGCTGTTCGACTGTTGGTTTTACTCCCGTGAGCATCTGTATTTAATGATTCCAGAGTAACTCTTTAAATGAGGTCAGAAACTGGGTTTAAAAACAGAGTATCCTGATTGATTAGAAAATATATTTTTCCACCAAATTCTGGTTGTCCCTCAAGATTCTGTCAGTTGAATAAAAGTAAATTTTTATAAAAATTATAGGTTATCTCCCCTTGTATCATACCCCCCCCCCCAGCCCCAATAGGGAAGATGTGTCTATTGATATGATAATAATGAGTAAGACCCAAATTTAGGCACCAAGTGGATTTTAGGCGCTAAAGGTGAGAGTCTTGGAGACCACTGAGGTGAAAGGACACATTTTTAGCCTACTCCAGAAACAGGCAATGCTGGCCACAAGCAAACTTGAATAATACATTGACAAGCAGCCATCAGAAGAAGAGATATGATCAATTTCAGATAAGAGTCTCAATCAATTTCAAACAGATACATGTATTTGGACTTCATCCCCGATACCATGGCATTAACTGCTAAAGGAATAACTTTAGCAGTTCTCACTTCTCTTTCTCGTTGTTTAATGTATTACTTATATAAAAGACTGCTTTTTAAACTGTTCAATTGTCTCTTCCTTTGTTCTTCTGTTACGGCTCATATGGGAAGTCACTATTTTTTCATATTTTTTATTTATTGTTTGAAAGCTGAGAAGTAAACATAACTGCTACAGTTTAATCATCACAAAAGATAAGTAAACACAGTAGTAGAAATAGAGGTTGACTCTAACATTTGCTAAGGACAAATATAAAAATAGATAGGATATTGCCATCTGTCATTAAGATTTGGGGCGAGAACAACACATTAGATATTGTCAATTCTCCAAACATAGAAGTAAAGATAATTTATCTTTGTTTTCATTGTAAACTGTTCCTTTTGGGTAGAATAAAGAGAGAAAGTACTAACAACGTTTAATTTTTATAATTTACTTTCATCTTTTATGGAACAAATTAACCAATGTAGTAAATTCTCACAGAGTGCCTTATAGTTTTGACACTATACTAGACTAAGAAAAGTTTTATAAATATCTACTCAGCATTCATAACAGGTCAGCAGGTTATTCTCACAAATCATTTGATCCTAACTGTATACCTACTATTGTTGCTATGTGCAATGCTGTGTGTCTCCACTTAAGGTAATTAATATTTCACTTTCATTATTTCAATACACAAAACTGGCATCCTAATAGTAGATTTGAATTGCAATTACCTTGTCAAATGTTGCCTAGAAACTTTAGATGAAATAGTTTACTAAAAATGATCAAGAATCAGACAAAATCCTTTGTAACAATGTACATCTTGACAGCAATAGTACTTTAACTACTAATAATTTTTGCTTGAACACTTTGCTCATTGATGAACTTATAAAAATGGATTAGAATTGAACTATATCCATCAAAGATTGCCGGAAAATAAACAACTAGATTTAGCGACTGCTCGCCAGCAGGCACTTACTTTGGAGATTGCAGAAAAGCAATCTTGTTCATACCTCCAAACAAGTGTTGCAGAGGCTGCACTAAGTATTCAGACTCCTACTAGTCCACCAGTTCAAACGGCCCAAACAGGAAAAAAATCAGTCCTCTCCGACAGACTTCCACATTTCTGCCCCCCACCCCTCCGCTAGTTCAAAATCTTCTCTCTCCGGAAGATATTGCATACACTGCTAGTGCTGCAGCCAGACGAAAATGTTATTTTTGTGGACTCAAACTACACCTCAGGTCGTGTTACCAAGCCAGGGAAACTAAATGCCACAAGTGCGGGAAGAAGGAACATTTCTCTAAGGTTGTTGAACAAGTTTTTTTACCTGGTTCGAAAGCTCCTATTGCGACTAGTATCGTATCAACTACAAACCCTAAATGTCTTTTAAAGGCAATATTAACATTAAAAATAAACGGGGCAAAAATGAATGCTCTAGTCGACACAGGAAGCTCAGAGAGTTTTATTAGCGCTGATGTTGCAAGAAGAAACAGAATTAAAATCGTATATTGTAATAGTCAAGTGGCTATGGCGAACGCTTATATCTTCGCAGGTTAGAGGATATATTTTGGCCGACTTAGAGTTGAATCAAACTAACTACACTAACACCAATTTTTTCATGATGTCAATCTGTGCTGTGATGTCATACTGGGCCATGATTTCTTCAAACAGCATTCTCCTATTAATCTCACTTTTAGGAAACCTAAACCGGCGTTGAACATATGTGGCTTGGCCGCTATAAATGTACAATACCACTCTCTTTTCGAAAACTTCACCAAAAACTGTAAATCTCGAAAATATTCTCTTGAAGACAAAATGTTTATTCAAGCAGAAATAACAAGAATGTTAAGAGAAGGAATAATCAAAGAAAGCAGGTCACCATGAAGAGCACAACTAGTAATAACGTCCTCTGATAATAAAAATAAAAGTATGGTCATAGACTACTCCCAAACTATGAATAGGTACACACTCCTGGATGCATACCCTATGCCTCGTATTGACGTGGTGATAAACGAGATCGCCAAATACAGAATATTTAGCATATTTGACCTAAGGAGTGCTTACCGCCAAGTAGCTATAGACCCTGAAGATAAGCCTTATACGGCGTTTGAAGTCTGCGGACGACTTTATCAGTTCCGACGGATTCCGTTTGGGGTGACTAATGGTGTTTCCATTTTCCAGAGGGTCCTCAATAAAATAATTTTTGAAGAAAACCTACAAGGCACCTTTGCCTACATAGATAATGTGACAGTGCGCGACCATGATTGGGTCGGCAACAATCGCAACCTAAAACGGTTTTTGGCGGCTGTCAAGAAATATAATCTTGACATGACAAGAATTCTTATGGGTTGACAACCATCAGACTGCTTGGATATATTGTAGGTAAAGAAACATGAAGTCGGACCCTGAACAGCTAAAACCAATTCTAAAACGACCTACTCACAACACCATAGCCGCTTTGCAATGAGCCATGGGTATGTTCGCTCATTATTCTCAATGGATACCCTCCTTTTCTGAAGAATTACGCCCACTAACGAAAATTACCAAATTTCCTTTACCTTCTTCTACCGTTAAAGCCTTTGAGAGGTTAAAAAGAGATATTGCCAACTCAGCCATCCCCTAAAAGTAGAGACCGACGCTCCCGACCACGCCATAGCTGCCGCATTAAGGCAATCCGATGCCCTGTAGCGTTCCTCTCCGGAACATTGTCAAAATCTGAGCGCAGACATTCAGCTGTCGAAAAGAAGGTATTATGCCATAGGCGATGCGCTAAAAATATGGCGACATTTCTTAATTGGTCACTGCTTTAAATTAATCACTGACCAAAAATTAGTCTCTTTTATGTTTAATCCCAAGACGCCAAGCAAACTAAAAAATGAAACGACAGCGAGATGGAGGATAGAGCTTTCCTGCATTTCGCTTGACGTTTTCTATCGGTTGGGAAAGGAAAATGCAATCGTGGACGCGCTGTCAAGAGTATATGAATCAATAAACAGCACGAAAGATCTACAAAAACTTCATGAGCTCTGTTATTCAGGCATCACGGGGATGATGCATGTAGTTCGAAGCCGGAATTTGCCTTTTTCAGTTAAGGACGTGAAACGATTGTCAGAAATTCGCTCGAATAAATCCAAGATTACACAAACTCAAACCGTGAATATTAGCAAAAGCTACACAGCTATTTGAGAAGCTGAGCGAGGATTTAAAGACCCCCTTCCATCCAAATCCCGAAACAAATATCTGCTAATTGTCATTGACGAGTACTTGCGATTCCCTTTTGTCTTTCCCTGTCCAAATACAACAACGATCATACACTGTCTTTGCTCACTGTTCTCAATATTCGGAGCGCCAGCTTATATTCATACAGATCGCGGAACCTCTTTTTTATGTTCGACCAACTAAGAAGATTCCTATTGGTACAGGGAGTGGCCGTAAGCCGGACGACCCCATACAATCCTCAGGGGAATGGACAGTACAAGAGATACAATGGCATAATATGGAAGACCATACAGTTAACACTTGAAAACCAAAACCTTCCAATTAGACATTGGGAAGACGTAATAACCGAGGCTCTGTACGATTTAAGAACTCTATTGTGTACAAGAACTAATGCAACAACTTACGAAAGGTTTTTAAAATTTCCCATGTGAAGTTCGGCCGGGATCCTCCCTCCCTTCGTGGCTCTCACAGCCAGGTACAGTTTTACTTAGAAACCATGTGCGACATAAAAGCATGATTCTCCTGTGAGTAAGGTGGAACTGCTCGAGGCGAACCTACTCTATGCGTACATCCAGCATCCCAACGTTTCCTTCAGAGATTTGGCCCCTGCCGGCGAGATGGAGGAGAAGCTCTACCCTGAAGCAATATCTTTCCCTCTTGATAGTAACGACGACACAATGCCATTGGATTCACCTGAGGAACAAGGCCCCGATAGTGACGATTCAGAGATCGACACCAGAATAACTCCCTCAAAATGAGAGCATACTCCCATAGACTCTGATAATCAACTTTCAGAATCAGAGCGTCCCACCCCAAGAAGGATACAAAAACATTATGAAACGAAATACTTCTGGCCGACTGTTCCCGTAACACCTGAAAGCCCAGATCAGCTGTCACCGAGACGACCCAAGAGAATTGTCAAGAAACCAAGTCACCTAGATGATTTTGTGCCGGACTAGGAGAAAACAAAGCCGGGAAGATGTGGTAAGAGAACCCGATTATCTCCCCTGTCTTATGATTTGTATAAGTCATGCTGTCTTAGCCAAAACGGCAAGACTCTTCAGCTACATTCAATAAAGGCACATTAAGCCGAACTAGACTCCAAGTTTTCATTAGAGGTTTCCTTATTTTTATTGGCTGAAGAATATTTTATTTATATTGATTAATAAGATTTTATTTTTATGATTGTTGCCATTTTTCTATTTTTATCTGGACATTTTTACAGAAGTGATAGTCGATTATTTGTGCTTTGAAAGTATGATAGCATAGAACCCAAATTCTACATTATTCCAATACCCAAAAATAGTTTGGTCAAATCTGTGCAAAAAAGTGGATCACGGAACACTTTCAACTTCATACACTCTCAAAAAAATCTCGAGCCCTCATTGGTTAATAAATATACAAGTAGGCATGACTATCCACCCACGCTTAACTAATTTTTACAGCTCGTGACTGAAATCCAAGTTTGCGCCAAGTCTCTGTGAGCCACCCGAAGCAAATAAAAACAGAAACTCATTCATACTCACCAGTGAGAATTGTGACATCAAACGAATTGCAACTAAACTTCACGTCACACAATCTTAAGTTTTTTGTTCATACGAACACTATACAAACTTAACGATTTTCACACTCACTCACCAAAACTCGCCAGTGAACTCTATTCCCATTCACTCACCAAATTCCTTACGCAGAAGTTAAACAAATTCCTGCTAACAAATCAACTTTATTTCTCAACATTCGAGAATATTGTATTACACAAAACAATCAAAGGTAGATAACTTCGTTGATCACAAAATTGCATTCAACTTTACATTTACTACTTACATGAACAGTAAATTCTTAAATGTAAATTTTTCTCTTGCAATTAATTTACAGAATCATCAATAACTGATTCTAACAAACATCCTTTCAAATCAGAACTCATTAACAAAATTTAATCTTTCACCAAACTTGAGTTCAACAAAATAACTAACAAGATTTCACCTAAAAAAATCCATTACATTTTTGTAATATATTTTCATTACAAATTTGAAAATTACTTGTTATTGAAATATTTGCCTTTTGTCTTTTATCACAAATGTTTCTTGTTGTTTTCTCTTGTTGTTTTTGCATTTTGCTTAAAATATTCGTAGAGTAAAAAATTGTATGGATTGATTTGGGCCATCAACACCATTAAATAAATGGTAACCACCAAACTTTCCACTACAATAGGATTCAGTTCAGATGCGTGACTGGACACTCCAGATAGACTTCATAAAGTTTTAATAAGATAAATTATAAAGACAAAATTATATGAAACAAGGACATTAATCTTCAAAATAAATATAGAGCATAATCTTTATCACCTTTATAAAGAAACAGAAATAAATAGAATAGATTTAATTTTGCTTAAGCGTGTATTATTTTTAAGGGAGGCAACTGATAAAATTCATGCATAAAAGTATATGAATTCTTTCCCTTTGATTTTTGACTTCTGTCTTATTCTCTCATTCAAAACATTTTGATAAAATTCATTTCTGACCTGAATTAAAATTTATTCTTTATCGCTTATGAAGTATATGATCTAATCTTATAATCAAAATCCAACATCCCACCCAAATAGATAGTATTGTTATTACTCTTGTTAAAAAATCTAACTGGGTCAGATATCAGTCAAATGATTGACAAACCATTTTCACTTTTCAGTAAGAAGTAATTAAAAAAAACTTGTCAAATCAACACCATAATATAAATCAGGTTATCTTTTACTAAGGTCAATATTTATTAAGTACAGAGCTACAATAGTGAGAACAGCTTGCTAACCACTACTTTCTTTAGCAATTTGCTTGTTCCTTGGGAATAAAATAGTCACACACTTTAGTTTAAGTAAGAACTGACAGAGGGCTGAGTTATTTTATTTTGATGAATCCTTGGATGGAAGAGAGACAAGGTTATATCATACTAGCCATGTATGTTGAGTGACAACTGTCATCTGAATATTTATATTCAATCAAACCTTTTCTTATTATGTGAAGTTACTATATAAATTGGCATGAAAGTTAGTTATGTCACATAATTATTCTGGTGTGTCTGGCAAGTAGTGATTTTTTCAGTCTATATAATTATTTTCCACTGCTCAAGTTTCATGAAATGTATTCTTAAATAATTTTTTTAAAATGTTATAAGTTAGAGGATTTGACATTGAAAACAGTGATTGGACAGATCACCAAGATGTCTTAATGCAATAGTTCATTACAAATTATATTGTTAATCCAGAAAAACAATGTGTGATTTTATTGTGTAGGTGCTCCAGGTTATGGTCTACTATAGAAATTATGTCTGCCATATAAATTGGCTGAAAAAACTTTTCTATATCCCTACCAAACACTAAACACAAACAAAGGCATATTAAGAAGCACTAAACTATTCATTTCCACAATGAACAAGATGAAAATGTACCTAAAAATAGTTAAGGGCTTTAAGATCTTAGAAGAATAAACATAAAAAAACAAAGTCTAATCAATTCAAATAAACATGCACAAAGTTACATTCAACAATCCCTAAATGCCCAAATAAATCAAAATCGGTTACACTATTGCATAATTGAACCAATACATATTGAGATGCCATAAATACCAGAAATATGGCAGCACAGAGCCAAATGTATGGCATAACCAACATGTAAGAGATGCGAACAGAAAAACCTTGACTACTATTATGGAGCAATTGATTGTGCAGTCATGAAGATCACTCAGTATAAGTATGAGAATTTGGAGAAAAGAAAAGGAAATCATGGAGGTGAAATGCAGACGAAATGTGCCATTCCTAGAGGCACAAAGGGTAATTGAAGCCCACAGTAGAAATATATTGTGCAAATGTCATAAACTGCAACTAATACTAGTCAATGAGATATGAAACTGATAAGGAGGGGGTGTACTATACTTGTCAATATCAAACATTATATCAAGGACAGGAAACAAAGGATGGTTACTGTCACCAAAAACTGCTAGCCTATTCTGTGCCTTGTTTAAAAAATATTGTAATTTTTTACATGCAGAGCTTCATTAGATAGATAATCAGATTATGAACATTTCTGGCTGTATTTCTACAACTGCTGTTTGTGATTGTGGAGTGTTGGAGTCTAACAAAATTTTGCTTGATCATTTTTTTACAAAGAATGTACAGCAATTATCTTTTAAGACTAGCCTCATTTTAATTGCCAAAAGTTTGTGTGTTTGTGTGTGTGTATTGTTTAAAGATTTGATTTTTTTTTTAAATATTTGAATAAATGGGAACTAATCAAATTTTGAGAGATGTGAATTGGCTAAGTGTCAACTTGAAATGCAAAATCACCAGACAATGCTTGCCTGATCTTTTTGAGTTTCAACAATAAATTTTATCCCCTATATATTTTCCTTCAGTCCAAAAGTCCAACAGAGAATTTTGTACCTATTTTGACTGATATGTAGCAGACCCCCTGGAGGGGGGGATGTGAAATGGCCCAAGTGCCCTGAATCAGTGGTAAGAGGTCACAAGTGGCCAACTAACATTTTCAAATTAAAAACATGAAATCTGATAGGTGAAACAAAATGGGCAACAGAACAAGGATATGTAAGATTAATGCAAAGTTTATTTACAAAGCAGACCTGAGTTGCCGTGGGTTAGATGGTCACACTGGTCGTGTCAACAACGAGAAGTTGAGGTGCAGTCATTCCAGTCATGTCAACAGTTGGGCTGAACGTGTCAACATTTGGAAGTTGAGGTGCGGTCGTGTCAAGGGTGGAAGTTTAGATGCAGCCTTCCAGTCGATGGTTGGAAATTGAGGTGCAGCTGTTTCGGTCATGTCGACATTTGGAACATTGATGTGCAAGCATTGCGTACATGCTGGTTGAGGCCGGTGTTGAAACCTCCCATAGTATTATAACCGATAGTATACGGGAAAGGTTATTTAAGTTGAAATTAAGTGAAGATGATCACTGCTGGTCATTGCTGGATGATCGCTGCAGATAATCACTGCTAGTCGTCGCAGGTGACCGCCGTGTCGCTACAGGTGATCGCTGCTGGACAATTGTTGGTCGCTGCAGGTGATCGCTGCTGGTTGGCTGGTCAGGTTTCTGACTAGATGTGTCAGGCAGGAATGGGAAACTGGTATTGTGATGTAGTGCTGACATTGTTGGGTATATCGAATGTCCAGTGCTGGCATTGTGTATCTGCTGGTCGAGTCCAATGTCCAAACCTCCCATCGTAATTGTAACTCTTCCTCTCTCTGACCAACTGCCCAACCAAGAATTTGGCAAAAAGTTGCTGTGTTATATTAAGGGAGACCAACAATAACCACAGGTCTTGCAAAATACTAAAAATCTCAAGGAAAAAATAAGCTGAGATTTGCTACGAAAAATGAAGGTGTAAAAATGCTCAGGAAGTGTATTACAACTAGTTTTGTAAAACAAAAGGAACTAAAAAGTCATTAGCTCAATTCTAAAATGAAATGAGATTAAATTTACATAGTGTGTAGGGGACACGATCAAAAGGTCAAGGTTGAAGCATCATATTTGTTCCTGTTTAGGGAGTGGCCAAAGGTGGCCGCGACAGATATTACAGTTCTCAAAACTTCCCTACTTGCCTTATTAACTGTCTGTTGGCTCCTTTGCTGAGAACTTGTACTTCAGAAAGGCTTTTCAACTTGTATTTACAGATTTTTCAGGGCTTTAAGTCTCACAGCAAGGTTTATTATTTTCTGTTTTTATGTTGCTTCAGTCCAGGATGCACAATGTCTCTTAATCTATCCAGTGTCTTCATTTAACCTATACCTGGATGATGTAGAGTGGCTATCCATTTAAGACTTACATTTTTTAGCATATATAAAAGATGTTTAACTATACTCTTTGAGAAGTCTTTGTGGGATTACTCCACCTTATCTGCCAGAGGGACATCACTTAGTGCCTGATAGGTGGTGTGGTATAAAGCAGTATAAAAAGGAAAGAACTCAAATCCTCTCTTGCTCCCTTCTTTTGCTCTTCAAAATAGCTCTGTCATAGCGATGAGATGCGTCTTGTTTCCCTTCTGGGGAGACATCTTAGTCTAAGGCAAACCAACTGTTTAGTCCAAACCAAACCACATGGCACATTGCATATAACACCCAACAATATCTCCACAACAACATGAATATATATTTCCATTCAACACAAGGAAATATCCAAATCCAATGAGACAAGACCACTACAAACTGTACTCTTGTAACAAACTTGTACCCTAATGTAATTACAAGTTTCTCAAAAAGATATATTGTCTGTCACTTTCTCACACACTTTACTGAGCTATATTATACCTAGTTATGAATAAAATATATATAAAATTCATGTACATGTTGAATTCATTTCTTTGAAAATACTGAGACATTCAACTAAATGTTATTACCATTAGTAACACTTTTCCTGCCAATTTAAACAGCCTTTTTCAAAGTTAAAATTTTTTCTGGTTATTTAAATAGTCCTTTTAAGGGCTTTGTCTTTTCTACACAGTTCTTTTAAAAGCTAAGGATTTCCTTCTACAATTTAAACAGCACATTTCAAGGCTAACAAACCTTCCAACTTGCTGGGATTGAAAGACAGAAAAGAAAACAGCTTCCAGAATAGACAAGGATACTCTGTATATTTTGACTTTGCTAATTTTGTACAAATTTGTATTCCTTTCACAATACAAAATTTAAGCATTTTTTTCCTTTTGTATAAACTAAGTTTCTTATTTCTTTATGTTATACTCCATTGCAATTAGATCTCTTTCTGATTCATTCTGCTTGCTGGCCGGATGTGAACATCACAGAGGCAGAGAACAAAATAACAAAATCATTTTCTGTGCAGTAGGCACAACTTATCACATCCAGTCTACGAAGTGAGCTCTGGTGGTGGCCAATTGCAATCATTCCCACTGGAGAGAGAGATGCCTCTGGGGACTACCAGACCGTGACCACCGAAAGAGAAGGCCTATTCGATAGTGACGTGACATCACAAAAGTAGTCCATGCAGTGAAACAGACAGTAATCATAATGTAACGAATAATTGTAAGAAAAAAATTGGTTTTAGAAAACTTTTAAAAAATACATTGTTTTACAAAACAAATAAACAGAATTGGATTTTATACAGAACTTTATTTCATATTAATTTTTTAAAAATAACCGATAAGAAAAAAAAATGTTGCTGAATGTTTTGTTAAAGAAATTAAACATCATGTTAGATTTCATTATATTTTAAAGACTGAAATTCGTTCATTATTTTATTTGTTTCAAATATGAAAACATTTTTTAAATCAGTATTGTTTTAATTTGCATGTTTTTATCTTAATTTTAGTAATTATTCTGTAAAGTTACAATATCGTAATTATTAATGATTATTATTCATATACACTCGGACAGCAACAACTGAATTATGAATTAGGAAACAAATAAACAATTAAATAAATAGACGAGCAAATTACATGTAAATGATAAATAAACGATTAAAATATAAATAAGAAACAAATAAACTAAATACATGAAAGTAAATAAATTTGATACAAAAAAGAGATTTAAAATTCAAATAATACTTATAGAAAAGTAGGTTACAGACAATTAATTTTAAGAATGAAATTCATTCATGATTTCAGTTGTTTCACATTTGAACATTTTTTATAAATCATAATCAGCATTGTTTTAATTTGCATGTTTTTATTTCAATTTTAATAATTATTCTGTGAAGTTACAATTTTTGTAATCATTAAGAGATTATTACAGTAACAACTGAATTATGAATTAGGGAACAAACAATAATTAAATAAGCAAATTATAATTAAATGATGAATAAATAAAATAATTATGATAAATAAATAAAACAATTAAACATAAACAAGAAACAAAAACACAAACAAGAAAATACATTAGATACAAACAATAAATAGATTTAAAAATCAAATAATACTTTCAGAAAAATAGGTAAATGATACAAAATTTAGCTGAATGAAGTTTTCTTTTTCTGCTTAACTTGTTACTTGTAATATTATTATTTTCCCTAGAACAAAAATTATTTAAAAGAGCATTTGTAGAGCTCCAGACAAACATTCTTTGTATTTTTCTATATTGTGACCCTCATCACAAGTGTCAACATAAAAAAGAACCTCATAATCTGCAAAAAACATTCAATGTTATATGCATGGCTTATTTTATTTTTCTTTGATTTACTGAATGAAGAAAAGAATGATTTTTTATCAGCTTATCAATGACTACATAATTATTCAGAACAAAATTTATAGTTTTATCATTAGGATATAAGAGAGAACCTCTATTAATCCCCTGAAAATAGCTGCTTATTTCAGGTATTTCTTCCACATTATCTCTTACACTTCCATATATTAAATCTTTGCAGCTATTGCATTTAATTTTCTTAAAAACTGCATTACACCAATAACTTTCTAAGTATAGTATTACAGGTAGAACTTCTCTACAATTATTTACACCATCCTCTTTAACATCAATTCTATATTTATATATATATAACTTTTCCTCCTCTGTCACTTCATCCCAGTTTGGTTCTTGTAAACTCTTTAAATCAATTTTAATGCATTGCTGATTAAATGGTAAGTTTAATTTTAAAACTGATTGCATTCTAATAACTTTTTCACACTCAAACACTTGCCGTATCGAGATATTATACTGATCCCCAGTAAGTTGTTGATATTGACCAAACCTTGCTTCAAGGTGATCAGTTTGAAATTTGCCTGGTAATATGTATAGCATTTTCAGTTCTTCTATGCAATACTTGGTCAGTTCTAGAAATGAATAGGTTGTATGATGCAAAGCATTGAAGTTTTCCTTTGTTAATTTGCCATTTCTTCCAGAAATGCTATTCCAAGATTCTAACCAGTCACAGAATACAGAGAGAAATCTAAAATTTTCTTCATTCATTCTAAGTGGATTGCAGTATTTATTTCTAAGCCGACAACCTTTATATGGCATTTTAACATTCATTATTGTCCACCAAATATAAAATATGTTTATATAATCTGCAAAATTAGGCAAATATTTCTGTTTTCCTAAGATCAATAATCCTTGAATAGTGTATTCATTAAAAATTTGCAGAACTAAATTAGCATTTTGCCTTTCAAGTTTAGTAGGAGAAAATGCCTTTGAGGTTAATTTATGACAATATTATAAAATTGACTGAAATTCTAAGGCATGAAGTTTCTGTAAGGTAGAAAATGTGGCACTTTGGATACTATCTAATTCATGATTTCCATCATGACAAAATTTGGGGAACAGCATGCATTTATTTGCATCTTTTTGACTAAGCCAATTGTTTCTAATGCATTTTAATATATGGACTGAGTTAAAAAGGAAGAAAAGAGGTCGAGACTTTATAACTGGGGGTGGATATACAATGGAAAGCTTTGGAGAACTGCAAAAGAAAGATATAGCTTTTTTATTTATAGCATTATTATCTGTTACGATTGATAATACTTGAAAGCCTATCTCCTCTAAAGCAATTATTATATGTTTAACTATGTCAAATAACTTCTCAGCTTTAAGACATTTAGTTGGCATAACATGCACAACATTTTATATTGTGAGAATATACTGCTAATCCTAAAAGCAAAAGCACTTGTTGCAGCTTCATTGCTGTTATCAGATAAGCCAACAATATTACCACCCTTATAATCTAAATAAGGTTTTAGATGAATTTCATCAATAAGTAAAGATACTGTGATGTCCTGCACTAGGAGCTTAAATTTATTTTTAATATACATAAGAAAATTGTTATCATGTTGCTCAATCAAAGGATTCATATATGTTGATAATGTTAATCTTTTAATGGTTGAATAGCTAGGTAAAATTATATTTTTGCTGTCTCTTAACAATCTGTCCCCTTTAGGGGAGCAGTTATATAACAATGAAGAAAATATCATCACTTCTGTTGAATAATGAAGCTTATTTTGTGTCATTAAATTTAGCTGCTCATATATAAATTTGATTGCATTAATATGTTTGATTCTTCTTGCACCAATAGTAGAAATGACATTACCAATTTTAATATAAAACTCATATTTTGAGGTTCAGGTTGCTGTTGTTCTGTGTACATTTTTTTCATGTTTTCTATCAGAATTTCAAGAGTATTTTGATCAGTTACGTGTTTAGAAATCTTATAATCCCCTATTGAATGTATTTCCACATTTCTACAAAAAAACATGTACTGCAAAATCAGATTCAATTACAAGAGACAGATAGATTTTTGGATATGGGGATTTGATGATGCTGAATATAATAAGTGTCTCTTGCTGCCTAACAAAACTCCAGTAATTTCTATCAAGGAAATTTAATTTCCCTTCTAGATCATTATTATTATGGAATTCATAAAGATATAAAATTATTTTAATCCTCAAAGTTTCAATTGAGTTTAATAACTTTAAAACAAAGCTGTTTTAAAATGTGTTGTGAATTACAGACATAAAATTCAATTCAATTAAAGCTTCACTTAGTCACGAATAAAACAATTCTAAAAAATCGTTAAAATTATTTTTTATGTATATAAAATATTCCTTTAGAAATTCATGAATGAATTTATGTCGAAAAAATTTCTTTAAAGTTTATTTCTTAAAAAAATGAGATTTTAGATTTTAAAAACAACACGTATGAGAATGAATGTCTCTCTCTCTAAACTTTCTCACTAGATTTATGTCTTATTAACTTTATGTTATGAATTACAAAGACATGGTATTAATTTTATCATTAAAGTTTCAATAAAATTTACTTATTTTTTAATACAAAAAATACTCACTCTGCTGAATTTAGTAGATAAAAATGATCTCTTCTGATTGTACGAATCCAAACATCAGATAATTCTTTATCTTTCGTTAAAGAAAATACATGTATTTTAGGGCCGTTTTTATAATTCCCTTTGCAATTTGGTACAATGCATCTATAAGGCATTGTTTTTGTTTTAAATTAATTCAATATTTAAAAGAAAATATTAATAAGTAATTTAAAAATGCCGCCGTAAAAAATCTGCTACACAAAACAAACGACACGCTTCTTGAAAGTCGGACTCAATGTGATGACGTCACATTTCTCCGTAACCCAATGAAGTAGGCCTTATCTTTCAGTGGTCACGACCAGACCCACTTAAAAGCAGGTCTCTAAGAACAACAGCCATCACACAGGGTGCTACTGCTGCTACTGCTGCCACCACCACCATCTCAACATGACCACACCTCTCAATGACCGTTACCACGCCCAGGCTTGACTATTCAGCTTTGTGTTGATAACATCTTGACCTTGTCAGCAAACACCAGCCATGAACAGTCAACTATTCAGCTTCAACTTCACCCAGCTACAAGTCTTCATCATCAACAACACTGTCACTTCGGCAAATACCAATATGATAACACTGCAACTTCAACTCCACCCAGTTGCAAGTCTTCATCGTCAATGATGCTGTCATCTCAGCAAATATGGACATGATAACATCTGAATTTCGACACCATTTCACCTCAGCAACACTGACTTGACAACATTTCCACATCAGCAACATTATGCTACAAGCCTTCCACATCACCAACACTGTGACCTCAGAAATCCGGCTCCACAAGCAGTGACTCCTACTCTGCAACCAAGCGACTCTGACTCTGGAAACAAGTACTTCTGACTATGCAAGCAGCAACTCTGACTCCACGAAACAAGTAACTTCAACTCTGCAAGGAAGTGATTCCAACTCCACAAGCAGCAACTCCAACTCCACAAACAAGCGACTCCGACTCTGCAAGGAAGCGACTCCAACTCTGCAAGCATGCAACCCACTCAAGCCACCAACATGATGCCAATCCACCAACATGTGCAAGGCCATTCCATAGAACAGGCCTACCAACCACACCAATCTGACGTCACCTCCATTCCATAGAACTGGCCTACCAACCAATTAAATGGCCTACCACCATGACCTCGATCAACCAACATGCGCCAACCATATCCAGTGACCCTACACCAAACCCACACAAGAATTAGGTCAACACCCGGTGCTACCCTTACACCGACCACATCACTGAAACAGACATTCAATATGCCAACAGTAAATGTTGTTCAAATCTAATCCTCATTATTCCTTTCTCTCACTACCAAATGCTTAATATGACATTTATTAAATAAAATCCCATTCGTTTTCAAATATTTTTGTCTTAATCATTTAAGATTTTGTGCTCTCATGTGTTTATGGATAAAGCTTTTCATCATATGTTTCTTGCTACCACATTGCAACAAAATTTCTTTAGAGGTGTTTCAACTGAAGATATTGAAATATTTTCTTCCATGTTTAATAATATCTTATTTTCAATAAATGCAGAATAAATTTATCAAAAATTGTCATTAATCAAACATATATACATTAAAAAGATGGTGCGTAAATATAAACTAGGATGTAACTACCTAATATGCTTATAGTCAGATCAGTTTAAATTTTATTTATTGAATTGTGTTGTATGAAAAAAGGTGTTTGTAATATTTCAGGAAATAATAAACAAATTAAGCAAGCAGTAAGCAAATAATAATTAATAGATACTAATAGACAAAGTATTGAATAGAAAATTATTTTATTGCTAAAATATAAGAAGGAAAGAATATTATAACCCAAAGAGAACCCAGTCCTGTACTGTAGGCATTTTTGCACTAAGAGAAAAGAAAAAAGTTAGGGTCATCAATGAAACAGATAAGGAGGTTTGAACTAAATTTGCCAATATCAGACTGCTTATTCCACCACATGACTCTATATATGAAAATGAACTCAGTGAAACTCTAAAACAGCTTCTTAAACCTTTCATCTTATTGGGTGATTTTAACAGTTGCTGTATTATAGAAACACAAACCAAAAAGGCAAAACCTTAAAAAGCATCATTAATACTAATAATTTATGCCTCTTCAACATGAAATCCCAAATATATCAACCTGGTAACTACTCAACTATAGATTTATCTTTATATGATCTTACAACTTAGATTATATTTGGACAGTACATGATGAAATGTGGTAGCAATCACTTTCCAATTATACAAGAAAACTCAGAATCTAACGATGAAAATCTTCCTCACTGGAAATTAAGCAAAGGAAATTGAAAATAATTTAGATCCCATTGTAGCAAAAAAAATAATTCAAAATGACAATATTAAAGACTCAGCAAATCACTTTGCAGAAACAATCATCTTCATAGAAATGCATACCCAAATATCCAACTCCAAATAAATGCAACAACAAACCATGGTAGAAGTGTAGAAAAGCCATCAGATTACAATGAGCAGCTTTATGTAAATTCAACAATTATCCTTCAACATCCTACTTAATCTCCTTCAAACTATATAGAGCAAGAGCATAGAAAACAATAAAAGAAGGCAAGAAAGAATGTTGGAAAAATATGTAAGCAAACTTAACACTTTCTTTAAAACAGTTTGGAACATAAGAAAAATGCTTGGCAAAAAAAAAAACTTCTCTAAAACATCTTACCAAAAACAACACCTATTGTGATATTGCAGAATTTTAAAAAAATCTCCTCCAGAAAAAATTGCAACAACAATTCCTAAACAGCAAAACACAGTTCTGTAAAATACAAATTAAGCTTAAGGTCAAACAATCCTAAAGACTATCTGAGCTGAAAGACTCAATCATATCTCATAATACAACTATTGGCCTAGACAAAGTTCACTACAAATTTATAAAACAACTATTAGAGAAATATATTAGATTACCTCCTAAATACCTTCAACAATGTATGGATAAGTGGAAAATTACCAGATATATGGAGACAGACAACTGTAATCCTTATTCCAAAACCTGGAAAAGACAATACAGATCAAAAAACTATTGGTGCTTGCAAAATCATGGAATGTATTATAAACCACATAAAATTAAAGAACATTATCCCAAAAACTACATTTTTACAGATGGCTCTTGCTCTTGTGAAACAGTAATGTTATAGTGCAAGCAAATATTATTTGAATTAATTCTCTCCTAGCAGTTAGAACTGAACTTGATTCCATGCTTTTGTAAATGCATAAGCACAAAACCATTCATAAGATTAGGCTTGAAACCATTTTGTTGATCTCATTATTGTATAATTTGTTTATTTTTTTAATTGCAGGAAGTTGCTCTTCATTATAAAGTCTCCTAAGTTGTGGGTCACTTAAAACTCTTACAAGTAATTTTATTACAAACAAATAAAAATATAGATACATCATTTTGGCTGATAACTACAAAATTAATTATGACCAGAAATTCTGTTAAGTTTTAGATGTAAAGGAAAAGTTTTTTTGGAGACATCTCATTCAAAGGAGTAAAAACAATATTCAAATAACTTTTCAAGTTATTCAAAAATATCTGATAAATCTTGTCTTAATGTTAAAAACATTTGCCTCCATTGTTATTTATAAAATAAATGTGTACAATATACAACTGTGATTTCTGATATGGGTTGTCATGTAACAACTTGTTCAAGGTTGATTTATATTAAGATAACTATTTTTCATACTGGATAGAAAAATAATTTTCTTTAAATCTAATGTTTCCATTTCAACACATAAATAAAATTTGTGTTCCAGCAAAGAAATGTCAGCAGATAATTAACAGCTTTGAGTACGGTAATATTGTAATTTAATATTTATAAGATCAGATAACAGCATTATGGGGTCTTATGCATCTCAGCCTTTTTTGTTTTTAAACATATTGGTTAATTTTTTATTGCACAAATAGCATCCAAATTAATTTACAAAGACATAAACATTATATTGTCTATATTGTAGAAAATTAAGTGTAGGAATTCTGATTATATTTAGAATTATTTTAGTACAATACAAAGCCAGATGTAGACAGAAGTGAAAATAGGAATATGAAGATTATATTGTGTCAGTATGCAAAATAGAAAAGTCCTGTCTGCATGACTAAAAAATTAACTTTCAAAACATTTGCTTTTATCTGGGTTTGAAGACTGACCTCTGATAGCATTATTGCAACCAGCACAGAAATGAAAATACAAATATTAAAATTTCAACAGCATGTATTGATCAATTTTCAACATATATACACACAATACTCAATGGCAGCATATGTAATTGTTTGAAAAGGACTTATCTGGTGTTGATTCACCAGTATGAGTTCATGAGTTATATGTAGTGGGTTGAGTAAGTGGGGTGTAATTGGCTGGGTTGATCTGTAGTAGGGCCTGGTAAAGTGCATTGGTGTGTCATGGTGACAATGAGAGAGGCCTGTAGTGGATAAGTGAAGCCACAAATCTGTAGTAGCACAAATAGGTTGTCATTGGCAGGGTTGATCTTTATATCTCCGGAGTTGAATTTTACACCAGTGTGGTGTGTGAATGGCCAACAGTCATGTGATGAGCTCAAGGTGTTGAGCTGAACTGCCTCTTGTTGGCAGGGCATGCCATTTTCATATGGTTTAACAGCAACATTTATGATTAGTTATTGTATTTTAGATTTTTGCAAGGATTTGTTTTATGAACAATGTGATGCTCAGAGCCCCTGCACAGAAGATGACTTTTTTATTGTATGTTTTGTTTTCTTAGCATTCACATCTGACCAACATGTCTAGTGAAATATATTTGTGAATCAGAAAGAGATCTTGATTAAAGTAGTATAACAGCAGTAGGAAATCACAAGTTTCTGTTTAAATGCCATTTTAAAGCATAGGCACACTGTGCAGTTGTCAGAAGCACCACAATTCTAGGAGTCCTATGCTACCATGAGATCTTTTGGCAGAGTAACAGAGTGAATAATTTCTAAACCTCTAGCTGAAATGGCCTGAAATTAAAATCTTTTTTCTTGGGTAGTAGTGTGAAGTTATGGGGGATTCGTGGAGGTTATTTTATGACAATGTCTGTTTCCACCATATATTGCTATATTTGCTTTTGTTGTATATTAGTCTTGTGTAATGATTAAAAGAAAATGCACAAAATGTTGAAGGATACAAAATAAATCTTTATATAACAAAATATAATAATACAGAAAGATAAGGTGAAGGTTAAAGATTCAAGATTTCAAGTGTAAAAGCCCTGACACAAGATAGATAGAAAGAGTCCAGGAGGAAGTAAATATATATGTATATGTATGTATCCAAATGTAGTAGCTGCTTGCTACTTAATTAGTGGTGAAGGAAATGGTATATATTTCCAATGTAGGAGGACAGTTCAGTAGTCACTTAATTGGTGGTGAAGGAAAGGGTAAATGTTTTCAATGTAGCAAGAGGGCTTAGCTGTTTCAGATCACCAGTTAGCCACATTTCAGCTCTGATTATGTTATGATGACCACATTATCAGAGAATGGGAAAAATTTATTTATTGATTCTAGTTTTCGTTGATTTTCCATCTGGTTATATACACATCTAGAGATCCACTTTGAAAATGCACACTCTGATTCCCATTGATTCACAGTCTTATATCCTGCTTATAAAAGCTGTCTGATTGGTTGGTCAAACTATGGCTTTGTGGCCTGGGAATTTTTTATATACATCTATTTTTAGAGATGGTGGAATTTTAGTTTCCTCATTATTTATTTCTTTTTTTATATATTCTGGTTGTGAAAACTTTCTGATTGGTTCGTTGAAATATGGCTTTGTGGTCTGGCAATTCTAATTATCCATCTATTTTTAGAGATGGTGAAATTTTGGTCTTCTTGTCATTATTTATTTTTTTATCTATTTCTTTCTCTATCAGTACAAGTTTTATTACTTTTCTCTCTCTTGGTACTATAAATATACTTCACCACTGATATCTTTTCAAACCAATAAAACTTGTTTATTTGATTTGAACATTTTGAGTTTTTAATCCTCTAGTCACTGACTAAAACAAATCTAACTTGAGCAAATCTGACTTGAGCAAATCTTGTGTGCAACTTTCAAGCTTGTGTTTTTTGGTCTTCAATTCTGCAATTTCCATAAGCATGGATTTCCGTTTTTGTCCAGCTGCTTCTTCCTGCCTTTATTTTTCTTCTCAGCCTCAAAGTATTGGCTGTATGCTGTTCTGGCACTGAAAGCAGTGCAGAGAAAAGCCTTGGTCATGGGAACATTCTGCTGTTTCATATTGTCAGTGGAAATTTCCTTATTAACTGAGAAATCTCTCTACACTAAAGTCTGTCCATGAAAGAGTACCAGCAATCTGCAAACAACTTTCCAATTTTTGATATTCTTTGTTGCCAGACAAAGAAGACTAGAACAAGACAGCCTTCATGCTTGCTGAAATTCTTGAAAGCAATATTTCCATCAGCCCCTCCTGAAACACTTTTTTTTCACAAATGGATACAGGGTTCACCCATGCAAGTGACCTTACAAGAGAGTGACTTACAAGGGGAGTTTTTGCCAGAAGTTCTTACAAGGGGAGTCTTTGCCAGCAGTTGCAATTCTGCATGCAAACAAATCTTTTGTTGATACATTTCCTTTTTAGGATATATTTTGCACAGAAATCCACACTCGATTTTTGCAGCATTTTTATGCCTGTTTGGATTTGACAAAATTCTTAGAAATTCATTCAGTTTGGAAAATGTAATTATCTTTTTAGTGTGCTCTTCCTTTACAAATCTTAACAGTTTCATGATCATGCTAAAAAGATCATCTGCAAGTAAAGGAAGCAACAGTTTATCATTTTGATATTTTATCAGAAACAGTTCGATGTATTTCAAAACAGACACAAGAATCTGCAGTTTCACTGGAAATAAAACATCATTCATGTTTGACATCATCGCAGAGAAGTCTTGGTCTGCAGACATTTTTCTATTTTTTTAATTAAGTTTACAAATTTGATGACATCTAGCCAAATGTCTAGAAGTCGTTCACATGTTTGGACATTTTCTAGTCATCTATGGCAGAAATACAAAAGTAAAGGGACAGTGTGGACAGACTGAACTTTTCATATAAAGCCAAATAAAAAAAACAAATAAGTTTGAAATGTTTAAGCTAGAGATACAGGTCATTATTAGCCTGCAAACTTTAAGAATAACATTCTTCTTTTTTTCAAAGACGCAATATACTTTAAGTTGAAAATAACAGAGAAATGGATTTTTAAAACAAACAGTAACAATAATTTATCACCTGTCAATCATTTAAAAAGCACTAATAAGGTCTTGACAGTTTTATTGTTGTTCTATGGAGACTGTATCTGTTAAAATATTATTTAAGAAAATGATGGATGAACCCTTTTTTATATAATTTTTAAGTACTTAATCTCAGAAATGTTGGAAATATTCTCCTATTTTAGGAATATTGACTTTAAATTTACTATTATGGTCGATCTTATGTTTTGATAATGTTGTGTATGGTCACCAAAACTTTCAAAGTCGGCACATGAATTTTTTTTTACTATTTTAAAAATCTTGTTGCATGATGCTTTTCAATTTTCACTTAGAAAATATAGTCTTCACTTAATAAATTAGTAACCTAACAAAGAGGCAGTTTAGAAGAATTTTAAAAATATTTTTGAAACTTTAAATTATTATAATTAAAAATAAACTGAAAATAGTTCTTGTAAAAATTCATTATTCATTCAATTTTTTTTCTTCAGACTATAATGTCCTTGTTTATAAAAGCAATTAAAAGCTTATCTAATTAAATAATGCCATAGTTTTATTGCAGTTTCGTGGCAGATTTTCGGAAACTGTTTGAAAAAAAAAAGGAGTTTTGCGTTTAACTAATAAAACAAATTTAGAGGATAGAATTTCATTTCTAAAAATTTCATGAAATTAAGTAAGTGGAAGAGGGGTAACAGAAGCAAAAAAAAATTGCCAAGATTTTCTAAAATTTTCTTCTAAAAGATTTTCTTCTTGTGTAGCAACTAGGAAAAGACACACCTTCATATTCTTTCTCGTCACCTTGACAATAAGATACAGAAGTAATGAGGCCATTAACTCATTTTCAAACCCTGGAAGAGGCCCTGTCAAATTTCCAGGACTTTTCAAGGTTTCCAGGACCTGTACAAATCCTGTTAGTTACCAGTTTCTTGCTCTCTCTTTTTTTTGGTGGAGGGGGGGTGCATGTAGCTGGCTTTGTTGCTCTGTCACATCACTTTGAATGAGTGAAATTAGCACAAAGAATTTTCTGTGATTTAGCAGTTGTCACATTCTGCAGCCACCATAACTGCTCTTTCTTTGGATAACTCTGTATGGCTTCAGATTGGAGGGCAGGGAAAGCTTGTTGTGCCTAGGCTGTTTAAGAAGCATGTTGTCACCTGGAATAAATGGTGATGTTTGGATATGGTGTCTCTGATCTGCATTTGTCTTCATCTTGTCTTTGCTGATGGAATCATTTGCAGTATGATGTGGGAATGGACAGGAACTGAGATTTTTGGATGAGGAATGCACAATATACTAATATTCATCTTCCTTCTTGTGGGAAGAAAACACCTTGGTTGCACTGTAGGGTGTGGTCTTTTACTGAGAGAGAAAATGGGGTAACTGCATTTTCCAGTTCTATCCCTCTGCTGCATTTACTCAGATAAATTTGTGCATAGTCCTGTCGTGTCTCTTACACTAAACCGGATGTTGACTGCTTGATGACCCAAGACAGAATGCAAAAACACGTCTCTGCGCATCATGGCTCGACACATGTTTTCGGTATTAAATGATAAAATGAACTTTATATATTGACCAGTAGAAATAACTCCCGCTAAAAGATCCAAACTGTAATTTGGAGCCAATACAGCAGATATAAATTCCCTGATTCAATGCTGCAAAACAGATAGAGACACAAAGAGAGAGACCCGGCTGAGATGTCAACATGTAGAGGCTGACAGCCATGACCAATATTCTTTCTCTTTCTTTCTTCCTCTCCCACTCTGTTGCCTTTTACAACAGCAACAAGTAGTATGCTGACTTTGTATATATGTAAGTAAATTATACATATATTTTCCTAAATATGATGTATTGCTTTTCCTCGAATTTATGTTTGCTGAGGCGAAGAAGAAGTTAACCTCTTCAGCAGTAACAACAGCAGCGACAAGTTCTACCTTCCAGATTATTTCATTTCCACAACAGTCCTCATGAAGCACTCAGCCTCACCATTTGCTCTAGGCCAAAGAGGTGTGGTACTAGATGGCAAAGTCCCTGAATTCCTGACTTTGAAAAGGAGTCCCACTATCTTGTCTTGATTGCTGATGTTGACAGCTGCATTCATCAATGGCCATTAGCACATAGTTACCTGACATGAAAGATCCTGAGAAGTCTAGAGTGAGCATTCTGCAGGCATAGCAGATTATTTTACCTTCTTGCATCAATTCCCACAGGATTCACATCTATGATGATGTCCATCTACTTATTGGGTATGAAGTATACCATAATCTGGCTCCAGTCAATATCTTTTAGAGTTTAGTGATGGCATTCTGCTTGACATCAGACCATTACCATGAGCTGTTGAAGTGGTTCACTGATGTGGGATGAATCGGGTGACTTACTAAGCCATGCCTAGGAATGTGTGAACTTCTGCAGACATCTCTGGTGAGCGATTAGTTATGATCACCTGGATCTCAGGTGCAACAACCTTTTAATTAAAAAATATGACCAAAGATGAGCTCTCTGACCAAAATCTGGCACTTTATTCTGTTTTGCTCTAGATTCCTGGAAATGTTTCAGTGTTGCACTTAGACTCATGCTGTGAGCCTCTTGGTTTTCCCATGAACTATAATATCAGAAAGGTTCTCTACTTCTGAAATGTCTTTCAGTAGACCCAAGATCATTTTATGAAAGATATTGGATGCTGTGCTGACACCAAATAGTAGCCTCTTATAACAATACAATCTTGCATGTGTGATGAACATGATTATATACCAACATGTTTCCTCTAGCTCAAGTTGATGGTATGTTCTCCAGAGGTCCAATTTACTGAAAATCTTGGACAATGGCAATGTCAGCAATAAGGTCATCAATGGTCAGTGTTTCTCTCTCTGAATGAATTTGTTTGCTTTTCTCATGTCTATGCAAACTTTCCCTTCAGTAGTTTTTTGGGGAACGATTACAACTGGACTCACCCAGGTTGTGAGCACCATGACTTTCTCTATGACATCCAATTATTCCAGTCACTTTATCTCCACCTCCTCATCTTTCCACACTTGAAAGCTTATGCATCAGTGCTGTTGCATTACTGGTGGAATGGGAGGGGGGGGTCAATATAGAGTCTGACTGTGACTCCAGAAATTTTCCCCTTTTGTTGTCAAATAGCAAAAGGAACTGGTCTGGTATGTTGCTGTGAAAGAAGGATGAGAAAGCAAAATGGGTGATATTTAGTGCTTGAGCAGTGTTAGTGCTTAACAAGTTTTGTAATCTGGTGTGGGAATCAGAGACAGTGTTGTCCGTGACATATAATGCGGATTTTATTCTTTAAACCAGATCTCTGTTTTGAAGAATCCATGAACAGGAGTAAGACTCTGATAGCACAATATCTTCAGAGAGTGAGTTGGAGAGTCTGCTGCATGACATTGAAGATACAGAGTCAGACAGTTTGAGGAGGAAGCAGAACTACCCTCCCTGCCTTTGTGAAAAACCACCTGGTGAAGGGGGGGGTGCTGGAGAATTACATCAGACGTCCAAGAGGGCCAGAGTAGCATAGCCTAAATTTGCACATGAGAATAGCAAATTCTGAGTAGGCAAAGTGTATGAGCATCAGCACTGGAATGATGCAGCACATGCGTTACTGAACCAGAAGGCTGGCACTGTGTACAAGATGCTAATTTTCTGGCTTGGGAAAAACACATAAAAGAGGTGGGTGTTTAATAGGAGGACAGTACACGTTTGCACTCAGTGCAGGTCAGGTGGGTGCATTGCAGTGTGTACTAAACCAGAGTCCTTTGCAGGTGTTGTTCCAGTGTCTATGTTACAGAAGAAATGGTTTCCTGCTACACATTCCTTACTTTCTATTGCATTCAGTATCTTTCCAAGGGATTTCTGAAAACATAACTGTCAAATTTTCCTTTCCATAGCACTACATTGTTTCTTCACTAAGACAGGAACATGCCACCATCCTTCTCCTTTATTCTAATAGTTTTGCACATATCAATATAGGCATTTTGCTATTAAAGAAAAAAGAAAGAAATCTGTAGATGGGGTGTTCTTTATTCTGTTGTGGATGTGCTGTTTTATAGTATCCATAAGGTTAGGGCCACAACAGAATAAAGAATACTCGACCTATAGATTTCTTACAGCAAAATGCCTTTATTGATATGAGCAAAACAATTTGATGATTATTAAAGTTATAGGGAAAAATGAAGAATTTTGTTGAGTTGGTAGTTTAGTTTAAGAGGTAAACAGGTAATGAAATTGATTGATAAAAATTACTCATAAATGTTATTAGTTATCAATGATTACACATGTTTACATAAAAAAAATAATAGAAATTTGTATAAGGCAATCTCACAATGTTACAAAATTAGGAATTAAAATGCAGAAAAAAATGAAAACAATATTATTGCCTAAATAAAAATGTCTGTCACTAGTTAAGAATGAGAAAATAATAGATATGAGGTTAAAGTACAGAATTCAGTACAAAAAATACATTATTTTGCATCACTTAAGTTACAGATAGTGTATGGAAGAGGGGGCATATTTTGAGTGTCTAGGCATTTTCTCTTTTGCCTAAAACATTATTAAAAAAAAAAAGAACTATTCCAAATCTGGATTTTGATTTTCAAGAGATTTTTAACAATTAAACAGAATAGACATTTATTCTTGAAAGTGCAGTGTTCTGTGTGCTAGTTGCAAGAATTGTAAACTTGGTAGTCACTAAATGTTTTACAATTGTGGACTTGTATAAAACTTGGTTTAATGAAATGAATTCAGCTTAAAATGATTCCATATAAATTTTGATATAACAACAATAGACAATTTTTCTTACCAGAATCTATCTTATACTCTTATAAGTCAACCATTTGTTCATGATTTGAATATTGCTGCCACATTTGGTCTGGTGCATCTGCTTTGCATCTAGAGATCCTTGATAAAATTCAAGGAAGAATATGCCACATTATCAGTCCTGACCTGGCATCTCAACTTCAAGCACTTTCCCACTGCAGTGGCATAATTTCCCTGTGATTTTTCAATATTTTCATGGTAATTGTTCTGATGAGCTTTCCTCTTTGGTACCTTGACTTTACAATTTAAGTACAGTACTAAAGGGTGGTCCAAAAGTCTTGTCACCCCATACATAATATAATTTTTTTATCTCAAATGGGTGACACAAGCTCCTCTACAGAGCTTTTGGACAAAACTTTCAGACCACCTTGTAGATTGGAAATGAGGTCTCATCATTTTACAGTTGAAATTGCTATATGTAACCATAACTTCTATGCTAACAGTTTCTTCTCTTGCATTTCTCATTTGTGGAACTCTCTTCTGGCTTCTTGCTTTCCAGTCAACTTTGATCTTCAAAAATTTAAATATAATGTCAATTGTCATCTTTTGTCTTCTTAATTCCTGTACTTTTATTGGCCTCTCTTCATAAATTTTTCTCATGACTTTTGACTCAGTAACCCCTTGCGTATTAGTGGCTTAGATATAGATAGATAGATATATAGATAGATAGATAAGGGTCTTTATCATAAGGCCAATTAAAGAAATTTGAGAAATAAAAAACAATAATAATAGTTATTTGGTCTAAAGGTCTAATAGTATACAATACCTATTATTATTTATTATTATTATTACTTTTTTTATCTCAGGAATTTCTTTCATCGGCCTATAAGAAGCATACGTGGACAATCTTTAAATCTTTCAATGATAAAAATATTCAAGTCCTTCCTGAGTTCACACTAAAAAAAACCTAGATACTTGTTAACAGTAACACTAACACACCTTTTCTTTTATAGTAATCTTGGATAGAGCATGCAATTCTTTTGGATTTTTTCTCAACCCGACTCAGGAATAAAGGAGAAAATTTACTACAAAAAAAACAAAATTATTATTATATCACTTTTTTTTTTTTTTTTTGCTTAACCACACTTTCTCCGTAAAATGAAATATTTTCCCCTTTTTATTTATAAATAAAATTTCCTGCTAAGTTAGTGCTTTAAAATTACCTTAAAAAAAATCTTAGGAAATATTGAAACAACAGTGCTTATTATTACAGAACTGGTTTATGCACACAAAATGATGACGTTTTCCACACATAAGGTCGGCCACGACACAATTTTGATGGCTACTCACTAAATGTCTTTATGTTTATGATGATGAAAATTTACTATACTTGATGCTGATAATACTAAGAACGCTACTACCACCACGTGTCTAACTCTTCATATTGGCTGTCATTCCTCCTACCATCTGCGTCGGCCTCATGTCACCTTCTTACTTTAGAAGTTTAACACTCCCTTCACATCTACTCATACACACTCTTTTTCAGATTCTTATTCTTCCCTTCATACTCCTTCTATAACGTTATACTTACACCGCTACTCAAAGGGAGAATGGGACGAGGACCTCCTACCACGTTTTCCCTTTGCATTTTCCTAATGCATTTTTGTTCTCTTTCCGCTCCTCTTATTATTACCACGTGTCTCAAATCTCGGCCTGACTCCCACTCCTTATAAAACATACCATTCTTCCCACTAAGTATCTTCTCCTCCCACTGCTTCTCTTTTTTTTATTTAAAGCTTACTATTACCACTCCTCGCAACATTTTTTTTTAGCTCCCTCTCTCTTTTTATATGTATACGTACAGGGTTACGTACACATATGAACTTAGATAGGTTTACATAAGTAAATATAGATAGATAGGCAAAAAAAGAAGAAAACTCACTCCTACTATCTCGTGTTTACTACTATTACCACTGCTACCTGGTAGACGGAGCAAACGGTAGCTAGGCGAAAAGGGAAGAAGATCGACCATATGGGCCATCATCATCATTGAGTGGATGAGGTGAGAAGACCACATTCGACCCCATTGGGACTGAGAGGAGTGTGTGTGTTTGTTGAGAGAACGACAATCAACGGTCAACAAGAACTACGGCAAAAAAAAAAGGAACTGAACCCGGCTCATCTAAAAACCGATTCTGAAAATCGGGGGCAGAAACGACGACATCAAGGGTGCCTTCCATCCATCTGTATATTTTCCATCCATACACAATAAAAATTAAAGTGAGGGTAGAGGCTGACTTTTTAAAAAAATCTCTCATTTTCTTGTTGATGGTCGGGTCTGTTTGAAAAGAAGGACTGTAACAACGGAACGGCGAGCTTTGAGTCAATCAGCATGTTGGAAATGGTAGAGCTTGGTTCCCTGTCGGTCGTGTTACCTGTACTCGGTGTGGTCATTTGTGCCCTTCTTGTGTTCGCCTTTGGTTTCAGAACCCCAGCTACACCTCCAAGTTTCCACTCAGGACGAGTTGACACCAAGAAAACCACACAGAAAAAAAACAAAAAGCAAAAGGTATAAGTTTATCTTCTCATTCATTACACAATCCAATTCGCTTTTAAAAATCTACCTTACCTACACTTCGTTTCGATTTGTAGTAAACATCTTCAGTTTGTTTTTTTTGTTTTCTTTTTTTTCTGCAAAGTCGACATAAATTTACTGAAATTACTATAGTATATACTGTAATTCGATTACCTCTTGATCGTTTAATTTATTGAATACTGCTTTCCGAGATAATCCTTTAAGATCCCGAAATCGCCTCTAGCTTTTCAGCTTCAGTTCCAGTTTACAAATGCAACTGGCTATAAATATGAACGCACACTCACTGGTCGCATTTTGCTTTTGAAAATCAAAATTCTTCTTTTTCTTTTTTCTTAAAATTCAAAGATGTATTCTTTCTAGTCAGCTTTTTACACGTACCTATTCTTTAATCTGTTAAAAACAAAACTTTATTTGAGAATTTTAAAAAAATAACTGAATTTAAATGATCAAAGTTTTTGAAAGGCTGTCTAAAATTTATTTTTTTTTGTTTTTTAAATTTCTACAATAAGTGATGCGTTCTGCTTCATAGCCGATGTATACTCGGCATTCGAATTTGCTTGGGTCAGCAATGACTATTGTTTGACGTGGAACTAAACTTTAAAAAACAAAATCGACCTAATACAAAAATAGAAAGCTATATCAACTTTCCTTTTTTCTTTTTTTACTTTTACACTAATTCCACTTTCGGTCGGTGGTACAAATTGCGGGTAAGCTTTCCCTTTATTGAGCGTGACTGTTAGTGTTACGTATGATTTATTTTAAATTTAGAAAAAAAATGGCTTAACTTTTTTAAAAATTCTTTCATTTGTAAGAAGAATAATGATGAAATAAATGTTTTTATCGTCTTAAAATGTCCTGCCATGCGTGTAGCTGAAGAATCAAAATAATCTTTTTTGCGCAATAGCCAAAAAAAACAAACGTATCTAATTAAAAAAAATTTCTCATTTAGGATTTCATAAAATACTTTATTTTAAATTTTTAAATAAACTAATTCTCCAAAAATAATCAACCGCAGTAAATGCAACGTGTCAAGTATAGTACAAGGGGAAACCCCTCTTTGAAATTGCTACGACATATACAAGGATCGTGTAATTAGATGGCACATAAACATTATTGCTGCTTGTAATGGTATTTTTCGTGCATGAAACTCGTGCTATGTCATTTGTCTGTATATGGAGCCTAATTATCTCTTTTATGCCTTTTTTTTTTAGTTTTTATTTCTGCTTTTTGGTGCCTTCAACAGCATGAAATGAAGAGACACGTCAAAATAATCAGAAACGTTATGACAATGACGTCGATACGCATATGGAGCAATTAGTTTTATTCTTCAGCTTATTATTCATAGATATTTTAGACGGAATTCAATAAATAAAAATGAAATTGACATTATATTTGCATTTTTAAAGTTAAAAAAAATGTTTGACTTTCTATGGCCACTAACACGTTTATTGCATTGAGTTGAGTTATGAGAAAGAGCCACGTCATTAACTCGTGCACATGATTACATACTTCTACATGCCGATGGTTCACTTTTTTTTCTTTCTTCATTGAAGTCCATTGTGATTATCAGTGTCAACAATTCTGAACTCTTACGTTAAGTTTATTTTATTTATATTAAACTCTAGGTAAATAAATTATTTTTCACTTCATTTTTTTTTTTTTTTTTTTTGTGGATTTCTTCCCTGTCTGTTTACAGTGAAGAAATTTGATCTTTTTCTTCTCTAGCCAAATAGATTCATTAATTAAGCTTCTTTATCTTAGTAATTTAATAAGTTTGGTTTTGAAAGATGTCTTTAGTGGCATTCCTTCCTCTCTAGAATGGATTTATTATTTTTTCTGTTTTCTTTTTGTTTGCCGATTATCATGTCAAAAACAGTTTGTCACCAACTTTATCTGTACTTACGAAAAACTGAAAGGAACAATGAAATTGAAGTATGAAGCCAGATTTTGCGGTCAAAAGTATGTGGCTACAAATTTGAAAAAAAAAGCTTTTAATAACTTAATTTTGAAAGAAAATAAATGAAATTATGGTGGCGAGAATCAGACGGTCAAAGTCCAAGATTTGTTGACGCTATTGCTAAAAAGATTCAGTATTTCAAGAAAAAGTAACTTCAAAGTCATTTTTATTTTTGTATAATTTGTTAAATTAAATTGTTTCATCATTTTTAGCTACTTTCCATTTATCAGGTGTTGTTTTACTTCCTACGATATAAATTGTATTTAAAAATTTTAATTTTATTGTCATGTTTTAGTTTATACAAAAGAAGAAAAAAATAAAGATCTTATTCTTAGTTTATGAAAGTTTTTTTCTGCTAGTCAGGGTTCCATATGTTAAGCATTGACAATATTGATTCTGATTCAGTTCAGCACATGGCAACTACCTGTCTGTATGATTTGGGGGCTGTAAAAAATCCTACTTGCTGCCTTATTATATTTTTTTTCTCTGAAATAAATAGTAAAAAAGCACCGAAAGCTTTAAATTGGCACTGCAAGATAGAATTTTACAGCCTTGTTGATTTCATTGTATTCTTATTTTTACTATATAGAAACTATTTCCACCCCCAATTATTGCCAAAGAAGCAAGTTGCCACAGCTGCCGCTGATCTAGGGTCTGTCTATGTACATAGCGACTGATGCTTGAAAATTTAGAATAAATTATAATTAAGCTTTTGCTTAATTGTTTTTTTGTTTTGTTTTTTCGGACAGGTATTGAATAACTTTTCCTCGTTTTTTTTTTTTTTTCATTTTTTTTCTAAATTGCTTAGTAAAGTCTAAATAAAACTAATTTTAGATTTACAAGTAGCTTGTTAATTGGACGAAGTCAGCAAATTTTAAAAGTCGTACATTTCCTTAAACTTTACTTTAATCAATTAGTTTTAAAATAAATTCTATTGGTCTGTTTACTTTAAGTATTATTACTCTTTGCAGCTTTTTTTACCATGTAATTGTTAAAAAAAAAAAGTAACCTAATATAACCATTTGCATGTGACTTGGAGAGGAGATGGACACTGCCAAGTAACTCTATTGCTCTGAAATGCATGATATCCCTAGGTCATGACAATATATTTCAAACCTATATTTTTCGTAATATCCTTCTTTTTTTTTTCTTTTTTTTGATTAAACTTTGAATAAGACCAAATTTTAAAAAGTAAACCAAACTCGTCAAACAAGTCTTCATTTGGTTCCTGCTAAGGAAAATTAGATATATATATATATATAAAAAAAAAAAAAAAAGCGAGAAAAGTAGTCAGATTTTAGTTACTTAAATTATTATTTGAACTTATTTTCTCATCTTGCTTGGCCGTGTAAACTTTCTATATTGAACAACAGATTAAAGGTACCCTCAATTCTTTTGAGCAAAATACTTTTTGTTTTACACATTATGAGGCTTCCGCTTAAAGAATGGAATAAGATTGAAATTTTACTCCTTTTCAATAATTGTTTTATTCAACTGAAAAAATGTAACCTGAACCATTTTAATTTTCAAAATTCAGCTTATGTTCATTTTTAGCCAAGATCTTTTTATAAATTTTAATTAATAATCTCTTGGCAAATTACTTTTTGTAAGTATTTTTTTAGTATTAATTCACATGTAAAATTGTTTGAACTGTCATGTCACTGTGTTTGCAATTGAGTATTCATTCACCGACAAGGAATGATGGAAAATTAAATGAATCATTAACTGGGGGGGGGGGGTCCTGTTTACGTCACCCATCCCATAAGGACAGGAAGTATAAATCAAGTTTATAAGGGAGCAGAGAATTATTTTGAACACAAAAAGGACAAGCTTTAAAACACACACACACACATACCAAAAAAGTTAATTTCATTTTTATAATCGTCAATTTAAAAATAAATACAACAGTGGCCTTTTGCTTGCATGTGATTGAAGAGAAGAGACATCTTTCATATTTTGCATATAAAGTAGTGGCTATGAAAATGGGAAATCATCACTTGCAAAAACAGTCAAAGCAGAAGACTAAAAAAAGTAAAAAATAAATAGTATGAAACTTAAATCAATTTCTCTTGTGTTGTTGACAGGTTTACTTTTCTGTTAACTGATAAATCAACAGCTCACAAGAGGTTTTTAAAAATTCAAGATAATAAACAATAAAAAGAATGTTCTGTTCTCAAATCTTGTTTAGTCAAACTCAAAACTTTTGGTACAATGTCTCCGTGGTAAGTCAACAGCCCCAGTCCCATTAACTGAATTTGGTTTAAGTTCCAAAAGTTATATTTCATACATTGCATTTTTAGGTATCAGTTTCGATACCTAAGGTTTAAAATGAGAATGTATTCGCATATTGGTTTTGTATTGGCCTGTTAACATAAGTTTATCTTTGTTTTGGTAGATGGTTATTATAAGTATGGAGCACCCAGTAAGGATCAAATTTGCTTCTCAGGATCTTTGAAACTAACTTGGTAACCATTACCCCACATTGAGATGCTTGGCCTGTTGACACGTTGATAAAATCATACCTTATTGCCATAAGGGAGGCAGTGGCAGTCAACCTGTACCAAATTAATGAGAATATTGGCTCAAGCATTTTGGTTTCTCTTAACAGAAGTATACATGTCACCTAGCTGTCACAACATTAATGTAAACAACATTTTAACTTCATGTTTTTTACTTGATAGCCACTGATAACTGCTCTTTGACAAAGAACAGTTTTTGCAAGCAATTATAACCTTTCACCTTGGGAGGTGCATCCATTTCTCTGTGGATAAATGGTAATTTGATGAAAAACAGGAACTCGTGTGTGTGTAATCTTGTGCACTTTCAATTTTATAATTTTTTTAGAATTACATTTCATCAAATATAATTGATCTCTTTCCTTTAAAAGTAGTTTTTTTTGGGGTTTTTTTTTTTTTTTTCTTTAAAATAAGTTGGTTTACAGTTTCTGTGGGTAAAATGGATATAATAGTTGACAATAATTTCTGTTTTGGTTTGAAAGTCACCTCTAAATTTCTGAATTTATCTTGTTTTTTTTTCTGTAATTTAAAAAAATTTATTCTTATCGTATGTAACAATTTTTTTTTTTTTTTTTTTTTTTTTTTTCTTATTTAGAAAAGTTTTCATTTCCCTATAGGAATTTTATTATGAATATAAACCTTTTTTTGTTCCAGAACAATTAGTCAATGTTCTTTTTTTCTAGTCATATTATTCTGGTCATGACTGCATGAAATAACTGACCAATGCTTTTTACTCAGTTATGGTTATTCTTAAAACGTTTTTAAATGTAATTTTGCAACTATTATAAATAGTTTCCTGAAAATTCCACAAATTTCAGTTATTTTTTTTTAAATAACAACATGGGAAACACTTGAAACTTATTTTGTTTCAAGAGATCTTTAAACAGCTGTTGCGAAAATCAGTTATTTTGAACTGTAAAATTTTCTTGAGAATGTCAGTTTTTAAATTTCACAAATGTTAAACTGAAAGGTCTTAGGCTCCTTATCTTTCTTTAGAATGAAATGAATAGCCCAAGTTATTTTATGATCAATGTCTAACAGTTTTTACTAAAAAACAAATGTTAGACATTGATGTAATTTAAAAAGAAGTTTGATTCTGTAAGTTCATAGATTTATTCATCTCAGAGGAGTAAAGTAATTTGTAATGATGAAATCAATGTTTTGTGATAGCTATAAAGATTAATATATAGATTAAAATCTTGTGTAATGGGATTTCTCTCTAAAATGTAAACTGTTGGTTATATATTTACGCTTACATATGACCCTACAATCTTTTCAGCTGGCTCTGTGATTTGGGTCATGCTCTTATAAACTTGACCTAATGAAAAGGTCCTGTAGACATTTGCTTATTTGAATATGCAACAAAAAGTTGAATGTTAACTCCATTGTTTTTGCAATTTGGCAAAAACCAACTTGAAGTATTCATTTGGAGCCTGAAAAATGTACATTCAACTTTTGTAGTTAGGAAATTCTGGTTCATATGTTCTGAATCCTCGAAATATGATCATTTTATATGAAAACTGGTTTAACAAACAAATATTAAATTTTGTTTTCTGTTAATGTCTTTTGATTTGGGTAAATGGTTTTGTTTATTTGTAATCCTGAAAGCAGTACCTGTTTTGTTAAATTGCCAAATGTCAAAAATCTGGCTAACAGATCTTTGGATTCATACAATTATGACTTTTATTTTGTATTACATCAGTTTGTAAAATCATAAATCACTAGCAGGACCCATGGAAATTTCATGGTTGTCAACCATTAAGATTGTCCTCATCATGCTTTTACTCTTGTTATTGGCTTGACTGCCATATCACATTGAAACACTGGTTCCTGTACGATCACCAACATTAACTAACATTGAGCATGGTTAGTACCTAGATGGGGGACTGCTTGGGAATACCAGGCACTGTAAGTTTGGATGTGCAGGTGGTGTAATAGATAATGGCTTGGAATTGTTAATCAGGGAGCCAAGATCCAATTACAGTTCGATCTATTATATTCATTTACCACTTGCATACCCTTGTGAAAGTTATGAGTCCACCTTGTCACTCCCCCCCACCTTTGGTTAATTAGTAAGAACTGTATCGCTAAATCATTATCTCAAAAAAATATTCTTACAATCTAACAATATTTTCTGGTTTTAAATAAACATACAAAAGGTTGATAAACCATAGAAAAAGAATCAATCTGTTATCCTTTGCCTGTATCATTTTATTCTCTCCCTTATCCTTTCCAATCTTTGTTGCCAATTCAGATTTTTATCTGCATGCCACACACATGCAAATAAGGAATGCAGAAATCTTTTTCTACTGCATTCTCTTTTATTTTATTTTTATCTGTAAAGAATTTTAATGCACCAAATTTTTACACCTTCCAGTCTGTATCTACCATTCAGTCTTTTGCTTGTCTTTTGACATCCAACCAGCAAGCTTGTCTCTGTATTTCTTGTATATCCATCTGTTCCTTTTCTCTATATGTCTATTTTTTTTTTCTTTCACATGATTTTTTATTTGTTTTCCTCCTCCTCCCCCCTCCTCTCCTCCCCCCTGCTTTTCCTATTGCTTCCTGCTTAATATTTGGTTTCTCAATCAGAAAATATAGTTGCATCTCAAGAGCTGGAGATCAGATAGATGCTATACTCTAATCTTAGGTAGAAAAGCATAAGTAGAATAATGGTATGGATTATTTTTGATATGTTAGTTGATGAATCCCAAGTGTGTGTGTGTAATATATATATATATATATATATATATATATATATATATATATATATTAGTTTGGTGTCCATCACTTTGCTGAGAGTAGAATGATGAAATTTCAAATCAATTTTTTTTTTTTTTTTTTTTTTTTTTTTTTTTTTTTTTTTTTTGTCCATTTAAAGTGCTACATCTATTGGAAAATATATTCAGTTTAAATATAGGAGGAGTCATGATTTCAAAAGGCTTCATATTTTGGCTTATACTCTTTTTCCTGTTATCTAAAGGTTGTTGCTAGATGGGAAATTAGCCCTTGTGACCTAGATGCTCATTTCCATCTCATTCAAATTGTGCATATGTATATTTCCGTATGTACATGTATATTTTAATTCAATGAAAAACCCTAAACAATATTTCTGTAAATTAAAAGAACTTTAAAAAATAATTTTATTTCTTAGAGTAATTTCTAAAAAGTTCAAAATCTTATAATTATCAGATTTTTTTTTTTTTTTTTTGTTCTGAGAAATTAATTTTACAATTTTTACCTGAATTTGTGGCTTTTTTAAAAAAAAATTTTTTTTTACTTTAACCTATCTTTATCATCATAGGCAATAAATAGAACATTTACTTTCACCATTTCTATGCTGCCAGCTCTAGATACCAATAAAGGAATAGACTGATGTGGTAGGAAGATTGAAATAATTATAAACAGTATACTAAAACTCTCTCACTGTAAGTGAAAGGAAAGCTGATTTCTCTTTATTTTTTTATTTATATTGCACAGCCATATACACATGTAAGCAAAGAGACAATTTCAGACATGAAGCTGTTTTCTGGTTTGTTTGTTTTTTTCAACTTTGATTTTATTGCTCAATTCAGAGGGTAGTGACTGTCCAATTTGAGTGAGAGTGGAGTGTTTTATTTTAAATGTGGTTAAATTGTGTGTGCTTGTGTGTACATTAAATGGCACAAGCACATGTAAGCCATTAACACACACACAACAGATATATATATATATATATATATATATGCATATACATTACATCATCACATGCAGAGAGTGTATGACAGAACTAGCTCTTTTATAATATAAACTAGTTCCCTTGACATTATGGCAGTCCTTCAATATTGCATTTCTGGACTACACTTGTAGAAGCAATCTGTTTTAGATTTAATTAAAGGCATTTTAAAATGTTCTGAAACTGCATCAAAAGTAAGCAAGTTGATGCAAACATTTTATGCCCCTGGCCTATTTCTATTGCCATTGGTCTATTTAAGCACAGTTTTGGTAGTGGGAATCCATTCTCTCCTTATTATACTGATAGAAGGGGTTAGTAACATGTTATTTCATTGTTTTTAAACCAGTTACCATTTGAGGATCTCATTTCTGATAGCTTTTCTGCATTCAACTAGGATGTGTGGGTGGTGTAATAGGCAGCAGTGCAGAATGAGAAGCTGGAGAGCAAATTCTAGTTGGGTTCATTGCATTCACTTACACACAAATACCTTTTGGGAAAGGTATAAATCCATCACTTCTCCCCCCCCAGTTATGGGTTAAATAGCAGGACTTATGTGGAAAAATCATTGTTATTCTCAAAAAAAAAATTACAATTCAAAATATGTTTTGGCTTTAAATAACCCACAAAGGATTGATAAACTGTAAAGAAAAAAATATCATTCAGCTAAACTTTCACCATTGTTTTTAATGGTTATATGAAGTTAAGTAACATTGGCAACTAATTTATTGGTAGGTTTTAATTTTTATCTGTTTTGTAGCATCATATAATTTTATACAATAATTACAGTTGTTTGTGAATTCTTAAAGCTAAACAAATACTTCTAAGTTAGGACATCTGCCATTGTGGATCTTTTTCATCATAGTTCTTTTGTTAGAAATACTCTACCCCTACTACTCAACCAGTTAAATTTCCATAGTTATACCAATGGGGACTTGGGCTACAGTGGTAAAGAATAGTGTGTATAATCCAGTTTTCCCAATCTATGGTTATTTTCAGATTTTATTATCAGTCAATGTTTTCACAATAACATTGATATTAACCAAAGAGGTCTTTTACCACAATGTGCAAGGAAAATTGGGATTAATTGTGCCACTTTCATAGTGCATCAAAATTGAACTTTCTTCCATTAGTTAAATCATAGTTTTTATTATGCAGCTTGAAGTAGTAAAGAAAAAAAACAATATTCTAATTGACCTTTAGCCTAGAGACATGTAGGTGGTTGTGAAGTTCAAACAGGTTTGTCAGGTAGAACTAGAGAATGTATCTGTTAAATCAAGGGGCTAAGATGAGATATTCTGGGAGTTTCATTAAGCTTTGTAGTGGTGTAACCATAATTTTAAATATAATCTATATTTTTATTTTGGTCATAAAATCTGTTTCCTTTCTTCTAATTTTTTAATTTAATAGTCAAATCAGGATTTAATTTTGATATGTTTATTTTCATGCCTGCAATGTATAATAATATTTCCATTATCATTGCTATATATTTCCCTATTTAAATGCACAATTAATATTTGCAGAAAATAGATGCTTTATCAAAGATAGAACTTTTTTTTTCCTTTATCTGAACATCCTGAATACAAAATAAGCTGTTATATATATATATATATATATATATATATATATATATATAACACTCTCAACTTGTCAAGAAAATAGGAATTTTAAAATGAATAGGATCTCCATTATTTTAAAAGAAAAAAGAAAAAAAACTAATTTAGATTTTAGCTACACTTCCCTTCTCCATGTTTCATATTTGTGTCTGCTACTCTTTCTTCCATCCAGAATGGCTTCAATTATATAAAATAGGTAATTGAAGTTCAAAATATCTTTTGATTGGACCTCCCCACAGATTTTTTCTTCTTCTGTAACTGTTCAGGTTGCACATTACCATCTGTCTATTGGTAATTCAATACATCATTTAAAGCAAGCAGCTTGACATTTTCTATTTTGAATTATTGATATATCAGTAGTTAAATGAACCCAATAAAGTTGATTATCTGCTAGGCTTTGTGTCATTCTGGTTCCTCACTGAATTGGCAATAACTTTATGAACCTGTTTATTTTAAATGATTTAAAATAAAAAGATGTCAGACTTTGATTTTTATGAATGTTCATAACACAATTAATTTTTTGTCAAGGTTAAAGGGCAGTTTTTTTTTTTTTTTTTGTCTCCTAGTTTGCTGCTGTGTATCAATGTCATGTTTATCTATGCTTGATTTGTATGTATACAAAGTTAAACTGAACTTTATTAGAATTAAAATAATGAGAAAAAATTATGGATCAATTTAAAAGGCCTGCTTAACCTATTAATGCCATTTTTAGGTTGGTGGGCATTAATGGTTATGGGTTGGTTGATTTTGTTTAGTGGCATATTAACCTCTGTTATATAATGCTGGAATGGAAATATTTTGAATGCAATTGTATGCCTTCAAGCACATATAAAATGTATTGGTCATTTTACTATAAATATGGATTTTTTTGGTTGGTCGATTGTTTAGCAGTATACCAACTTATGGGTTATTTAATACTGAAATGTAAATATTTTATACATAATTTTTATACTTTCAGGGTAAAGTTATTTTTTTAATATATATTTTGTAGATCAGAAAATCTGTTGTTGCTCATTTTATAAAAAATGTACTGTTGATGGTTTGATTGTTCACTATTTGCCCATATTTGCTAACTAGTGCTATCACACCAAGTCAGGGTAGACCTGGGAACAACAGCAATTAGGTGTTTCTATACTCCTTGAAGCCTCCAGTCTTCCAATCAAAGGCATTGCTGCTGGATATAGTTTATCATCCTACTCGGGACAACATGGTTATGGATAGAAACCTATGATTAATACCAGGTTTTATGGTGGGCATTAATGTGCTGTTTCCTGTTTCATTTTTTTTTTTTTTTTTTTTTTTAGTATCTCTCATTAAGATTACATTATACAAAATTTTGTTCATTAGCAAAAACATATTTCCTTTTTTAATCATTAGATAACAGTTAACTAGAAATAAATGTGTCTATAAATTGTTTTTAAATTTGAAAAAATGTAAAGACTAGTTCCCAAGTTGCACTTGATATAATGAAAGTTGTACCTTAGAAAATGTAAAATAAATGTAAAATATAGTCATTTGGTATAGGAAAATAAAAAGTTCAGAAATAAAAATGACAGCATACATTTTTACTCACATCATGACAATAAAACAAAAAACAGCATAATAGGTTTATCTCAGAGCATTTAAAATATGTAGCCCTCACTATCTAGACCTGTGTTTCTCAACCTTTTTATCCTTGTGTAACCCCTAAAATAAACTGTCTCAAGTAACCCCTGTACAAAAACAAAATTATATACCATATCATTCTCATTTTATTTTCATTGTAGTTCATGTGGTAAATATCATAGTATATATTTTTGAATAACTGGTTTAAGGAAAAATTAATACCTTTTGTCTTTTTTTTTTTTTTTTTTTTTTTTTTTTTTTTTTGGTAATGCTAAATAAAATTCATACTGTTCATTTATAATACTTCACCGGGGAGTTTTCATTCACACAAAAAATATTCTAAACTCAAACATAAAAAATAAACATAAGTAACCAATATCATATACCTATAATATATATGAAAAAAGTAATATTACGCATATGAAATGCTTATCTCACCTGTTATTGCAGAACTGTTGGCAACATTTTGCAGAACCTTAGGGCTCTGGGGAACCCTGGTTGAGAAACGCTGATCTAGACGAAGAACTAAACTACATTGAAAACACATTCAAATCACTATCATACTCTTACTCCATACAAACGACAAAACAATCTCTAAATGTACAGACGAACTGTAAATGTAAAATTCAGATATACATCAATGATTATCTAAACTTAAAGACCTTGAAATTAAAACTGCCCCAACCACATTTTCTATCATTTAAAAAATATATATAACTGATTCAAATGCATCTATGTGTACATGTAGTAAATATGATAAAATTTATATTGGTATTTTTAAAAAAACATCTATGGACATAAAAGAGCTATAAAAATCAGGAGTACATTAAATTCTTTATTCTCCTATATACAAACCACCTTTCCAAATTTTTAAAATGTCAAAATGGTTAAATTTATTATAAATCATCTAGAATAATTTAATCTGCTATATAATGTGTCAATTCAAATAATTCAAAAGTAGCTTTTTATGGCATATTATCTTAACTGATTAAACATCTTATTTGCTTTAATTTAATTCTACAATTTCTTTAACATGTAAATGTTATATTTTGAATTGTATATTCACTATTTTCTTTGGTTATATGCACTTTATTTTAATCACCATAACTTCTTTTATTTTGCTCTAATGAAAGTTGCCTAAGTTCCTTAACAGATGAATTTCTAAATAAAAATAAAAAAAATTTTAAATTTATAAAACAGTCATCAACAGCTATTTTTAGAAATCTGAATGCAAAAGTAATTGATAAATTAAATATTTTCTGAACTAATTTATAACTTTTGTTCTATTACAGTTGATACCTTGTTATTCAAACTCATTTTCAGCAAACAGATGGAAAAACTGGCTTTACTTTTATAGTTTTATTTAATACCTTTTTAAATGTTCTACTTGGAGTGAATTTATGTAAAAAAAAAAAAAAATTTTTTTTTTTTTTAGTTTGTAATATTTTTGGAGCAATTTGTTCAAGTATATTTTAGCACCATCTTGATATTTTGTGAGTGATTTTATTTTCAAAAATCTTTTTAACCAGAGAGATGGCATCACTCCTTAAAAGCACAGTTGGAGAGAACTGCAAATTCTGGTTGTAGCTTTCATATGAATCCAGTTTTTCCTACACTGTGTTTAGTCTTTGTTCTTAACTTTGTCACCAGTCTACAAATAATGGCAGACAGCAAAGAAAAAATAAGGTTGATGCTGCTCAAGTTTTAATATATCACAGCAATTCTTTCTTTTCTGCAAAATGTGAATGGATATTATTCTGAGAAATAAATGAGTGCAATATCAAATATGAAAGAAAAAAAAGAATTGTTAATCCAATAAAGAATTGCTGGATTTGGTTTCAAATTTATTAAAATGTTGTAGCTATGTGTGAACACTCAATAGCTTAATACGCTGTCACATTAGTTTCCTATTCAGTATATCAATGACTTCTCATTCTTTTATTTCTCTGCCACCTTTCCCAACCTAGAGAAAATCTTGTATAATTGCATTTTTATGTGGAATCAACTTTGGACCTCCTATGCACAAGATTGCCTGTTCTATTTTCATCCAATCAAAACACCAACTCTGTCCTCTCTTTCCAACAATTCTGGGATTTTTGTCAAAATTAGTCAACCTTCTCTTTTTTTTTTTTTTTTTTTTTTTTTTTTTTTTTCCCCATCCACTTTCATAGTATCTTTTTTGGTATTGTTGTCATATGTCAAACAGTATGTCTGTCTTTTATACCTTTACCAACTGGTGCTTTTATCTTCTTGTCACATGTATCTGCAGGTAGGCAGATTTCAGGTCTAAAATTGTAGAGGCTTCAGTCATCTGCCTCCAGACAGTTAACATGTTACCTTACATGCTATGGCTATTCAATTCTCGGTTTATATTGGCCTGACTGCTATCAACAGTAATACTACATTGTGTATTTCTTTCTGTGATGTGTGAATTTCCTCTTCAATTTATTTTTCAATCTCTTTTACAAACTTAGCCCTCTCCTCCTGCAGTCAAACTTTGTAACAGACCATTATATTCAACACTGGGGATGTGATCTCCACTATTTACTTCTCACTGTAAAACTCTCTGCAGAAGTTTTTGTCTTTGATTTTGCAGATGCTCATTTCAACGTTCTCCCTATCCATAGCTTCCAACTGCACATACATTGCACAACATGCCTTTTCAAACTTCACACTATCCTTGTTGATTGTAACTCTTCCCTAGCCAACTGATCACATCTGTCTCTATTACAACATCAATTTCTCTTGCATCCACTTCCAAATACACACTGTCTTGGGTATAACGATAAACTAATCTGGCATCAAGGATTCTGATCAGGAGGTTTTGAGGACCATGGAGCCACTTAATTGCTGTTGTTCCCAAGTCCAACCTGACCCAGCATGTTAGGGTCTCAGCTATGGGCAAACTGGGGTCAAAACACTATGAAAATATAAAAATACAGGCAATAGATTTTTATATTTAAAAAAATAAAAATAATTACCAAAGCTCCTAAGAAAATTAAATTTCAGTATTAAATGACCCATAATGACAATTCTGCTGCTGTTGTTGCTACTTGTCTAGAATATGCTGGCTATTGATAAAGAAAAGTTACAGTAAGGTTTCAGCAGCAATATAAAAAAAAAAAATTAAGCCTCAGTGAGTGCAGTCAAGCGTAACATTTAGCAGAAGCTTTAGTTCAGTTATAACTCGGTGATGACAACTCATTTAAGTAGAATAGCTTGCTGATAACTGAATTATTCATTATTGAGCTTAACTTGTGTGCATGGGGTGTATTGTCAGTGATAGTACCTTTGCAGCAAAGTAGTCAACTCTGCTTTACTCAGGTGAATTGGGATGTGGAGCTGTACTGTTCCATAGCCTACATCCAGCCCTCACAAATGGCTTCAAGAAGTCACATGTGCACTGCAATGGTGAATAGCATTGACCTGCCAGTTAAACTCTGTGAGGGTAGATGGAAGGATTTCCCAACTAACTGGTGAAGGGGAACACCTCTCTCCTTGCCACCTGTGGCAAGCAATCATCAGCCAGTTGCCAGCATGTATGTGGGAGCTGTACCTCAGAGGTCAACAGCTTTACCAGTGGGCATAGAAACTTCTGAGAGGAGAAATGGGGTAGCCTCAGCATCTCTGGTGAAAAGGGGACCGGTAAAACATTCTGCTATTTTTGCCTTTAATGTCACCATGAACTACAATTATGGTGGGGTAGTAACCACAGGGGCACAAAATGCACTAACTGAATAAATGATAATGATCACTTAATAGTTATGTCTTGTTCCATCAGTGTGTGTGTGTGTGCATTTATCTAAATTTTCCATTTATAATTTGCTAATAAATCTGAAGTAGCTTATACTCTGAATTTGCGTATAATCTTTTAATTCATGGAATGCTTTTTGGTAATTTCCCTCGTTAGTAACTGGTATGAAAGATAAACTAAAAATATTTGCATACCATCACTCAACTGGTCTTCTTTCCCATTTTTTCCATTTATTTGGTTTATTTATAGTTTTAGAATTTTTCTTTAATTCCAAGAGTGCAATCTAGGAACCAAGTGAAATGATTTCCAGTACAAAACCAATTACCAAGTAATTATTTATACATATCTAAACAATATTGTAAACATTTATTTGCGACTTAAGAAAAATTTTTTTATGTTCGATATACTCTCATATATATTTTGCCACTTCAGAATCTGAAACTTTTCTCATTGGATTTGATTTTATGACTGACAATAAATATGCTGTTCACATAAACTCTGATTTAAAAAAAACAAAAAAAACAAACTAGCGACTGGATACTGTTCGTTTTGAATAAAAAAAATTAAGAGCTAACACTTGATAAATCAAATGCAGATACAAGCTATAAGCTCTGGGTATGGGCAAATGTTACACCCACACTCTATTTGAAACTCATGTCTGATTTAGTTCATTGTTCCAGTGAAATTGTATAAAATATACCCCCAAACAATATTGCTCAGAATTTTGCTATTTGTAATTCATTTTCCATTCAAAATCATTACAAGTTTTCAAGTCAGTATGAACCTGCAACTTTTGAAAAAACTTAACAATCTCTTTGTAAAGCTATAATTAAAATTTTGTCCTTAAGATTCTTTTTTTGCATGAAAGAATGTGGGAGGGGGACAATTTTAATGTACAAAGGAGATATTTTTTTAAAATATCCTATTTCTACAAAAACTACAACCGATACAAGGAGTACATTGACACTGGATTTTCAGCTACAAAGCACTATATTTTTAAAAATTATTTTTTTTACACATAATTATCGGTGATGCATTATTACTAGCTATTCAAAGCGATCTAGGATATGGCTTTTCACACGTCACTGTAGCAAATGTGGAAATGCATTATTCCCTGCTTAATTGCATTCACATCTGCTGTTTAGTCTCTGTAAACATTTACTAAGTGTTGATGAATGTCAACAGATGCAACTTTTTCCACATGGAGGAATTCAATGCTTTGTGTGCACTTTTGTTGGACATCAATTTCCTTGACTGCTCTGTATCTGCTATCTATAATACTACAAAAAGAATTCTGGATTATTGTCAGGAAGCTTCAACTTCTACTGCAATACCCTCAACATCCAACCCGAATATTGTGAACCAGTATAATAAAATAGAAGGTATTATTTCCACAACTATCCACTTAGCAAAAAATTTAAAACGCCCAACCAGCACCTGTTTCACAAACCAATTTCAATTAGAACATCATTGATCTCTTTTAGATACTAGAAATCAGTTAAAATTACTTCTAGGGACTTCTCATGTTTGTGAGATTGCAAGAAAGTGACTGTAGGTGAGATGCCAGACCAGGACCAACCACATTACATATCCATGTCTGGATTTTTGTCGAGGACCTTGAGACAAACAGCAGGGGCTCTAGACCATCATGTTTAGATGTAACAGTCTATCTTCAATTACATTAAAGTACTTTCATTAAAAAAACATTTTGAATTAATACAGTTACTGATATAACAGAAGTAGTCTATTTATTCAATTGAAGTTAGCCGAGGACGTGAAGGGGTAAAACAGGCAACATGAAGACCCACTTCAGACCACAATTATTTTTGAGTTTTTCAAATTCAATTTGTCAGTATTCTACCAAGGATATAAAAGAGGATACATTTATAAAACAATTGTTAAGTTGGATGAAAATTGGTTGAAAGATTGACGAAAAATAAGTCAGTAAAAATATCCATTTTTTGCTATTTACGCAGGTTTTCACTATATGGGTGGACTCCATTATCAAGTTAAATGACTGTTAAGCAATCAACTTATTGTTGGCTACAATTTAATGAAGTTTTATTAGATTGCTTGAAAATTGAGGGAGTTTTTAGTTTAAAATTGTGTTGAAATCAAATTTTCATTTTTCGCTAAACGCAGTAGTGTAGAAATAAAAATGAGGTATCGTTGAGCTCATTGTTGTAAGTAACCTGGTTAAAATCTTAAAACCAGATACAAAAGGGTTAAAAAAATATAAAATACTGTTACTTTAATTAAAAATATACTTACAAAACATTTACATTTACAAGAACACTCCACTTTGAACCTTGGACTAAACAGGTTGTCAGAGAAGCCTGATCCGATCAGTCAGTGGGTCATGTCAAGCCCCTATCATATATAACCCACATCAAAGTTGCAGCTAACACCACACCGCTTCCCCAATACACCACTAATACTTGACTAATTTATTCCTAAATATATGATAGAAAGTAGTGGCTAAGGTTCAATAGGTTTGAAAGAAAAAGAACTCAACACAGCTGATTTACTCCTGATGTTCTGAGGTACTTAAACTGAGGAAACTAAGGAATTACAGGTGTTTGAATTTCCTCTCGAGGCGAGTATACCATTTATATATCCCTGTCATAGCAGTGCAATGAAATTAAAAATTTTCTTATGGAGAGCAAAAAAAAAGCCTAAAAGAGATGCTACGTGTCTATTCAGGATCAGAAACAGATTATGAAGAATGCTCTGATCACTTCCCAAGATTCATACTTGAGTCAGATGGAGACACTCCTCTAACAAATATATCGCCCTTTTTAATCCAAAAAGTGATATCTATAAATATCACCCCCACAAACTTAAAAATAGGACTCTACTGGTGGAGGTAGGAAGTAAAATATATGCAGACACCTTACTAAAAATCACTAAATTTTATGAAACCAGTATAAAAAGTTACCTAGATAAAAACTTAAACTTCTCCAAGGGAGTAGTAAGAAGTGGAGAGTTGTCTATATGCACCTTGGAAGAGGTAAAAATGAACTAAAGAACCAGGGTGTCACAGACGCCATAAAAGTGTCCATAAAAAGGGATGAACACATGATCCAAACAAACACTTACATAAAAATATTTAATACTCCTCAAATTTCAGCAAAAAAACAAACCTCTCCAATGTTATAAATGTCAAAAATTCAGACATCATGAAGTTGTGTGCAGGGGAGAGTACATATGAAAAAGATGTGGTGAGAAATTCCCAAACCATGGCCAAAATGAATGCACCAAAAATCCCAAATATGCAAACTGTAAGCAGGACCATCCAGCTTATGCTACAGTATGTCCAATATGGCAAAAAGTTAAAATACATAATGAAGTTGAAACCTACACATAATTTCTCCTTTACAGAGGCCAGGAAAATCATAGAGGCACAATCAGAAACTCCTCTCTGGATGATCGAAACACCCAAAATAATAGATCTCACAAGACAGCCCAAAACTGAAACCAACCCAGTTATCTATCATTCTGAAATATTCAACATAAAAATTGAATCATCTATTCATCTACAGAGATGCATCAAAAAATGAGGGTGAAGTTGGGCATCCTGCTATGGGGGGTGGGGGCTGAGGAAAAAGCTTGTGGGCATAGCCTCAATGCTGAAATAACTGCTATCAATTTAGCACTTGATATAGTAAGAACAAATGAACCTGACAAATTCTTAATTTTCACAGACTCCCTATCAGTACTTTAAACATTAAAAAAAAACAAAAAAAATCTCCAGTCCTCTAATCACCCAATGCATCTCCAATTAGAAAAATGTAACTGTTGGATACCAAGTCACATTAGCAGAACTGCTAATGACCAAGCAGATCCCAAAGCAAAAAAAAAGTAAGGAGCAACTATCAAACCCCAAAATACCATATACTGACTATAGAACCACTATCAAGGAATTGATTAAAAACAATGGGTCATTTATACAAACAACAAATTACAGAATGTTAAAACTATATAGAATTTCCCTCCCTCAAAAAAGGAAAGCCTTTCAAACTGAATGTTATTTTCAATCACAATTAGTTTCATCATCAAATGATTCTAAATAGATTTGTCTTGCTGTAAAACAAACCAAACCCAATCTAGGGAACATAAACTAAATGTTTCCTTTAACTGAAAAAAAAACATTTTTCTAAAAAATCGCTACCATTCTTTCTCTTTCCTTTTAACATGGATAGCCTTTCTTTGACTTTAATGAAAGCTGATTCTAATTTTTATACCTAATTTGTCTTTTTATAGTCTTTATCTCACTTTTTCATGCATTAACTGTTCCATTTGAAATAATGCATTTGATGTACATAATCTAGATCTAAATTGCCTTTTTCTTTTTTTTCTTCTTTTTTTCTTATTTAAATGGTACAATATTTTTAAAAGCAAAATTGATTTAAAGTATGTCAGAATTTTCAGTACAAAACTACAAATATAATATATATATATATATATATATATATATATATATATATACAAATAGTAAAACTTGAAAATTAATCATTGATTGTATATTAAAAACTTACATAAAAAAAATTAGGAAAATTACCAATATTTTTCTAGTGCCTATTAATTTAAAAAATATTAGTGTGTAAACTTGCCTTTGGTGGGTCTCCTTGAAAAATTGAAAAAAAAAAAATGAGATTCTAGTAAAAAGATTGCTCTTACAATTGCGTATGAGAAAAACTTGTTTAATTCCTTTTTTTAGCAGAATGCACCTCTTTTTCACTTGAGTCCCATTAGATTCTTTTTTGTGAATAAAATGGAAATTCATCTAAATAGCAGTTTATAGGCAGCATTTCACTGCCATAATTGATTATATCTGTTTTCTTTCTCTCTAGTAGGTATTAAAGAGCTTGTGTGAAGAATGGATGAACAATGAAACCCATAACAAGTATCTAGCATGTCTTGTATTTCTTTTAGAAAAATACATATTCTAAAGCACATACTCACCTCTCCCATTCTTCCTCACCACACAAACCTCTCCTTCACTTTCATTTGAAAAATATCTATAAAAAAATTCTGTTAATGTGTATGTATGTATGTGAGATTATAATTTATTCCAACTACCATATGAGAGAATTCTCAAAAACTGCATCTTTTCGACCTTCATTCACCTCCCACTCCCAGCAGAGTTGATATTAATTTCCTTCCTAGCATGTAATATATGTGTGTGAGTGTCTGTGTGTGTGTATATATATATATATGTATATGTATATATATATATATATATATATATATATATATATGAGTGTATGTATGTATGTTTGTGTGTGTGTGTATATATATATATATATATATGTCAGTGTATGTATGAGTGTGTGTGTATATATATATATATATATGTCAGTGTATGTATGAGTGTGTGTGTATATATATATATATGTCAGTGTATGTATGAGTGTGTGTATATATATATATATGTCAGTGTATGTATGAGTGTGTGTATATATATATATGTCAGTGTATGTATGAGTGTGTGTATATATATATATGTCAGTGTATGTATGAGTGTGTGTGTATATATATATATGTCAGTGTATGTATGAGTGTGTGTGTATATATATATATGTCAGTGTATGTATGAGTGTGTGTGTATATATATATATATGTCAGTGTATGTATGAGTGTGTGTGTATATATATATATATGTCAGTGTATGTATGAGTGTGTGTGTATATATATATATATGTCAGTGTATGTATGAGTGTGTGTGTATATATATATATATGTCAGTGTATGTATGAGTGTGTGTGTATATATATATATATGTCAGTGTATGTATGAGTGTGTGTGTATATATATATATGTCAGTGTATGTATGAGTGTGTGTGTATATATATATATGTCAGTGTATGTATGAGTGTGTGTGTATATATATATATGTCAGTGTATGTATGAGTGTGTGTGTATATATATATATGTCAGTGTATGTATGAGTGTGTGTGTATATATATATATGTCAGTGTATGTATGAGTGTGTGTATATATATATATATATGTCAGTGTATGTATGAGTGTGTGTATATATATATATATATGTCAGTGTATGTATGAGTGTGTGTATATATATATATATATGTCAGTGTATGTATGAGTGTGTGTATATATATATATATATGTCAGTGTATGTATGAGTGTGTGTATATATATATATATATGTCAGTGTATGTATGAGTGTGTGTATATATATATATATATGTCAGTGTATGTATGAGTGTGTGTATATATATATATGTCAGTGTATGTATGAGTGTGTGTGTATATATATATATGTCAGTGTATGTATGAGTGTGTGTATATATATATATATATGTCAGTGTATGTATGAGTGTGTGTATATATATATATATATGTCAGTGTATGTATGAGTGTGTGTATATATATATATGTCAGTGTATGTATGAGTGTGTGTGTATATATATATATATGTCAGTGTATGTATGAGTGTGTGTGTATATATATATATATGTCAGTGTATGTATGAGTGTGTGTGTATATATATATATATGTCAGTGTATGTATGAGTGTGTGTGTATATATATATATATGTCAGTGTATGTATGAGTGTGTGTGTATATATATGTCAGTGTATGTATGAGTGTGTGTGTATATATATATATGTCAGTGTATGTATGAGTG
>OZ038497.1:68012238-68227238 GCA_964036315.1 Acanthosepion esculentum | reverse complement strand
AGTATCCACAAAAGCAATTACGTTTTTCTCATTCAATAATATCTTAGTTTCATTGAATTTTTTATTTTACAATTCAGAGCAGGTTTTCAGTTACTCTTTTTTTTTTTTTTTTTTTTACAAAAAAGAGATTGATTAAAATTCTCCAATGATTTCTACATAAACATTAAGTAGTACAAAAATTAATTTCTCAATTTCATAAAACTAAGTTGGTGTAGCGGACGAGAAAAAAATATTAACCAAGATTTCCTAAATACATAACATTTCTAAAATAATTTAATTAATTTGGGCCTAAGTCCTGAAAGTTTCATTAAAATCTGACAATTTCTTTTTGCAAGATTTTCCAAATCTTTTTTTTTTTTTTGTTAGATATATTATACAATTCCTAATTCCTATTGTATAATTTTTTTTTCTTATCTTATATATTTATTTTTATTTTATTTATTTAAATAAATAAATATATAAGATAAGAAATAAAAATAAATAAAAACAAGCAAAATAATTTAACCCAAATAAATAAATAAACAAATGACTTCCTGCAAAATAACTGCCAAAATAGACTACCCACAATGCACAACTGACCCATATATATATATATATATATATATATATAAAAAACTCATGGCCTGATGATTGCATCTAGCATGAAACAACCTGTCGCCACTAAGTGTTGACTTCAATGTTCACTTTTATATTATTATAAGGCACGTTTTCTAATTTTAGTGTACATTTTTATTTAATCTTCCTCTTATTGGTTAATTATTAGATGATAATATTAAATTTTTTTTTCTTCAATGTAGTTGGGAATTATTTAACATAGGTTTAACTTTAAATATGTTAATTTGAATGTAGATTTTAAATTAGATACTTCATACTTAGATAATTATCATTTCAGTATATTAATTTCAATTTTTATATTTTTTTGTATTATTTCTTCTGATATATTGTTTATTTAATTCTGAATTAACTCCTTTTCATATAAATGGGTTTATCTTTTTATTTAATATTATTTTTATTAATAGTTCAAAAATTCTTCATAAATCTATCTTCTGTCTGCAACTGGGTATAAAATAAACAGGTCATCTCTTCTCTCTTTTTTTCTCTCCCCCTTATTTTCTCTTTCCTTTCCTTTCTTCCCTAACCACCCCTCAAATCCATACTTACACTACTTGTTTTTATTTGCTCTCATTTTCTTTTTTTCTCCATTTTTCTTTCCTTTTTTCCTTCTTCTGTTTGGTCAGTTTTGTTTCAATAATTTATCATCCATTGACTGGTTTGAAAAATCCTTGTAAATTTTATTTCAATTTACAAGGTGAAAATAATCATTAACCTAATGTAATCTTAATTCCTATTGTATAAAATGTTGGTCTGTTTGATTAAATCATTGAGATCTCTGTGAAGCAGTTGTAATATTTTATATTGTATTAATAGGATTCACTTTGATTATATACCAATGGATTATATATATCTCCTATGTTCTCCACATTAGAACATTAATTTTAATATATGACACTTCTACCCCTATGTTAATAAACTGGTCAGTTGTCAAATGCTTGACCATTAAAGTGTGATACACTTTGTTTCCTTCATTTGTTCTAATTATAAAAATAATTTCCTACCTTTTTCATATGACTGATATAGTCAAGCACAAGATTGACATTTGATTATGGTATTTTGTACATGCAAAAATCATGACTTAGCAAAAGGAGTTGTTTTACATGTATAAATTGAAGATAAACTGAGTGATCAATTTCTCAAGATGTAAATCCTTCTTGTGATGATTTTCTTCAAATATTTTGAGTCATCCCTCTTTGTTGAATTTTGTATCTTGGGAAAACCACTTTGACTGAAATTTACTGATGAAAACAAGAATGAGAATATCACTCTGAAAAATTTGTAGTTTAATTTTAAATAGTCATTAAACCTTAAAGCTTATTTAGTGTTTTTGTTTGTTTTTGGTTTTAACTGAACAAAAATTCTAAAACTTGTCCAGTTTATCAATATAGGAAAGACCTTTCTTTTTGAGAAATTCATCATTATCTTAAAGATTTTGTAAGAATTTTTTGTATTTTTTTCCTCCATTAAACTTTTTAGTAAATTAACTTTTTTTTTTTTTTTTTTTTTTTTAATATATAAGCAAATTTGTGATTTGTTGTATTCTTGTGAACATTATTATTTTTTAGTCCTCTTTGATTGAGAAATCTTAATTCGTTTATGATGCATGTTTTAAAATTTTAACTTTGTATAGTATTTTTTTCTTTCTTACAAAGTTTAGTTTTAGTTACAATGGACAAAACATTTGTGTTTTGTATTTCAGCTTAGTGAAAAATAACATCACTCGTATGTCTTGAAAGAAATTTGTCTAAATGTCAAATTTGAAGCCTCAATTATTCATAATTAAACCAATCTTTGTTGGTATTAATAATGCAAGGGAAGTAACTCTTTTAAATCATCCGACTACTTGGAAAGAAGTTGCTTAAAATAGGTTACTATTAGTCTTATCAAGGGTAGATGTTTTTTATTAATTCTTTGAATGCTCACCTAGCTTACCCATAACATCAAACTTTTACTGAGATAACATCTTACCTCTTGACATTCAACAAATTGGTCTTAGAAAATTTATCTTTTTCTGGATCACCAGATTTTTATTCAGAATATGAGATGCTTAATTGAAATGTGAATTTTAGATTTAAGATGAGTACAATGCAAATATTCTTCTCACAAGCTTTCAACTGCTAATGGGCATTGTTTTTATTAAAGCTTAGAATTATTGATCTTTGACAAGTAATCTGTTACTTAAGCCGTATTTTTGAGGACATCCCTCAAATTTAGTATCAATGGCTTGCAAGATCAAATATTGTAATTAATGAATACTCAATTGAAAATATGTATTCAAGATAGTTTTCTTTCCAGAGAAACTCAACCATAACTATATTTGTTGTATAAACTTAGAAATCAAGCTAATGTTGTTTGTTCAGATAACTTGATGTCTCTTACAAAAAGCATTTTCGTATATTATAATGCAGGGATTGTTTTGATTTTTCTAAAATAATTTTTCTTTTCTTTTTTTTTTTTTTAAATAATTTTTCTTTTTTTTTTTTTTCTTTTTTTAAATAATTTTTCTTTTCCTTTTTTTTTTTTTTAAATAATTTTTCTTTTTTTTTTTTTTAAATAATTTTTCTTTTCTTTTTTTTTAAATAATTTTTCTTTTCTTTTTTTTTAAATAATTTTTCTTTTCTTTTTTTTTAAATAATTTTTTTCTTTTTTTTTAAATTTTTTTCTTTTTTTTTAAATTTTTTCTTTTTTTTTAAATAATTTTTTTCTTTTTTTTTAAATAATTTTTTTCTTTTTTAAATAATTTTTCTTTTCTTTTTTTTCTTTTTTTTAAATAATTTTTCTTTTTTTTTTTTTTTCTTTTTTTTTAAATAATTTTTCTTTTTTATTGCTGGAAGCACCACTTTTGTCACAGAAGAAACTTCAAACAAAACTTTCCGTGAAGTGATTATACAAATGACAAAAGATGAAATTGATTCATCTTTTCTCATTTGTGAATGTTTTATTTGAAATAAATCCCAAATTATTTTTTGTTCATTTTTCTTTTTACCAAAACTGAAATAGACTATTTTTCAAATCAAAGAAACAAAGTTGTATTTAGAATAGCTATATATAAACATACTAACCCTGTGTTTGTAATGATAATTAAAAGGCAACTTTGAAGATGTTTCAAATTTTCCACAAATAAAGTAAAACTGAGATACATTTTCTGGAACTTGTGTTAACACTGTGTGTAACTAATACATTTACTTACCAATCTGGCTCCACTTTCATAATAAAATTAAATCAAGAGGAAAAAAAACTTTAATTGAAAAAAAACATTTATCCTTTGACATTTGTTCATCACTAATCCAAACTGAAATCTGCTATGAAACACTACACTTAAAAACATGTAGGTTTCTTGAAGTTTTAAATTTATTTCCAACAATAATTAATACAAAATGCTTATTAATTTATTTAAAGTGCACAATTATAGAATTTTGTTGTAGTTTTTTTGTTGATAGGCTGTCACTTTTTTCTTTTCTAGCCAGCCAGTTACCTATCCACATATTTTTTGTGAAGCTGACTTTTGTATAACAAAGAGAAATGGCTAAGCCTCTTGACTTGGCCATTATGTCATAATAGTCATTGCTACTAACAACAGTTGTGGGTTGTTTTTTTGTTTTCTAATAGTTTTTTAAAAAAAAGTACATGTGTATACAATTTCTTGTCTGAAGTTTTGATAGTCAGACATTTTGGTTATTAGATAACCTCAGAAGCATTTAGTTTTAAATGTTATTCAATTTTTATGATAGTTGTTACAATAGTGTATATTTTAATTTATCAAAATTGGTATTTTTTTGTTTATTGATTTTTAACGCAATATAATTTTTCTGTGGGGTATTTCTGTCGCACACTGTATGATATAACTTTTTGTTAGATAAATATGTTCCTCAATGAGTAATTACCAAATGATTGACTTAAGTAATTTGAAAATTTTGGTTTTATACTGGAGATTTCTTGCTAAATGATCCTTTATGCTTGATGTTAGCAATCAAATCAGAACATTGAGAATAATCAACATAGAAAATAGGAAATAGCTGCCAGCATACTCAAAATATGTAAATTAAGTACTGGAAATCATTTGCATTAACTTGGTGAGTTACTTTAATGTCCGCCTCAACAACCCCCCCACACACACACACACACACACACACACACACACACACACTTAGAAAATCTTTAGCTTTGATTTAAATTAAATTTTAATTTGAGCAAGGGAATGACTCCTTTCCAAAATATAGGAGAAATCTGGGAGATGGAGGTCACATCGGCAAGATCAAAATGAGACAATGTGGACATCAAATTGAGTAAGAAATCACCAATCAGTGGGTAGTGCCTTACAATGCATATTTTTGTGACAATTCAACTGTCATATCAATGTTGAAATCTGATCAATTCATTCAATCAAGTATTGCATCAAATACATATCAAAGGTGTCAAATCGAGCTGTTTTTGCTCCCATCACCCCCCTACACACACACACACACACACACACACACTCACACTCAAAATTTTTTTCCCTTTGATTTAAATTAAATTTAAATTTGAACAAGAAAATAACTCCTATACAAAATATAGGAGAAAGCCAGAAGATGAAGTTACATCAACAAGATTACTGAGTAATATTGAAATGCATCATTTTTCTCTACAAGTTATAACAATGATTTAAAATCAATCATCATTTTCTTATAAAAAGAATGTGTGACACACAGCAAGGCATGGGTAATTCAGTTAGTGATTAATAAGGTTTAAATCTGGCAAACATGGCCAGTAGAGTGTCTGCAAGTCAGATGAGTGTTTCTGAAACCTGTTTTGTGTCAATCATGCTCACAAGTAGTATGGAGCATTGCATTATCTTACTGAAACAAACCATCACCACAAGGAAATGTGGAGCATAAAGGAATGCAAATAATGTGCAGCAAGATCTGTATATATCATACCTGTAAAGACAAATTCCAGTTTCATTAATGGTCTTTATGAACTCTAGCGGGACATGCCACATACCATTACAGGGCCAATGCCAGCTTCAACAACACACTATTGACCACCTGGATCGAGACTCATGCAGTCCCTTCCACAAATAAACTCAACTGTCCATCCAAGAGATCTGTAAACATGACTTGTCTATGTAACACAGTACCAGTCTTCTACAGTTTAATAATGATGCTCTCATGTGCAGTAACTGCTATGCTGTTAATGATAATCTTTTTGATTGATTGTAAAACTCTATAGACTACAATATACAGTGTCATGATTGATGGATTGAACAGCACCAGCATTGAATTTGGTTGTAATTTGATGCAACTTTCCATTTTGTTGGATGGTTATCATCTATATTGGTCACTGATGGTTTTGTTCTTGCATCAACAGTGGGCACACTGTCCAGAATTCACATTTATGGCATATCTTTGCCCAATAAAAACTTAGATCACTATCTCTGAGGTGGCAACTGTTCTATCTCTCTGTTCATAACAAATATGAAGTCACTGATAAATTCTGATTGTATTCCATGACTTATTACAAGTACATCATCTCTTTGAGTCCCTTTCTATGTCACAAGTGCAAAATTATCCAGTGTACTGTTGTTGCCTCACCCCACACCTTTTATTTTAAATCAGTTTCTTGTTCATAACGTTAATGTTGAAAATAAAAATTTTACTTAAACCAAATTAACTTTTAGGCCACCTTAACATCAATTAGTTGAAATCATTTTTTTCATTTTTATACTTGAATTTGCTAATAGCATACAGTAGAAAAACTGAAATTGACTATTTGATCAAATTTGGGTGAAACAATGTGTTTTGCAATTTGTACATTTGCTGGCCTTTTAAGAAAACCCTTTTTTCTACCCCCACTCCCATACACGCGAAAGGTATTAAAATGTTACACTACATGTGCTGCTATTATGGATAGGTTAATCATAAAAGATATGTAGTCAAAGTAGGATGCAGTAAGCAAAAAAGAAAGGTGCTTGCAATTCTGTTACCAATGGTCCAACATGATTTAAATCTCTATTTTTTTTTTTTTCATTTATATATTAGAGTGTATGTAAAGAACATCAGTTATCAAATTCAATCATAAATTGTGCCAATGTTCAAAGCAAGGAATTTCTTTCTCAATAAGAGCAAGTGTAGGTAGGCCTGTGAATGTGATAATTTTTCAGTACAATTCCAAGATACAATTGATGTAAAATGTAGCTATGATCAGTCTTTGAGACTACTTTAATTCATATGTCCAGTCTTCATTGGTAGTTAATGCACATATGTATGCAAAATATCTTGTAATGTTGAATTTTTCAGTTGTATACATGTGTGTCCACTGGCTATGTTAATCTTCTCTTGGTTTCCTATCTTTGTTGTTCAAGGTCTCTCTCCAATTCATGTTCTTAACTATTGCCTGTTTAGTAATGAATATACCATGATTGTGCATGTATCAATAGATTAGTTTGCTTGCTCCTGATACCACCCCATGCACTAGCCTTGACTTTAGTACAGGTAACAGGTGGTTTTATCAATTTCTGATGGCAGATGAGTAGGTGGAATTATGTTAGCACATAAATTTGAGTGCACAAGATCAAATGATATTTCATTAGGCTGGGATAGCAAATGAAATTGTTTGAACTGTTTTATATCAGCTGGATTTATCTCTGAATTGATTTAGAGGGATACTATTGACAGGTTCTTGAAGAATATCAGTTGATTAAAACAAGCCTATAAAATGGCAGAAGTGCAGATTTAATGGTAGCAACTCCCAAAATAAATTTGCCAATTTCAAATTCTGGTTGATGCTGCCGCTGGTATAATAATAATTGATAAGAGTGAGGGTGCTGCTACTGTTGCAGAATGACACCTTGTTCAGTTTAGCTAAGTCTGGAACAAGGTTTAAATTGGAAGTTCTCTCTGGCAGCAAGTCTTGTGTGATTCAGCAGAATAGTCATCACTCATTGTCTGCATGCCAGAACTAGTTAGGTCGCTTCCGTATTCTGCTTATATTGACTTTCACTTAAAACTGCCATGGGGATCGACGTGGTTAGGGGACACTGTATTTCCCATATCTTGCAACAAGAGCCCCTTTGTTGTCTGGCTCTGGAAAATTATATCTCCAAATTTGGGGAGATCCTTTTTCCTATGGGTAGCAGTCACAGAGTATTGATCTGCCTCTATAACTCCTTCCTTCTCTTATTTGTGCCTCATGCTAACACCTTCCAATGGGCATGAGTAATTCCTCCATCTTCCTCCTCCTCTCTTAGTATCTCATCTTCGCCTATCACCTCAGTTGTCCGTTTAGACAAATCTGGTTCTCAAATTGCATGGCATGTCTTAGCTTCTGGTTATTAATTAGAATTATCATAATTTCTCAAATTTTCTCAGCCTGGTTTTATTTATACAATTAGAAATTTACCAGCTGTTTCCTCCAGTCAGTTATCTTGTTAGGGTCATTGCACATTAAAAACCCTGGGTTGGGTTTTTACATGAAGAAATTCCATTCCCTTGACTTGTTCACAATTTCCACTTTTTGATAAGTAAAATAAATCAATTTTCCAATTCTACCCTGTCTTTAAAATTACCAAATTTTATCTCAATTGATGTTTTTGTAACTGGCACCTTTTAGGCAACATCATCAATCCACTGTCAGCCTGGCCTTGCCACATGGCCTCTGTGGTAATCTTTCCAACAAAGTCACTTTTCTTACAGCCATCTCTGTTCAAAAAAAAAGAAAGAGAAATTAGACTTTTTCAAAGTTAAGTAATTTCACTCTTTCTCTCAGTCTATTGTTCTATTCTTTAACCTTTTTTTGTCTTGCTCCAAGCTTATATTTTTAACTTAACTCCTTTCTTTCCATTTAAAAAATATAGAGTAAAATTAAACTAGTCTTTCTAATCATTTTTAATGTAGAACCATCTCAAAAAAAAAATTTTTAAAGTGTGTCTGGAGGCCTAATTTGGTACTCTAACAAATTGAAAATATCTTTGGTTAGTTCTGTTTTATGAAATCTTATTTAAAAGCATCTTTCACTTGAAAAGGATTTTTCAATGAAGAGTTGAAATGTTATTTTACTTCATTAAAAGCAAGATATTTAGGATAAACTACAAAAAGGTGACCACTAATGATTTTGCATTGTTTAAATTCAATTGTCTCTCTGTCCCTTTCATTATATATTTTGTCTATTCTTTTCCTTTCAGTGGACAATCATTTCAAAAGATGTCCCTAAGATTCATATTTAACCACAGTTTTTAATAGATAAAACAAAGGCCTGAAAATAAAATCCCTAAACTCCCAAAAATGGAGTTAGGGTTATTAAAGAATCTCCTCCAATGTAAACCATACAACAATTTTCATTTTGAATAAATGTATTACTTTTTTGTTTGCAGCCCCACCAGCAACAGCAGCCTCCTCCTCCTCTTTCTTCCCAAAAGCAATCTAAGGGTAAAACCTCTGCTGCCACCAATGGTCACGCAGTAAGTGTGACACACGGTCGGCCAGCTGAGGAGACCAAAGCTGCTCCTTCTCCTGTAAAGTCCACTACAGTAAAGCAACAGAAGAGCTCTAAGAGTCAATCCAGTAAAGAGAATCAGCAAGCAACTCCTGACAACCAGAAAACTAACAACAAAAAAGTATGTTTCTGATGATGATAATCATGGCAGTAGCAATAAAAATGGTGATGGTGTTCATCTTTCATTTCTTGGGAAGAAAACTGATTTTTTTCCTTGCTTAGCTTGTGTGATTTGTACTATTAGATGAATTCTCTGCCAGTTTTATATTGGGGGGAAAAAATACACACACACACACACACACACCATAGCCTAATATCTGTTGGTGGATATTTTGATTCTTTAATGGTATTGTATTTAATATCCATTTAATAATGATTTCTTTCAATAGTTGACTATTATAACGCATGTCTCAACTCTTTTTTGCCATTGTCATAAGAATTTTTTTTTATTATAACCTTACAATTATTAGAGTACTTAAGAATTCCTTTCAAAGTTTTACTGTTCAGTTGATAAACATTTAAAACTGGAGAGTTTGATGAATTGAGATCAGCACAGTGTAGATTTCCAATAGAACTTATATGAGCAGTCTGAAATTGCAACTACAAATCTTGCCTATTTTGCTCTACTGCTAAGTTCAACACAAAAGTGTCAGATAAATTATGGTCTTGTCAGCAGTGAAAACAATTTTTTAAAATAATGACTCTGATACCTAAAGCAAACATTCTGTATTTAGTAAACCTTTAATACATTTTCTCTTTTATTCAATTATTCCTTCAGTCAAGTATTCTCATCTTTAGTGTTTTTATCACATTTTGTCAGATTATGTAACCTTTCTTAGGTGTATATCACATGCATACCTGAAGAAGGACAAAAGGTTGGGACAAAGACCAAAAGAAATAATTAAATAGTTACAATACTTCATCTTGGAATTCAAGGAGAAATTTTTACCTTTACTTGTAAAAGTTTTCTGTATATTATAAACTTAAAATTTGTAGATTTATAACTTTCCTGTGAGTAGTATTGTATAATATTGTCCAGTTTTGTGACTGTTCAAAAGTGTTTTTATTTTTTGTTTTTGATAACATTTTTCAACTTTTCTAATGATATTACATAGCGAAATTCTCTGGTATTGATAAAATTATCTAAAATACTTTAAAAAAAATCAACCTACTAATAGTATGAAATTGTAGTTGTGGCAAAATATGAACACAAATGACAATGAAATGATTATCTGGTCTAATCATTGAGGATGAATGTCATAGGCAGAACAACCTTTTAAGTTTATGCCTTAGCAAAAAATAAAACCCAAAACTGGTGGAAATATTCATCTAAAAGACAAAAACTAGGCTGAGAAAAGCAAATCTGATAGGAGCTTTTTTTTTCTTCAAACACTATTATAGGCAATATTTCTGGTTTGTCTTGAATTAGAAGTTTTAGAGAAGTGTAGAATTGTTTTTCTAACTAAAAGATACAAAAGCCTGAAAAGCAGAGAAATATTTACATTTACATTGTTTGGACTGTTGTCCTCATTTTGACTGCCATATTCACAATATTTTGGACATTTTATGCTCCAGCTTCCTTCAGGTGATTGCAATTTCAAACTGAACCCTTTATTTCATCCACCAGGGTAGATTGTTCTAGTTCCTGGTGGATGAAATAAAGGGTTCAGTTTGAAATTTCAATCACCTGAAGAAGGCCGGAGCATAAGCAGCCGAAACATTGTGAATATGCCAATAAAGATGAGGACAATAGTTTAAACAATATCTCAGAAATATAGACAGAGATTGAAGGGGAGACATGTTGAGATTTTTTTTTTGTGTATGTGTATATAAGAATTTAAGATAAGGCTATTTATAACTTATAATAATTTCTTCACCTCTCTTGTAATCTTATGTATTTGGTATTATCTTTTTTACATATATAGAAAGAAAATACCTTTCTCATTAATCATATTAGACATTTTTTAACAAAGTTAATCATTTTCACAGGCCTCAAGTACTGCATTTTTTGCCATACTTTTTCAGTCTATAGCTAGCTATTTTGTTAACTGCCATTGAGGATCTAATAGTCAATGGCTTCATAAATCTCTGAATTCAATTTTGTAAACCAAACTCAGAAATATTGTTGGATTATTTTACCACATTTCTAATATGAAGCAAAATAAAAACAAAAAAAAGCAGAGATTATTGCTTTCTCTTGCCTGTCCTCTTCTACCTGGTCTATTTCTTACAGATGTTCTTGATGTCACACCCTGTTAAATCTGCTGGAATAAGCCTTATTAATTTTGTTGACAAGTTGATTGACAGACCAAATCAGGAAATAAGTAAAGGAGCTATGTTAGCAGCTGATTTTCATTGACACATTTTTCTGTGGATTAACGATGGCTTATTATTCATACAGCTCTTAAGCCGTGAACTCTTGCTTTGCACTTAATGATTTCTTGCTGTGAAACTATCAGCTGCCGCCTGTAGAGTCCAAGAAAATGTCGCATTCATGTTGGCTTATCCAACTTTTATCCTTGTTTCATACAAGTCCTCATCACTTACCACCATTATCTGCACCAATGAGATTCATCAGTTATAGAATGTATGTACCCAAGCCTTTGCACTTCTTTATAGTCATTCATTAAATCATTACAGTTATACCTAGAAAGTATTTTATTTGACATTTCTCTTTGTTTTTACCTTCTTTTGTCTTTCAAGCTTTTTTTATTTCCTTTCTTTCAATGTCTTTCTTTTCCTTACTTCTTTTATTTACTTTTATTTAAAATGTTTTCTTTTTAAATTTTAATATCAGAGACTAATTTTCTATTGTAAAATCCTTTGGCTTACTCTGCTTTTTCACCATTATTCATTCATTTGTTCATTCCTGCCCGCTTTTCATACGGACTGCTGCAGGCTTCCTTTTCACCCACTTCACTCTACCACTTCTACCCATGATTGTTGAATCTGCTTCTACAACTATCAATCTTATTTGGCTCTGATTTGGGGAGAGGCTGCTGGAGCATCTTTTTGAATGGGTACCTTGAAAAAATCTGGAAATTTCATTGATTGAATCTCTGGAATTAAGCACTTCTCTTTTTTTTTTTTTTTTTTTTTTTTTTTTTTTTCAGATCATTAAAAGCAATTTTGCTTACTAAATTTTGTGTTTGTTTGGTTTTGCATTCACCTTCCTCTTCACTCCATTGTTTGTTTTTTTTTTTTTTTTTTTTTTTTTTTTTTTTTTTTTTTTTTTAACTATCATTTCTATTATGTCTCCATCATTTAAAACATTTTAATATTTTCACCATTCTGCTGCATTTCAACTACTTCAGGTTGTCTTCTAATTAAAGCTGCTTTTTTAGCCATGCCAATTGCTTAACTTTCTTTCTGCTTTATATCAAACATTTCACATGTTTTTCAATCTACCCCCATACCATGGCACTAGGGTGATTGATTTGCTACAAACGTATTCACTTGCTTAAAAATTACAAATTTGTTGTCTTTCATTTTAAGTAGAACTATGAACTTGGAATTACCTTTTTAATTTTTAACTCCAAAAAACATTAAGGATTACAAGTTCTAAAGTTCATATCCTGGTACCACATACCTGAATTTATTATCACAAAGAAAGAAACTGAAATTTCAATGAAGAGGATAGATATTAATTTGCCAAAGTTTTGATTTGTTCTTGAGGTTAAAATGATTTCTCTTGAAATGTTAAACTTGGCTACAATTTACAATTAAATAATATTAATTTTATCTTTTTTTTTTTTTTTTAATTTTTTAAATTGCTTATTTTCAGACAGTTTTTATATATAAATATTAACTTTTGCCTTTTTTTATTTTAATTAGTTTTATATCAAGAGCAGTTATTAAAGAATTGATATTTAAAAAAAAATATTTTTCCACAAATAGAAGTTTGCTGCAAATGAGATAATCATCATCTGTCTTTCAATACTGGAAAAATAGACACTGATCTTTTTAAAAAAACAAAAACACATTTTATTCTTATTCATTTTACCTTTCCTCTTCATTTTTTTTTCTCTTTTGAAATTGTGCTTTGTCTACTGCATAGCTTGATTTGAATTTTGTTTACTTCATCTTGTTTACTTCATCTTGTTTCCTTGAGGAAAATAAGTCAAGGCATTTTTCAAACTTTATTCTATTTGTTTTGTTTAGACCAAAAAACAAGCCACTCCTCCAGCAGTGAGCACAAAAAAGGAGCAACCGGTTAAAGAGAAGAAAATAAAAGTGACTGAAGATGAAGGTAAGTAATAAGTAGGTTTTTTTTTTTTTTTTTTTTTTTGTATTTTCTTACTCTCCCTCTTTAACCCACATTTTCTTGATTATGATCTAATTGATCTTTTGTCAAAAAAATGAACAAATTCAGGGAAGATTGTACATATGTGGTTCCTGAAGCCCTCCTGTGTAATTTATTAGATCTTAAATCTTAGATATCAGTTATTGTAATTGAAAGATCACAAACTTCCAAGAAAGTTTAGAATGCATTATCACCTGGAATGGTGAAACAGATGATTTTTCAACAAGTTAAAAATTCACTGCTGCTTTTCACAATGTCACTGATAGTTTTTTTTCCTTGAATCCATATTAAGGTCCCGGTATATTCATCAAATTTGATTGTCAAATTTAGCAAGTGTCACTGGAGCAACTGGTTGGATCTTGCTATTTCTAAGTTTTAAATAGCAACAGCTTATGGCCTTGAAGTTCCAATTTTAGCCACTGTGACTGGAAAATCAATTTTTATAACTTTGCCTGCTACTAAAACTTGTTTATGTATGCATTGATATTCAATATAGTTTCATTAGTATTGAATCTATATAAAGCCAGCAATAATGATCTTGCACAATGTAAACATTGTGGTCCATTGGAGTTTACCAAGTTTATTTTATCAAGTATGTTAATTAAATTTGTTTTAATGATAGACAGTTTCACTAATTATTTTCTTAGTTTCAGCTTTGGTAAAAATAAAAAATTTAATGTTTCTAAGAAATATCTGTGCCACAGTTGTTTTTGCAACATCTTCAAGTAAATTACTGTAATTTAAGTATAACCGTCTTTTTACTGAGACTTTTCATTCTCCACCCACACAGTTTTATGTAACATAAAAGTGGGAAAGGAATGACCTGCTTCTCTTGAAAGTCAGCATTCAAAGCCCTGATTTTTTACCTATTCTTATACAAGGCAGCATAAAATATACAACTACATCAGCCACATGGCTTAAAATTAGAGATAAAGAATAATGAATCTGCATTGATCTTCTATCACAAATAATATGTATTGCTTAAATTTTTTATTTACAAGTTGTAAATTCATTTTTGCTGCATTATTAACACCCTACACACCACCCACCCACCCAAAATTGTACATATTGTGGCATTGTGGTGTCTCTCATGTCATTGAGAAGGGTAAATTATTGAACAATTGGATTAGTAATTGTGGCAATATTAAATGATATAACAAAAAAAAAACACTCCATTCCCCATTTCTAGGCCTTGTACCAAATTTTATATGATTTCATTAATAAATATTATTCTCCTCCTCAATTTTTATTGTTTTCATACTTTCCACACTTAAATTGAAAATCTATGAAAATTTGAATTTCTGAATTGCAATCAGGATTTGGACTATTAAGGTTTCTACATTAATGCACCTTTTTCTTTTTAAACTTGATATTAATATTTAATCAATAACTTGATATTTACTATGCACAACAATATTTTCCCCCCCTTTCTATTTATGCCCTTTTAAAAAAAAAAAAAAACTGTGGTTGATGAATATGTTCAGTAGAGCTTCAAAAATTAAATTGAAAAAGATCAATTGCAAAAATAGTTCATGATAAAGATGCAACAAAGCCCAGTGTTTAATTTTAAATACAAAACATTAAGATTTCTAACATTTATATAATATTTCATGTATTTGTTAAATTATTAAATATTAGCTGAAAATGTAAAAAATAATGGCAATAATTAGAATGTATTTTCCTTTTCAACCAGGTAATCAAAATTGAGAAAAAAAATATTTCCTCAAATGAAAACTGTAAAAAAAAATTAAAAAAAAAAAAGTCCCAACTTATTTTTCTCCCTCACAATTTTTTTTTTTTTTCCTCATTAGTTAGGATTAATCTGTTTCAAATCGGATTTAACTCCAAAATTTTCCCTCAAATAAACTTGTCATCCTTAGGCAATGATAACTAATTGTATGTGATGGAACTGTATATGTAGTGACTCATTTTCTCTAACTCCATCTTGTCAATATCTGGATTCAGGTTGGACCACCCAACGTTCACGTAAAGAGAAGAAACCAAAAGGCAAGAAAGAAGAAGAAATAATAGTTGCAAGCTCAAATGAAAAGCTTGCCCAACCTATTAATGCAGCTCCTTTGAAGGAGAAGCAGTCAGGTGTCCTTGTTGCAGAGAAATCAGCAAAGAAAGAGAAGTCCCCTTCTGCAGAAAAACCTTCCAAAAAGGAGAAAACTGTTCCTGCTGATAAACCTGCTAAGGAGAAATCTCCAACAAATAAACCCTCCAAGAAAGAGAATGAAGCTCCTTCAACAGAAAAGACATCCAAGAAAGAAAAAGCTAAAAAAATTACTGAGGTAAGGTAAAATAATAATTATTCAAACATACAAGTTCAAACTTAAATATCATATTGAAATGAAAATTTTCCTCCTTAAAGTAACACTGATTTGGTGCAGTGTTGCATTTTTGGAACTCTAAGTACAGTATGAATTGTCAATGAAAGTGATCAATAATTGTGGTAGACATGAATGTAACACAACAATTAAAAATAATGGACTTACTCCGTATCTCTTGATACTGACCAGTATGTGGTCAAAAGAAATTAATGACTCTGTTGTAGGACGCAATTTCAAATTGGGTGTTTCTCCCCTCTACACTGGTTTCTTGATATTTATTGTCATTCTCTGTTTTGTATCTGCTTTGTTCTGCGCATATTGTACAATGTACCCTGACAGAACTCTCTCTTTTCTCCAAGATGATCTTGTTTGATAGAATGAAGCACTTGCCTTCTCTCAAATTGAAGTCCTACATGCTATACCCAGATAAATTCTCTCTTCGAGATGCAGGCAAGTCTCATTCACCACTTCTGCCCCTTGACTCAGGTTCCAGTTCACTATGTCTGCTTACACTCCCCCCCTGGTCACATGATCACACATATACTAGTGCAGATGCAATCTTTTGTTTTGGGTGCTCCTCTGAAGGAGGATTGTCTGAATTTCTTCCTCAGAGGTGCTCTCAGAGAAGTTGTCAGAGCTGTCAATGCTATTAGTTGGGTTCTCAGGTGAATCGTCGATCTCACATGGCATGGGTTCAATCAGTAACTCGCTTTCAGACGATTCATTCTCACTGTCACTCGTCAATGGTGTTGTTTCGAGGGCAGGGTAGAGATCCCTTACATGGTGCGAGATTCTGTCTACCAGAATGCTCACTTGATGGTATTGGTGACCTGCCCTTTTTTTTTTTAAGTTGGTGGTGCACCAGCTATTGGGAGGCTTCACACAGACAGTCTCCTATCCTATGTGGTCCATGCACTTTTCGTTCAGGCAGATACACTGTTGATCCCTTTGACTCATACCTGGTAGGTGCACTTGTAGTAGACTTGGTGTCATGTTTTATCTATACACTGCTTCCATGACTGCACACTGCTTTCTGGCGGCAATCCTTTTTACACTTCAGTGGCACCTTTCTGCTAGGCTATTGCCACTTGGTACATGCATGCATTGTAATCGAAGCTGGATCCCCCAGTCATCCAGGAAGCGCTCAAATTGTCCACTGCAGAAGGCAGTATCATTGTCATAAAGGATTTCCTCCAGGGGTCCTCGTTCATAAAGCACTGACTCTAACTGGTGGATGACACTTAAAGAGTCCTGCTGCAGCAATGGTCACTAGACTGCAAATCTGGAGGGTCCACAATCTATAAGTATGAGGAAATGCTGGCCGCCATAATGTGTTATATCCATACTCAGCCTGACTCCAACTTTCCTTTTTGCCATTTGACTGATGCGGGGTCTATTGACTGGCACATTTGGCACCCCCTGACGCCACTCGTGGGCACTGAGGGATTGGTTAACCATACAAAATATCATGTCCTTCTTACACTGGGGGTGCCTGCTGCAACGGTGTATTTTCATTATATTGTCTGCCTCCTCCACAGAAGCAACACATACTGGTGGTACAAGCTCAACATCCTTTTTTTATGGCTTTGTACCATTTTTGTGGCACGCGGATCAATCTGTCAGAAAGGTTTCAGTTTGATGTTACATCCATGGACAGATCATATTCCGTGACTAGTCTCTTAATAGTCTCCAACCTCCTCCTGATCAGCATCTCGCTCGCTGCCTTGGTGCACACTCTGGCTTCACCTGTCAAGGTATCTGATACCCAATGGTATACGCATAAGAAGTCAGTTTGTATATGCAACTTTTTAACTCTCCACTGGAGCACTAAGTTGATGCACTTCAGTACAGCGTCCAGCTCTGCCAGGTTAATATGTGCGGTGTTGTTTATTGGTCACAGCCAGCATGCATCCTCAATTGCTATTTCAGCCTTCTCCAACAAGACTTCAATTGCTAGTAAGCTTGCATCGGCCCATACACAAATTTCTTCATGTACACACCACTCCTCTGGAAGGGTCATTCTTCTTTATTCTTGCTATGGTCTCCGTCACCAGGTGAATAAGCAAAGGGTCAGTCATTTCATCGTCCCAATGCTTAGTGACTGCGCTTACCCTGCTCTTCACAGTGCCTACCACCACGTAGAGTCATCTGCACACCAGTAAGTGCCCCACAAGCCTTCCACATAGGGAAAAAAACTGTTCGCTTTGTTAGGACGTCAGTTCCACATCTCCCTTGCAAGATTCCTTGCTCGCCTCTAACATCCAAGCCCAACACACAGGCGCCATCTTCCAGCCGTTCCAGGTCCTTGCAGATTAAGCCAAACTAGACCAATTTAGCTCTTATCTGCTGTGATGACACTCTTTGTTTACATAAAAGTCATCGACGTATACTGATGTCCCTTCTTTTACTGTCTGTTCTTGAGACAACACAGCACTGATAATTGCTTTCATTATCTGCAGTGCCACATTCAATCCAAAACCCAGTCTGGTAAGGCAGTACCTTCTGCCAGCAAACATCACCGTCTGAAATAGCCACAATGACTCACCAACTCCGACTTGCGAATAGTCAGTTTGTGCCATGCATGATACATACTTAGGCGATCATGTATCTTTCAATACATGACTGACAAGGCAGAATTTTTCCCCACAGTAGGTTGCCATTTCTTTCTGCAGTAGACCAGTTGCCATCCAAGGCTATATAGAACCTGGTCTGTCCTGCTATTTACCCATGGCTGGAGGGAGAAGAGGATTCATACCTTTCCCAAGGACATTAACACGTAAGTGAATGTAATGGATTCGACTGGAATTTGAACTTGGCTCTCCAATTCCTCAATCCGAGCTGCTATCCATTACTCCACTGTGCCTCCTTGCAAATAAGCCTTTCTTAAATCTAGCAAAGAGACTTTAGATCCATGCTGTCGCCATTCTCACAGTTTGCTGTCACAAACATCAGCATCAGCCATGAATGCATCGATATATTGATTCAGCTCTTGGAAATCCATTATGGGCCTGACTTTTGACTTGTTCAGTTGCACAATCACCATCAAAGGGTCCTTGCAGATTAAGTAGGTCCAAGTTTTCTATGAGGATAGGGAATCAAACAGCATTCTTTAATCCATGTGCGGAGCTCTTTTTCGTACACAGGTCTTATTTGGTTGGGCACATGGTATTCAGCTATGTGGTTTTGTAGCATGGCTGACTCCCAGTCTCCTCTCTATTTCCACAAGGCAGTCCAGATATTCTGATGCTGGTAAAATACATTACTGAAGTCGGGTTGGTCAGTCTTGCGTGCTGCACACATATGGGCCTCCTTCCGAAACTTCACTGTTCCAGTCTGCAAGATGAGAACACCACAAGACTTTGGTGTCATAACCCAGTAGCAGGGCAAAGTTTAATGTCTTCTCACACAACATCAGCACTTTGACATCAATGAAACTCCCAGATGTTTGCTGGCAGAGGTATTTGCACAGATCCTGACAACCCCTATCCTGTGACATGTGCGTGTTTCATCATTTATGGTGGTCACTCTGACTTTCCTTTTCTTCCCCGCCCTGTCGGTGGGGCATCAGAATACGCCGACTGCCCCCCTGTTGGCCGTGGGTGGCGACCCGTAATGTCTGGGGACGGGATCCTGGTGGTTGAGCAGGTCGTGACCCAGGTGTAAAGCGGTCACAATCCTGCAACACATCACTTTGGCCCTTACCTGGGCTAGACGGGCGGTCGGAGGGGCCTCATCTGATCAATCAGCTAGTCATGTCAAGCCCCATCATATATAATTTACCCCAAACCTATGACTTACACTCCTCTTCCCATCCAAAACTAACACCTACCCCTAAATATATGATGGAAGGCAGTGGCTGAGGGTCAATCAATTTGGAAGAAAAAAGTATCTGACACACCAGCTAAACCTATACAGCTGTAAAACTTGGATAATGGAAACAAAGGAACACGCGTGCTCAAAGACTCCTCCAAAAAGAGTATACCTTTCACACAGCTCCGACATGGCAAGGTGAATGGGTTTCCTCCTTGTCATGTCCCAATCCTGGACTCCGCGGTGGGTAGGGTGCATGGAAGATGAATCAAAATACAATCAATGGAAAAAAAGAAATCTTCCAAGAGACCACATGTGGATAATGACTCTGAAACAGAAAATGATAATGAAAACTTTCCACGATTTATTGTTCTAGAAGCAATAAACAACAAAGCACTAACTGAAATATCTCCATTTAAAATCCAAAAAGCTATATCAAATATAATCACACCAAAAAATGAAAAAAAAAATTTCAAAATGGAACATTACTAGTGGAAAAAAAGAAATATGCAGATATACTAATAAGACAAAAAAAATTACAAGAAATAGAAATAAAATCCTACCCACACCAAACCCTAAATTTCTCTAGAGGAGATAAAAATAGAACTCAAAACTCAAGGTGTTATAAACATCAAAAGAATCACAATAAAGAAAAATGAATAGAGATACGAACTAATACCTACATTCTAACTTTCAACTCCCCTCAAATTCCGATAACAATTAAAATCGGATATGAAATTATAAGAGTGGAACAGTACATACCAAACCCTCTCCAATGTTACAGATGCCACAAATATGGGCATCATAAAGACTCCTGTCGAAACAAACATGTGGAAAATGTAGCAAAAAAGAACCAAAACATAAAGAAGAGAACTGTCCAAATGAAAGCCTATGCTCAAACTGTTTGGGAAACCACTCTGCCCTCTCAAAACAATGTAGTATCTACAAACAGGAAAAAGAAATAATCATAATAAAACACAAAAAAATATATCTCTCAGAAGCATGAAAAGAAGTTAAAAATAACATAAAAGAAAACACCTACGCCTCCATGGTACAAAAAGCAAATAAAATAAACAATGAAGATAAAATAAAAGATTCAACTGAAATAACAAATTTATATAAGGAATTAAAAGCTTTCCTTGAAGAATTAAAAACCTTCTTAACCGAACTCAAATAAAAATAAAACTCAACAACCCAAACCAAATGGAATTAACCCAGAAGAAGGCAAAAAAACTCTAGAAAGAAAACAGAACAAAACTCCAGCGAACCCTCATCTTCCCAAACCAAGAAAACGAAAAATAAACAAAGACAAAAAAGAAACAACAGAACAAGAAAACATTCGATCAAAATCTAACTCAAAATCAAGAATCAATATATCAAATGAAAATAAACTTTAACCTCTGGAATATATGGAAGTAGAAGAGAATGAAAATAAACAAATTCCAAAACAAAACCCAAAGATCTTACTAGGAATTTCAATGGAAAAGGCTTAAAAGAAACTTTTAAAAATACAGACACAAATGAAACATACAACTTTCTCAAAGAAATCAAGATCCTCAACAAAATATGATACTTTCAAATAGTGTAAATGTATGTGTATATGTGTGTATAGACATATATATTCACGCATGGATGTAGATATGATAATTTACAATCAGAAACAATCACAAGAAAAAGCAATCCAAAAAAATACAGTAGATTATGAAACCCAACAGCCTCTCAACCTTTTAGACAATATAAGCATCTTATATACATAAATAAACAAGGCTTCGGCATAAAATGACCCAAACAGGAGTTGACATGCCGTTAAATCCAACAACCAACCAACCTTTTCTTCCAAGTACAGCAAAGTCCAGTACTTACTATAGTGCACAAGCACCCAGAATCAAGGAGTGCCGAGCACAGTGTCTCATTGACATAGATTTGGATGATCAGCACCATCTTGTCCCTGGCCTCATTTCCCAGGCAATCCCAAGCAATATGTCCAGCCTCATTGCATCAATAACAACATGCACTACTCATTTTCTATCCATGCAATTTCTTGCCACATGGCCCCGACTGTTGCATTTATAGCAGACAATTCTAGTGCATGAGACCGAACTCTAACACTACTTTGGTTTGCTTGTGCTGCCGCAACAGTGGGTTCCTCTAAAGCAGTCATCTTTCAAGGTAGTTCTAGCCTGGTCCAATAATTCGTCGAGCGCTAACAAATCTACACAAGAGTTTGCCTGTAAAAGTCGCTTTACTCAAACCAGGAACCCTGCTAAGAATGCATATGCTAATGCTCGTTTGGGTAGTCTGCCAAACAGGGTCGTCAGCTTCCTCGTTGCGGCCAAATAAACATCCACAGTTTCATCTGGCCGCAGATTCCATGCCGTAAATTGTTCATAGGCAATGCAGGGGTCAATCGGAAACGCCTTATAGAATACAACCTTGATTCTAACTGGATCTTCCTTCTCCTTCTCGCTAAGCTGTTGATATACAGTGAATGCACTGCCGGTCAGTTGTAGAGGAATCACATGCTCAATGGCTTTTACCCCAGACAGGCGACAAATTAGTTTGACTTTTTCCACCCTTTCCAACATAGAAGTAGTGCCATCGAACTCTGGAATGAGTTTTAAGTCAACTTTGTCTCCCGTTTCACCGAAATAGCTTGTGGTCAAAAGAAATTAGCGACTCTGTTGTGGGACGCAATTTCAGATTGAGTGTTTCTCTCCTCTACACCAGTTTCTTGGTATTTATCGTTGTTCTCTTCCTTGTATCCACTTCATTTGTTCTATTACAACTGCACATATCATGCAATGTACCTCAACAGAACTCACTCTTTTCTCCAAAATGGTCCCGTTTGACAGAATGAAGCACTTGCCTTCTCCCAAATTGAAGTCTGATATGCCATATCCAGATGAACTCTCACTCTTCGAGATGCAGGCAAGTCTTGTTCACCACTTCCACCCCTCAATTCAGGTTCCGGTTCACTATGTCTGCTACAGAATAGGCCAACCATCCTTTTCTACAGAATAAGTTACAAAACACATCACAAAACTTGACAGGTTTACTCTCTACTTGGCTATTTTTTTCCCTTGTAAAGGACTTGACTCAACAAGGAGGAAGCAACTTCTCATAGGAATAGGGAGAAAATTGGGTGTATCAAGTGTTCCCCATGGAATTTATTAACAAGTTAAAAAAATCTTACCATATTGGATGGTTTTTTACCAAAGAATGGCACAAAAGCTTTTCTCTTTCATAACTCTTTTCATATGTAAATGGAAATTCATAAATTGTCTGTTTATGCAATATGCTTCTCACAAATGACATTCAGTTTTAGCCCCAAAGAGAAAGCACTCCTAACTCGTTGGGGAAACAATCCTGTGTTATACTTCCATGCATTTTCTGAATGCACTTCTGTATTCCTCTTATATAAAACATCAATAATTAAATTTTAGTGACAAAAATAAATGCCTAATTAACAAAACTGCATCTTGTTTGTGAATGTTTGTATGCACTGTTGAATTTCCTTTGTTCATTGATTGTTTAAAATGTCCTTACGGCTACAAAAAGCATTGCTCAAATCCAATTTGCTTCAAAATCCAATACATTTTTTTCTTTTAAATTTTTTTTTTTTTTTTTTTTTTTTCAGCAACCCAAGACTGTCAATAAAAATCCTTCCCCTGCTAAGGAAACAGAATCAGAACCAAAGAAGTCAAAAAGCAAATCACCACCAGCACAACAGTCTGTCAAAGAGACATCAATTTCATCTAAACAAGAGACAACTCAGTCAAAGAAAAAGTCTCCACCCAGAACAAAAACCCCCTTAGGGGAAATTGTTGAACAGGTAAACAAACTTTTAAATATATTTTTGCTCTAGCAGCACTTTTAAACTTTTCAAAACTTGATGTTTTTGCTTGAATTTTTAATAAATTCAAAAATTCTAACGAAGCATGTTTTTTTTTTTTTTGTTTTTTTTTTTTAACCCTGAAAGGAAATATTGTTTTTCTTGACTTTAATTTGTTCACAAAATACTTACTCACATGAGAACTAGGTCATTTTTATACCTAAATTGCCCTTTGATATTTGATACTGCATGACCCACATAGTTATTGATGTGCCAAAAGCTTTATTCTTATTAATATGTTAATATAATTTATTTTTACTTAAATAACGAAATGGAATTTACAGTATTTACATTAGTTAAATACTGTACATAACACCTCATCTCAGAAATATAGACAGACTCTGAAAAGGAATTTTGTCAACTAAATAAAGAATTAAAGAAAAATGCTCATTGTATTAAATGTTACTCAATAATATTGAGTTAAAATAGGAGGTGCTGTAGTTCCACAGTGCCTATACATGAGCCGCCACTGTCTGTAACTCGAGTTATCTAGATTAATAACTTGAAGGGAAATAGAATTTAAGATTTAACAGCATTGCCTATTTATCTGGTGACACTTTGCCATTGTTCTTCTCTCCCAGACTGTTTAACAATTATTTATTTTTGCTTATATTGTGGGACAAAAATTTAAGTTTCTATGATTTCTTATGATTCACTCAAAAAAAAAAATCTGATAAGAGTAAAATGCTTTTCTTTTTGCAAACAAGACCTTCAAAATCAGCTTCTGTTCTCATATTTTAAATCTGTTGTTGCTAGTGAAACTTTCCTTAAGAAATAATTTCTCATTGGAAGAGAGCACTGTCTATGCCATAAACTTTTTTTTTTTTGTATTTCACTCTTAAAACAAACTGGTAACATTTTTATCCTATTTAATAATATTGACTTTATGATTAAATTGTCTAAATGTGGGAAAACTTGAAAATCTTTCTTTTCAGAATTTTTTCTGCTTTGTTCTGTTTCTCCTTGAAACTATCTTGTGGTGTGGCTTCCTCCTCTATAATTTGATCATTCTCTTCAATGTGTTGGCAGGATTTTGTACTCGTCTCTTATGTTGAAGACACTGTTGACAACGGTAACCAGGAAAGCAGCCCAGCTCGTAAAAAGAAAAATAAAAAGAATAAATCTTCTCAGGGTGGCCAGCAACAGGGGTTGGGAGACAACCAAAATAATCAACCAAAGGAAGAGAAAAAAAGCACAGTTAAAGAGGAAAAAAAATCTGGTCAACCTCTGAACCAGCAGCAGTCACAACAGGAGAATAAGTCAAAAAAGAAGAATATAGCAGAATCAGCAGAAAAACCATCAGCAACGAAAGAGGCAAATACAGATGCAACTAAAAGTCCAAAAAAAAAGAAAAATAAGCAGTCTACTCCTGAAAAGGTGAGAATTTCAAACATAATCAACAAAGAAAAATAGTGGCAGTAATATTAAAAAAGTTCATAAAAATTGTACTTCAAGTGCTAAAAATCAAATGATCACCTGACTTCTTTATATATATATATATATATATATATATATATATATATATAAAATTTAATTTAATTTTATAAGAGGAAACCTTAATGATTATAACATTTTAATTTATGCTTCTTACTCTTCTCTTTAGTTTTAATAACTTGATTGGTTCTGACTCCAAAAGAGAATTAACTATGGTAGCCACATATATACTTAGATTTCAACACCCCCAACTTCCAAGCCATAAAGCCTGATGTTTTCCAATGTTCATTTAGTTTTATTACAACTACTTTTAGAAATAGAATTCAAATTTCAGGTTACTTTTGATTTGGTCATAGATGTTTAAAGTATGGAAGCTTTAGGCAAGTTGCTGAAACCCGAGAATGCAATTATTCTTATTGTCCCACATGATCTTTGTGTTGCATTAGAAATTGAAAACAATCAAATTTTAGATATACGAATTTATAATTTTTCAAAATTTAATTTTCATCCCAAGAAAATTGCTGAAGACTTTTGCTTGCTATTTTTCTTATTCATTCCATGTATAATACATGTAATTTAGGCAAAAGGAACAGCAATAAGGCAAATTTAATCACAAAAATGTATAGTGACTGTACTTATCTTAGAATAATTGCATTACATAATAATAATCACTTTTCAAAAGTAGGTTGTGTGAGATACACCAAAAATATAATACCATTTTCTCTCCTGCTCTCAACCACAAAATCTTTGCAGACCTATTTAGATATCAAATCAATCCTGAATAATTCTTTTATTTTTTCTCCAGCTTTGTTTTCTATAAAGAAATGCATGCCAATTTTACAGCTTTCAGATTGCATGGCATTCCAACTAACAAATTTGTGAGTGGATTAATTCAAAAATTTATTCAAAGAATTTCTATTGTTTCTTCGTTTTGCAATCAAAATATTCAACCTTGCATTCACTTATTTGTTTTCATCTTGTTAATCTATAAAAGAATTTTGTATAATTATTTTTTCCTCTTTCAGACAAGTAAATAAAAAAAAAAATAGATACTTATTTAGCTAAGCCTTGTCTGGTATAAGAGTAAAATAAAACTTCTAGTGATGATGAAACTCAGCAGAAATATTTCCCAAGATTAATTGGTAACTTTTTTTTTCTTCTGTTTTTGTTACTGCTGCCAATAGGAACTGATTGGTGACTAACTCTAGTCTGGTTAAGATTCAGTAAAATGAAGTAACAGTTTTGTATGAAAATTCATTTTTTTATGTAATTTGCTATGCTGTCTTTGAATATGACATTTATTTTAGAAGATTTTCAGTTTTGATAAAAATTGTTTTAATGTAAGATCAAGGTGAGTGTTTCTAAAGTGGGGATTTTGTGCTTGTTTACACAAATGTCTTTACAAGAAATAAAGACAGATATGAAGACACTAAAAGCAGTAAAAGAATATAAGATGTAAAACTTCAATTGGATTAAATTTACAAGTATTTTGAATTTAAATCAGTTTCTCTTTTGCCCCTTTTTTATAATAGTAGTTTACATTCTGTTCACACATTTACCTGAATGAACATCATTGATCAATGTAATTTTTCTCAAAAATGAATCATTTCTAAAATGCATTTTCATGCAAAAAGCTCTTTAGTAAACCAAATTTTATATTTATGGTTTAAGTAACATACTAGCTAAAAGAACACAACAGCCAAAAACGGTAATAGCAAGGATAATAGTCCAAAAAAGTTTGGAAAATTGATAAAGATTTTTATGTTTGGAACAGCTTCATGAAAATTGTTTGTTTTTGTCATAAACTAAATAGCCAAATCCAAATTTTAATATCACAATTTTCTATTTATTTGTACACAATACACACTGTACAAGCTTCCTTGCAGAATTGTTAAACAGGCTCTATGCTTATGCTTTAAATGAGTCCTGAAGCTTCAGTCTCACTCACCTGTAGAACTAAATCATTCCTGAATTCCTCTCAATTAAAAGTATTAGTTTCTCTTCAGATTGTCCCTCATTATATATATTCTTTGAGATTAAATCAAACCAATAACATCTGAAATCCAAAAATATTCAATTATCTTCAGTAAAAAAAAAAAAAATAAATAAAAGTTCAAATAAAATTTTTCTATTCTCAAGAAACAGTTGAGAAGAATTGTTTTTAGGTTTTGTATATCTGCAGATATTGTCAATGCTTGCTGAAAACTGTTTCAGGTAGTGAATGAAAATGCTCAACCACCTCCAACCACTGAGAAAAGTAAAAAAGAACCAGCAATAAAAACTGCAGAGGCCCCAACCAAAGTAGCAAAGGATCCAAAAGCTAAAAGTCAAAGTCCTCCTCCATCAGCTCCAATTCCTGCCAAACCAGAACACAATTCTAGTAAGTATTTTTAACCCTTTTTGGTGGCATCTATCAACAAGGTTTGTCTTTTTCTCTCTTTGTCAATGTGATGCTGACTTCTCTGTATATAAAAATATTTTTATCTATCAGTCTGCATTAGTGAATCCATAAGAGGCTTGTTCCCAACTTTTGTAGAGGTATGCAGGCATTAAGACAGTAATACATAGTTCATTTGTCAACAAGTGTGAGTAACCATTTAATAAGCACTTAAAAATTTTTTTTTTTTTTTTTTTTTTTTCCTGAAGAGAGCAAATAATACAAGGAGTTCTTGTCCTAGAGGCTGGTAAATTAAAGCATTATCATTGTATTTTGAATTTGTCTTTAATCTAGGCAATTTTTATATTTTTTTTTTAACATTGGACTTGAGATTATGGGGTCATTTTATTTATTTATTTATTTATTTTTTTTCCCCCTCCAGACACTAAAGCCTGTATGCACAGTTGAAAACTAGCTTATTTTTACACATGCATGTGTGCACATGCACCAACACACACATACACATACGTTTCTTTCTGTCCCATTCATAATGCATTCATTTTTGTTTTATTCACTCTCTTGTAGACATCTGGACAGAAGCCAAGCCAAAAAGTAAAAAGAAGAAAGCCCGCCGAGAAAATTGAATTTTAATAAAAATGGAATTCAACCGGAATTTATTTTCTTTGAGGAAAAAATAAATCAATAAAATACTGCATACACACACATACACACGCACACTAAATATATATGGAGAAAAAAAATGGATGAAAAAAAAATTTTTTTCCCTTAAGTTGAAATAATTCAAAACAAAAAATGGAATTTAGAGATTTTTCTCTTTAATGAGGAAGATATGAAACCTAAGTTTTTTTCAAGTTTCTCTGCTCAAGTATGTCTTGTCAATTGATGAGTGTATGACTTGGTCATTTATGGCCTCAAACCATCCAATTGTATGATTTGAGCTCACCCAGATGATAGCAACTTACTCCTCATGGCACTAAGTATTTTATCTGCCTACTACAAGTAAATAAATACAGGAAAATATAAAGATATCTTTTCATGAGAGAAAAATTTAACTCTTTTCCACAAATTGGTGGTATGAACTCCAATGTTTATTTTTAAAACCTCTTCTCTTATGCATATCAAAATTCAAATATTGGTGGAAAAAAAATTAAGAATAAGATATTATTCTTTACAAAAATTCAAAATATTTAATAAATAAATCCTTTTCACTTTTCTTTCCTTCTCTTCCTCCTGGGAACTTGAAAAAGCAAGGCTTCTTATGTTGAGACAGAAAATAGTAAATATAGAATGTCTTTAAGGGTAGGTATTAGCCACACTGCCTTTTTCTCTTGGCCATAGATTTCTGTTTCCCTATTTCTTTTCTAAGTCAAAAGGGGAATGAGGGTTAATGAGAAAGAGAAATACAAAAGTAAAAATTTACAACGGTAGAAGCACACACAATTTAGCCAGACAGACACACACACACACACACACACACACACACACACACACACACTTGCATCTTGTCTTTTTTTTTTTTTTTTTTTTTTTTTTGTTTCAATATTTTTCTTAGTAGATTTTTCTTTTTTTCATTTAGGTGAAACTATTCCAACTCCTCTGTAATTATTGATCTCTAGTTCTATCTTTTTTAAAATTTACACATTCACATTTAGATTCTAAAGAGTGACACTTCCAGGAATAAAGAATTACCAAAGTTTTGATTGCCATTTACTTCTATTTCATCCAACTCAAACATTTTCCTTTGTTATTACTGACAGGTTTTATTTTGTGATTAAAAAAATTTTAAATCAATTTACTAATTAATATTATTTTAAGCTCTCTCATACATTCTTCAATATTAGATAACATAAAACTATGACCTCATTTTTTTACTCACCTTATGAAAGTGATTCCAAGAAGGAATGTATACTTTTCTTGTCTTTATTTTTCCCTTTAATGGGTTAGGAATTTCCTTTCATTTCTTAAATTTCTTTATGTATCATTTGAATCTAATTTCTTTTCTTAAGGCTAGAAAATGCCCCCTTTATGGACCAAATTTTTCTCCTCTCCCTCCCAGTTCAATATATGACAAGTACATCCAAATAGTTCTGTCTATATGAATCCCTGATTTGTTCTTAAAATTTTACCTATTTTGCAAGTTACCTACACTTGCCACTACTACAAATTGAACCAATATCTACATTGATAATTTGTCCAATTCTTTGTCTTTCCTTCTTTTCTCCACTACACCCATTCTCAATTTCTGTTATTTGTAGTCCTGCTATTCCCCACTCCCTCTTCTCTCATAATGTTCTCAAGTTCAAATGCTTTCATGGAATGTCTTTCTGGAAATTTTTCTCTCTTATGTCCACTGATCAATCTTGTTAAAGATGGGTACCTTTCCACTTGAAATATCAAATGAAAATGGACATGAAAAGCTACAAAGTTTCTCAATTATTTTTCCTCTCTCTCCCTAACTGACTGTGATTAAGAGAATAAATCTTCAAAGCTTGCAAAACATTTCCAAATGGTTTATCAAATAACTTGCAATTTGGAATCATTGCAAGAAATGTCTTTATTCAAGTAAATCAATATCTATTTTCATGATATATTTCTTCAAGAAACCATTTCCTTTGACATGTTTTGATGTGCTTCAGGATGAGAAGCTTGGATCATGGACAGGAATTACAAAACATTCAGTAATTTTTTTTTTTTTTTAAATATAAAAAGCAATTGTATAGAGAAAATTAAGATAATGATAAATTTTGTTAATTTCTCTGCCAACTTTGTTTCTGATTTTCTTGTCTCTTCTCTTTGTTGAATAAAATAAAAAGGCAATGATATGGTAATGAAGCCAACAAATCTCATTTATAATTGACTTTTTTTTATATGCAGGCATTCTTTTATTCCATAAAAATAACTGACATATCTTAAACCATCTAACAAAATAATTTCAAATTATTTTTCATCATGCAATTCAACGAAAACTTGGGCAGCTGTTTTTGTTATTTTTCTGCTTGTTTCAACTAATTTTACAGATCTTTGGTTGTATAAATGGAAAAGATATCTATTTTTCTTCTGGGCAAAATTCTTTTTTAAATTGTTCTTTCTTCCATCCCTTCTTCACTAACATTTTTATGTTGCTTTGAAAACTGCTTAAAAATAGTTTGATCAAATGCACACAAATTTTTTTTGTTTGGATTTTTTCATTAGATGCACCTCTCCCTCTCTTTTTTTTTTTTCACCCAAGCACACAACTGCCAACAAATAATTTGGAAATGTGAACAAGTCCAAAACTTTTGTTCAAAAACTTATTCCCTCCTTTTCTTAATTCCAATTCTATTTACTTATTCATTTACTTAGCCATTTGTGTTGATTGTAGTTTTGAGATGAAAATTCATGCTCAATTATTTAACATTTTTAAACTTGACAAAATAAGTATTTTTCTTTTTTTGATAACTCTGTTATAGACTTTGTAAAACCATCCAAAATTGGCATAACGTTTTTTTCTTTGATGATTAGTTTTGAGTTCTATGATGCCTTCATCTTTCAAGTTAACTTTTTCTTTTCTTGCTCGTTCATAATTTATGCCTTTTTTCTGCTTTGTTCTATTTTAATTCTCCCCCAAAAAGGATTTTCAAATCAAACATAATTTCTAAATAGCAAATAATTACGCTCGTTTTGGGTAAGAGAATATACAAGTTCATTGTATGTTTCTGACGTTAGAGTAACCCTGTCAACAAGTTGATTTCTTTAGTTATTCAAATGTTAGCCTGTCTTTTGTTTCTCAACATTGATAATGACCTAAATATTTGAGTTGATAATGTTTAAATAATACAGATTTAAGCTATGTTTAACTTTATGATGTTGTTTATAGCTGCCATCTTTAAAACTGACTTCTGGCATCTTTTAAAGCTTAATGTCTTTTCAAGACAATTTTTTTGCCTATAGGAAATAATCTGTTGTTTCATGAATTATTGTACTTAAAATACAATATTCAGTTCAATCTCACAAAAATTTGGTATTTAAGAGCTTTTATTTATTTATTTATTTTTTTTCTTAGGGCCAAAATTTTCTGCATTGTAAGTATGGGCAGAATAAAAGCAAAGCATTTTTAAAGCAAAAATTCCAGATTTGTTTGTACTCTAATCTAACACAAAATGAAGATGACTGTTCATGGGAAGTTTCCTTACAAAGAAAAATTGCTGGTTGAAACTTTATCCATACAGATTCAAATAAATTTTTCATTTGCCTCTTTATAGAAGATCATGTATAAAACACTTACCACAGAAGAGTTGCTTATAATTTTCAGTACATTTTATGTACTTTTAAAAATCAGACAACTGAAAAATAGAAGCTTTTGGAAGAGTGGATGGGGGAGAAATAATTGTTGAGTCTTGGCTTGAGTGCTTAGCTGCAACCAAATCTCTTGGAATTTTTTTGTTTTGTTTTTTGGGGTTTTTTTCCCCCCTTTGTTTTAACTTTGTAAACTTCTATAATTCAATTTATGGATAATATTTTCTATTTTATTTCTTCAAATTTTTTAAATGTTTCAGATTCTTATTCTTTATTCTTCTGCCTTTTGCAATTTTTTCCCACTTTTTGCTATAAAATATTTTGTTTTTGAATCTTAATTCCTTTTCTTCTTGTGGATCTTTATCCCCTGCCCTTTTTTTTTCTTTTTGCTCCTAAAATATTTCAGTTGGTCAACCTGTATTGACATAAATCTTCTCTTAAAGTATGGTTCCTCTATTACTTATTTGTCTGAACTTGTATAAAGTCTAATTTTTCAAGGATTTTTATAGGCTTTGTTATATAAAGAACAGCAATGAAAATACCTATCCTAAAGAATCTTTTTTTCCACCATTGTTCTTTCTGATTTCTTGTCTTTGTTCTTGAAGACCAGATTTTCTGCTTACTCCCCCAATTATACTGAAAATCCCAATGGGATTCATGACTGAGGGAATCTCCAAAAGAAACTTACAGGAAAAAAGTGGAACTGTCAATGATTTCTATGCATTTGGTTCTTTAGAAGGTTATTGCCTCCCTTCTTTCTACTCACTAATTGTGTGTTTGTATATATGTAGAGCACGTGTGATAATGTTTTAATCTTCTTTGGCTTCTTTTTCTTGAGTAAAAGCATTCCAGTTCCAAAGAAAAAAAAAAAAAAAAGTGAAACAAGTGCTATTGACCAAGACACAGTCTTTAACAAAAAATGCGACCATAATAGCAATCTTTGCTTTTTTTTCTTTAAATTCCTTTTTGTTGTTGTGATTGTTGCTGTTATTATTAAAATGTTAATAACTAATCATTTAATCAAAACATTACTAATAGCCTGTTTGATTCATTATTATTAATATTATTATTAATCATTTTTTGTCTTTGGCGGGGGGGGGGGGGGGGGGGCAGTATCTCCAGTTCCCTGTCCTCACTCCCTTGAAATTTTCTATGGAGCCACCAGGATCCTTGTCCTCTCCCGACACCTTGAAATCTATAGAGTTTCATTTTTTTCTGAAAGAAGAAAAGCTGTCATTAATGGAAGTTGATTTGATTATAATACACAAAACCTGGAACAAAATAGCTTTTTGTTTTCACTATTTCTTTTCAAGCAGTTCTTATTTGGGTTGTTTCTGACTTTCCTTTCTGGCAACTTTGATTCCTTCCTCCTCCTCCTCCTCCTCCTCCTGAAGCATACATCACAGGCTCACCTGATGTAAACTTGTTGGGTGTATTTTGGTAAAAGAGGCAACAGTCAATTATCATTTTTATTTTTTTTTGTAACCAGAAGATAGTGAGATTTAATTGCAACCAATATGAAAAAGGAAGGCAAAACTTATGTTGTTGATTTTGTGTTGTATGAGTGTGCGTTTTTTTTATGTCTTTATCCAGAGTTTACAATGACCAACATTTTATGGGTAGGGGTGGGTTTAGGGAAGAAGCTACTTTTTCTTTTTTTTCTTTTTTTTTTTTTTTTTTTTTTTTTTACCAAAAAGTAAAGCCAAAATGAATTGTTTGCTTATTTTTGTGATTTACTGTCAAAGGAGTTTGCCCTTCCGCATCACAGGAAATGCACAGGGAAAGCAAAAACTTGAAAAGACATGGAATCATCGAAAAATGGCCTTATTCAATAAATCATATAAAAATGGGAGTTTTTGCTTTATTTTTGTTCACATTTTCATTTTTTTTCTTTCTTTTATTTAACACTAACCTTTCTCTCAAAGTTAGCGATAAAAAAAAAATATATATTTCTCCTCTTCCTCGTTAAAAAAAAAATTACTTTTTTCATTTTCCTTTTCTCATTTCTTTTGCACAAATGTCTGTGCATCTTTCTTTTGCTTTCATTTATCCACAATTTTTAGTAAAGAAAAATGAATAGCAATCACATTACTCTATACTTTATTTAAATTTTCATTCAGTTTAAATCCACACAATTCAATGCAGCAAACAATGAAACCTTAATCTCGTTGCTGCAGCACCAACCTTGTAAGATGTGCTTGATGACTGAAATAGTAATACAAGTTCGCTTCCATCATCAAATCTGAGTAAAAGATGAATTTTGAAGGATGAGATACACACACACACACACACACACACACACACACACACACACACACATGTTCAAGTTCTTTTATGAAGGAAAACTTAAGGTAAATACTTGTTGCAAAATTGCAACAGGTATTTATAAATAAGTCATTAGTTTTTATTTACTTTTAACTTCATTGGCAGCAACTGCTGCTCAATTTAGTATCTCTTCATGACAGTAAGTCTTTTTACTTGTAAAAGCTTGCAAATTGGATATTATAGCTGATTTTTGCACTTGACATTGATTCTAATAGATCAGCATCATCCAAGTCTGAAAAATCTATGGTATGTTAAAAACACTTAGATCCAATTTTGAAAAACAATTAGTGTTCTTTTGCTGATCATTTGATAAATTTTTCTTGATGTTGCTTGCAATTTTTTATCTACTAAGAAGTGGAAAAGATATAAAATGGAATTATGACAATGAGTTTAGCATAAAAATGAACCCTTTCATAAATAAGCACTAAAGTTCCTAATTCAACTACTGAACATGTCAACATTGTACTGTATCCTTAATTATTACCTAAGTAATAGACTATTCAATTATATCAGAAGCCAAATTTCAAGTGTATATTGTCTGTTTTATTAGTGGTTAGCAAATTTTTACAGAAAAATTATAAATGGGAAGTTATTTTAAATGCAGTGAAAATACACACACACGTCAGGAAAGTTATTTGATCTCCTGAATGTTTGGATGATGTCTACAGGTTTTTAATTTTTACTATCAGTTGTATGTTTTAATTATAAACAAAATAGTTAAAAAAATTTTTTAATATTAATAAGTGAATAATTATAGTGAGTAAATTTTCTGTTTCTCAAATTTTGTATTTGCATTGTTTATTCCTGAGATAAATTAATATTTTAGACCCTATTTCTGACATAGAAGACAATTTTCAGCAATATTTAACCTTCATGTATGTAAAAACAAAAAAAAAACACACAACACAAAACACTACTAGTGTGTCAAAAGGACAGTTTTTTTTTTCTTTGAGACTGCTATTACTGTATGCATTTTGACTCTGCAAAGTTTTCATGTTTGTGTTTTATTCAAATTCTAAACACTTTTTAAAAACAAACCTTGCTAGGAGAGAGAACTAATATTACAGTATTAACTGTAAATGGAGGAAAAAACACTCCTTTTGACATGTTTTTGTTTTTCATTTCACGCCAAGCAAGTCAGTTAACTTCTTTCATCTTAGTGGCTTTATTGAGTGTTACAAAAAAAAAAACTTGAGAAAAGTAGATAATAATTGATCTTCAAAAATTTAAATGCAATGTCAAAGTTGTCTGGGAAGCAAGAAATGTGATAGAAAAAACTGTTGGCATAGAACTTACCATTACATGTAGCCATTTCAACTGTAAAATGATGAGATATCGCTACCAATCTAGTACTATTCATAAAGTCATCAGAACAATTACCATGAAGTTATTTATAGAAAAGACACAAGAAAGCTACATTATGGTGATGGAGAAGTGACTAAAGTTGAAATGTCAGGTGAAGACCAATTGCATTGTAAATTCTTTTATTTTTTTTGTTTATCAAGAGTCTCTAAATATATAACAGGAAAAAAACAAGAACAAATTGTAGACTTATAAATATATAAGATAGATTTCAGCAAGAAAAATTGTCTAGACAACATGGAACCAACTTTACTAGCAGCAAACCTAGTAATTGATTCAATATAATCTTTCCACTTCATGTCAGTGGAAAACCTTAAACTAATGAGGTACAATTAATCATTCTCCTGGAGGTTAGCATCAGCCATGCTTATGGAAAGTAAAAAGGGTTCTCTCAGACAAGAGAGAGCAGTTTTGTTTTTGGAAGCATGGAAATTAACAAACCCTTCCTTGCCCCAGTTAACAATTAGATCAGCTGCCAATTTGATCTTATCAAGAGGCTGACTATTAAGACGGGAATAAATGGCGATGCCATGAAGGCCTGATGAAAATTAGGAATAATATGGATCCAAGGATAGAACATTAGGAGATGTCTGCATTAATAAAAAAAGATCTAGAAGAGTGGCCATTCATTTTGTGATTTGATAGGAAATACTAAATCAGTTCAAAACTTTGTCCAGAAATACCATAACCTTTCAATTTGTGAAGACTAATAAAATGGATTTCAGAGTTAATCTATAAAAGGCAGGATGTGTGTGTGTGTGTAACGAATGCACAGCCGCAATTTTCGACAGATTTGCACTAAAATTTACATGCACATGCTCCAAGTTAGCAGCAAGGCCAAGACCGATTTTTGCATTTCCCAACTCCCATCGATAGTGGAAATAATCAATTTTTTCATGCTTCTACTGGCCAGAGTAAGAGCCTATAGCTGGCTGCCACGAATAGGCAGGAAGATTCTATTGGCCAGCGTGAGAGCCAACAGCTGACTGACACAAATGTTAACTAGCATGCAAAAAAAATCGATAGTTGCATTCATCACAAGTGGGAAAAATTTAAATCTGCATGGCACTTTACTCCAGTTGGCTCATTCGCTTGCTTAAAGTCAATGTTGATTCTGATTCCGCAGAACTGGGTTGGGTGTGAAAAAGTATTTGTTGTTAACATTCTTTTTTCATTCGGTTTTTCCAGTTATGAGTCCTTTTTTAAAGCTGAATGTTTTGTGTTCATTTTGTTTAGTTCTTTTTCCGTAACAAATTTAATGTTTAGTAGAGAGCTTAGAAAAAATTTGCAGTGTGAGATAGGCAAGAAGTAGCAACATCAGCATGGCAAAGGGCACTCCTTTAAAGGCAAGGAAGGGCAAAAATATTTTAAGTCAAGTGATAGCGATTGCTGTATGAGTCGTACGATTTTTGAATCCAGCACGAGCAATGTCGGGCCATGCTGCTAGTGCTTTCATAAAAGAGCTGAGTACAAAAGAAGCCAATTTTAATTTCACAAAATAATTAAAAAGTATTAATATATAAATAACTTTTTCAGTGTTTATTAATTTCTCAAACAAAACAAGAATCAAATTTGCAGTTGCTTTCTGTTATACAAATAAGATTTACCTTTAAAAAAAAATTCTAGTCACATGATCTTTTATGAGCATCTTTAATAGTATACCAACAAAGCTACATGAAATCTCTTCACATATCAAGTCTCCACATAAAATGAGTATAAATGTTTTTTAATATAGCAAATTGATACAGACAATTACTAGTATTTTAGGTTAATTCACAACTGAGTTGGTAAATTTAATTGAGTAAATAATTACAATATGTTTGTAAAAAGGGAGAAATTGCTTCCCTACTGCTGGGAAGAAGGAAAAAAATAGAAATAAAGAAACAAATCTGATATTCAAGTCTGCTATCACTCAGTCTCAAATTTCTAATGAAGGAAATTTTAAAAATATCTTACTGAGTTATTTTCTTATAATATTAAAGGAAAGTTTTTTAAAAAAAAATGTTTAATGCAAAAAATTGGTTGATGTTTTTAATGAAACAAATATTTAATTTATGAAATTTCAAGAAATTACTTTTTATAGAGCTTAATGTTTATATTAATTATATAAATTATATTAGTCATTTGATGAATTTAAATTTTTTTTTTTTTGTCAAACAGGATCTCCAATTATAGAAAATCTGTTCTGAATCGTAAACTAAAAATGCAATAAAACTAAGATATTATTTAATTAAAAATGCTTTTAATTGCAATATATATTTTGGATACTATTGTCTTTTTCTATGAATAATAAATTGTTTTCAGTTTGTTTGTTTTTTAATTATAATAATTTATAAACTTTTAAATCTTTTAAAATTTTGTATTAATAATTATTACTAAGTAAAAACTATATTTACTAATCATAAATGGAAAAGATTATTACAATTCAAATCCCCCTACTATTTTAAAAAGAATTTTGAATTTTTTGTGTGTGTATAAATGTGCCAATTTTTGTAAATATGGACATCCATACATGACATTATCAGAAAATAAGAGCAGTAAAATTTATTGGTAATTTTCTAGAATTTCCTCAAAAAGCATATTCATAAGTAGGACTAAAAAGCCAAAGTACTAAAATTCATTAAAATATTAGATTACTTCGAATATCTTCCTAAACTGTTAAGATTGTGTAGTTAAAAAATTATTAAAAAAATGTTTGTAGTGGATGTGAAATAATAGCTCCTTTCACCCACTCCCTTCAAATTCAGAGGACTAAAGAAGGAAAGAAATTTGCAAGCCTGTGTGAGATTTTTGCCTTTCACAGAAATTATGCTTGCAAATTTCTTGGCTGACTGGTTATGTGAAATTGTTTTTGGACCAATGAAACCCTTGCCTTCACAGAAATTAGCTGGTTAATAGATAAGACAGAAAGAAAGTAACGCATCTATGGTGAATTCTTTTTGATATAAAATGAAGTGAAAAATAATCAGAGAAGAATGTTTGAAGTCATGTTAAGGATTTTGTTTCAGTTCCTCATGACCAGTGTGGAAGTTCTTAACAGTATAAAATTACTTAACAATTATATTATCAGCCTGTAACCAGCATGAATTTTCTCTCAATTCAAGAAATCTAATTATTTAAAACTCTCTCTACATCTACTTTAGAAAGTATGCAACCATATATCACTCCAGTGAGCAACAAACTCTCTTACTTTTCTCTTAAACATTTTGGAATATTATTTTGTGTCAAATCATTTAACCTGTTGTATGAACATTTCCTCTTCATGACAATATGTTAAGCCTACAGACTTTAAGAATTCTAATTTATTTTCCTGAAACAAGCTACTGACACTTCAAGGGTGTAAATTCATGAATAAATTCCTTTTCTTGTTTTGTTTGTTTCCTCATCATTATGTTGTAAACCAGATTCACTCATGTTGGACATCTTCACATGTTGCAGACCAAATTCACCCATGTCAGGGATCACCACTTGTGGATGGTAAGGAGAAATGTAGAAATTTGGCCTGTATAAATACCAAAAGGATTTTGATCAAAATGTATTCCACATTTCTACCATGCAATATAAATGAACATGAGCAAAGATATGTTGACGGTTAGCTAGATATGTTAACTATTTATTTACAGAAACAAATTGTAACTTAAGTGAATTTATTCACAGTGGCTGTGAATGTAGTATCAAAAGCTAGATATAGGAATACTTGTTTTACTTAGCTGCATGATGATTTTGTCTTCAGTGAGTTGAAGCTTTCAGGGTTAATGCTGCTCAGATTTAATCTTGCTCCTTTGAGAAGGATTAATTTGTGAGTTATACAAAATTGCTGTTTGACTTCATATTCCATGTCATGTTTCTATGGTGTGGTAATTCATATGCATTCATCAATTGTCTGAGATAATCTCAATCTGATCGTAAAGATGGCAATTGCATCATCCTCTATCTGCATCTGAGTGTGCCTCTCTGTTTCTTTCTCTGTTTTTACACTGTCTGAGCTTGTTTCTTAAGCATCCACGGGTAAGCTCTCAGACAGGATATAAGTGAGAAGGTATTTCATTGGTCGGTATAGACCAATGACGATATTTAAAGATATTGTGTCTGTTGCTATGCTGATGCTCTGTAGATGTTTGTGCGCATAGGTGAGTAGCGACAATCTTCATCCTTCATTAATCTTCTGAATAAATTGACTGTTCATTCTAACCCCTTAGTCCCACACCATTATATGTTCACATTATATTCGTCAAGTAATTGTCCCTCCTTTGAAAAAGATTTCCTAAACATAAGTTTAGTGGGAAGTTATCAACAACTCAAAACACCTATGTCCATGTTAAAAAATACTTTTTTTGCCATATTTTAAACTAAGAGTAAGTAATATTTGTTTCAAAACAAGTTTTTAATTAACCTGTTTTGAAACTGTAAATCAGATAAAGTTTCAGAAAATTTATTTTTGAAAATTTTTTTAATAAAGAGAATTGTGTTGACATTTGTAAATGAACGATTTTAGCAATTAAAAAAACTTTATTCTATTCAATTTAAATTCGTTTTGAAATACAGCAAAGTATTTTCTTATTGGAAATATTAAATTAATCTATTAGACAAATTAAAACTAAAATAAAAGCTTCAAGAAAGATTTTTCATTTAAAAAAATGCATTTTATTTTTTTTAAACTTTCATTTTTCTTTGCAGGTACCTATCTTAGGCATTTAATTTTCAGAAAATCACCGGTTCAAAAAGATTAGTAGAGATTATTTTTACATTCCAACATGCACTAATAACTTGGATGCTTAGTTGTATCCACAATGTACTTCTCTAAAATCAAATTGTTGTGCATGCAAATTTGCATGAAAAAAAATCAATGAATGATATATATTTCAAAAGCAACATTCATTAATTTCAAAATTTCTAATCTTTTTTGAGTATTTAAAAAAAACAGTTTCACTTGATGTTCTATTCAATTTACAAATATCAATACCATTTTTAAAAAATTATTTTGGTAGTTGAAAATGCGTAAATATGTTTTAGTTGGGGTGATTTGTTTTTTTAGTTTTCGTTTTATTTCTGCTAGAGTTATCTCCCTTACACAAAGTGATATTTTTAGAAAATTTACTATATTTCCCGGTGTTAGGCTTCTTTTTTGTCTCAAGAACGCACGCCAATTTTAATTTGCCAAATATTGATGGGAAAAATAAATAAAAAATAAAATAAACATAAAATTAAGACCAGTAAAAACAAAATGTAAGATTCGTTGTGCCGGATCTATTTTTTAGTATAAGATAAAAAGTATTACTGAGCTGCTACAAATTTGTAATGATTATTAATTGTTACACAATTTCATGACACTTTTCAAAAATGTTTTTCATTGCCTAATGTTTTCTAATTTATTCAAACAAGTAGTATGCTCATTTTTACTGTTTCACTCATCTGTTGGCCTTTCTCATAACTCTGTTACATTTACATAATATTTCAAGAACTTTGAAGAGAATTCCTGCTTTTCTCTAATAATCATTTGCAGATCTGAGAAAGTTCAATTTTTTTAGCACTTGACAATTTTTTAAGAAATATTTATAATTGCTGTGATGATTATTGTTCAAAAAAGATTGAAACTAGGCTAGCAGAAAATGTGTGGCATGAGGAAAGCTACTGGTGTTCATGCAACCAAAACTAAGTTTACTTGTTACTGTCATTCCATCCAAGTATTTTTCTTTTTACTATCAAGCCCCATTTGTCAATGCTGAGAAATTTTCATTTCTGACTCCCAAATTATGCTAACATAAAAATTGATTTTGTTACAAATTATATTGGTCTCACAGTGGTCAAGTTAGTTCCAACAAAAATTTTGATTGACACCAAGTTACCATGTATATTCATATCATGATCCCAATGCCTCAATATATAATCCAACAAATCCTAATTAAATGAAAATTATTTTACAACTAAGCAAATTATAAAACATAAAGATGAAGACCTGGTGAGATATTTATTCCAAACTTTTGCAGTGCATACACATCCAGACCACATTCACCTAGACACATCTTCAATGACTGAAAGAAAAGATAACACACACATGGATTCAACTAGTTGCTAGTCATGAAATCATGAAATGAATGCCAAGATTGTTTTGTAAATGCTGCAAACCAATTGTTTCATCACACAACAAGCAACTTTACCTCAACAGGTGATTCACTTGCTAACAGCCAAAGACATATAAGCAAGCTCAAGCCATTTGAAACTTTTTGTCACCTGTCACAACATCGTCACTCAGTATGAAACACAAATGCAGTTACAGATAACCAAGCTAGGATTTTAATTTCTTCTATTTTTAAGGATACTATTTACGTCAGAATAAAATTTTTCTTATCTGAATAGCTAATTCATAGTTTTTTATAAATAATTTTGTTGGCATTTAAAGCTCACCTTCTGTGAAAGAAAGTGATTTGAAATAACTTATTTTTGTTACAGAAGAATTTTAAGATATTGAGTACACACTTGAAAGATTTGTAAGTAAATGCTAAATGAATACATTTCCTTTAAGAAGAAATTTTTTTCTCATAAAATTTTTTAGAAATTAATAAAGTTAAATTTCTCATTTGTTAAACAGTCTCACAAAGACTAAAAACAGACAGTTGTAGTATCATATGCAAATGAGAATGACAACATAAATAGGAAGCAGAAGCTGAACAAAAGACATTAGTCAGCAAACCACAATGTGGAGAACTGTGCATACGATTGCTACTACCCAGAGAGAAATACACAACATAACAATGGCGTCACTGACAGGATCCTTGAATGTGCTGGAGGATTCAGAACACATAGAGACATGGATCAGAACTTTTGCTGCATTTGCAAGAGTAAAAAAAATTAAGAGACACCAAGACCGAGGGAGGAGAAAACAAGATAACGGATTTATTTCTTGCTACTCTTGGGTGCGAAGCAGTGAAGAAATTTTCAACAATGTGTTACTCGAGTGAATTAGAAGAAATGACATTTGAAGAAATTGTCAAAATTATAAAAAAGAACATAAGAAAAGATTGGTTGTTGCTGAATGAACCAAGTTTTTAGAGACAAGACAAGCACCAAATGAGTCCATTATACAGTACTTACATATATTAAAAGAACGTGCTATGTACTGTTAATTTGAAAAGTTAGGAACTCAGGAAATGATCATAGAAGATGAATTAATTCTTCTCAGAATAATTAAAGGTTTGCACGACCAAAACCACAAACAAAAAATACTGAAAGGTTTACAAAGTAATAACATGAGTTTGGAGGTTAGCATCAAATTTGTACAACAGTACAAGTACAAATGTCCCACGTTAGGAAAAGTCTGGTCAAATTGTAAAAAAAGAGACCATTTTCAGAATGTATGCAAATACAAAAAGAAAATAGAAAGGGTACAAAAAGTACAAACCCCTGAAGAAAAGGCTGAAATATTTACAGTGAATACGCAAAAAAGGAGTGTAAAAATAAGGATAAATGGCCAAATATTTAACATGCAAGTCGATACAGGCAGTGAAGTCACACTGATACCAAAAAATTTCTGGGTCAAATTGAGACGGCCTAAATTTAAAAAAAGCAACATCCAATTAAAGCAATATCCAATTAAAGCAATTTGATGGAACAACTATAAAAATAATGGGTACATTTTAAGGCAATTTTAAAACGGATACGTGTTTTGAAATAATTCCTATTACAATGGTAGAATACAAAAAAGATCACAGATTACTAGGAATTGATGTGCTAAAAGTAGATATGGCAAGATTAATCAATTCCATAGAAGCACAAGAAAATGAAATTGGAGTGTTAAAAGGCTACAAAGCAAGTATTCAACTAAAAGAGAATTATTGCCCCACAAAAATATATAGAGTCGAGAAAAGTTCCAATTCATATCCTACCTTTGGTAGTGGCCAAGTTAAACAAAATGATACACTAGAAAGAGTGACTCAAGGTGGTAGCAATTGGGTGTCACCAATAGTAGCAATAAAGAAATCTGCTGGAGATTTAAGGATTTGTGGTGATTACAAGATAGGGGTAAATCACCAGATATGTTCGGACTCTTTCTGTTGCCAAATATTGAAATTGTGAGACACAAGTTAGTGAAAATGGAACACTTTGCGAAAATTGATCTCAAGTCAGCATACAACCAAAGAGAAATTGATGAAAAATTCAAGGAAGTAACTATGATAAACACTCCTATAGGCTTGCTAAGATGGATGCGTCTACCATTTGGAGTAAAGCTGTCGAGTCATATTTTTCAGAAAGTGATTGAAAGAATTTTATTATAAAAAATAAAAAATATGATAATATACCAGGAAGATATATATTTAGGGGCAAGAACCAGAGAAGAATTGAAGTATAAAACAGAGCAAATTTTAGTGAAATAGAACAAGGCAGACATGAGTATAAAGACAAATGTGGTTTTAACTGCAAGAAGATATGATATTTAGGATGTCAAATATTGAAAGAAGGCATATCACCTGACGAGAGATTAACAAAGAAAATAACAGAAATATCTCCTCCAACAAATAAAAAGGAGTTAGAATCCTTTTTGGGGCTGATAAATTTTTATAGTAAATACATTCCAAGATACAGCGATGTAATAGAGCCATTTGCAAAATTACACAAGAAAAATAATAAATTTAACTGGACACGAGCAAACTATCGCTTTTGAATCAGTAAAGATAATACTGAGGAGCAAACCAATGATAAAAGTTTTTGATCCACAAAAAGAAGTAACATTAACCACAGACACAAGTGAAAAGGCAATTGCTGCTATCATATTGCAAGAAGAACACTCAATCAAGAAAGTTAATGTCAGCCAAGATTAACTACTCGGATATTGAAAAAGAAGCATTAGCAATTATATGGAGCATGGAAAGGGCACAAAATTTTTCGATAGGAAAGAAATTCTTGTTAAAATCGAACCACAAACCATTGGAATTCATATTTAACCCGAGAAAAGAATTACCAAAAGTAACATCGTCAAGGATGTTGAGATGGGTGATAAAGATCATGGCATTTGATTTTGACATAATATATGTAAAAGGGAACACTATTCCTCAAGTAGATGCCTTATCAAAATTGCATTTCAAGAATGAAGCAAACTCAAAACAGGAAAAGGCGGAAGACAAAATAATACACTGGGTTGAAACGGGCGTTCTTCCTCTAAATAGACTCAAAATAGAGGCAGAGCAAGACCCAATATTAAGCAGAATAGTGGAGAAAATAAGAACTAATGTATAGAGCAATTGTTCAATGGCAGAATGGCCCTTTAAAGAAATGAAGCACAAACTGACCATAGAAAATGGCATATGCAATGGAGATATAACTGTAGCTCCACAAATACTGAGGAGGGACATATTAAAAGGAGTGCATGATGACGTGCTTGTGGCATAATAGCAAAGCAAAAAAGACTAAAGTTGGTGGCCAGAGTATTCAAAAGATGTAGAGGAGTATATTAAGAGATGCCCAAAATATGCGGAAATAAAAAATTTCAAGCAAAAAAAAATTCACTCATGGCCGAAGGAAGCAGAGCCATGGGTTAGGGTCCACATAGATCACGTGCATATCAAAGATAGGGGATTGTTCTTAGTATTAGTGGATGGCCAGGGGTTGTCAGAGTATTGAGGATGGCCAGGGGTTGTCAGAGTAAAAGACAGAAAAGCCAGCACAATAAAGCAAGTACTAAGAACGATATTTTCAAGGAATGGAGTACCCCAAACAGTAGTCACTGAAAATGTACCTGAATTTTGCGATGAGAATTTATGTGTGTGGTTGAAACAGATAGGATGTATCCCATACAAAACACCACCGTATCATCCACAATCTAATGGCATTGCGGAAAGAATGGTACAAACAGTGGAGATGGAGTTAAAAGCATTCTCACCACTTAATGAAAGCCTAGAAGTGTATTTACCAAAAATTCTTCTCAGTTATAGATCCATTCCACATGCAGGAAGAAAGCTGAACCCTTTGGCATTAATGGGTAGACAAATAAGAGCCCCCATAACTATGTCCTTTTCAACGAAAGAAAAGGTATGGTATAGAAAGAATAAAGAGGCTGAGCCAGAAGAAGCAAATTTCCTGATACAAAAAGTACACAACATGGCTGTACTAGAGAAAAAAAGACAAAATATAATAGCACATGCGGATCAATTCAGAAGCAGAAAAAAATTGGATGACATGGAAGATCAAGAGCAAAAAGAGACAGAAAGTCACAAAAATGGAACAGAGCAGGAAATGGAAGAAAGTGAGAATGAAAAGACAGATGAGAGTAAAGAAGAAAATGAGGAAAGATCAAGATCACCATTAAAGAAAAAAAAAGAAAGAGAAGAGGAAGGAGAGCACAGTACGAGAGTAATCAGAAATAGTAATAGAAAAAACAAGGGTATCCAGCCTCTTTGATTCAGGGAGGTGTAGTATCATATGCAAATTAGAATAGAGAGCAGAGGATGAACAAAAGCATTAGTCAGCGAACTTGTTTGCAAAACATAACATGCATACAATTGCTACTACCCAGAGAGAAATACACAACATAATAACAGTCTTGCTGTAAATTTTGCTGGCTCTGCTGGGGAGTTGAAATGTAAGATGTGCTTGAGCCTCAGAAGTTTCCCTAGACAGTACCTTTCCTTTTGGAGAGGGCAAGGGTTATTACTTGGTGCCTGATATACCTTCCAAAGGGAAAGTTTAAGGGGGCTTAAACAATTTTTGTCCCTAGTCATGTGGGATCCTACTTTAAACTCAGTCTTGTGCCACATTCTATTCACATGTGTGCATAGATAAATCTGTAGTTTACTGGTAAATGACTAAGAGTGGTTGTAAAAATGAAGGTTATATAGTTTATGGAAATTCAAAATGGAACAAATAATATTGAGTAACTTTAAATTTTAGACTTAACCAAAAAATATTTGGCTATCCTTAATTTTTTAAACCTTGCAACACCAATTTTGAAAGATCAGAGACAACAACCAACCAGAATTACAATTTTAGCTATTTCTAGCTGAATGTGGAGTTTTGATGGCTGTCATAAAATAAAAATATCTTCTCTACTTGCTAGCAAAGATTTTAGCCATATATATATGGATGCCTTTCTCATCAAGAAAGACAGATGAGGTTTAAGTAAATTCTAAGTTTTTACTGAACAACCTACACAAATGAATTGTTTAAAGTGGTCAATTACTCTGCAATGCACACTCTCTCTGTCAAAACACCATGTTCTGTACTGATGTACTATGTACCACATGTCAGATGATGATATAATCACAGGCTTTTTTGGATAGGAGTTTTTCCATCTTCTAGCTGCATGCTGATAATTGGCTTCTATAAGAAGTTCATTTGAACATTGCTAATCCTCTCTAGGCTCATTTGGATTTACTTTTACTTCTCCTAGACTGGTTGCCAACCAAGGCTATAGGGCCTAATCTGTTCAGCCCATAGCTGGGTACGAGAGAGAAGAGATGGGTTCATTCATTTCCCAAGGGTATTTGCAGGTAAGTGAATGTAACAAATTCAACTGAAATTTAAATTTGGCTCCCTGATTTGTCATTCTTAGCCATTATTCATTACACCACCCACACATCCAAGCTTACAGCACCTGGTATTGCCAAGTGGTTACTCATCTAGGTACTGAAAAAGGTTCAATGTTGTTTAACTTCAGTGGTTCAATGTGATGCAGCCAAAATGTGTGTGTGTATATATATATATATATATATATATATATATATATATATATATATATATACTCAACAGAAATGCAATTTAGCCAAATGCTTGTTAACAGAGATTTTTATCAGTGCTCAATGCTCTTTAGACAGAGCCATACACACCATTTTAATATCTTATGAAATTGAAATATTCAGAATCTCTTCAATTGTTATAAATGATGATCTTTGACCAAAAATTTATGAAACAAGAAAACAAGCATAAAGGGAATTGGACATAAAATTAGTAAATCTGGTCAATAAAATAACCCTTTATAAATAAAGTAGGTATCATTTTGGATGTCAGTTCAACTTAAATTTGTTATTTTTCTTTCTATTTTTCATTTTGAGCAAACTTTTTGACTTTTTAATATTTAAATTTAATTGGATGACTGTACATTGTATATCCAACTCAATAACCAGTCTCTAAGATTTGAAACTACACATTACACTGCACAATTTGTATGTAATTTATTACCAGTGACTACAATGGGTGTCTTTTAACTTTTATAATCAGCTTTACTTGATAGTTGATTTGAAGTACATGGGAGAATATTTGTTTCAATCTTTAATATTTTTCTGAATAAATTCTGAAATCATGAAACAATTTCATTTATATATGTACAAAACTAAAATAATTTCATTTCATCCAGGAAGTGATTACTTTTCCTATTTTACAGTTCATTGTTTTTTTTACATGCAAAAGATGCTGGCATACAACATACAAAAATATAGAAAGATACAAAAGGTATAAGAATCTAGAATAGTGCAAAACAAAAAAAATATAAATATTTATATAAAATAAATAGGATGATTTGGAATACAGAATGCCATAGAAGATATGGAAATGGAATGAAAGACTGACATTAAATACAAATCAATAAAATTATAATAATTAAAAAGTAATATCCTAGAGTCATCAAATTTCATACACCTTATATTTATGTGGAATATCATACAATCTAAGATCTTATTATAACAATTTATTTTATGCTAGAATAAACAAATTATCATTTTCTTAAATGCTCCAATATATATGTGAGGGGGTCAATTGCTCTCACTAATTTATATTAGACACAATGCCACCAAAATAATAACACAAAACGAATGGTGTTTCTGACGCTGCTGGCCATGCCCCGAATGGTGATTTGGACGACCCGACAGGAGGAAGTCTTGCGAGGTATCCGTCTTTCTCATCAGGATCTGACCCAATTCTTTGACCATCAGCTCAAGATGAAGATTAGAACTGATAGAAAACGCCTGCATTCGACAGTTTTCAGCGAAAAGTGGTTGACTGAGGCGAGTTTGGTTTGTTTGAATGGGGCTAGCCTTGATTTTCTCTTTTAGGTCAACCTATGTCACATCGGGGGTGGTTTCCTGTGTAGCCCTCCCCTTGATTAGGTTAGACAAGCTTTTGTGTACCTAGTTAATGTGAGTAAATGTTGTTCCTGGCCTGTTCCTGGCTACATCTTTGGTTATGATCCAACCTCCCCAGTTTGTTGGTCCCCTTTTTTCATCTTGACTGGGTCACCTTTTATATTTCCCATGTCCATTTATATTTTCTCCTTTCCCACTCCCTTAGTGAGAGAGCCCTCTTGATTTTGTCCTCTGGGCAGAATACAGCGGCCTCTCTGTTTTGAGGGTTGGATGGGCCCTACTAACATCAGTTATGTTTAATTTGATTTGTGTTAATTTTTTTAGTTTTTTATTGGGTTCATCTCCCTCCCCTCTCATTTTTTCATCATAGAATTTTTGAGTATTTATTATCATTAATTTTTAATGGTATGGGGCGCATTTTGTAGGTCTGCCCTTGAGAGGATATGGTGTATGGAGGATTAATTGGTGATGGACGGGTTTTTGTGGTGAATGGGCAAATTGTAATGAGTGAATGGGTCATGAATCGGATTAGCTAGGTATAGGATAGTTAGTTAAAACCAGCCTCAACCCCTCCCCTTTTCGGCCTTGTGCCATAATTATGTAATTTTACATAATAAATAATGTCAATATGCAGGCTTCTGGCCTTTGTGGCCAGGATGCCGACCCGGGCTGCGTATTAAGTTACGCTCCCATTTTTTTTTGTCTGCCAACTGGACACAAGTTGAGTCTATCTTTCTTTCTCTCTTTACTTCTCCTTTTTACTTCTGGCTTCCTGCGCATTTTCAACCCTCAGCATTCTGCCCCCACTTGCTGCCTGCACATTATCCATAACCTTTCCCATACACTACGGTTATAATTACTACGGGAGGTTTTGATATCGGACTCGACCAGCAGATATGCAACACCAGCACCGAACATTCAATATGTCCAACACATTGCAATGCCAGCTTCTCAGGACTGACTAGATACTGTCGCTGATACCATTCCTGCCCGACACGTCCAGTCCAAGACCCAACCAGCTAACCAGCAGCGATCATCTACAGTGACCAGCATCGATCACCTGCAGCGACCAACAATCACTTGCAATGACCAGCAGCAATCATCTGCAATGACCAACCTTTCCCGTATATTATCGGTTGTAATTACTACGGGAAGTTTCAACACCGACCTCAACCAGCAATGCCTGCACTTCAACTTCCAACCGTCGACATGACTGGAACGTCTGCATCTCAACATCCAACCATTGACACGACCGGCACATCTGCATCTCAATGTTCCAACCGTCGACACATCCGGAATGTCTGCATCTCAACTGCCAACCGTCGACACGATCAGTCCAACCATTGACATGATCAGTCCAACCATTGACATGATCAGTCCGACCACCTTTCAAATATTAGACCTCTGCTTTGTAAATAAACTTAGCATTAATCATACATATCCTTGCTCTGTTGTCTGTTTTGTTTCACCTGTCAGATTTCACGTCTTTAATTCGAAAATGTTAGCGGGCCTCTTGTGACCTCATAGCAATACGGGGTGCTGGGGCTGTTTTCATATCGCACCCCACTCCAAGGGGGTCCGCTACAGTAGAAATGTAGATGGGAGAATATTCCCTTCTTCCATAGCTCACCCATTACTACTATTGTTTTACTTCTATTAATGTTAAATTTCTTTTTACTGTCAGAAAATCTCACAGTATGTAATACAATTCAACAGGATAAGATAAGGGCCTTATTACATAGTCACTTCAAGTGAGTTTTCTTTCTTTAAAGCTCTATTACAATGATTTTCATAATGTCTCTACAAATGTTTATTTTTTTTTATATGTGCGCATATAAATATTTTTCTTGTTCTCAGAGTGTCTATTTGAGTAATTTCCAAAATAATTTTCCTGGAAAATAGTGTTATATATTTAAAGCCAGTAATAATTGGAGTCTATAGATATAAATATTGATATTTTTGTCTATTTAAAAAAAAAATAAGCTGATATAAAGATTTAAGTTTTAGGTAACCTGAATTGCGAATTAGTACTTTATATTTTTCTTTAAGTGTACAAAAATAGAAAGAGTTATAAAACAAGGATCTTCTAAACAGATTTATTTAACCTTTACAGTGAGAGTATCAGAACTAGAAGTCATACCAGTATTTATTAGTAGTGGGCAAAATTTTAACAACATAAGATAAACAGATAACACAATGTTGATAGCAGATACAGAAGGAAAATTGCAACTCCTAGAAAAGGTAGTAAAGGAAAGTAGAAAGAAAGGATTAACCATCAAAGAGACAGAACGTATAGTTGACAACAAGAGAAACAGCCTAGGATGTTAGCTATGAACTTGAGATGTCAAAACTAAGCAAGCATGAAAATTTTAATATCTGTGAAGTGCTTTAATAGAGGACAGAAAATGTGACATACAAATCAAATCTGAACGCACATTGGAATAGCAAAAAATGCCTTGCAAAAGCAAAAGAAAAAAGTGATTGAGTGCAATATAATACCACTCCTCCTATATAGCAGTGAATTATAGTTTCCCCACAGATGAAGACGTGACTTGATGCAACAGAAGGATGCTGAGAATACCATAGACAGAGTATGTGGATAATGAGAAAGGATGCTTATTCTTGAAATCAGGAAGAGATATTTTGAAATTCCAAGGATACATAATGAGGAAGGAAGGTTTGGAAATTTTGACACTCACATAATATATTAAACCCAAGAGGAAGAGAGGAAAACTGAGTAACTTACTTGTGAGCTTATGAGCTTGTAAATGGATAGCAGAACAGGAATCAGAAGAGATAGTAAAAAGACAAACATTGCTCTGAGCTACAGAGGATAGGAAGTTATATGGTAAGCCATGATTGCTCACATCCTGAATATAGGAGACTTTATAGTTTCATTTATTCCAAATAGGATTTTAAAACCCTCTACCTTGATTGAATAACAAAAAAAAAAGTCTGTTTTTTAATTACTTTTTTGAAACATATGCTGCTACCTTGTTCTGTATTGATATTCTTCAGAATTATATGTAGCCTCCCTAGAACTGTACATTATTCTTAATGGGTGATGTTAGCACAGACTAATTACAGCCAAAATAATATTAAAAATGTACACAGCTGTACCCAGTTAGTTTTCTGAATATTTACTGTATCTAGTTATTGGCGCCGCGGTTAAAAATTTTTTTCCGGCCGGAAGCGAATTATCTCCCTTAGTTCGGGCATTATCAGACAAACACATGCGAACAGATTAATAGCCAATTCAGCTTCTAGCTGTTCATGTTTTTCAGGTCAGTATGTTTTTGGTTTTATCTTTTTTATTCAACCATTGAGTCTTGTTAAGTTTATTTAGAAATATAAAAATTATATCCTATATAAAATGTAATTGTTTTATTCGAATATATCTCCCTATCAAAAAAGCAAAACAAAAAGTGTCTTTCTTTCTGCTTCAATTTTTTTTATTTTCTCTATTAAATTTAGTTTTATTTTGTCATTTGACCGTGATTTTCTTCCATCGATTAGAATTGACAAAATAAATAAATAAAATATTATAATTTAAAAATGTCTTGGTCCCTTATACAAACAAAATTTCCAGTAGTAATTATAGGCCTCATTTTTTTTAATCGACATTTTTTAGCGGGTAAGAAAAAAAAAAAAAAAAACTATTTTAAAAATTTGTTTTGGTCCATCTGCCAATATTTTCGTACCGATTTTGGTATATAGCCCTAAAAACATCTAACTCTAAAAAAGAATATTGAAAAATTTTTTTGATCCCTTTAATTTTTAGTTTAAATTTGGTTGAAATCATGGTCTTTTTTTTTTCATTTTCTGAATTGGGCTATTTTTTTCTTTTAAGAATTTTAGTTAAAAATAATTAAAAAAGGTTTTTTTTTATTTTATTAAAAAAACGAGAAACAACTGGTAAGCCTTGTAGTTGTACTATTTAAAAAAATTACACAATTTATATAATTTTTTTTTTTTTTGTCAAAGTTCACTAAATTTTCGTCTTTAATTCCAATCAAATTAATCTTAAATTTATTTAACTATTAATATTTAAAAGTAAAACAAAATAAAAAGCCTGTTTTAAAGTTTCTTTATTGGCATAATTCGAAATAAATTGCTCAAATCCTGATTTTCAAAAAACAAAAATGACTTTATTTGTAATATCAACAACAAACGGCCTTTTTGACTGCTACACTATGAGGTTAAAAAGAAATCATTTCTCTGGCAAGCCCAAATAATAATAATAATAGTAAAGACTACTACTACTGTTTTAGTATTTTGTTCTAATTACGGTTCTTTGACAATAGAATGACAGAAGAGCTGAGTGCTTTACATGAACGAATTTTTATTTGCATTCTTTCCTTCCAGCTTTTTTTTCTTTCTTTCCTCAAGGTCTCTGGTTTACTAAAATGTGAACGTTACCTACTTTTATGCCAGCTGCTCTTCTTCACCCATAAATGCTGAGTTGCGAATACTATTTTTTTTTTTTAAAACTTATGAGTGGCTCGTCTAGTTTATATTTTAAGACAAACATTTTAGCTGGCATATGCAACAAAGAAAAAAACTGCTCCCTATGTCTTTACTATTTACTTTACAGAAAAAAAACAACAATTCCCTCATCAGCGAATTTGTCTCTTCATATTTTCTCTCTCTTTCTATCTTGGGTTACTCCAAGTCCAATCTAAATGGCGCTTTCTTTACGAATTCAGTCACACGCCAACAGAAAAAAAAAGATTTGTCTTTTTTACGATAATAGGGCTTCCTATTTATTTTTTATTTTGAAGATTTCTGATTTCAAGATGGTTATTTTTTTATTTTTATTACAAACCATTAATTCAACGTCTACATATTTTTTTAAGTCACTTGTAAAAAAAAAAAGTAAATCAAACCAAATTTCAACAGAATTCCTTTTTAAAAATTTTTTACACTATTTTTTTGTGCTCTTCACTGTCAAGCAACTACTAAACTTCTTTGCTTTTTTTTTTTTTTTTAAGACTTGATTTTTAGAGTTTAATTAATTTTTTAACCACTTATTTTTATTTTTAAATTGAAAATGTTCAATGTTAGACTGAAAAAAAAATTTTTTTTTTTTTTCCATTTCGTAATGAACTTATTGAAGTCAATAACCCAATTCCAAATTTAAAGATTATATCTTGTCTGGATATGCATTCTATAATTAAAAAAAAAAAAACCCTCTTTGGAAAAAATATCGATATTCGATAGTGAATCGAAATAAAATTAAATATATATATATATATATATATAGATATTTCCTGATGTTCCTTCATGATTTGTACAGGATTTAGACTTGAATTTTTAACCCTCTGATAATTTCTGTCAGTCACGTGCTGTGAAAATAACACCAAGTCGTGTCTGCAGTCGAACTCACTTGAGACTTCTGCTACAGTAGCAGTGCTTTCCTCACAAACAAAGAAAAGGGAACTTGCAAATGCAGCTTTCCTTTTTTCCACTTATCATAAATTAAACTTTCAACTAGCGACTGTTTCTGTCGTTTTGTTTTTATTTTAAACTTCCATTCATAATGGAATAGTTAAGTTTTTAACCTGAAATTTAATCTTTTAAGTTTTTTTTTTTTTTTTTATGTGATGTTAAATGTTTTTAAACCGACAGTATGATTTTTTTTTTTCTAGGTATAGGTCATTCGAATGAATGTTTTAGTGAGTGGCGTAACCAAACTTACTCCTTTTCCTTTTGTTTTGTGATAAATTTCTTGGTCCTCTTTTTTTTTTTCTTTTATGGCAATTTAAATGAGAAATGCATACCGATATTTTATAGATTTGCTTTGCATTTTTGCTCATTTTATAAAAGCAGTCTACATCAGATATTGAACTGATTTCTTTCTAATGCTATCCAAGACTTGTTCTTTCCAGATATCTACACTCAACAATGTCTGTGGTCATAAAGCAACACCTTGTTATTTATGCCTGATTGGAATTATTAGAAAATGTTCATAATTTTCTCCAGGCCATTGAATCTATTCTAGTACGAGTAGAAATTGATTTTGGAATAAACCCAATGATAAAAATATATTTACAAAATATCTTAGATTTAATGAGAATTTAAAAATTGAATTGATCTGTTTTACAATTGATTGACTGTTCTAATCCCAGGTTTACTTTTTATTGTAAACTCTCCAACAATCTCTTGTTTTATAACCTAAATAACAATATTGTTTTTTGTGTTTTGATTGGGGTGGATTGCTAGTTTAACTTAAAATTTAAGGATATTTTGAAAATTGTCTTATCTCAGTTTGTTCATTCAAGTCACAAAGCATTTAAATCATTTATAGAGACAAATTGGATGCCCTACCTTATGTTAATTTGCATATTTTTTAAGGCAACTTCATTTGCATAGAATTTTGCTGGTGATAAAAATGTTTCTTAATGTTTAGAAACCTGGAATAGCAATTTAAGAATTAGTTAAAGAATTCCAATGCAAAATGTATTCTTCAAAAATGGTACTGCTTTTCTTGTTTTTGCAAGTTGGGCTTTGTACTTTGATTTTCTCTCTTAAATATGTCTTTATCGGTATTCAATATGATTTACCATTTTATGGCAGTTTTGTTCTGCCAGTGAATTCAAATGACTATTGCTTTGTTCAGAGGCAAACTAAACCATTCATGACTGACTTTGTTCATATGTTCTTATATGTACCCTGGAATGTAATTGAAGATCCTACTTAGCTTTAGGGAAGGAGAAATTATTGCTTTGGCTTCAAACTTATAATTGATCCATTTGAATTTCATTTGAGCAGCAATTTGTGATAAAGTAAATCTGTTAACTGTTTATTGAGGTTGTAGGAACAAACAATTTTTAAGGAACAAAACTTTGAACTGTGGTCATATTGTATCAATTGTGAGTTAATGTTTTTGATAATATTCTTATCAGTTTAATTTTAAGTTCTTTGAATATTATCAGATGAGGTATATCATAATTTTCATTGTGGTGGCACAAGTATTTAATTTCAATTACTGGAAAGTTCAAACCACACAAAATGACATGGGTTCAACAACTTTCTTCTTGAAAAAATTTCAATACTTAAATAAGTTAGCTAATTTATTGTGCAAGCATTTTTCTACATGTTATAAATTAAGACTTACTGGTTCAATTTTTATGCAAAGTCTTGATTAAATGTCAGTTGACTGGTTGATTTCTTGGAAAAAGTTTTTAAAGATTTGTTGGATATTACCAACTTTAACATAAGACCATCAATTCATGCATGTATTTCACAAGCTAGAATAAAGTTTTGCAAAACTCACTAATGAGCACTTCATTATGGCAGCCATTTCTGAATTTTAATTATTCCAAAGGATTTTGGTGTTTTTGTTGGAAATCCAATTGAAATTAGGCAAAAAATATTATTGGGAAATATCTAGAAGATAAGTGGAAGATTCTGCTCCTGTTTAAAAGGAAAAAAAAAGGTTATTGCCAAGTGAAATTCTATCATATTTTATCATCTAGCTCCAAAAACTGTGAACAATTTCTATTTATTATTTATATTCAATATATCATATACATTGTGTAATAAATTTGGGCATGTAATCCTGACAGTTATAAGTTGACATTTGGATATTATTTATGAAACATACATTTTTCCAAATGTTAATAACTTTATATATATATATATATATATATATAATCACATCAAAGATGAGACAACAAATATTAAGTTTTTCTACTTTTTTCTTTCTTTTTTTTGTTTTTTTTGTTTTACTCTCTCCACTCATCTTTTCTACAAATTCATGAGCATTGTATTACCTATATAAAAAAAAAAAGAAGTGATAAGTGTGCTGGTAATTCATGTTCATTTAGAGCATGGGCAATTATCGTTCTCTATAGCTTTCTCTCTTTTGCTGCTTTCAGCAATGGTTGTTTCTATGCAACCTTTCTTGCATATATAGCACCTTTTGCTCAAACTTTTCAAGTGGGTTATTCACTTGTTTGTTTCTGCTTCTCTGCCTTCAATATCCTCTCCCTGACTTCTTTCCTCAATATGTTTCCAAAAACATTGTTAGCCACAGTTGTTTTTGTTTGTTTGTTTTTTGTTTATTTCCTATTTTTATTTTTCAAATATTCTGCTATTCTCAATATTTTTTGATAGAACCATATCTCAATTTCTTCAAGCTTTTTCTTAATTTGTGATAAAATTATTCAACATTCCCTACTGCTGTAGACATTACATAGCATTTTTTTTTTAAATTTCTAAAGTTATTTTTCAATCCCATATTTTCTTCAGTTTCTGGAAAGTATCTTTTATTATTCTTATGACTTTTAATTTCTGTGACCTACTTTTCATTGTACTACCCAGATAGTTAAGTTTTCACACTTGCTTGATTTTTGATTGACCCCTTTTTGTTCACAACTAAACATTACATTCTTTTTTTAATTCTTGCCTAATTATTTTCTCTTTGAATCTGTCACAGTGTCATCTTCATAGCATATGTTATGGTTACAGTTACCAATGATAAATCCACTTAGACCTATCTCTGTACAAGTTAAATCCAGTGAGTTTGTTCTCTATTTGCTACCCTTTTGTTTTCAATACAAATTGCAGATTTCTATTGCCTTTCTATGTAGGGCAAGCTTTCCAGAGTTTGTATTATACTTTTTTGTATGTCTCTGACCAGCATTCTCATTGTTGAAGCATCTTGAACAAAGCTACATGTTCTATGTTTGGTAACAGCATATAGTGTATATGCTGTGGGTGATTTTCAGCATTATCAGACACAGAAAAATTTCTTCTATTGATTTGTGTTGCTCAATCAGCTCCTCATTGATGAGAATCAACTATATTCTATTTTATATATAAATGTATATTAGTTTGACTTGTGTTGGCTGTCAATGTTTTAAGAATTAAGCAACTGAAATTTCATTTACTATGAAAAATTTTATGCAGTTTGTCCTTTTTACTGAGCTGCAAATGTTAACATGAGCACAAGTATGTTTTATACATATAGATGAATAAAATCTTACAATTATCTGTATATTTGTTATACAAGTGTACACCTTTTGAGAAAGTTTTATTTGATATCAACTGAAGTTGCTTGAATGAAATTGAAAGCAGATATCACAATTTACAAAGTGAAGAAAAGTAGATTTGTTTCTTTATGTAAAAGTGAACTTTTCTGGAATTAATTTCATTATTGATAATTTCTTTGCAAAATGCAGATATAAGCAAATAAACCTTTCCTTTCTGACTCTCTACATTTTCTTTTGAGGTGCTACCCAAATTTGAGCTATTTGAACAATTTGTGCAAACTTGAATTTTGTGTGGATGGTCAAATTTCTTGAGCTTTTGCTTAACACCACATACATATATGTACCAAATGTGAAATGTCAAAATGATTCAAACATTTTTCTGTGCCTGTTGCTAGATTTGTTGGCCAAACCATTAGTGAATGTGAAATCTTTAATTTACAAAAGCCAGTACAGATAATTAAGTTCTGTTTAAAAGTTAATTCATTGTAAAAGTTCTATACAATAAGAAAATTAAAAGTGGATTTTAAAAATAACTTTGAACAGGCCAAATGTAAAATAATTGCAAATTGTTCTGATGACAAATATATTTTGACATAAGATGATTGACTTTAAAAAAAAATATTTTTAATAAAAAAAAAATACCATTTTCTCAACACTAATTTTACATTCACCTAAAATTTATACCTAACAAAAATTCTTGATAAATACTGACATTCTCTATTTGAAATATAAGGAGACAGATTGAATTTTGATTTCTACTCATAAAAAAAATCTTAATTTAACATAGCTGAGCACCGAGTCTATTTTTCGAAAAATGGAATATTTTTACTACCTCAAATACTAACAAATATATGCTTAAGTTATTGTACCAATATATTTTTTCAAAGAACTTTGTATCTATAACACTTATTCACAAAAATGGATATATATTTGCTTGGATGGTTTATTATTAATATATCAATTTGATATATGTAAATCATCTGACATTTCCTCCTTGACTGTTAAAGTTAATCATTTACATATGAAGTTATTTCATGAGTATTCACAGTTTGAAAGTAAAAAGAGTGGAATCTTTGGTGTTCAGAATATTGTTGCCAGTATCATATAGCAAGAGTGAAGGATATATTGGAGGCATAAAAGCCATTAGTTGCACATTGTGGGAAGTTTGCAAGACTCAAAAGAAGATAGCTGTCAAGGTGGGATGCTCCTAGCCTACTGTCTTATTGTTCAAAACAAGTATGGAATGATGGTGGTTTGGCTATTTCTTAATTCACATTTTGGAGATTCCGACTTGGATATGACAGCTAAATACAGATTTTGAAGCTATTATTAACTTTTAAGCAAAAATGGAAGTCTTTAATCTGGGCTAGGGACCATCAAAGTTGGTCTGTTAATCAATGGTATCAAGTTAATTAGAGTGATGTATCAAAATTCTGTATTAGTTTCGGTGACCCCCCACACACACACACACAACAACAACATCTGGAGGAAGTCATATGATAGATACAATGCCAAATGCTTGAAAAAAACTGATGATTTGTGTTGTACATCTGTTACCAGTGTTGGAAAGATATATTTCTTGAAAAGGTCAGTTAATGATGTTATCATGATGTCCCAAATCACTTCTTTATTGACCACATTGAGAACAAGGCTAAGGACAATGAATTCATCTTCCAACATGACCACGCTCTACTAAATGCATCAAAATATACAAAAGAATGGTTCAAGGATAAGTATTCTGGATAGGTTTCAAATAGCTTGGATGCAAATCTAGTAGAAAATTTATGGGGAACCGTCAAGAAGTGATAAAAAAATATTATCCATTAAGTCTTGAAGAATTTAGCAAGTCATTATTGAAGTGTGGGCATTGGTGACTTGCAGAGGATTATTGTAAGTTGATAGATTTAACACAACAAATAAAAGAAATAGTAATTGTATACAGTTCTTTAAAATTGTGTTCATTAATAAATACTTTGTCTTGATAAAAAATAGCTTTTTTGTCTTGTTACTAGCTATAAAAATCTTAAAATTTAATATATTTCACATTTCAAAGAAAACCTGGTTTGTTGGTGAAATATTATGAGATTACTTTCACATATTGGTACACCTTTAAGAGTAAACTGTTCAATTGTAAAGGAATTTGAGCAATGAAGTTATTTATAAAAAGAAACAATATTCATTTTTATGAATCATATTTGTAGCTAAAGTGATAGACTAAATCAACTTATCACAAGAGTTATAATTTTTGTACACATTCACAGATCATCTAAGTTTAAAATAGGTAGAACAAATATAAATGATACTGATTAAACTTTAAAGGCTCTGTTATTTTCCAAAGTAGACATTTTGATTTATAGTGTCCTAGTGGGGAAATCAAATTTAATAAATTTACTATTTGTAAATTGTCAGTATTAATCTAATTTATAATTAGAAGTTTCTTTTTAAATTTCTAGATACACCTCAAAATGAGAAAAACTTACATCATCAAAATGTTGTAAATCAGAAACACTTTGGCATTTCCTTTATAGAGAAAGTTTGATTTTTTTTTTTTTTTTTTTTTTTTTAAGCTGCGCATAAGAACAGGCAGTAGGGAATATTCCAATGAAATACACATTTTTCTCAATTGAATACAAACCAAATTTACAAAAACATGCAATAAATTTTGTCTTTTCATTTGCAGAGATTATATTGATTCTTTGGTATATTGATCTGTTGGTCTAATGATAGATGAGGAATGTCCCCTTCTACCACTACTTGCTGCCAAGACATGTTGATTATCTTGTGTACTTTATGTTGAGAATGCTTGTATGTGGTGGTTAGATTTATAAAGAGAAAATTGTGTCAGCAGAGAAAAGACATAAGGGAGAAAATTGATGAAATAAACTATTTGGGTAAAACATGTAAAATAAAAAAGTAGCCAAACAAAGTTTTAAATGACTGTTATTAATTCTGGTGTTTCTTGAGTTGTAATCTGCTTGGTTGTATGAAAATACTGTAATATTTCACTTAAATTCTGCTCAAATTTCATGACTGGTACTTTTGTAGGTTGTTTTTTTTGTTTGTTTGTTTTTTTTTATTCATTTAGAGAAGGCAATAAATAAAACAAAATGGGCTCCAAAAATTTGTGCTGTTTTTCTTAATTTGCTTTTTTTCTGGCTATTTTTGATAATTCCTGAACTTTTCAACACACCTTTTTATCTGTTCAGTTCAGATGGTGCTGATAGTTGTATATAGTGGATTACAATGGGCAACATTCTAAAAGTGAGTTACCTCCATGCAGTTTTTGGTGATAAAGTGATATATGATGACAAGATGGCCCAAAGTTGTATAAAGATTTATTTTATCATAATCTTTATACCATTAATAAGAAAGATTGGAGAAAATTTGTATATGAAAATTGTGTTCATTATATAGAACTAGAGGCATTTTTATTAGAAAAGTTGTTCAAATTGTATAAAATGGTGTAATGTAATATTTTACATAGATAATTTATGCAAAATGTATCTAGATTGTTTTAAAAAATTACCTAAAATTTGCTAATTGAGTTCAATAAAAAAATATCTATGCATGTTCTAAAAAATGTTTGAAAATATTTGTTTAAAGGCAGATGAACTGATCAAGACACTTCTTTTGTGCAGGATTGTCGAAAACATGATTTGCCACTGTTGAAATGCATTACTCACTGTCCTCATATCTACTGTTTGGTCCAAACATGCAGTAAGTGTTTGATAGATATCAATAGGTACCTGGGGGTTGGTCAATGATACATCATTGCTTTATACACATTTTTATGCGAGATGCCATTTTTCCCAGTATGCCACTCAATTGTTCTCAACACTAAACGGGGTAAAAAAACTGGGTTAGGGAAGCTCAGCCTCTACTACATTATCATCCACATAATGTTGTAGGCCAATATAATAAAGTAGGAGGCATTACATGTGAAGTGACCATCATAAACAGTGTTTTAATAATGAAGAAATTTAAAGGAAGTTCCATGTTCTTTTTATAGATTTTTTTTTTTTTTTTAAATGTCTGGAAGATTATGAAGAAAATAAATAAATTTCCTCTGCGCACACAAAAATGAAAGCACTTTCCAACCTCAATCATACTTGAACTTGGTACAAGACACTCCTAAATCTAGGTGGACCTTCCTCAATCATGAAGATTGTAACTTTTGGATGACAACAAAAAAGAGACTTTTGAACCTTGCTTATAAGTATGTACACACACACACACACACATATGTATTGTAATAATTCAAATATAGCTGTGTCATTATCTACCAATAGTGATGTTAAAGAAAACTAGGCTGTGTTTCCAAAAGCAGCTTATTTTAAGTGTTCCTATTTACATGGAAATAAATGTAAATTTCTATAAAATTTTGGAATTCATCTTGAGATCCATGAACAGGTTAATTGCTTGATCACTATTCTTTTAAACCTCATCTGTGCTTTATATGATTATCTCTGTAAATAGTTGATTTGATCATTGAAAGAATTTTTTTTTCAGTTTAAATAAAATTGCCACTACTTTAATTAAATAACTCACAATTTTCATAATACAGTGAATCCCTGATTAACACTGTTTCAGTTAGCACATTTTCTTCAGTTTTTTTTTAATTTTTTTTATCTCAAAATAGTATATAGTGTGCTAAAAAATTTGATTAGCATGTCATAGGTTAATTCAAAATAACATTGTGAAACAATAGTCTTGACTCTAAGGCATTGGTAATTCTGGACAACACTCTTTGGCTGTACTCTTAATAATTTGAGTGAAAATGAAAGTTATTGGAATACAAGTTCTTTCCAGGCTACTTTAGACAGGCAAGGTATCAAATTAAGAGAATAACATTTCTCTTAAAGTAGTTTAGAAAAATTGATAATATTAGGGATGCAATAAAAAAAAAAAACATTTGTGATTTCATGGTTCAAACTTGCTGAAAATGAACTGTCTGGATGCATATCTTTCTATACTGTACCAAAGCTTTTGTTGTTTGCTCTAAACAAATGAAAGAACTTTCTCAGTAAATCACATTTGAAAAGGGCCTTACTTTTAATGAATTGAAAGAGGAAAATGCCAAAGAATTAGAATCGTATTAATAAATGCTTAGTGACAATGATTTCCTCATCTTAGTCAAAGATCCTATGAAACTGCAGTTTATGCTTCAAATGAAGACATAGTTTCATCCTTAAAAAACATGATTTTTCAAATAGTTGTAACAACGTGTTGAAATTCATCCAGACATGGAATGTAGCAACCAAATTTGATGCAACTGTATGCTCATATCACAAAATGTATGTGTAATGCAATAGTCCATAGATCTTGTTATTGTACCCTTCTCCTTACAGCATATTTATATTTACTTCTTATAAATTGTACAAGTTTGTTTACTTTTGTAATCGAATAAACCCTTTCTAAAAGTAATACTGTCTCATTTCAATTAGAGTAACCAAAAGGAAACTAGGGAGTGAGTTTGAAAGCCTGAGTGTCTTGACCCAAACTGATCTACAGTCATCAGGGAATTTTGACAATGGAGTACAGTTTTACAATTCAGCATTATAAAGAAAAAAATATCCAATGAATATATTGTTGTTGAGCTGTGTGAGCTATTGCATCTTCATGTATATCAAAGAATACAAAGATTTTGAATCGGCCTTATCTTATAGACTGGATAGTCTATCTGTAAAAACATCTTATGAGATTTTTACCAAGACATATCATTAAATGAGATTTTAAAGAATTGGATAAACTGAGGAACAGTAATTTTGGGTATCATAATGCACAGCAGTGTAGCAACAAGACAAAGTGTGATACCTTTATAACTGGGTTAACCTTGACAACAAACACACCTCGAGGACCATAGCATTAGATATCACAAAGGCTTTGACAAGGTGTGGCACAAAAGTTTATTACACAAGCTCTCCAGCTATAGAATCACTGCAAGGGTCTTCTCAAGCATAAAAACCTTCCTAACAAGTAGGTCTTTGTCTTCCGAAACCATAGCCGTCAATACAAGCATCCCCCATGGTTACTCCTTGGACCAACCCTCATTTTTTGATTTACATAAATGATCAATAAATATACTCAGGTAAACATCTATGCTGATGCTATGACTATATACAGGTGAACCTCTAAAACTCTTGATGGTCTGAGATTGGCAACTGATCTCTCTTCTGACCTAGCACAAACTAACCATTGGGGTAAAAACTGGCTGGTTACATTCAATGCCTTGAAAACTTTCATTGCCGATTGGACCTCAAACTTGCACCTGACCTCAAGTGGAAAATGTACATGCAATCCATTGCCAAAGATGCAGGTAAAATTGTTGGCTCCCTGTACTGCTCCAGTAAGTACCTAATTCCTCCTACTGTTACAAGAGCCACATCAGGCCAAAAATGAAGTACTTTTGTTATATTTGAGTGGGAGCTTCCCAAACCTCTCTCTTCAGCATTTCAGAAGCATCTCCAACAAATTATTCTCCAGCTTGTTTCTCACAGTTGTGATGTGGCAAACCTTTCACTGCTTTACTGCTACTTCCATGGAAAGTGCATGGATGACCTACATTCCCTGGTTCTGCCTGTTCAAACCTTCACCTGCCATTATCTTCCCCTCGTATCCACCCTAATGTAACCCTCTACCTTGAGTGGCCTCTGGGCCTTGTACAGGATGAACCTTACTGTGTTAAAAAAAAAAAGCCTTGTCAGTTCCATATAAAGGACAAGACTCCAGGCCTCTTCCTTAAAATTAGCACAGTATCAGCTGGAATGTTATGTGTCAGGTTAGTTTAGCCACTGAAGCTAAAAATGAGGAATGCATATCCATGGCTGTATGATGAAGTAGACTTTCCAAATCAAGTAGGTCATGTTATTTTTATGGTGGACAGGCACATCCTTAGTACTCCTGCTCTGCCCAAAATGTCAAATGTCCCAGATGCAAAAAGAAAGGTCACCTCAAATGTTTGCAGATCCACAGCTATGACTATGCAGAATGATAAGCCTTCACTTCCCTACACTTTACAATTCTTGGTTGTCTTTTCTGCAACTACTCTTGTATTACTGGATGGCTATGTAGCTACTGCTTTGACTCTGAAAGCACAGATCCTTCTATATCCAAATTTATGTTCAGCTTCTATCCAATTCCAGGAAAATATAACTTCAGGCACACTGTGCTCTCTTGTTTGCGTTAAGGTTAGGGTTCACATAGGATGTGATGCAATAATAGGCTATTATGTTTTGAGCATAGATGACTATCTCAAATTTGGAAGGAGTAAGAGATTGACTCCTGCCATGTGTGCAATGTTGCAGAAATTGAACAGTCTTCCCAACTGTTGCCCTGCCACTAATCAATGTAGACATCGTTGTCACTGACAAAAGTTTTATTGCCTCAGAGATTGAATACATATTGACTGTGGAAGTGATTGAATAAAGTAACTCCCCCTTGGTAAGCTCAAGTTTTGGTGACTTCCAACCTGTGTCACAAGAAAATATTAGTAATTGACTACAATCAAACTATTAGAAAATGCCTTTTTCTTGACATCCACCCTCTCTCCAGGATAGCACCGTAAACTTAAAAAATACTTACCATCAAATATTGATACAAAACTCAAACAAGCCATGCATTCCTCTTGAGGCCAACAGAAAACTATCAGTTTGTACCATTTGGTGTAACAAATGGAGTAGAAATGTGTTGTAGTAAAGAAAAGACTGTCAACTTATAGTAACAACAAACGTCTGCAATAGATTTCTCCTGTTTCTTGATTGCAACACTTGTAGCCAAATCACAGTTCAAATGATAGCCTGTTGTAACAGTCCAACAAACAACGTAGAAACGACAAAATGGGGTCACACGTCCAAACTTCACTTTTAACCAGCAAAAATGCGTGTTCGGTTCACCAGCTCAGAAAATCTGCCTTTATAAGCGAAAAACAACGGCTTTGGTTCATTGAGAGATCTTTCTGATTGGTCACGCCATTCAGGGGTTGGAAGAACATTAGCATAGATTCTAGTCGTTGAAGTAGATTTCTGCTAACTACTTTTTGGTAATTTTTCTTCGGCAGATTGCACACAAAACACAAACTTGTTTCGGGGTAACTGATTATCTCTTTCACTACAAAATGACTAAAGACAAACTGAAAGACACATTTATTTCAACAACATAACTTTGACTGGCACTGGCCGGGTCCAAAAAGAAATGGCAAAAATCTTTAATCTTAGAAGAGCAGACATTATTTTACATTATTTGGACTATTGTCCTCATCTTTGTTGCCATATTTATTATGTTTCAGCCATTGTACACTCCGGCCTTCTTCAAATGGTTGGAATGTCAAACTGAAGAAGGCCGGAGCATACAACGGCCGAAACAATAAATATGGCAACAAAGATGGGGACAATAGTCAGAATAATGTAAATAATGTACATAATACTTCATCTCAGAAATATAGACAGATGTTAGAAAAACAGCTTTTCATGATGACTATGAGTTCAGGAGAAAACTATCAATCTTATTTATTAAATCTTGATGGATATATTACTATGTCCTACTATAAAACCTGATGCTAAAAAATTGAATCCCATGAAAGAGTTTTCTGTATCTTGAAACATTGACTCTCTTGCGTAATCAGGGTATATGGTTACTATTCTCATTGGATTCCTAACTATTTTTTTAAAAAGCATCCACTTATATAATCTAAGTTTCCTCTCAGAAAGCAGTTTGATCATTCCACAACCTTGAAGAAAGCAACTGAGTGTTATTGATGAATCCCTACCCTTTACTGTGGAAAAATGCTTTTGACTCTCTGCTCTCAGCTGTACTCGTTCAAGCTGGGAGACCTGTCTTTTTTCATCAAAATATGCTCTTTTTTAGCAAAGTATTGAACATGACCATTATTTATGTACCTTCATGAAGGGTTTTGCATGTTTGATCACAGAATGACAACTGGAACTTTGTCCTCTTGGCTTTCCCAACCCTGAACTACACTCTTGTGCTATGTCCATTTCAATAAGCATGACCTTTTTAGATCAAGTGAAGCTCAAAGGATCAGTATCCTCATATCTGCTGTTCATTTAAGAGGTTGCTAGAGATTTACTGGAATGTACTCCAGTACCTGAAGAAAAACTCAATCCTGTGACTACCCCAGAAAAGACTGTAGATGCTGTGCCTTGTACTTTTTGTTCAAAATCTCCTAAATCTGTAAGTATGCATCTCTACCACAAAACATTTGTCACCAGATCAGGTGTTGCTTTGGCACTCCAAGAGACTTGCTCATTAAGTGGATTTTGTCCCCTGAAAACCAGAAATGATAAATAAAATGAAGCAAACTGGACAAGTTTAATTAATTGCTAAATTTATTTAGTAGTTTGTATCCATTTCTTTTTGGAGTTGAGATTAATGTCCATAAATCTTTTGCTCTTGCATGCCCTCATAAAATATACAAATCTGTCAACTTTTTTGTAGTTGAATAAAGCTTTTTTTCATGAAAAAAGAAGTGAGGAAAAATCTTAGTAGTAAAGTTTTAATTAAAAAATTAAATGCACCTTTCTTCAATAAACTTAATAACCTTGAATTTTTTTTATTCATATTGTATTAAAATAATCATCTTCAGGTCAATTATTATTTCCTCTAGGATTTTAAGTTTGATTGATGCAATACCTCTTGAAGTTGCATCAAACTTGTAAATCTGGGGTTTCTTATATGTGCATTATCATTTCATGAAACTTTTTTCTGAATATATGTAATTTAACTTTTTGTTCAAGAAAGGAATGGCTAATTCACTCAATCTATATCATTATAAAAATATTAGTGATTTATGCCAATATTATCCATATAAGGCAAATATTTTTTTTAGCATAGAGGAATTCTGTCTAGAAGGAAAATTCAATAGCATTTACATTGTTTTTATTAAATTAAAATTATTTAATAAAAATCTTAAATGTTATAACTTTCAAGAATTCAGTTAAGAAAAATCTTTTAACATTCAAAACCAAAATAATCTGGGGAGGGGAACATTTTTTTCAGCATGGATAGAATTATTTTTTAAAAACTTTATTGTGGACGAGCGAGTCTTAAGTTAAATTGCATTATGTTATTAATTAAAGAATGTCTTTGGTATACTTGAATAGTCATAGTAAAAATAATTTTTTAAAAAAAAGGTAAAATTGTTGGACTGGTTGGATTTGCCAAATTCTGAATACATAATTTACATAATTAAAAATACATCAACTATTTTAGCCTCAAAGTTTAATTTTTAATGCAACAATTTTACTCTAGGAAAGATTTTTATTCACTAATGTAACAGATACAAAAACTGGTTTCTTCTCTCAATAAGTCTTATTTGTTAATAAGCCATAGACAAGATTTACAAAAGCAGTAAGATAAATATTTTTTCTCATTCTCCTTAATATCACTTGATTTAAAGCAGTAAGAAATGAAAGTTATTACTGCAGAGTAACATAACATTTTCAGTGGTTGATGGGAATTCAATATTTCAAGGATTATCTGGTGTTTGTAATAAATAGAAATAATTTAACCAAGATTTTGCAAACAGCCACTTAAACTTTAATGAGTAATAAAGTCAACTGTACTTAATATGGCTTAAGAATAGGATATTGTGAGAAGAGCTTGTCTGACTTAAAAAAAAAAACAATATTTGAAATTCTGTCTTATAATTGAGGCTTGAACACTAACCACTAGGCATTTAGTGAAGAATGAAATTTTACCTTTTGTAAAACATTGAACCATAATAGAAACCATGTACATAGAAAAATATTATAATTTATTAGAAAATATAAAATTTCTAGCTTCTCGTAATGAAAAAGTAGGCTTATTTATGCAGACATTGAAATTTGGAATTTAGAGGTAGGTGATTCATTTCCCAAAATCTGACTAAAAGCTGGGAACTTGTCAGCACTCCATCTTACAGCTTATTGAAAAATATAACTATTCAAATAATGATGCAAGTTTTAATATGTATGTTTGCATGGAACAAAATCATAGGGAAAAAAATTTGACATTAGAAAAGGCAAAAACAAAAACAGCAATTGAAAAGCTTTTCAATAACTTTTATTTGGATCTAATCAATAACTTACAGAAAACAATGGTGGAAATTTAAACATTTATTTGGAAACAGTAAAAGACAACAAAAAATGATTAACAAGCAAAGAATTTGAAAAAATGGAGTATATAAAATTTATGGAGGTAATTGATGAATGAAGAAAAAATGGCAGATTAAGACAGTTATATGTTCAATATGCTAAGTATTTCTTTTATGTTTAGTTAATTTTATTGTATGCATTTGAGCAAAAATGAATTAAGTAAATATTGAGAAATGAACAGCCTGCAAATAAACCTTTTAGTCCACTGAATTTGATGTGTGACTAAACAAGTTTTTCTTTAATATTTCACTGAAATCTGTAAAACTTTGACATTGTTTCTTAGTAGATGATGACTTTGGAGTAGAGATAAAATAAAGATAATAAAGTGTGGATATTATAATTTCCAAGTATGCAAACAGCACATTGACTTGTATTTAACATAACCAGAAAAACTGAAAACAATACACTTGAGCACTTAAGATATAATTTTATTTTGAGAGCAATAAAAATTTAAATCTTGCTGATATCTTTATAACATTTGTTCAACAGCTTACAATATATTGAAACCAAGTTACTTATGATTAGATTTTCTATTAAAATCAATGCATATAGAAAAAACAATTACTAATTGTTTTTTCTGTCAGGTTTTATTTCTTTGTTTATATATCTTATATGAAAGTTTTTTATTTTTAAATGTCATTGAAAAAACACTTTGAAAATCTATGGAATTGTTTCTGAATTTAATAGAAAATGCAGTTTAATGATAAAATCTTTCAGGCATTTGAATTTGATACAGCTTGTTATTGAATAGAAAGTGACTTTAAACTTTGAGATTAGTATAGATTTTATAATTACACAAATGTACTTAGTAATTGGTGAGCATAGAGACTAAAGAATGCATTAATTCCTTCATGTGAACATTGCAAATGAAAGAATAAGGTGAGGCAGAGAATCTACTCTTTAAAGATGTACATGGTTTAAATTTGGACTTAGGAACATTTAGAATTCAGTTAGATTATTGAAAACCTGTTAGAAATTCAACAACTTATAAATTTATTTTGCTTTAATGACTGATGTGAAAAAGTGAACCAATCTTTTGGATTAGAATGGATTTTTTGCTTCATAGTCATTTTGGTAATCTTTCATTTATATTAAGTTGATTTCAAACATGGCCTAAAAAAGAAATCAGATAATTTAATGTTTTTTCCATTTTACTACCCCTCTATTTTTTTGGAAGATCTATGTAAAAATGTCTAAAACCTCATTGTACAGAGTGCATATAGTAACAAGTTCCCTTTGAATCATACAGATAGAAATGACCCACTTCTAGAAATTAAGATGCATAAATTAAGTATTGATGTCTTTTTTGTTACCTTATTTGATGCCTTAAAGTTTTGCAAGAAAATATATTTGCTATAAAAACTTTGACTGGGTCTGTTTTATTAATGAAGGACTAACATGTCAAAGGCTGTTTTTCAGCTCCTGCATTTCTCTAAAAAAGCATGCGGAGTGAGCAGAAGAGACGTAAATTTTTTTTTTTTTTTTTTTTTAAGGAACAAAATCCAAGTCAATTAAGATTTTTACAATAGCCAATCGTTACTTCTCATAATACCAAGGACCCCAATTATTAACAGAAAAAATCAATTTTAAAGTAAATTCTTTTGATAGAATTTGCATTTTCCATGCTTGAAATAGCTCTGAATTTCCTATTAATTTTGAGTTAGTTTTCTTGCCATGTGAAACTCATTCTTGTTTATTTTTATTTAGAATTCAAACTGAACTTTTTTTCTCAGCAAATTATATTAAAGACCGAGAAATAGTAACAATATTCTTGAAATATTTGGTAGTTTAAACTTTTTGTATTAAGTAAAAAAACAGATATCAAATGTGCAATACTAGCATGACAGGGGATTGAAAGAAAGGCTATAGAGACTATAAATTAAGTGAAGATAACATCTGCAGCCATACTATTAAAATCCTACAACCTTGAGACCATATTGCTTAATGTCTCTCCTTACTGGGCCTTTCATACTTAAATGTAAATGGTGAAACTGGTTAGATACAAGTCACACTGCACACAAATTTAAACCCACATTAGTGCTAGCTTGCATGTATCTCTTACAATAGAAAGGGAACAAAAAGGTTAAAGTTATTTTATGAAGTCAAACCAAAGTATATTGAATTTTTTTTTTTTTTTTTTTTTTTTTTTGCTTCTGAGAGTAGGAAGCTTAGTAACTAAGTTGGAAGGAAAATAACTCATGAAAGAGTTGAACTCCAAGAATCAGTAGCTACTTAACCAGAGTTTGGGACATCTGGTCTGGTGCTTCTGCTATGTATCTAAATAATATAGCTTCCCTGTGCCTTTTCAATAAATATTTTTGCATGGTGATTTTTCTGATGAGCTTTACTCTTTGGTATCTCAATTTCATGAATTTAAGCATAGTATTAGTCAGCTAGGTCTAATCATTTTACTGTTGAAATTGCTAGATATAACTAAGTTCTATTGTGATATTTTCTCTTTTCTGGTTTCTTGCTTTCCTGTCAACTATGATCTTCAAAAATTTAAATGCAACATCAATCATCATCTTTTTTAATCCTGTTCTTTTATTGTCTTTTCTACTCAATGACATTTTCTCAGTTCCTTTCACTCACTAACACATTGCATCTTAGTGGTTTCATTGCCTTGCATGGAGTGAAATGATTAAGAAAAATCGATAAAATATCTTAAACACTCATTCAATATATAACTCACAAATATTGGATATTGGAATGAAGAGTGTCAGTCCTTTGGAACTGATTCCCTGACTAGTAAGGTGACATGTCACCAATGTTACCTGCCCATCATCCAGCAACTGGCTGCAACATTGATCAGAATCAGGATATAGACTGTTAGGATACTGTGTCAAAAAAGAAAATTAGATAATGTCGAACAGGAAACAGAATGGCTAAATATTAACATTCTGGGTGTATGTGAAACTAAACCGAAAAGACAATGGGTATTTTATAAGTTACAATCACAAGATCATATACACAGGAAAGAGAGGAAAATGATAGAGGTGTCAGACTAATATTATATAGACAAGAGAAAGTGTTATTTGGGATATTGACAATTGTCAGTTCTTTTGGTGAAACTAAAAAAGCAAGCCATTCAATATAGCAATGATTGTAGTATATACACTTATGTCAAAGTATTAAACATGAAATCAATAAGTTCTACAGCAAGAAATAAAACAAATATCAGCAAGTCATCAATATCATGTGGGACCTAAATGCAAATGTAGGAAGGGGACAAAATGGTGAAATGGTTAATAAATACAGTTCTCAGAGAAAAAAGGAGTTTTGGTGCACAGCAAATGGTCAAGTAATAATCAATATTTGGCTTAAAAGACACTTATCTATCAATAAACAATTAAGAACTGTACCAAAGTACTGACTGTGGGAGTGATCACATACAAGTCATATACAAACTAAGGGGTAAAAATACAATAAATAAAGAAATGTATAACGGGTGAAATTCCTGACCTAATAAGAGAGGACAGATAATGCCAAGAACTGGTACAATATATAGGGTTAAATAAAATCATTGGGGATAAGTGCAAGCAAGCAAAAGAGGTATTGCTTGATGAGATGTACAAATGAAGAGTAACAAAGCAGCAGGACTAGATGAGATCATAATAGAGATGCTGAGAACCTTCAACATTTTTGGATTGATAAGGTAACCAAAGTTATAAACAAATGAATGAAATACCAGGTTACTTTAATACTGCCAAAAAACTAAGTTTAAATGAATGCAAAATCCCTCAATCAACTTGATGAGCCACATGACAAACTAATAATTAGGATTTTAATGAATAGAACTTATGCAAAATTAGACTGGAAATTGGGCCAGAACAATATTGTTTTATTCAAGATATAGGAACATGAAATTGAATTTTCATAAAGAATACTGAGTAAGCAATAGAAGTGCAGAAAGATCTACGTCTGTTTTGTATAGATGTAGCAAAAGCATTTCATAAAGTAAAGCATAAAAAAAACTTACTAAAATGTTTAAAAAAAAAAAAAAAAAAATTTATCTACACCAAAGATATCATAACCTGTACTGGGGACAAACAACTTGCATGCCAAAAACCTCCAACCATGAAATCCTCCAAATTTTGTGAAATTCCAAGAAATTCTTTTTTGTAACACTTAATGTCTATATATCAGTTATAAGAAGTTGTTGGAGAATATAAATCATTAAATATTTTTGCCAAACAGAACCCCCCAGTTACACAATCTGTTCTGAATTGTAAAATCAAAAATGTAATAAAACTAAGAGATTATTGACCCCCCCCCCCCAAAATAATGAATTTTTTTACAATTGTCGTTTTTTTTAAATTATAAAATTTTAAATCTTTTAAAATTCTGTATTAATTTGTAGGGGGTCACATCATATTGTTATTAAATAAAAACTATATTTACTAATCATAAATGGAAAAGCTTACTACAATTCAGTGATTCCCAGTTTTTTAAAAAGAATTTTTATTTTTTTGTGTGTATAAACATGCCAACTGTAAATATGGATGTCCATGGACATCATTATCATAACATAAGAGCAGTAACAATAATAAATTAAAAATTAGTCATTTTCTAACATTTTCTCAACAAACATCTTTACAAGACTATGCTAAAGTACGTAAAATTTAATAAAATATTAGAATGCTTAAAATATATAAAATTTTAAAGATCTTTAGGTAGTTAAAAAAAATTACATTAAAAAGGACGTTTACATTGTAATCATTGTGTCATTTTTAATTAAAAGGAAAGCTTGACACTTAAATTTTTATTTTAATTATTTATGGTCAAACAAACGAGAGAGTTGAGCGTGACAGTTTAGACAAAATACAATAACTACTTTATACAGTTTTAAAATGCATCATAAAATAATACAAGGAAGATTTAAACTGTAATATCCATCGATGAAACAAGTCGGATTTAAAATGGAGGGTTCAGCTGGTGATGTTCATTAACTCGGTCAGCAATACAAATTCAATGCATTGAACCCAACTGTTTTGCACAAAATGAAAGTGATATACCCTCCTTTTGATTTATGTGTACCTTGAATTGCATGAGTGCAGAGATATGAAATCAACTGATTAAAAACTAGACATTGCTCTAAAAGGAAATGTAATTTAAAGTGATGTAGAACAAAAACTAATCATCACAAATTAGAAAGAGAAAAGATTAAATTTTGTTATCAAAATAGTATTAAAATTAAGCGAGATATCAGCAGTTGAAATGGAAGGAAATTTCACTATTTTGACATGTTTCACACTTTAACTAGCGCAGTTTGAGATACCTACTTTTCTGAAACTGTCTTATTGCAAAAAATGAATAATTCCAAGTTTTCTCCAGATTTAGACAATTTGAAAAAATTAACCAAACTATATATTCCAAAAAAGACAATTTTTGGGATCCATGGAAAATTCTCATCTGCAATGTCTATTGGGCTATATATCAATGTTTTTGAAAGAAGCTGAAATGGGCAAAGAAAAAGTTATATTTTATAACATGAAATGCAATCATTGGGGCTTACGGCCATATTATGTTGAAACATTGGTTCCCCATATGATTAGCAGTTAAGCAATGTGAGGCCTGGTCAGTACTTAGATGGGTGACTGCTTGGGAATACTAGGTGCTGTAAGCTTGGATGTACAGATGTTGTAATGGATAATGGCTCCGAATTGTTAATCGGAGAGCTGAGCTCCAATTCTGTTTGGGTTCTCTATATTCACTTATGTGCAAATACCCTTGGGAAAGGTATGAATCCACTTCTTCTCCCTCCCACCAGCTATGGGTTTAGTAAGATTTGTATCTCTAAATCATTATCTCAAAAAAAACAAAAAAAACTTACAATCTAAAAATATTTTCTGGCTTTAAGTAACCTGCAAACTGTTGATAAACTAGAGAAAACCAATCAATCAATCATAGGACAAGCAAAAATGATGAGCCACCACTAACTACATATTAAAAGTTTGTCTTTGTCCAAAGGTAATCTTATGTCTCAGTGGTTGAATCTTGATTTCACTGCATGATGTTTGATCTATATGATTAATATTCACCCCTAAATTGATGCATTGTCAAGAAAAATTTATGAAAAATACTTGTAACATTTTTTTTATTTTTCATTATTTGGCTCTGAACTTATTGATGTACTTTATCTATCTATCTGTATACATATAATATAAATTCTTTCAAAACAAAAAAATTATTTCAAAAGATTTTGAAAGTAGCTGCATCTCTCGTTTTGTGCGTATGTAGATGTGGTAACATCAAAGCCAAGTCCAATGAAATCATAACAGATGGAACCTACCACAAAAATCCTTTCCAGTTTGTCATATTTTTTTAAATACTGTTTGTTGATATATAAAATTATATATCATTTTATATGTATATATTATATGTCAGGATTGGAATGGATTCTTCTATTGGGGGTTCCTTCTAGAGAACCTAATGAATTTGAATACATACATACCAATTAAAGGCAGCATGAGACAAAAAGCATTTGGAATTAAGTGAAAGGGCATTAGGATAATGCTAAAGTGAATGTATCTTTGGTAACTAGGCAAAAATTCTTACAGCTTGACTGCAAAGCTTTGATTCATTTTAACCTTTTTATATAATTTTCTTATTGAAAAAATTCTAATTCCCTGGAAGACTTCAGTTAGAGCAGTTCCTAAAAAATAAAATAGAGATGACAGAATTATGAAGTTGTTTGAAAGATGGTTGAAGATTGGATAACAAAATGGCAAATATGGTTTGATGAAGTGAATATTAAGAATATAAAATCTATTTTTATTTTAATAAACTAAAGAAATCTTTTTAATATACTACAAAATGTAATTAATTTTAATACAAATTTGAGAATAATGCCTTAGGTTTAGTATATTTGGGCAGATAACTTGTTTAGTTCAAAATTAAGAATTCAGATTGGGAGTTGAATGTGTTGGAAGTGATTCATTTATTTTTGACTATCTAGCACCCAACAGCGAAAATGTTAAAAAGAAAAATGTCTAAAAAAAATCTGTTTGCAAATTTTAAAGCTGGCAAAGAGAAGTAAAAAGTAAAAAAAACTCATTATGAAGTAAAGATGAATAAAAAATAAAATAAAATTGCTCATTAAAAAATTCTTTATAAAATTTATTTGTAACTTCAAAAATAATTAAATTACTATCTATAAACTGACTTCATTTATCAGCAAAATATAATGAAAGATACAAGAAAAATTTGATCTAACGAATGAAATACTGTTAATAAGGGCATGTCTATTTTATGAAGTGAGAATGGCAAAGTTTTTTGACTCCTGCTTGAACCTGTGAGTATGCAAGATAAAAATGTAATTGTTAAAGAGCAAGGTCTATTTGTATAAATATTAACTCTGCTTCAGTACAATGGTTTTCAAGCCGAGCAACTAGGTTTACTAATGTCTGTTTAAGACTTTATAACATAGCTTGGCATTATCTGAGCTGTTAATTAGATTTCAAGAAAAATACCAATTTTCAAGATTAAATAAGCTTTTTACAACATGCGAAACTTGTCAATAATTTATATGGTTGTCTATTCAATTCAATTATTCGAAATGTTACTTTTGCTTATTGTCTGTGTAATAATAATACAACTAAAAATATGGGAAAATTACAAAAATTTAATGTAGTTTACAGGCCAGCAGAACTTTTACCAAAAAGTGTTGAGTAACTAGAGCTATAATAAATCAACAAAAGTTCAATTTACTTAACTAATTGAGTAACTCAAGTTTTGCATCAAAATACTCATCAGGGCCAAATGTCCAATAAGTCTACACAAAACTCTTGAATCTGTCAATCAGATAAGTTAATTGAACTTTTGTTGATTTATTGAATGAAATGTATATATAATTTTAAGACTTCTCAAAAAATAGAGATTTAGTGTAAATAATAATCTCACTACTTTACATTTGCTTGTAAATAAGTTAACCTTCACTATGTTAAGTGGAATTTGTTCTCTTTTGAGATGAGCTGCTAATAGGATTTTATATTTGAACAATGTTTGTTTATAGCAATTCAGCTGTTAGGCATGAGCTAAATAAAAGAAAAATTCATCATTTAAAAGAATTTAAGTTTCAATTTTATATTAGATAACTATATTTTGCAAATAAAAACAAGATGTTAAAATTTTTAAATAGGCGAAAATGTAGATTATCTGCTAATAATTTCAAGTTTTACATTGTTTAAGGAACAGTTAGCATTGATTTCAATTTTCACAAGTTTAGATATTTACTAAACTTAGCCCAGTCTTGCCAAGAACCAATAAAGTATCCTGGAAGAAGTAAATAGCTTGCCAGAATAAGCTACTAATCACCACAGCATCTCAAATATTTAGGACTGTTGGAAGAAGAGAAAATTACTTGAATTTCCGTATCATTATTAAACAAAAATATTTAATTCAAACAAAGTTGGAATGACAGTTAAAATACTTAAACCTTTAAAATAAACAAAACTTATATTTTTCATTGTTAAAGTATCATTTAAATAGCAATTTGTCAAAGAACCTAGTGTATCCAGGTGCAGATGACATTACTGCACCATTCAGTGTGATCAAATCTACACTTAACATATTGATTGATGAATTGCCAGTTTCTCTTTAAGCATTTTCCTTTTCTGCATAAAATATTCTAATACTAGCTGCCTCCGTGCACTTTTGAGGGTGGGGGGAACTTCACCAAATTTATATATGGTTAATTTTATCATAATCTTTGTGCTATTAAAAAGAAAGATTGGAGATAATTATGAAATAAAAATTGTGTCTATTATATAGAACTGGAGATGTTTGAAAAATTGTTTAAACTCTATAAAAGAGTGATGTAATAATTTACCAGAGAATTTTTATGCTAAATGTTCAGATTTTAAAAATCTGCTAATTAATGAATTTCAGTAAAATATTCTGTATTATGAAAAGTATATTTTGTAAATATTTTTAAGTCAATCACCCTACCCACATTTCCTGAAATCTCAAAATATCTTTTTAACACTACATATATTTAGATTTGTAGGAGATAAAACGGTGAAGAAATTAAATTAATTGAAATTTAATTTGGAACTTTCAAGTAGTAATGTATAAAACATGTCTGAATTTGAAGGTTTTTTGTTTTTCCTTTTTAAACATTTTAAAATCCTTCCTTTATTATTTTCCTTGGACACTTCTGGAAATTATTAAAAAAAATTTTTTAACAATCAAGAAATGCAGTTTAACAGTGAATCAAATATTTTTTGATTTATAACTATGTACAAAAGTTATGTACAGGTTGGCTTTGATAAACTGTGGTAGTTGCAGTTTAGATGGTCCACAGTTTAGATTAAAAGTGAGCCCCAATGTCAGAATTGCCAGCTTAGACAACCAAAACATAGCTTGTCAAGTCCATGGAGTTACCCATTTTCGTGGATAACACAGTGGTTAAGCATGCAAAATGCGTATTCAATACTAAGAGTTGAATATTGGCAGTTTTGAAAAACATTTATTAGAACTGTCCTTTAATTTCACATAAAAATCTGCCCCAATGTGAATAAATTTGAAAGACGACCTAAAATGATTCCAATTATAAAGCACCATGTCAATAGATCCATTATTGATGACAGTAAAAGTTGGCGGAAATTTTGTACGCACAAGATTTTAACAAGAAAAAAATTAAATTAATTTTCTTTTATAATTTTAAGATTTTGTATAAAAACATTACAATACATTGTATTGTAATGTAATGTATTAATAAAAATAATATAACAATACAATGTAGTAACATCTACGTACAAGCACAGGTTTCTATGCAATATAATGATACAATACAAATTTTGTGAAATTAATACAAAGCAACATTTTTAATAAATTTACATGTACGTAATGGAAAATAAAGTACATAACACTTATTATTTAAGAAAGTCAGTAATGGAGAGTTGCTGTTTCTTTTCTCTTTTCTTGCTATCTCTGAGCATAATCTGTAGTTGTAAAACCTTTACTGAATCATCAACACTCTCATAAAATTGCAGGCTGTACTGCAAACATTCTACAAGCTTGGGTGGACTGGTATCTGGCTCTACCTCTTCTTTATCTTGCTCGACTGCCAGTAGAGACCCAGCAATGGGGACATAATCATCGATAGTTGACCAGCCTGACCATATTTCACGAACTGGTGAAGCTTGTCTTCAGCTGCCTTCACTTTTTTGTAAAGCCTTGAAATTCACACTCTGGGCTGACATGGTCTTCTTCATCTACTTCTGTTGATCCCAGTGCCTTATCTCAATACCTAATTGACTGACAGCTTTCCAGGCTACAACACAGATACATAGCATCTTTAATGTTCAGGTTTTTCAGATACTCTGGTAATGTAGTGTCTTCCTCTATTTGCCTTTATCAAGTTGGACTTGAATGTGGAGATAATCCTCTGGTCAAGTGGCTGTATCTTTGATATCGTATTCTTTGGCAGATAGTAAAGATCTTCCTATCTCTGGATCTCAGCAGGTGTGTGAGCTGGGTAGTTATCTAACAGCACGCAGGATCACTCTTCTAACCCTAAACTTCTCCGATGCTGGCAGACTGCTGGAACAAAATCTTGTTTAAACTAGTCTTCAAAAATGGCTGATGTCATCCAGGCGTTTTTGTTGTAGGGTACTTTTGTTTCAAATTCACACGATGAAAACATCTTGGAGATCAAAACTTACTTATGCAGAGAGGCTTTAACTTGTGGCTTCCTGCCATATTGCAGCAGAAAAGAAGCGTCATTTTTTCTTTCATACTCTTGAAGTCTTCTCTACTCATCTTGTCATTCTTTACTTCAAGGGTTTTCTCTGGTAGGATACAATATTAAATTGCATTATGTATCAAATCAGAAAATTTTGAAGCCTTGGTATGAACAATTCTGCTTGTGTTGTCTGCTGACCTTGCTTCACTGCTTATTTTTTACCTGTGCTATGCCATGGTGCTGCTTCCACCTTCTCAACCATCCACTAGATATGCTGAATTCAGAATCTGCATTTTCACCATGGAGTTGATGTATTTTCTCAGCCTGGATTTGTATAATGAGTATCCCATTATTTTTAGCTTCACAGAACATGTTAAATGTTGCCTTGTCAAAATCAGGATCCCTGGCAGTTCTGGCCCTTTTCCTCTTCAAACCTGCTTTGTCATCTAAAAAAAAACAAACTTTGTAGCTTTTCTTCATTTTTGATCCAACCTCTCAATGTAGATTCTGGTACACCCATCTCTTTAGCGACTTTGCTGTGAGCTGTGCCTTTTGTATGCTTTCTTCAATGTTTAGCTTTTGTTGAACACTGTATGAGTGTGTTTACATTTCATGATATCTAGGTATAAAAATGTTGTGTTCATTATGATATCTAGAGAGACACTGCAAAACTTTAACTTTTGCCTGTATTTGTACAAAAATTTAATGTGAGAGGATTTATAGACTTTTGAAAGTGTTGAAAGGTGTTATTTGGCTGCAATGGCAGCCACCATTAATAATCCTTAAAGCAGGATTTAAAATGACTCTTCTCTGCAGATTATATAAATTATTTGGAAAAGCACATTATTGATATTAAAGCAAATCCTGTTGAGTAAATATGTGAAAATTTTAAGTTAGGATAAAGGTTGTAAGCTGCATATTTCACACTCAAAATGTCCGAAGTGCTAATCCAAACCACTACACAATCTTGAGTGTGAAATGCCAAAGTCTAAACAATAGTAAATGCTTGGGAAAATACGGATATACTGAAGGTATTAAAACTCAATTTCACGAATTTACAGGAAAAATATCAGACTTTAAAAAGTGTCACAATGAAGTTTAGAATCGTTACAAATTGGGATCCACTGATGTTTGATTCTAATATGAACATGATAAAAAATTTTGGGGTCCATCGTACATGCATGGCTTAAGCAACATTGTGGTTTACTGGTGCACTGCTTAATGGCACTGGCCTGTATTTCATAAGTATTCCATCCAGAAAATAAAATTGTTTTTGTTTACCTTTGACACTTTGCATATGAGGAGCTTCTATTCATGTACAGATTTTTTGTCATTTTTGGTCACCCATATGTCAACTATCTCATGAGACACTCCTAGATTTTTATGGCTTTTCATCAATCTTGGCATAATCTAAATAATTTTGGATCACTGCAAAAAGAAAAAACCTAAAACCTTTACAAAGTAATTTTTTTTCCTATTACAACTAATATTGTGGTAGTTTCTTTTAATTCAAACCAAAATTTAAACTATTGCAATATACTTTTAATAATTAAGAAATGCCATAGAGGTACCTATCTCATTAATTACATTTTTATTCACCTTAACAAAAATTAGCCACACTTTTATGTGAAAGCTGTGAACAAAGAATATTATTTCAGTATGGAAATAGCTTTGAGGATTTTTTTTTTTAAAAGCCTAAAACAATTTGTTATAAAAATTGAAAATGTTATTAAAGAACACAAATAAGTTCATAGAAGATCAACTGACAAGTAGAATAAAAAAAAAATATAGAAATTTTATAATTAGTCAAGTAAATGTCCTATTTTCTATACACAGCCATAAATAGAATTGTGAAAAATTTCTTATCTAATGTGAGTGCTATTTAATCAACCATTAAGATTTTCTCTTAAATTTTAACTTTAGACCAAATTTATGCATTTTACTTATATTGTGTTACAGTTTAATTATTTCTCTAAATGAAAAGTTTATACTTTTTTAAGCTGCTTGTATAAATTTACCAGAAGAGTATGAACATTTATGGGAGAAAGTGGGAACTATAGAAAGCTTTTTGTAGCATGAAGCTACTGGGGATTGTAATAAGGATTTAGCTGAAGATTAAATCAATTGTGACTTGCTCGGGAATAATGATTTTCTGATTGATGGATGATTTAAGTTGGTTGCTTGTGATTTTTGAGTAATAACATATATTTAAAACAAGGCATAATGATTTGTTTTACCACATTGAACACTACGTTTTGAATTAAGTTTGAGTTTCAATAATGAATTAACATGGCTAGAGTTCACAAAATGTAGTAAATTTAGTGGAAATTGGAGCCAGAGTTGGGTATATTTTAGGCTTATGTACAAGTGATAACATTAACAGCTGACTATGAAAGTAAGATTTATGAGAAGTGCCAAATTTTACTTGTGCAATTATAGTTTTATGGTAGGTGATGCAATTATTAGTCAGCTGGGATTATTAATGTTTATATGTGAATGCACTTTGTTCAGATGTAGGCATATTTGCGCTACCAGGTAACAAGAAGGATTGATTTCAGTAGTATGGGGAAAACTTTTTTTTTACCTGCTGTTGGAGGCTGGAGTAAAAACAACCCCCAAACAATCAATTGCAATAAATTTTGCAATTTTTAACCTTTATTTTAAAACAAATTTGTAAAATTTCTATATATCTTGTTGCCATGTATTTATAATGATTGATCACTGTAGGGATTTTAGAATAAATTTACTTATAATTATTCTATCAGTCTTTAAAAAAGAAATGTAATACAATATTTTGCAGGATTTTTTATCTAGTCTGGATGTCTCTATTATGACATTGTTACTTTTGTGATATTATTTACTACAGATGTGTGGCTTAACCAAAAAACTGACTTTTTCAGTTCCATCTTCACACTGTGAAACCACATCAAAATGTTTTACAAAACCAAAATTGTTCGGTTTAAGTGCTGTCATTACTGAGTGACCATATCCAAAGAAATACTGTTGAAAAAGACTTTCAGATGTTAATAAAATTAACTACATTATACCATTGTTAGAGAAAAAGATTGAACAAAAATATGTTAAAAACATTGACTAGTTTTAGGAAATAAATGTGAAATCTATTTGTTTACAAAAGAAATGAAGAAGAAAAAAAAAGGAAATATGACATGTCTGAAATCCATTTTTTTCAGTTTTCAAAAAAAAACTTTGCGGTAAAATGAAGTTAACAATAAAATAGCAAGTAAAAAATAAAAACAAGTTGCTAGTTTCGTCTTATGTTAAATTTTATGAAGTCGGATTTTTTGCAAGGAGGCTAATAATTGTTTTCCAGTAAGCTGGTACGGTACACCAATCATGAAATAAAGTTGTTGTAAACAAGAAAAATGAATGAAGATTTTTTATAAATAAATTCGTTTTTTTTTCATCTAGGGAATGCACCTAAATTAGATATTAAGAATAAAATAGTTCTTAATTTCACTTTTAAAATGTGTATATTTTCAAAACTGCAAGTTATTTTTTTTTTAAAACCTAAAGTAAAAATTATTCTTTTTTAACCACTAGTGGTCAGTGGGTGTTCTGCCTAAAATTCTTCTAAACAAGGAAAATGAATTCACTTTATGGTTTTATCTGGTGAATACATTTCAATAAGAATTAAAATGATTAAAATAGTTTTTAATTATCAGTTTTAAAATGTGTATCTAAAAAAGAACAGGTGATACTCGCAGATTTGGAAATATACACATTCTAAAAATGAATTTTAATTATTTTTAATATTTAATTTTAGATGTATTCACTAGATAAAAACAAATTTATTTAGAGGGAAAAAAATAACTGATTTTCCTTGTTTAGAAGAAATTTATTTGCAAAACCCTAATAACAGTTGACTGGCGTACTAGAAAAGCACTGCTGTTTTTTTTTTTTTTTTTGCTTACTTTATAATTTTTGAAGGAAATCGCATTCTTTGATCAGAGAAGAAATGAACATTTTCCTGGTTGTAGTTTAATGTGTCTTCTAATTGAGTGTACAATTTCAAAAATATTGATAAAGACTGGACACTTTGATTTTACAAAACAAAGTAACATGTAAAATTTAGTCTAAAAAAAAAAACAACATATTTTTCATTTTCAGCTGGTTGAAGTAATACAGTTTTAACTTGTAAAAAAAAAATAATTCAAGGAACAAAAGTACATACAAATTACATATTTAGAAAGGTTATTTTATGTTCTTTCCAGCCATATGAATATTTTTAAGATTAGACCAGAAATACACGAGAATTTGTGAGCTGAACAGGCTAAGTTTAAAATTTCTCAAACGAAATGAGATATCAACTGGAAATGCTATCATTACACAAGAAAATGAATGGCTCCCTTAGAAAGCAAAAATACTAAATTAAAAACTGAAAAGGCGAATCTCAAACCGCAGCATCAAGGAATAAAAACTGGAAACCGATACCGAAAGATAAATTGCCAAACTGACCAATTCTATTATTTACACTTTAACCCATTAACTGCAGATGATGGGAATTTCCATCATATTTCTATAGGTCTGCTGTAATTAATGTCTTAAATTTCAAAGGCAATATGATGAATTAAATATTCCATATAATGAATAGATTGAAGTGTTTTATATTAATCTTAAATGACTATCTTAAAGAAACTTCTTTGAGCAAATCAGAACATAAATTGTAATTGAATTATTTACAATTCAAAATGTTCAATTAAGGAAGTGGGATCTATTAAAAAAAATGAATATTTGAGTAGATTTTATTAGGTTGCTCCAAAAGTAATGTCTTCTATTTTATTTTATTATGTTGGTTCAAAACGGACTGATGTTTTAGTTATGGCAAAGGTTGAACCTTCTTGCCAATAACTAATAATTTTTTGCCTTGTTACAGATAGCAGCCTGGTTAAATGGTATCTGGCATAAAAGTGCATACAAAGACAAATTCTATTATTGAATTTGACCAAGCAGAAAAAATTGCACTCATTGACATTCATTGAGGTTTGCTAAGCAGTGAATGAGAGCACAATTAAACAGTAAGGTAATATATTTCAGCAGTGGTTGATGTGTTTTATTTGCTTTATACAACAGTGTTACTGTGCTCCCTGCATCTGTGAAAATAAATAGGAAGTATTACTTTCAAAGTATCCCTTATATATTATATATTCAGTAACAATTTTTTTTTTTTTTTTTTTTTTTTTAAAATTCTACCAATATCAATTTTTCTCTCTTTAACTTTGAAAAGAAAGAAAATGTAATTTCACTGTGACATTCTTTATAAATTTCATCTCTTAAACAGGCTAGGTGATAAAATGTATTTAAATTAAACCTATTGATTATGTCAAAATTGTCTGAAACTTAATAGTCTATACCGATATAACTTCATAACAATTTTCCAAAATTTTGTTTTATTGCAGAATATTTCTACAATATAATCTAATGAATTCTACAATAGTTTAGATCCAAATATTAGAGAACTTTTGTATCCTGGTGTTTTGGTGAGGTGAGTAAACCTTTTCATGTATTTTATTTTTTAATGAAACCTTTCAATATGCAATACAAATTGAAAATACAAATTCATACTTTAATAAGTACTGAATTGGTCAATGATTCTATTTTATTATCTTTTTTTTTTTAAGAAAAAGAAGGCTTTATTTATCCTAGTTATTGGTTAGCTCAAATACATGCTACCATTTTAATAGACACTTGTCCTTAGAATTATTTGTTTTTAGTTAGATAGGTATCGTTTTGGGACCTAAATAATATCAATCATACATTTACACTTATTTTCTATATAATGTATAGCTTTTAAATCTAATAATATTTAAGGAAAGTTATTTAATTCAAATATATTATCAATATGCCAAAAAATAATTTCTCCATAATGGGGATCCTGCTTTATAAATAAATAAATGTATTAAATGTATATTAAAAAATAACTATAACATAAAACAGCAGGAAATAATTTTTTTTTTTTTTTTTTAAATATGTTTTACATAAAGTATTTTGACTACTTACAATCTTCCACAAGATACTTATTTAAATTCATTTATACAATGAAGATAATATACACTTGTATATTATACAATTTATCAAACATTTTTGTATGAAGAATTATCATTATGTTCTTTGCTATTTGGACTAGTATGCTCATCTTTGTTGTGATAATCACTCCACTCTCCCTTTATTTTTTGTTTTTAAACTATAAATGTTTCAGCTGCTTTTTTTTTTTTTTAAATTAATTATATTTTTTACCCTTTTTAGAACATTCAAATTTTGGTTAAAAATCTTGTTTTTCTTGTGTCAGCAGGGTGACTAAAGATTAGTGTAGGAAATTTTAGTGCTTTTTGTGGTGAAAAACACATTGATTTGGTAATTCTTGCAAAAATCAAGCAAGTGTCGGATTTTAATGAAACTTTCAGGATTTAGTCACAAATTAATTAAATTATGCTAGAAATGTTTTTTAAAGAAAATTTTGATAGAAACATTTTTCTTTTACATGTTACCCCCACACATCTTTAATTTTATGAAATGAGAAATTAATTTAAAAAAAAAATTTTTTTTAATAAGTTTATATTAGTTATTCACAGAACTCCTTAGAGAATTTAAATCATTAGTTTATTTTTTGTAAAGCCCGATCCCCATTTACCAAAAATTTGCTCTGAATTGTAAAATAAAAAATTCAATAAAACTAAGTTTTAATTAGAAAAAATTTCATTGCTTTTATATCTAAGATATATTTATAGATACTATTGTCTTAAGAAAAACATTTCTCCACTGAATAATGAATTTTTATGAGAATTGTTTTCATGTTTTTAAATTTTAATTAGAATAATTTATAATGTTTTAAATTTCTGTATTAAATTGTACTGCTTAGGTGATATTAAGTAAACTATATTTACTAAACATAAATGAAAAAGCTTACAGCAAAAAATATATTTTGAATTTTTCTTTGTCTGCATATAAATGTGCTGATTTTTGCAAATACAGATGTCCATACACAACATTATCATGTTAAGAATGATCTGTAGTAAATTTAAAGCCAATGTGACTAAAATTCAATAAAACATTTACAAAGAATATTTTCATATATTTTTAAGATTACTGGGTAGTTAAAAATTATATATAAAAAAGGCACTCACATTATTTATAATTATTGATTCTAGAGATGTGCGGTTTAACCGAAAAACTGACTTTTTTCGGTTTCATTGTGAGAACCCGAATGATTTCGGTTTCATTTTTATATCACTACTGAAAAAGACTTTCAGATGTTAATAAAATTAAATTTTACCAACATTTACCATTGTAAGAGAAAAAGATTGAACAAAAATGTTAAAAAAACATTTAATTGACTAGTTTTAGGAAATAAATGTGAAATCTATTTGTTTACAAAAGAAATGAAGAAGAAAAAAAAGGAAATACAACATGATGTCTGAAAGTGAAATCTATTTCTTTCAGTTTAAAAAAAAAAAAAAAACAAACTTTGCTGTAAAATTAAGTTAACAACAAAATAGTAAAAATTAAAAAAAAAAAATGAGTTGCCAATTTCGTCTTAATGTTAAATTTTAAGAAGTCGAATTTTCCGTAAAGGTTTTCTAGTAAGCCAATCATGAAATAAAGTTGTAATCAAGAAAAATGAACAAAGGTTTTTTTATAAATAAATTTGTTTCTTATCTAGGGTATGCACCTAAATTAGATATTAAGAATAAAAAAATAGTCCTTAATTTCACTTTTAAGATGTGTATATTTCCAAATATGAGAGTCTCTGTTATATATTATGTTTCTGTAGGAAATACACATAAAATTTGATATTAAAAAAATAAAGTTTCAATCTCAGTTTTAAAATGTGTATATTTTCAAAACTGCAAATCATTTTTTTAAACCCAAAGTAAAAATTATTTTTTTTATCCACTAGTGGTCGGTTGGTGTTTGTTACTATTCTGCCTATAAAATTCTTCTAAACAAGGAAAATTAATTCATTTTATTTTTACAAAATCTTTACTTTGTTTTTATCTGGCAAATAATACATTTACGTAAGATATTAAAATAGTTTTTAATTTCAGTATTAAAATGTGTATCTAAAAAAAACAAAAAAAAAACAACAAGTGCTACCCGCAGATTTGGAAATCTACACGTTCTAAAAATGAAATTAAAAGCTTTTATTTTAATTATTTTTAATATTTTTAGGTGTATTCACTAGAAAAACAAATTTATTTAGGGGGAAAATAATTCGTTGATTTTCCTTGGTTAGAAGAAATTTATTTGCAAAACCTCAATAGTTTTTTTTTTTTTTTTTTGCTTTATAATTTTTCAAGGAAATCACATCCTCGGGTCAGAGAAGAAATGAACACCTTCTTGGTTGTAGTTTAAGTTGTCTCCTAATTGAGAGTACATCTTCAAGAATATTGATAAAGATAAAGATTGTTTCGCAAAATCAAAGTAACATGTAAAATTTAGTCTAAAAAAAAAAAACAAAAAAACATTTCACATTTTCAGCTGGTTCAAGCAATACTGTTTTAACTCACTCTAAAAAAAAAAAAAAAAAAAAATAATAATTCAATGAATAAAAGCACATAAACATTACATATTTAGAAAGGTTATATTATTTTCTTTCCAGCCATATGAATATTTTTAAGATTGGACCAGATATACACAAGATATTGCAAGTTGAACAGATTAAGTATTATCAATTGCAAATGAAATCAGATATCGACTGGAAATGCTATCATTACACAAGAAAGTAAAGTAAAAGTAAAAACTGAAAAACCAAACCGAAAACCCGCGGTATCGAGGAAAACAAAACTGGAAACCGATACCAAAACAAATTGCCAAACCGACCAACTCTAATTGATTCATAATATAAAAAAATCACATTTAGAGTATCAATAGCAAATAACTTGAATCTCAATAATAAATATTTGAATAAAATCAAACATTTTTACTAAAATTTTACAAAACAGTAATTAAACCATAATAACTGTATCTTTTGTAACACAATATCAAAACAAATTAGATATTAATTCAAAATTTAAATAAAACAACTTATCCAAGTTGAAATACTTATCAAATTTAAAATTGCTAATTTCTTAATTCTTAATCTCTTCTCTAAATCTCCAATGTATTACAACATTGTGAGTTGATTGGTGTTCTCAGGGGTAAGACTTTGTTGTTTATTGAGTAAATTTTAACTGAGAAAATTCACATTCAGCATTTATGCTGGTAACAGGCATCCATATGACCTTTTTAGCAATCTGTTCCATAAGAGGAAATCTGCTCTTATTTGCATTCCAAAATGATGGGATATTAAAAGGATTTGATAAATCATCTTGGTAATTCATAGATATATGGAATTCTTCAAGAAGATCAGTAGAAAGACATTGATGGCTGCAAAACTGTTTAAATCATGGCCTATACAAGATAGCTGTCTAGGATCAAACAAGTAAGCTGCCTTGTAAAAGTTATACACAGAGTGGGTATCCAGATATTTATTCAGTTTCAAAAAAAGATGTGCTGAAAAATCTTGGAAATTTGAGATAACACTCTCCTTCTCTGTGTTTTCTAGTTCAGACAGAAGACAATCAGTTTCTAGGCCAAATATTGATTTTGATGTACCAGTATGTAAACTGTTTTACATCCTCCATGTTATGCAACACATGCAAGCAGAGACTTGGTTTCTTCTAAGTTTGTCAAATCTGTTATTAAATGAGTGCAGTTCTCATTCATAAAATGCTGATTTAGGCACAAATTATGGTAAGAGGTATGATGTAGTCAATCATCATCTACTAATTCTAGAATCCTATCTACGGCAAGGCCATGGTTCTTTTCTTGCTAAAAGAATCCTTCATAAAACTGTACAAATGATTAGTGATATTTGGCCACATTAAACCATGAATTCCATCTGGTTGCCACTGGTACAGGGGGTAGTTTCACTTGTTCCTTAGGCAAGGAAACTTCAAGCCATTTTAAGTATCACTTTTTTCAACTAGGCTTTTTTAAAAAAAGGTTGACTTGATGAAAGTAGTTAGCTGGATAACATTATCAAATGCTGGCTAGTGTGGAAATACTTCACCAAGAAGATTTAAAATATGTGCTAAGCACAACACATGGGAACTGTTAACAAAGATATTTGATATCACTCCCTTATGAGCTTCTTCTATTTTTTTGCAATAGGCTGCAGAATTTGTTACAAAGGCAATGTCCTCAAATGCAATATCCACATGAGTTACAACTCTGATGCATGCCTGACTTAACAGTTTGATGATTGCATTCTCACAAGGTTACAACATCAATGAGAAATGACTCCCCACAAATGCTTGCAATTACATTCAAAATGCTGTGGTCATGATAGTTGTTTCATCTCTTATGATGCTGACTGATTAGCAAGCTTGGCTTTCAGGGCAACAAAGTGACAAGCAAACAATTTTGGTAGATGAAGTTGCTTAACACAATTGACACTTGGAATAGCACCACCTTCTTTACAATGTTTTAATATGAATAGCCCAATTTTGTGTAGGAGAATTAAAAATAAAAATAAATAAAGGACAAAATCATCTTTTACCTCTTCAACAAAGTTGTGATTGTCTTCTGTTTCAGTTGAGCCAACTTTTTATTCGTACAACTGGTTTAGATTGCAAAATATAAATAAAATATTAAAAAAATAATCATTGATAATGTTATTAAAGGATTTTTTGTTCAATTTAAATTTTTTATAATGGTGAAGCACTGAGGATGATACAATCCAGGAGAATCACTATTTTACAGTAAGCTTAGACAAGCCAGTCGTTTTATAGAATGGTGTTTTTGGAGAATTGTTTTTTCTTTATTTCTAAATTGTATGGTAGGCATGTGATAGCATTTACTTTTAAATATTTATAAAACAAGCTTACAATTTGTTTAGAATCTTTTACTTGTAAATTGTGTGAGGCCTAAAGGAAATGGATTTCTTAAACTTATTTGTTTGATCTTCGTCTCTCTCTCCCCTCCAATTTTGACATCAACTAGTGTCTGTCTTCCATTTCCACTATAGCATTGGATTTCGGTGGCCACAACCAAGCCGTGACCTGACTTTCATCTGGTTTGCAGCAGTTCCTTAGAAAAGTTATAAAATATTTAAAAATAGACTAGCCAATATATTCTCAAAAAAAAAAAAAAAAAAAAATTGAGAACCCACTTTTCTTTATGTAAACATTTTTGTTCTTAATTATTTTGGGGTTTTATAAGGAATACCTACAAAGATTTGTAAAAACAAATTTTAACAAAATAATTGTTATTGCTACACAAAATTGGAGAGACAGTTATTAAGTTTTGAAAGAATTAAAAATAAATAAATAAACAAACTAAATAATTTATTTATTATTGAAAATTACATTAAAAACCCCGATTCTGTAATTTTGGATAATTTATTCCCCTACACTTTTGAACTTAAAGCTGGCAAATGAGAACTGGGTAATTTCAGCCCAGATATGGCAGCGATACTCCATTTTTGGTCTGATAGCAGGTGGAGTCAGGTACTTACTGAAGCAATACAAAGAACTAACCATTTTCCAGCATCTTTTGCAATGGTTTGTATATATGAGTTCCACTTGAGGTCTAGCATGAATAGGTTCCAATAGGTGTTTAAGGTGGAAGGTTACTTGTTTGGTTTTGAAGGTATTGAATGTTACAAGGTAGTCTTTCCTGCCTAGATATTTACTAAAGATCTGAGTATGTTTTTTGACAGATCATTAATATGAAGCAGAAAGAGAGTAGGACCTAAAAGGGGAATACCTACATTGATATGGGCTTCAGAATACTGACCATTAACTTCTTTCATTGACCTACTTGATAACTGAGAAAACTTTCAAATATTCCATAGCTAGAGAGCTTGTGTAGAAACTGCCTATGTCACATGCCTTTGGTAGATCTAAATGCAATCATCCTTGTGATTAATTTGTCTGGTGTCATACTGATTCTACATGTAAAATTATCATTGTAACATTTTTTACTTAGTAATTTGGTAGGGATTAAATATCACAGCAGTAAAACAAGTGACTACTTTAAAAATAATTATGTAAAATAAAGTAAACTATAGCTAGTAAATCAATGTTACTCTTATAATTGTGAAAATCCATATCCACATACTGATAACTTAATAGAAAATATACTGAGAGCAATAATGCAAATTTTCCATATTCAAATTAAAGAATACGTGTTTGATATTAAAATCTGTTTACTTATTTAACAGCATTCAGTGGTCTAGACCAGATTTATATAACTAAAAATGCTATTCCAATTAACACAATTCATTGGTGTTTATACACAACAGGAAATTATATAATCATCATAGCAAAAATTGTCTAGTATTATTAGATTTAAATCATATTAGCAATTATAAAATTTATAGCAAAATATTTTTCTTTTACAAAAATAATTAGCTGGAGACTTGTCTAAAAATTGACTAAAGCACACTGTTCAATTTTGACTGAGTAAAGAAAGTAGTTATGTTACTGTTTATATAATGGCATTTGCATGGTTATGATCATCTACAGGAGACTGCAATTGGCCTGTCCAAGGAGGGATGTAATCTTTCATTTTATTCAATATTCATAGGTTTTCAGCTATCTTCATAATATAAAATTGGATGAAAATTTAAATTTAATTCTTTAATTAGCCAATATTAAGACTATATTAGCTTCTTCCATAAAAAGTATTAAAATTGAAAATCTGTTAAATTTAAAATGTTTATCAGTAGCCATGCATTATGGTAGATGTTTGTAGAGTGTATGTGTGAAATATTTTTTTTTTTTATCTATAGAGCCAGAAAAAATAAACTGAAGAATGAGATTAAAATGAAGACAAAGTAAATATACAAACTTCTAAGTAGAATAAGAAAAATAACTTGCCAAATGATGCTTGAATGGGCACAAAGCTCCTGATGAAATGTCATTAAAAATAACATTATATACATGGCCTGCATACAGTGAGTGAATAAAAGAATTGAAATTTAGAATACTCATTTTGTTTTACAAGACTACAAAAAAAATAAATAAATAAAATCAAGGTTTATACAGAATATTAGCAATATATTTGAATTATTACATCTAAACTTTGACAAAGATAGTTGAAAAGCAAAAGTTAGTGTAAACATAAAAACTGTAAAAAGTACAAGTTTAATACTTCTTAACTGGAGGTGGCCAACTTGATACATCTCATGCATTGATTTTTCACACAGGTTCAGATGCACAATTCAAATCTTGTTTAAAAAAAAAAAGAAAAAAAAAAATTTATACTTTCATTAAAAATAAGAGGAAGATGAGTATGACTTCTCTTGATAAGATTTGAATATGTCTTGGTTTTTAACATTTGAATTAGTTACCAAGAGCAACAAATAATGCTTTAAATTCTCAGAAGTTAATGTCAAGTATTTGGGATTGAGAGGAAACTAATCAAGTATTATTCTCAAGTTAACAAGTTTTATTTATATTCTAAAGGACACTTTCATATTTTCATTAAGTGAATAAAAAGACTAAAAGGATTTTTTGGTTATTAAATTATATTTTTTATCTTTTTAGGACCTTTTGAAATTTTGGTTAAAAATTTTCCTTTTCTTATGTTAGCATGTGACCATAAATTAGTATAAGAAATTTGAGTGTCTTTTTGCCGTGAAAAACATTGATTGACAAATTCTTGCAAAAATCAGTTAAGTGCTAAATTTTAATGAAACAGGATTTATTCACAAATTAATGAAATGTGTTTTTTTTACATTTTACTCAATTTTCTTAAAATATATGTCTTTCCCAAGGGTCTCTTTCCGATTGATCAGACACGGCTGAGCAGAACTGATTAAGGAACAAACACGATAGACGACAAACAATGATGGAGACAGGAAATATAAATTTATTAACAAACGTAAAAATGTGGGGATAAATTAAAAAAAAAAAACGCCCAAAACAAAAATGACAATATGTCAAGAATAAACATTTAAACATTGTGGACAAAATAGTGGGAAGAGAACATCGCCTAAGAAAGGTAAAACACAAATCAACGTATGGCCTTGTGCCATACTTGTACGAATTTACAAAACATCAAAATTTTAAGACAAATAGGAAGAAACATGTAATAAAAAGATCTCATGTTAAACTTGCATGAAAAAGTAGTACATTTAAACAAAAACGAAGCGCAAGAAAAACAACGAACTTATCTCGTAATAAAAGTTCTTTTCCACTAATGTCTCTTATATCTACATTTCTTTTCTCTTTTTTCTTTTATAAGCGTCTTCTTTTTAGGTCTTTTCTTACTTCCTCTCTTTCTCTTTCCGTCGCCTAGAGGCTTGGCCAATGACTAAGCTGAAAATGCCTTCTCTCTCTCTCTTTCGTCTCGGTGTACTGTAGCAGCATTCTCGTTTGCGGTGGTCTGTTCTTTCTTTCTTTTCCCTTTCATCCTTTGTTTAAGGGCTTGGTGACAGTTGAAACTGCTTTCTTTCTCCTTCTCCCTCATCTCGGTGTGGCATCTCCCCGAGATATTTTCTTCCTCTCTTTCCTTTTTCCATAAGTATCACCTTTTGAGATCTTTCCTCACCTTCTTTTCTTTTTCTATAAGCTGTCTTCTGTCTCCCTGATGTAGCAGTATTCCGCATACTTCGTCAAACGGATCCATCAGATGAATTTTTATCGCAATTTCGCGAACACGTCTTCTCAGCCTTTGGACCTGGACACAATTCTTGTATTTTCCGCAAACACGTCTTTTCAGCCTACAGACCTGGACAAATTTTGCGAACACGTTTTTTTGGCCCGCAGGCCTAGACAAAAATTGACTTTTCCGTTTTACTATTCGTTTCCGTTTTTTTTCTTGTCGTGGTCAATTTTCAAATACGAACCTTTTCCCAATATGGGTGGAATGAGGTCATTGACCCTCTCTCTCATCTGCAGGGTCAGAGAAAGTTTAGTTTAGTGTTTCAACTTCTATCTGGAATCTCTGTAAATCATGCTGTCAACAAAAGAGAAGGAAAGGGTACATTCTGGTTAATCTTTGTTGCCACTAAGTCTACCTATCTCTTTGGGTTTACCGTCTTTCTGCATGTACTGGGCTCTTTATTTTAGAATGCTTCTAAAATATAAGCAATGGTATAGTTTTTATAATAAATTTAGATGGGGGTTCGTAACTAAAATGTTAACCCCCTTCCCACATATTTAGTATTGCGAAATTCCAAGAAAATTAATTTTTGTAGCTCTTAATGTTTATATTAATTACAAGAACAAGTCATTGGAGAACTTAAATCAATTGTTTTTTTTTAACATTGGTAGCAGTTTATTTAATTTTTAATGTGATGACAGGTTGATATTTAATGTTGCGTTAGGGTATCTGTAAAAGAATTGAACAACTAATCTCGGTAATCTTAAAAAAAAAAAAAGGAAAATATTCTCCGTAATTTTTTATTGAATTTTGGCTTTAAATTTACTATCATTCTTATTTTCTGATAATGTCATGTATGGGCTCCTTTACCTCTAAACAAAAATCGACATCATTATGCCCCAAAATAAAAATTTCAATTCTTCCATAAATATTGGTATTTTTACTTGATAATAATATCGCCTAGAATGGTGAGATTAATTTTAAGATTTAAAACTTAATAAATTAAAAAAGTCTTGTAAAAATTATTCATTGATATATTTTTTAAGACAAGTGTCTTTATATGTGTATCTTATTTTTAAAAGCAATTAAAAGGTTTTCTAATAATCTCTTAGTTTTACTTTTATCGCATTTTTATTTTACAATTCAGAGCAGATTTTCGGTTTCTAATTCAGCAAAGTATTTTGCATATTGAAAATCATTTTTAAAATGCATTTAAACCTGTCTTTAGGTACCCCTCCGCCAAAAAGTGATAATGTACCACATCGCAACATGCAATGCAACAATCTGGGAACATGCATCATGGATTGGTCAGCTAAAACAAGAAAACTATTGTTTTTAATTAGTAGCATACTCAGCTGAAATTTTGAAAAATTGTCAAGAGACTTTATTTTTATTTAAAAAAATTCAAATGCTAACCATTGATTGTTAATTGCTCAAGTAAATGTGAACTTTGCTTTGATTATGAGGTAGATATCATGAAAATGGCTTATTTCCACCTAAATCGCAACAATCAAATTTTAGGAACTATATTCATCGCATTAACAACCAATTTGCTTTGCATCCCTCTCCACCTGTTGTTTTTTTTTTTAATATTTTACACAAGTATAGTTCGTGGATAATCACAGTGAATACAATATTTATCTAACAAACAAATTTCTTCATTCGCCTCCTTCCAACCAAACTATCTATTCACTGGCAGATATACCAATATTATTTCTAGGCTATAGAACCCCACGGTTGTACAGCTTTCTGGGAATCCCACATTAAACTCCGACCTTGTGCCGCATTCTGTTGCAACATAACCGCGCGGTAAATAAGCACACATAAAGTGGGTTTCTAAATTTGGTACAGTTCAACAAGCTCTTCACGACAGATTCCTTTACAAACACAAAAACAAATTCTATTAATAATTTTTTTTTTTGTACTGCATTCCATTATCATAATTTTTATATGAATAAAGTAAATTTAAAACTGTAAAAACATTCGATCTCTCAACTTTTAAAAACAACAAAAAAAAAATCCTTCAATTTCGACATATTCACCAAAGCATAAAATAATGAAATGATAATGGTTATTCAAAAATTAAAATTTACCAAGACTTAAGCGAAGACAGATCTTGAAAGAACAGTGTGATATTAATTATTTCCAAAGGGTTTTGTACAGATTTTTCTTTCTTTTTGGAAGCAAGAACTTGAAAAAGGTGAGAGAACACAAAAAATTACCTTTTTAAGAGTTTTTTTTTTTTTTTAAATGAACGACTTTTTTTTTTTTTTTGTAGATTTATTGGATAGATTATTCAAGAATTCTCAGTTATGAGTTGTTCCTAGAAATAAAAACCGAAGAGTATTTTTGTCAGTTCGTGAAAATATCAGTCAGCTAAAACCCGAGAAAAAAAAAGTATGTCTAAGTAAATCTGTACGTGTCAGATTTTAGTTTTTGAAACTACACAAAATTATTTTCCTCTTTTCAAAGCTTTATAACTTCATATTTGTTGATTAGAATTAAGTTCTCTTTTTTGCTTACAAATGAAAATGGACACAATTTTTTTTTTTTATTAAGGTCGTCTTGGAGAAAAATTTTATGCAGCCAAGTAAGTTTTTAGAATTTAAGAAGTTATTCCATTTGTAATGAAAAATGATTTTATTCCTATAATTCATCCTTTTTAGCCAAACGAGAACAATTCTATATCTGACTGCATATACCAGTGTACTAGTTTTTTTTTTTTTACGGCGATGATCCCCCCCCCACACACACACACATAAATGGAAAGATTCTCACCATGTTCCTCATTAGGTCAGAATAGATGGAAAAAAAAAAAAATTCAGCAAATGAAATGACGTGGGGTGGGATAATAGATGGAGTACTCATCCTTTCTCCAATGTTTCTAATCTAAATTTTTATTTTTGGTAGATGAATGAACTTGGCCGCCATTGTCATCTTAAAAATAAACGAAACGATGACGACAAAGCAGTTGAGTCGAGTCTTCATTTTGATGAGAAAGGTAGCTATAAAAAGATTACAGCCGTCTAGCTTTTTACATATGGATTCCTTTCAAAGTGAAAATGAAATGAAAAAGTACACGGGACAAACCACACTTCATTTTACGTAGATGAGTATTTTTCTTAAGAGGCTAGAGGGGAAAATACTATTTTTACTTGGTTAAAATAATAATGAGATTGTAGTAAAATAAAACTTGTGTTTAAGTAAAACTTTCCTTTCATAAAAAATCGACTATTTTTGCAACTAGTTATATATTTCTTGGAGAAGCAGTACGAAGACTAAGACAAAAACTGTAAGAATGCCCTACATATTCGTTTAGAGAGTGGGGGGTGAACATTACGGAAAAAACAAAAAACGAATGGGAGTCGGCATTAATTCAGAAAAAATATTTGCGAATCTAATTAAATTTACTGCTTTTTTTATCAACCAAAAACATAGGAAGTGCTCTGTCAATACTGTAAATCTCAAGGGAAATCAGTATCCTCGTCGTGTTCAAAAATATCTAAAATCACAAAACGAAAGATGATGACAGAAAAAGAAATTTAAAAAAAAAAATCAACTATACTGTTTGAATGTCGAGATGAAAAACTTCCAACTTACTTCGATGGTCACCGAATGAACGCCATGTTGAATTGTGTCGCAACGAAAGAAGAGAACTTAACATGTCCATGTTTTGTTTTTTTTTTTTTTTTTTCTGTCGGTGAAGTAAAGTTTGTCTACTGCATTTCCCATCTTCCAGAATCCTGCCTGACTGATAGCTAAAAAATGTAGTCTCTCACTGACCATACTGTATGTGTTGTTTTGGGGTTTTTTTTTTTTAACGTCATTAACTACAACTGAGTTTATGATAACGAACAACAGCAGCGCAAAGAGTAAGATCGACCTGAAAGCTTCAAATGGAATTTGATTTCTGTCGATTATGGATAGAAATATTTTGAACTGACAAAATCTTAAAGAAATGGGGGGTGGAAGGCAATGACAAAACATGAGAAACACACTCACGTAATTGAAATGTTAACAAAATGGTTTTCATTGCTAGTGAATCTGGTCTCATTGTATATTTTCAATTCTTTCAAAGTAGAATCCATTGGCGAAAATGTAGCTTGTCGATGAGTAATTATGTAGTAAGGAATTCGATCATATAAAAAATAATACAACTACAGATCGGCCGGTAATTTCGAAAAATATAACGCGATAAGTGAGTTGACCGTAAAACACCCATACTGCATTAAAAACAAAACAACGATAATAATGAAGATAAGTCAAACTGCAGAGAAAAATTTAGTTTAGGTCGGGGGCAAAATTTTATCTTTTTTTTAACATACGTTCCAAAACCCTTTCCAGAAAATATATTTGATCTTTCTTTTTAAGCTTGAATAATGTTTTCCAAACTCTCTCACATATAGCTGCATGATTAATGTTAGGCTTTTTTTTTTTAAAATAATAAAAAAAGGATTGTGAAATAGCTGCATTGGTTTAAATGACAAGACGAATCAAAAAAAAAAAAGAGAAAAAAAAGAAGCAAACTAATAAATAGTTAATTTGGGAAAGGTTTAAGAACTGATCATTTTTTTATTAGTCATTTTTGTTTGTTTTTACAAAAATACAGAATTTTACAGAGAAGTCTGACAACAGGGATTTGTAATTTGTTTACAACAATGTAATGATTTAAAAATATTAAAATAAACGAAGAAAAGAAATCCAGGAGAACAAAGTAGTCATGTTGTATCAATTTTAAGATCTGTTGCCAGACTTACCTTTTATTTCAGTCACGTTTTAAATCCAGAAGAGAAAATTAAATTTCCTCCTGTGTGTATTTTTAATGTCATGGTAATTATTCAACCAGAAGAGCCTCATCTTTTTCTTTCGGATAAGTTGAGAAAACGACGATGGAATGTAAATTTGTGATTAGCAGTAACAACCAAGCACATTTTTGTTTTTGCCATTTCTTCAACGCTTCTTGTTTTTCTTTTTGGCTAATAAATATCGTTAACATAGTGAAATAGAGAATTTCCCAATTTTTGTTGTCTATCACGAATAAATACAAATTTCTAATTATTGTGCAAGTGAGAAAGCGGGCAAATTGTCTTTTTTTTCCCTGTAGAGCCCTCTTCTCGTCCAGCACTTGCGGATGTTCCACGCATTAATGGAGGATACGACGTTATCAATTGACGAAATGTTTGTCTGCTGTCCACTTCGCCATCTCAAGCCTAATTTACAACAATAATTTTTTATTCCGTGCTCAGCAGTTTTTAATTCTTCCTATAATTTATTAAACCTAGTGTTATATCTTTTGAGATAACTTTAATTGTTCTATTTACCGTTTTTCCGTCTTGTTTGAAACAGCTGACTACTACTACTACTACTACTACTACTACCATCAAAGATTTTCCTTCTCGAAATCAAAGTTAAATAAATCTTATTTTATAAGCTTTCTTTGACACTTTTTCTTTTCATGTCTTAAAATCGTGCATTTTTCTTTTTTGGCTTTAATAAGAATCTACTTTCGGTTTTGTTTTTTTATTTTTTCACCCACTCTGAAAATGAAAACATTTAGGTGGCGCTCTTTGAAATGAAAAATAACTGGAAATTTTCTCCCCCCCCCCCGATTTATTCAGACTTATTGTTTATTTCTAAATTTGTCTTGACCGAATAATTTTTAATATTGATGAATAAATTAATTCATACTAATAAATAAAATTTATTGTATAATTTTGGTATCAAACAAAAAAGTTGGTCTATATTTTTTTAATTTTCCGAATTAAAATCTAAAAGACTCAGCTGAAAGAAATCAAACATTTAATTTAACAGTCCAAAGGAATAACTGCAGTCCTATGCTTTGAGTCTTGTACCGCAGTTGCAACAAAAAAACAAACATTTACACATGTTTCGGTCGATTTTTTTCACTACAATGCATGTGACTGGTCGGTGTACTGTTGGACCGCAACCAGTTGAGCCATTTCTTTTTAAAAAAATAAACTTGTGTTTTTTTTTTTTGTTTTTTGTTTTTTTTATAAAAAAAAAAGAAACAAAGCAAGACAAAAATTCTGAAAAAAGTTGTTTTACTTACTTTTAACAACTAATGTTTTTAAAATTCGCCATTTATTTACTTTTTTACTTCAATTGTTTTTAACTTTTTAGTTTTTACTTCAATTATTTTTAAAAGCCCACTATTTCAGCAATACTTTTACAGAAAAATAAGTTTTAAAATAGTTAAGGGAAAATTGAATTAGATTTTTTGCATAAATTGAATTGAAAAAGCAAGCAAACTTATGTCATAAAAAAAAAAGCTACAACTGGGTTAGTTGTGTAAAAATAGGTCATCAGTCTGGCGATAGCCATATGTTTACGTACACTACCATTGAATTCGAGTTATTATTTTAAAAGGGAAAAAAGATTTGAAATGTGAATTTTTAAAACAATTGAGACGAAATTGACAATTTTTAGTATGAACCTGTGAAAATAATGGAAGTACTTTTAAAAAACGTTATAAAATAGAGTGAGCCGTTTTATTTAGATTTCTCAACAAAAAATTAAGCATTACAGTACACTAATTAACACACGGGTGTAATTAAAAAGAGGAAACATTAAATTATTTCGAGAGAAAATAAATAGTTATTAACGGTGAACACTGAAACCATTTGCGTTTGAAAACAAAAAAGAAAAGTTGCGCCAAAAAACGCCCCAAAAATAGAAAGAAATTTCACATTTACAAAGGATGGCGTTCATTGTTATTGGCTGTTTAGTGTTTTAGAAAAAATGCACGAACATTTTCAGAAAAATCATAATTTAAATAGCCACGTGAAATTTTAAATATCAGCACCCCCTGATATTTAATTGACTAGGCCACCTCTCATGTTTTCTGTAACTTTCTTGAATGCCTTTTTCAGTTTTATTATTAAATTTAATAATCTACTACTTTTGCTCGACGCAAAAATATAACTTTTCTTTTTAGTTTTTACTAGCTTTTAACGCGTTGTTTGTAGCTAGTGAACGGCGTATATTTAGGTGGAAATAAAAAAAAATCATGGAAGAGTCAAAGTGTTTGGTCGCGTGGCAACTTTATTATAAAAGTAAAAAAAAAAAAAAAAATACTAAAGTAGGAAAATACTTTTAGGTTAAAAACTAAAATTTTTCTAATATATTTCAAACTTGATTTTAGTTTTAGACAAAAAGTATCAGTTGGGTGAGAAAGTTTTAAAAAAAAAAAAAAAAAACTAAAAAAAAAGCTATTTTTTTTTTTCAGTAGAAAATAAAGAGGTGAATGCTGTTAGAAAATTTACTTTTTTCTTCCCTTTAACTCGAATTATCTTTCTCTTCCATTACCTTAAAATAAATTATTTTGAAAGAAAAGAATTCCAATTAAAAGATTATTTTCCCTCACAATGATTTGTGGCCTTCACCTTGTCTATTCGCCATGTTGACAGTGTAGCAGACGACTAAAGCCGTCATTATTGAAAAAGGGAGAATACATGCTACAAGGCAAACTTGGCTCGGCAACAAATGAATGAGAGACAAAAAGAATGTGATAATGGAGAGAAAATGCTGATAGCTGTTTTTATCGCGTCGGCGAGAATGACGTATGCTCTGTTATTAAACATTTTTAATTTTAACCATCGTTTTTTTTTTTTTTTTTTTTCACTCCATCCATAGAAACAAATATATAAAAAAAAAATAAAAAAGGATAATTTTTTTTACATTATGAATTATTTTTCCTACTTGATAATAATGTTCATATCGATATGTATTTGAAAACATCCCTTCCCTAGCCAAATAATACCCACAATACTTTATAAAATGTTGCTTCCGCTTTTCGGTGAATGTTTTGTTTTTTCTTTTTAGATTGTTTACACTTTGTTTGGCGTTTTTTATTTACTTAATTATTTATTTAGGAACCTTATAAACAATTTTTTTTTATCAAGGTAAAAACGGATCAACTTGATTATTTTATTTTATTTTTTTTATTGCTTGAAAATATTGAAATGCTAACAAGACAAACCAAAAATGAGGAACTTCTAAAAAACGTTTTTTTTTTTTTTTCGTTTTTTTTTTCTTTTTAACCTTATTAACAGTCCTGTTTGGTTACAAGTTAACCTATTTTAGAGAAAAAAAGATTAATAATCAATATAACATGAATTGAAATGTTCTATAGCTAAATTTTGAACAATCACTAAATTAAATAAATACCGTTACGAACTTTTTAAAAGGAAATAACGAAAAACGCATTTTAAATAATTTTATTTAATGTCTTCGAACTTAAATGTTCGTTTTTTATTTGAAAGGTTAGTAATCCCCATTAAAAGAACAATTATTTTCCGTATGTAATTAAAAAGTTTTGGTGGTATTTTTAAAACATTGCATGCTTTTTCTTGTCACACATCGAACTGCCATTATAGACGAAAAATGTAAACAACACATTTTTAAAAATATCTTAAAAATCCAATATTTGTCCTAATATGTTTCAAAATCATTTGGTATAATTAAATATTAATTAACCTAATTTTGTAAAAAAAAAAAAAAAAAAAAAATGTACTGTTTAGTTTACTTAAAACGTAATGAAAATGGCGTTTATTTACACATGAAACTGTGGGTTCAAAGGGTAAACACAAAAAACTGTATAATGACACCTCTGACTTAAAAAGCGCGCGAAAAATTAAAAATAAATATTAATGAAATACATAATCCCAGCAGTGCAATAATCAAGAAATTGGTATTTATGTTTAAAAATAAATTATCTTTAACCTTATATAACTAATATTTTAAGAATATGAGATTTTTTTTAATTCTATATGCTTTTTTAAAAATATAATAGAATAAATTTATTTTTTATGCACTAGAATTGGTACCTCCACTAATTCGCTTACAAAAAAAGAAAAGTAAAGAGCATTCCATTATGAAAAAAATGCCTCAAACTTGATAAAAACAAAGTTTTATCATCAAAATCTTTATTGTTAAGAGGAAAAATAAAAGTATTTTCTGATTATTTAATTATATTTTTTTATCCTTTTTAGAACGTTAAAATTTTGGTTAAAAATTTTTTGGGGAGTGGGGATGTCAGTAGAGGGACTAGAGATTAGAATAGGAAATTTCAGTGTCTTTTTTTTTTTTTTCTTTTTTGTGGTAAAAAATACATAGATTTGGAAATTCTTACAAAAATCAGATAATTGTCAGATTTTAATGAAACTTTCAGGATTTATTCACATATAATTCTAAAATAATTAAATTATTCTAGAAATGATTCTCTTTTTAGAAAATGTTGGTATATTATTTTATTTTTTTTAAACTTCCATTACCCCAACAACATCCACTTCATTTTATGGAATTTTGAGAAATTAAATTTTGTCCCCCTTAATATTTATATTAGTTAAAAGCAATACACCTTGGAGAATTTAAATCATAAATTATTCTTTGTAAAACAAAACCCATTCACCAAAAATTTGCTCTGAATTGTAAAACAAACAATGCAATAAAACTAAGATTAATTAGAAAAGCTTTTAATTGCTTTTATGATTAAGATATATTTTGGACACTATTTCTTAAGAAAAACATTTTTTCAATGAATAATGAATTTTTACAATATTTTTTTTTTCATTTTAATTAGATTTAAAAGTTTTTAAAATATATTTTTTAGGTGATATATTAAGTAAAAACTATATTTGTTAATCATAAAATGAGAAGCTTACTACAATTCATCAAACACAAGTATTTTTAAAAATTTTGAATTTTTTTTTTTGTATGGGCCAAATTTTGTTTAAAAATGTACTTCTATGATATTTTAAAATTTTATTTTAAAAGTAATATTTGTTTCAAATCAGATTAATTAAACTTTAAATCAGTTAATAAAGTTTCAGAAAATATATTTTATTTTTGGAAGATTTTTTTTTAATAAAGAGAATTATATTGCAATGAAAAACTGTTAAAAATAGTGCTATTCAGCTATTTTATCAAAAAAACAAAAATAAACTCTTTCCAGTTAATTTAGATTACTTTTGAAATACAAGTATTCATTGGCATTTTGTCCATAAAATTAATATAATCTTATGTAACCAATACTTTAAGAATGCAATTTTTTTTTTTTTATTCTGTTTTTATGAAATTTAGTAGAATTGTCAAAAACAAGAAATCAGAATTCTTTCCCTTTTGTACATCCATATTTTTCTCCTATTCTTTCACATTCAGTAATCTTGTGTATTAGTGGTGCTATTGCTTGCTTGGGATGAAAAAATAATCTAACAGTTGCTAAAAGGAAAAATTCTAAAAATTTCACATTAAAAAATGACATTACATTTTTTTATTCTTCAACATGTCTTTGTTTGGCAAAAGAGTTTCTTTTATCAAACAGTAATGGAATGAACTTCAAAACTGCACTAAAAAATTAAGTAACTTTTAAAAAATAAATATTAAGGGTAGATTATTTTTCTATTCATTCTGAAAGAAAATAATGTTTTATTAAATTATGCACGCTCAAAAAATTAGTTTTTGAGTTTTATTGAATTATTTTTGTCAAGATTTGGGACAAATTTTCAGTAGGTTCACCCTGAATATTACACAAATTTTTATTGAAATAACAATTTCAGGGGTTTTTATTTATATAACTGTAAAAGAATGTGATGATCCCTCACCCAATTAAAATGTACATGTGAGATATTGAAAAGAAGGTGGTGAAACAGACACCCTCCCACTCCAAAAAAAAATTTCTACAAAGTTTACTAATAAAATAATCTATTCAGTATACAATTCATTCATTAATGAATAAGTTCTGATAATTCCCTGATTTTGGCAAATATTTTAAAATGGGATAGGGATTTTTTATTTATTTATCTCTCTCTCTCTCTCTCTCTCTCTTTTTGCTTTCATTTTGTCTTGTAAAAAAACATCCATTGTTTGGTGATATCTAATCACTGCACCCAAAGCACATCAGACAAAGTAGAACTGGTACACAAAAGGGAAAGTAAAATTACATTATATACTATTTCATATACAGGAATCCCTTGATTAGTGTAGCTAATGTGTACATCAGTAACTATAACAAAATGAATTTTCAATTACTATGGTTAAATGGAAGAATGTTTAACCACACTAATAGAGTATTATGCACTAATCAAATTTTGGTATATAAAAATGTTAGCACACTAATCGAAAATGCATTACTCAAGGGATGCCTATATATTTAAATTCTATAAAGGACATTGTTATAAAATTTATTTTTGTAGGCTTCGTGTTGTACTTAATTTTTAGCAAGTTAGTGCACTTTATTCTCTATAGAAAAAAATTCATACTTTCCAAGAATGAATTAGTATAATTTCTTTTTATGAGTATTTACTTGATTACTGTATTTATTTGATAATGATAAATTCCAGAGAATAATAATTATTTTCTGTTTTAACAGATGAAAACGCACTTTTTAAAAATTCTTTTTCCTGGCTTCTTATTGAAACTGCTAATTATTAATGAAACAAAACAGGAATCCTAAAAGGTAGTAGAGATATAGCACCTGTTAATTTAGGCAAGTTTTAAACTTGTTTTTTCAAATCAATATAAAACATGGAAAGAGCTAATCAAACACTAATTTCAAATGCAAAAATGATCATAAAAACTTGAGTACTTTCCAAATACTTCTATTCTCAACTTTGTATCAAACATTTATTGTGAAAGGGCAATGGTGAATTTTGAAAACGTTTTTTGAATATTGGGATTGCGAATGATATGTACATAAAATAAAAATCTGTGTATTTAGTGTTTTGTTGTGTTTTATTGTTCCAAAACTCAAATATTTTTCCTTTTGAATTTCTTACTACTCGGAAAGCTAACCATCAACTTGTTTAGCACACTAATTAAGGAAAACATATGCAAATATATGAAAAATTTGCAATTTATGTAAAGATCTGATGACATTTAAAGATGAAACTATCAAATTAAAGACTTATTGTCTATAATTTTGAGAAGTCATTAACATTCCAAATATTGTTTGGGCAACTGAAACCCTTCTTTTGTATATTTGATATTGTTAACTATTTTACTACTTCAGAAAAAACACTATTAATGACCACATTTTTCTGTCACTGTTTTTCTCTTGAAAAAGAAGTTCTCTCTCTCTCTTTTTTTACACCTAACAGAGACTGAAGAATAGAACAGCTGAAGTGATGTGTTAACCATATCAAACACATGAAAAAAGAATGTGAGCAATATTTGGAATTAATACTTATTTGTATCTTATTTTTCTGATTGTCCATTTTAAGTGGCTTGACTTAAGTAAGTCTCTAAATGAGCACAACTTTAGGCTTAATTAAGATTATTAAAAATTGTTAATATCATCTATTTGCTGCTTAAAATATCTTTCTCTTGATCTATCGCTTATAGCACATCTAAAAACAACTTAGAGCTAATTTACAAAAAGTAGAATCATATTAAACAAATTAGTTCCTTATGAGATTGATTTTTTTTTTTAATTGTCTTAATATTTTATATTTGTTTTCAAATTGATCTTTTGTCTGAATTAAGCACCTACACTTTGCAGTTTTAATCATCATAACATCTTGAGCTTAATTTTAGCCATTACATGCTGCTGGGTGGACAAGAAGCATGAAGTTGTTCATCTTTCAAAAGATTTAACTCAATGTTATTAAAGCTTTTGAGAAATAGGTTTTCAGTAAGCTGTCAAAAAATAATGTGATTTTACATTTTGAAATGGCAAAATACCCTCCTTACATTTTGTTACCTATTTCTGTTTTGCCAGATTTTGAATATAGGCTGATGAAAATGCCACTCTGTAGGCTCTGTATTCAAATGACTAGAATTATTGAGAAGCAAAGCAATATTTTATTTGGAAAAATAACACATTTAAATGGCATTAAATGACTATTTGTGTATATTGAAATTTTCCACTTTACAATTACTTGTGCTCCAGTAAGATCAATATTCCAAATATTTAAATTCAAATAACTATTGACTAGAATTACATAATTTTCAGATTGTCTCTTTAGTTGACTCGGATTGTGGCTTGATAAAAGGAGTTGGGCTGTTTTCAGAAAATTCAATCAAATGTTTGAATGTAATTCTCTTTATTAAAAACTCAGACCACAGTGAAGCTGTGTTATGAAGAACTAAAAGGAAATATTCTTGCAGATAAAATAAAAACAAAAGATTTTTGGGTCAGTTTTCAATTTGGTTTATGTAGTTCTTCGTATAACCAAATTAACCCTTCTTATTAAAATCTCTATAGTGTCACTTTGCCTATTGGTCCTAATTATTGGAACAGGGCTCAAAGTTAGTGGGGATTCTTTTGGCAGCAAGTCACGTAGTCTTTAGCAGCACCTTTGTCTGCTTTTCACTGCTTGTCTCTCACCTCTGCCTGGGTCGCTTAAGTGCTCTGCTTATATTGACTTCAACTCAAGACCAGAGTAGGGACTGACAGTATTTGGGAACCTGGTGGTTTCCCAGGATTTTGTATCATATTCATCAATTCACATTATTGGTAGTGGTTGCAGGCATCCCCCCTCCTAACTTATTTATGCCTCACATCATTACTTCCAAATGGGTGGAGGCAATTTCTCTTTCTTCCTCCTCTCTTAGTATCTCACCTAAGTTCACCACTTTGGCTGTCTCTTTGATAAATCTGATTTTTAAACCAAGTGGGCAAAAGGGAAGTTCTTACTTTTAGTCATTAATTGTAATTATCTTAATTTTCAACAACAAATTTTCTCAGCCCCTGATCTTGTTTATGCAAGCAGAGATTTACCAGCCATTTCCTCTGACCTGCTATTAGCAAAACTTGTCTTCATATCTTTTCGATTAATCATACACATGAACCTTACAGGTCCATTGCTTATCTCAATTTCTTCGAGCGAAGGATAAAAATCTGATTTCATGATTTGTTTACATTTCTAAAATCGGTGAAGCTATTTTCGCTCTTTGAGGTTGATATGCTGTAAAACAAACCAAACCAAACTGTTTCCAAAATTCTCAACTGACCTCAAATGTACTTTCACTATTCCTTCTCAACTGTTGGCCTCTAATAATATCTTTCCCAAAACCTATAAAGTCATTCTTTTCAGGTCTGTCTTCTTTCAGTTTATGTTATTCTATAATTTTAACTTTCTCTGTCTATTCCAGTTCATATTTTAAATTAACCCTTTTCCTTTACCAGTGTCACAATAATAACAAACATTTTGATGCTAAAACTTGGTTTTCATCATGCTATGCTCTTTTTTAGCGAATATTTGGGGGTACTTACACACACACACATAACTGAAGTGCCCCCAAATCAAACAGCAATATATTGGATGGATTTTGCCTTCCTGTAATTACAGAAATGGACTCCGCTAGATGATATATGCTATGTGATAAGTAGTGTAGCTGTAGCAGCTATGGGATAAATACAAGATTTAACACCATTTGACTGTAGAATGATTATTAAGTCCAGGATGATTAGGGACTATATACAGAGTTCGAGAAGTAAATTGTCACCATTTTATATTTTTAATTTTGTGCATGCACATATTTTGTTTTTGATTTTGTTGAGTGCACGGTATGGTAGGTCAGTGCAAAGGATACTGTATCCCCAAAAGATGTACTGAGAGTGAGGAAAACCAAATATCCAGTCCACATCATGGTATCTGGAGAGATCATTAGAGTTGGTGATGTTATGCATCTTCCCCCAGGGCCTCAGACTCAACACAGAGACCTATATCAAGTGCCTTGAGGAGGTAGGGTCTTCCCAGAAGTCACTAACAAGACTCTGCACCATGCCATACAAGTAGGCAAAACCAATTATGGCTTTCAGACAATTTCTGTGACCACATCAAAGATGAACTGAAGGTAAGGATTATGGCAGCATTCACCAACTTAAACAAGGAGACTGTCCAGAAGAATTACAGGAGATTCCAGTGTTGTCTGGGAGCTGTGGTTGAAGCTGAATGAGATTTTACTGATTAAATTTACTCTTTAGTATTTCAAAATATTGTGTAATTTTGGTAAATATATCTGTTAAAATGAGATGTCAGTGTTATTTTTATTTTTGCATAATTTAGATAATTTATCCATCGCACCTTGTACATACATACTATATTTTCATATTTCAAGCTTCAATTAACAGTTCAAACAAATTATATACAAAGAGTTTATTCATCAGAATATATCCCAACATATTCTATTGTCTATTGCCATCATTGTGCCAGAAGCTCATTTCAGTGCTTATACAATTTGGCTGATTTATAGGCAAAAAAAAAAACTCCCTACATCTGTTTTCAACCTCATCAATATTGTTGAATCTCTGTCCATGCACCCATGGCTCAGAAAAGGTAGTAATTTGATTGTGCAAAGTCTGGACTGTAGGCAGGTTGAGGCAGCACTTCCAGGCTCCCAAGTTTGCACTTGGTCAATGTGTACTGATGTATTGTCATGCTGTAGGCATAGACATTTTTGTTTAACCAATGTTGAGTAGCAGGCTTTCAAAGCATCATATACTCACTGCAGTTGTTGAGCATAAGTCATGATCATGTGAGACAAGCTTAAAGTGCAATGCCCTCTTGATATTCCATTAAATATGCAACAGGAACTTCTGTTCAAATTGCCTTTGTTTGATAACAGGTTCTGAAACCTGGCCAGAATGAAGCCACTTATTTTTCTTATTAGGATTATGAAAATAAGTTAATTTTTCTTCTCCAGTTACAATGTGTTCACATGTCAGTTCATGAGGAACTTATCAAAGTCTCTTCACAAGGCCAAACTTATGGATCTTTGTGACGGAACAAGTTTTGCCAACAATGTATGAGTGCTTGTGCTGTTGTTCAACCATTTAAAACAAGTTCTCATTTTCCACAAAAGAAAGTCTCCCTGACTTTGGTTTGTCTTCAAGGCTGGTGTCAAGATCTGAACCAGTTTTATGCTACATGTTCATTTATAGTTCCAGGGTCTTCTACATAATTAATTTCTTTTACCACTGCCCTTGCATTCAGTCCTTTTTTCCACTTGTAACATAAAATGACTTTTAATTGCAATTTTTTCACAACATTATAAAAGCTGTAAAATAAAGAATAAACAATTCAGCAATGGCTGGACAAGTATTAAATTAATGATAGAAAACAGATACAAGTTCCCAAAAATCATCAGTGAAAATCTGAAAAACATTTGACATATATAATTCTTGGTTGACCTTTGTCAACTTTCATCATAGTAATTTTTTTATTCTTTAGAAAGCCACTTTGTAAATTTTTGTAAAACTTAGAATCAAATTTTAAAAATCTAATGCACATACATAAAACTGAATGATTCATGGATTAATGTGCATATATTTGTATATTTTGCTAAACATTTTTAGATGTGAATTACTTTTAGGAAATGTTTGTTGAAAGAAACTTATTGGGATGTACAATTGACCTTTGTGCTATTTGGATATAATACATTTTAATTTGTATTTTTGAAGATGTGCTTAATATCTGTAAGGTTTTTAAGACATAACCAATTCCAAGTGAAATATTTGCCTTTACCACATTAACTATTTAATTGCAACTGAGAAATCTCAAATTTCCAAAATAACAATTATAATGTATTACATTTTCAATAATTGTGGACATAAACAACTGGTTTGCTGCTTGGTGGTTGGTCAAAACAATTTAAAAAAATAATTTTCGCTTAATTCGTTTAAAAACCCATTTTGAGATGATTCATACCATGGAAAATGTCATACTACATTCTTATAATTTAAAGAGAAATGCATATTATTTATCTTGTTGCCTTTGCCAAGCTGATAACCCTGATAAAATCTCTTAGAATTCTCATTTCATTTACCATTTACATGCATATGAATGCTTGCTACAGAGTGAAAGCAAGCAGATTAATCTTGTAGACCATGCTTGTGAAGTGGGGGTTGATATTCATGTGCTCATTATTGTCCCAGTATTAAACAAAATCTTCACATAGGGTCTTAAGGTTCTAAGTCTTCTTACTTGAATCATGGAATTGTTGTTATTTTATCAATTGATCTGACTTGCTCAATTTGTTCAAAACTCGAGCAAATTAATGCAGTTGGAGGACACTAATACACCCCTGGTCAAAATAACCAGATACAAAAGGCTTTTAAAAAAAATATAAAATACTGTTACTTACTGGACAAAAATTTTAGAAATAGTCAGTGTGTTCATAGCTTCAGGCATGTAGACATCTACATAGCTCATTGCCAGTATTAAATTTCAGATTTTAAAATGGCTATGGGTAAAATTTTAACAAAGTTTGAACAGGGCAGAATTGTTGAACTTCAAAGATGTCTTTCGCAACGAGCCATTGCAAATGAAATTGGCCATAACAGAACTATCATTGCTAACTTCATTAAAAATATGGATGCGTATGCTTTTAAAAAAATCAAGCGGCTGCTTCAATAAAATCTCACCCTCTCTAGACAGACACATTAGGTGAGAAGAGATTCAAGCCTAACATTAAATCAGATAAAAGCAAATATGGATGCTGAATGCAGCTCTCGAATAATTCGACAGCATTTAAATAAGATTTGAAGTGGCTGCAGAGGTCTCACCTTCTTCTCTCCCATTAAACCTCCTGCTTACAATTTGCTTCTGATTATCAAATTTGGAATGTGGATAAAAGGAAGAAAGTGTTGTTTTCAGACGAGAAAAAATTCAATCTTGATGGCCCAGACGGTTTTCAGCATTACTGGCATGCAAAAGATGTCCTAAAAGAAATGTTCTCAACAAGACACAGTGGAGGCAGATCAATTATGGTCTGGGATTCCTCTTCATACAATGGAACTCTTGAGTTACTGGAGGTAAAGTCATCAAACAGCTGCTAGTTGTATTGACATGTTATGAAGGGCATTGCTAATTATTGAAGGCCCTCATCTATGTGGAGAAAACTGAATTTTCCAGCAGAACAATACTGCAATCCACAACGCTCTCCAGATCAAAACCCTATCGACAATGTTTGGGGATGGATGGCAAAGGATGTTTATAAACATGGATCGCATTTTGAAAATGTGGATGCTTGTCGTGCTGCAGTTTATGCATCCTGGTCCCAGCACCTTCATGCAGAAGTTAATGAGTATGCCAAAGCGAATTTTCAAAGTAATTTGCAAAAATGGAGGATATACTGAGAATTAAATTGTCATTGTGACTTATTTGTTCTGTATCAGCTATTTTTATTTACATGGTCATATCTTTATGACCACCCCCCAAAAAATCCTTTTTTCAATGTTTGTTTAAATTTATCAATTAAATGCTTAAAATGTTCACTTGTTTGTTGATAAACTATATTTTCTAATTAAATGTAAATGTTTCGCAAATATATTTTGATTAAAGTAACAGTATTTTATATTTTTTAACCCTTTTACATCTGGTCTTAAGATTTTGACCAGGGGTGTATCAGGAACACTGATTGCCAGTTTTCAAAACAAGTACTGTATCACTTGTTTGAAATAGTTAATGGATGGGATCTTATGTTATGGCTAAAATCATTATTTTAAGCATAACTTTTTTATAAACATATACTTCATGTATTTTGGGATCTAATCTTTTATTGACTATTCTAATTTATTCTTCATTACAAATTTTTGTTTCATAAATAGTAAAGCAAATAAAACCAGTTTGGCCTCATTGTATCTAATGCTGGTAATATTGAAAATATTTGAATTTTTTTTAAAAATACAACATTTCAAAATATGAAAATTTAGCCTTCTATATGATTTTGTACAAATGATTTTTTGACTATAAGTTTATGGAAATTTCTGTTTTAGAAGATAAAATCAGTCTTTTGCCAAGTTCACTAAAACATTTAAGCTTAGTGCTACTGAAAACTATCAATAAAAACGAATATTTTGTTTGAGTATAGAACCGTTCTACAGTAAATTTGAGGGCAAAATTTCGGTGATAGTATGCATGAAAAATTGAAAACTTCTATCTTACTTTGTAAAGAATAGTTAGACGTAAAAAAAAAAAAAGCAAAAAAAGTCAATTACTTAACATTTTTTAACAAAGATGGTGACGGGGATAAAAACAACTCTTGCTGTATGCCAATTATTTTTCTTATTTTCTGTTAATTTTTTAATATTAGTAACCAGAATTTTTAAGATGTATTTGATCACATCCTTTGGTGCAAAAATAAAGATAGAAAAACAAATATAACATTATTTTTTTTATCATTCAACATTGATTGACGCTGTTAGTAGTGTTACACAAAAAAAACGGGAAACTTTTTTGATGTTTTAAAATTAAAAATAAAATAAATTATTTTCCAATTTGTTGTTGGAAACTTTTCACTTCAGCGTGATTATTTTCATTAAAATAAAGCAAGAGAACTTTCATGACTATATTCTCATCTCATGCTCTCTTCACTTTGCATTTACAATATTGAGTGCAACAAAAATTATTTCATAAAGTCTTTTACTAAAAAGACACTTTTTAGCCGTTTTCGTTTCACTCTCGACGAGTGCTTATTAAATTGCATTTATTTACTTTTCAAGAGGATCGAGGACTTTTTATTTGAGGAAACATTTTAATTTCAAGTTTTCTGTGCACTCGAGATAAAAATTCAAGTCAACTATGTTTGTGTTGTATTTCATGTATGTTCATGAGTACATTTGAGACTGATTGAGACAAGCTACTCTAAACCTCCACTGCTACCAACTGACTGACTAACCCGGAAGACTTACCCATGTTATGCGATTGGCGTTCAAAATGGCCGCTCGATGTTGATTGGTTGAGGCTTATGACGTAAGGGATTTCCAAATGTTGTTAGAAGTTTGGATGAATACGTAGCTAATGGTGCCGCTGGTGATTCTCGCTAGCTGCCCTTCTCTTACACTGAGGCAGAAATCGCCGTCATCATCTCATGTTTAAAGGTAATTTTTTTTTGTTCAATTCCTTAGATCTTTTATTATTTTTTCATTGGCGTTATTTCGCACACATGATGGTCCCGAATTACAGAATGCTGAGGATATTGTGCGTTGTCGTGTTGACCTGTGAGTGTTAGGTACTACTACTACTACTAATATTCAATACTCAGTATTGTGTATATACTTCGTTTGGTCGGTTACGTTACCGTTTTTTTTTTTTTTTTTTCCTGATTCAATTTTTATTTTATATTGTTCAAGGATATATTCTGTGGCTTTCTTCACAAAATAAGATTATTTCGTTATTGGCTATATATTTACACATCGTCGGCGGATAATTTTCGTAAACACGTTTTCATTTTCAATTTTTTTCTCGTACCGTCATTCAGTTGAATTTTTCTCCCTCCACCCCAAAAAATGCCTTGAGTCACTCAAGGCATTTTTGTTTTCCAAGCTTGGAAAACAATTTTTCATCCCTCTAAAAACCGAATTTTGTATCTATTCTACGCGGATTTTCTTTCACTTAAACCGTCTGGTTGTAATTATCCCTTTTCCTTTGTATTATGAAATCATTGCAAAAATAGAAAAACAAAAGCGAACTTTTCGTTTGGTCGACTTGTAGCGGGCTTTCCTTTTCTTTTTTTTTTTGTTTTCTGTTTTCCATTAAACTTCAACAAGGATCGAGCCAAGTGGACCCAACCTACTCTTTCCTTCCTTATGGCCACCATCAGCTACTCACTTCATCCTTTTCTTTATGCCTTTCTTCTCCAACTTTCTTTCTATCATCGACCTCACGTTTTCTCATGCCTTCTTTTTCAGTTCTGGTGCTTTATTTATTTTGTAGAGTTGCCGAATGTGCATTCTTTTCGTTTTGCAAATTAAACCGAGAAGTGGTGGTAGCAAAAAAAAGTGTATCGTTGTATGTTAAAGTGAAATTTAATTCTAGCTGAGAAAAAGACATGGTTTCGTTGTCAACGTCCAAAACGAATCCATTGTGATGGGATTTGGTAGTCACTCGATAAGGTTAAAATCAAAGCCGCCTTCATTGAATTGGAGATATCCTTCTCTCGTCTAGTTTTTCTTAACCTTTTTCTAGACCACTAGTTTTTATAGAAAAAAGACTAGAGAGAGTTGACGGTATGGACATTTTTAAAAATCGTTTTAAGGAGAGAAAATACATTTAGCCCACTCATCACTGTCACTTGCTTTCTGTATTTTTTTTTTTCTATCATGAAAAATAAAATGCTTAAGATCTTAATTTCAGCCAGTCTTGCTTGTTGGCTGGTCGTCAAATTTAGTCTCCTATTAATCGCCATCTCCTCTCGATTACAAGGGGAAGGTCGTTAGTAGTTTACCGTGTGGAATGAGTTTTTGTGTGTGTGTATATGAAAAACATGTTATTTTTTTGTGTATGTGTGGAGAGGTATTTGTTGTAATTCGGGGTGGAAGAGAAGTCAGAACGCTTCTTTTAGTAAGTAAATCATATCTACCAAACAATGCATGTAAAATTCACTTATTGCCCCTCCGTCCTTTATTATTTTATTTTATTTTTTTTTTTGGAACGACTCACCAACTGGCAAGCTTTCTAGCCTGCTTGCTCTACTTTTTAAAATCTAATATTGCATAACGGCTACTTAGAAAAAGAAATCGTTTTTATTGGAGATAAGATTAAAGTATTACAATTGCTTCTAATTTAAAAGCATTTTAAAGATTTTGCTCCATATTTTTATTTTTGTTCACTATTGCATTGAGTATTGAAGTAACTTATTTTTTGTTTAATTAAAATTATAAGCGACATGTTTACACTCGTTTATATATATATATATATATATATATATATACACACACACACATATATATAATCATTTAGAGTAATTTTTATTATACACGCATATATTTCGTTCGCACGTCTTTGCTACCTTGCCCCCCCTGTCATTTTGGGCGAGTCTATTTGCAATGGACTCTTCCCTTTAGTCGTCGTCCATGTTTTGTTGACTGTCGTGAATGTCTGCTCTCGAAATCTTTCATCGGTCTTGCTCACTTACGAGAGAGACAAAAAGAGGAAAGCCTCTCCATGTCTATATTTCTCAGATTAGTTATTTTTTTTATTTGTAAATTATTTCCTGTAACTACATAGTTACAGGAAAGAATGGACATGATTAATTAGTGTTGCTTGCAACATTGTTTTATTTATTAATCACTGTCTCGTGCTTATTAAATGTGCTATATTTCCTCCGTAATACAAAGATATCACCCCTCTTATGATGGGAACATCATTTGTACTTCGACGATAAATCGTACTATTATTATTGAGCGCAACCCTAAATATCAACATTCACCATAGAAAACACACTGAGCAGCAATTTTATTCATCCGCTTTTCTTTCTTCTTTCCTTTCTTGTCATAGTGGTAGCTGTGATAATCTGAAGCTTTGCTCTCCTCTTTCTATTACAATGGCCACTCTCTTCCTCCGCCCCACGGAGAAGGCGAAAAACACGTTTTCTTCTAATTATTGAAAAGACTTAACGAGTACTCGTCGATTTTATGAAAACCTGAGATCTCTTGATATATTTCGTAAAGCCTAAAGAAAATATGCTAAAAAAGGTGAGTTAAGACAATCAGTCCTGACTAAGTTAAAGGTTCCATCTCTAAATCGGAGGGAAATGAACACAAGTGTACGTACACAACAATGTACATTTTATTCCAATTCTATACCCATCCCTCTCTGGATCGTTTAATCCTCTACCTTCGTCTATTCTTTTGTGACCCTCACTTTCAATCGACACTTTTTTTCTCTTTCTACACTTGTTTTTCTTTTAAACTTTGAAATACGACATTATCCATCACTATCTTCTCTAAAGCATTTTTACTTTCTTTTTCAATCGATTTAAGGGGTTGGTGGGGTGAGGAGGAATACCCTGGGGGTAGCGAAACTCTTTCTTTTTTCTTTTTTTTTTCTTCCCCATTTCCAATGAGAAAAGGTGCAATATTTGAATTGTTCAATTTAACAACCAGACTACTGAGGGAAAAAGATAATGAAATTTCTCTTTTCTAATATCAACTTTCGCTTAAAAAGGAATCGCTTGTAACAAACAAAGATGAGGCAAAAAAAGCATTATTCGTGTAATCTTTTAGATAGATAGGAAATAATAAAGAAAGAAAAGCATTATAGTCAATATTGTAGTTAGTATTTTTACAATATCATCTTCCCTCAACGAAGAATATTTTTGGAAATGCAAATTGTTGAAATAAAAATACCAATCTTCATTAAAAAAAAATGTCTTAAAAATATTTTCATTTCTACATTGTAAACCGTAACGGAATTTAACATAACCATGGGATTAAAAAAAAAAAAAAGCAGAAAACATTGAAATGTTGAAGGTTGATTTTTGCATTTATTTCACTTGAAAGCATTTTTATATACATTATTTCAGTGAATATTTCAGACTTGTGCGAATCTTTGACCATATGTCATCTTTATTGTGAATAAAATTCCACTTTTGTTTTTGTTTTTTTAAATTCTACATTGTGAAAGCTTAGATGCTTTCATCCAAGTCCTTTAAGTAGTCCCTTTTTTTTTCTCACTGTTGAATTACTTTCTGCTATTTTTGTTATTTTCTTCAAAAAGTTTTTTTTTTTTTTATGTACTTTCTGAAAAGTTCGCAGGTCAGGCTATTCTCTTTAAACATCAGGGGTTTATTTTGGGGAGGGGGGACTATTTGATCGGGACAAAATTTTCAGTATCCTCTCTTAGTGATATGTGGTAAGATTTTTAAAATTTGATTGAATATTATTAAGTTAGCTTTAGAATTATTTCATCTAAGACTTTTACTAATAGGTATTAAAATTCAGCATCTTGTAAATATTCTATAAGGGTCAAGTGGCCATGTTCTGCAGTGTTTTTATTCCAAGCACAACTTGTGCCAAAAGCATTTTATTCTCATAAGCCTACATGTGGTTTATTTTTCTTTTATATGGAATCACATTTTTTTATTTATAAATTTGACAGTTTTAAGCAGCTGTATTGTCCTAATTAATTACTTTGATTAAAGTCGTATTGCTTTCATGCAATTGTGAAGGAGAGAAGTTGGAACTAGTCGAACGGAATTTAAACCATTTTTTCTGTCTCATTACACACTTACAGTGTCAAACAAAGAGACAAACAAATCCGTTATTCTATCATTTAACTATTCGTTTGTCATAAATAAGACTAAGACGAATTAAATCTTGAAGGATATTTAAGTATGGATTCAAGTTGGAAAAAGTCTTTCCGAATATCTGACCAAATTGGAATTCCTCTTAGGTTGACATAACTTTTTACCATTTGTCAATTTTCTAAGCCCAAATCAAGACTTTGGGGCTTGAATGTTTCTAAATTTAAAAGCATCAACATAAGTTCTCAAATTAAAAAGTTTAGTGATAATTATTTTACGAAAAGCTTCAGTAAATTTACATTTGAAACCAGACGGTACTATGATTTCAATTTTCTGTCACTACACCTCTGAAAATGGAGTTTTATAGAAAAGATGAATGAAATAATGACTGAATGTGATTTGCAAACTGGTTGTTGTATTTGTTATCACTTTATGGATCATTTTTTTAGTTCAATAACAAATATATCTAAAAAGCGAGATTAAATAGTTACCATGTGTCATTTTTTTTTTTCTAAAGTGAAGAAAGTTGTCTTTTGATTTGAAAACTAGATACATTCATTCTGGATCTCTGAAGTTGAACATGAAATTTATTGTGAACAGACCCTAGATCGTTTCTGTTCAAAATGAATTGAAACAAATGGGAATGGTTGATTTGCTACTCTGTTTAGGTAACTCCACGAAATTGCTTAAAAAATGGCATAGCATGATAAAAAAGACGCCAAACTTTACGAAAACAAAATTTTATCGTCTTTAAATGCTTATGTTATGAAAAGGAAAGACCAAAGTTTTTTAAATTATTTTTTAAAAAAATTTCCCTTTTAAGTTTTTTAGAACATTTTTTTTTTTATTATTAAAATCATGGCAGATAATTATAATCCCCAACTAATTTTACGAAAACTAGAAAGTCGATCGCATCGGGTTTAGTGATTACAATAGTTAAAAACTTAAAAGCACAAGGCTTTGTGGAATGCAAATCATCATTTTTTTTTTTTTTTTTTTTTTTTTTTTTTTAGTTGGGACCCCACCTACCTGAAAATCAGCTCTGAAGTGTAACATACAAAAGTAAAACTCAATAAAACAAAGATATTATTTAATTTCAAATGCTTTTAGTTGTTTTTATGAATATGGACAATATTTTCTGAAAGCAAAAAAGTTTTTCGGTGAAAAATGATTTTTTAATACAATCATTTGTTATTTCTTTATTGTTTTACATTTGCTAAAATATTATAAAATTAGTTAAAAGCCGAATCAGATTTCGTAAGTATCCTTATGAGAGATCTTTTTTTAGTGCGTTGTAAATTGTATCGTTTGACTAATCGGAAGACGTGCAGTAATTAAGAAATGTAATTTTCTGTTTATAATCAGACTGTAATTATAAAGTACGGAAGACCAACCAGAATACAATTAAGTTACGTTATTTGAGTTAAGCATTGTTCTCTGCTGTTAAGACCTTTACTTTTGCGAAACACGCGTGGAGAACTTTGATTTTTCAATTTCAACTGAGAAAAGTACCTACAAGTATTAGTATCATCTTATGAAATTTATATGATCTTATTTTTATATTAATCTCAGTTATGACATTTTTCCATAAATGAAATATCAAAATTAATAATAAAATGAATGGAAATACAAATAACACAGTAAAATGTAATAAATGTACATAAAATTATAGTATTTTATGTACGCTTCTGATAAAATTTCATAAAGTACCTTTAAATTAATTGGATACCTCTCTTATGAAATTAAATCTCACTCTTAAGTTTAACAGTATTATGTTTTTCATTTCTTTATAATATATTTTCCATAAAGCATCGTAAAGGTGAAAGCTAAGTACAAAAAAAAAAGAAAAAATTTAGAGCGCTGAAAGTTTTCCTTAAAAATAACGAGGTAAATAATTTGTTCACTTAAATGAATCTAAATAATTTCACTTCCCTTCATCCGTAGAAAGAATTATGCTCACGCAAGCTATCTAAAAAAACGCCATGGAAATGTCTTTCATCACCTGTCAAGTGACGCGAAAGGTTATGACCTGCTTTGTTTTAGTTTCAAATTACATCTTTTCGGCGCAGAAGCTAAGCTTGGTTCAAAATATTTTAAATAAACATAATTTCTGATTTTATTAAAATAAATTTTGAAAAAATAATTGATTTCTAAATGAATTTCAATCTGTCAGTTTTGATGATTAAAAAAAACAAGGTTTTTAACGAAAATTTCGGACATGCTCGGAAGGATTAAAAAATGTAAACAAATACCCCCAAAATACTTTGATCTTTCCTCTTTAATAACATGAACATTTAGACGATAAAATTTTGTTTTCAAGTTTGGCGTCTTTTTCATCATGCTATGCTCTTTTTTAGCAATCTCAGAGAGGTACCTATAAGTTTTTTTTAGTTAAGAAAAAATACATCATTTGGACTTGAACGTATGACAACCAAAGTCACAAAATTTTGGGACAGTTCTGTTTTATTGTCAGATAAATTATGAAAATTGAAAGGAAAAACCTTAGGTTTTTATTAATTCAATATTTTCGCATTAATGTTAAGGTTACGCCATCATTTATGTTCTAAAATACATGTTACTCTTGATAGAATGGCATGTCTTTATTCAGATTTTATGTTAAGTTTAAAATTATTAGTGAGCTTAAATAAATTTGTTAGTATTATCAAGTATGGATAAACAACAATGATTCAGTTTTGCTAAAAACATGCCTGACCCCCATTAGCAGTTACAAAGTCTTAGGTCTATCCTTGAATTATGTGATGACAGATGGATAAAAAAAATATTGGGTGAATTTGGGGATTCGGGAGAGTATTAGGAAAATAGAAAAACTGTTGTGTTGAATGTAGGTACTCAATGAAAAACTTTCTGTAGTATTAATAATTGTTAGAATGTATTGTAAACAGATATCAAGTTTTTGTATTTACCTATAATCATTTATCTTTATCCTCAATATCTCACCACTTCTTAATTGCAGTTGAGTAACTTATTTTGAAAAGTTTATCATTGTTTGATGTCTTTAAACAGATTTCTTTGCTTAATGATTCCCCGTAAACATGCATGTAATTGTAATAATTATTTTGTCTTGGTCGTTTCAGAAATGTCAAATAATTCTGCCTGCAGAAGAAAAATGCCGAGTTGAATCTAATAATTTCAGTGTTACAGCTTTTTCATCTCTCATAAACTATCAATCCAATTGTATTTAGTTTTTACTTGTTATTGAAACTATATTGTAAAATGATGGTGATTTGAATATTTATTTCTCTACCATTGGTTTATGGATGTCATCTTAATTTTTTCTAGTTAGAAAGTTCTAATTATTGCTTAAAGGATATTAATGACAGTTGTCAATTTTGTGACCAGTGTTGTTAAGCTTGTCTTTACTCAAAAGAAATACTGCTTTTTATTTTAAAAGACAATTTCGATCTGTTAGATATTTTATAATTTTCACCATTTTGTATTAAAGTATGAAATAATATTTTTAGTTGTGATAAAAATTGTCATTTTTTATTTGGATAAAAAACAGTCTACAATGCAAAAAGTAATTGAGAAAGTAGTAATGTTTTTGATAAAACAATTTCTCTTCCTGTCAGTTGATCAATGTTTGCATTTTTTTTCCTACTTAGATATGTTTACATGAAGTGGACACCTTTTCTGGCTTGAAAATTTGAATTTCAATTATGGTTGATAACGAGTAGATTATGATGCTTTTTTTGTGGAAATATTTTATTTTATTCTAAATTGAAAATACATTATTCCTTGTAACTTCGGTTACGGTTATCACTTTAACGTAACTAGGGACATTTTCCGACTTAGTTTATTCGAGGTGGCAGTTTTTATGTAAATTATATGAAAGCTTGTTTCTTAATGTAAAAAAAAAATATCCATTTTTTTACTGCTAATTTTCATTCGAAAATGAACCACTCACATTACAATTTAACTTCGTTGTTTGATAAAAACAAACAAAAACAGGGAATGCTTCAAAAATGTTACCGGATAGACCAAAAAAATAATTGTTTGCTAATTTAGCCAGATTTACAGTATGTTCTTGTAATTGCTGAAAGTTTTGCAAACGTATTCGACCTTTTTATTAATTTTTTTTGAATCGTCTATTCTCCTTAATTAGTCAATAAGATGTTTCAGCGTTTAATCAAGATTTCTATCTTCATCACAAAAAAAATGTCTCCAGAATTTTCAGTTTTATCTTTAATCTTAATTCGAAACTCTTCGTTCTTTTTATTTTTTCACTTTGAATTGTTAATTCATTCTTTAATGGAATGGCGCTTTAGACACAATGCTCATTCATTTTTGTGATTTAGTTTTTCCTGCGTATTTCTTTTGTAGTTTGAAGCAACAAAAATACAAACCATGGCAACATCTTAGTCGCCTTGAACTCCTGCCTCAATTTCATCATTAACAAAAACAACACGCTGTTGGTGTTCTCAGTATTTATTTTCCACATTAAAGTCGTTTCGTTTGTTTATGCAAACTAAATCTTATAATTAAACTTCTATTTACCTTCCGATATTTAGCTTGTCTATAATACATCGATGCATTTTTGCAATAATCACGTACGCATATCAATCCTCCGATGAACAATTATTGAATCGGATTTACATTTATTATTTTTGTTTTGTCGATACATCCGAGAAAACAAGTCAAATTTTTATCATTTATGGTTTCAAAACATTTGGATAAACTCTTTCTACGTTCATTTGATTTTCGGTAAAAATTTCAACAATTCGTATATATGAGTGGATTGTTGGAATTTTTACCGAAATTTTTTTTCTTTTTTTTTTTTTTACCGTGAACAGAATTTTAATGTTGATGTTTTGTACAAATTTGGGCTGATTGCTAGTGACAAAATACCATTTATTATCTTTCCTTGTCATTCACCTTCTCTTGTCGATCATTTTTAAGACTGAATTTTTTTTTTTTTTTTTTTTAATGAATCCGTTTTACTACAGCTTCTTTTCTTCGTGTGAATGTGGTTGGTTATGATGGGCCATGGCTGGGCGCCACACAAAATAGCTTAGTGGTCGGTTTATTAGTAGAACTTGGAGTAAATATTTGCTAGTTTCTTTTTATCCAGTCGACATTTTTCGTTCGTTTATCTTCCTTTTCATTATACTGCTTGTGTGTGCGTCATCAGTGGAACCCGTCTGGCCGCTGGAGAAGCGTGACGGGTGCGTTTGTTGGGAGTAACAGCCGCTGCCAAGGCACAAGCACCAATGGCTTGTAAGGTATGAGGCGGCTAAGAGAATGATGATTATGATAACATTAACTTCTCTGTCTCTCCCTGCCCACCATCACTTCCATTTTTAGTACTTTCTCCCTCACTTCTCAAGAAATGCTAATAATGGCGCCGGCGCTGCTGCTACTTCTCTTGGATGCGTCACCATGCAATGCAAATAAGGACACTCTTTCATAAAATCTGGTAGGTGGAGCTTGCAGTTTGGTGATTTGTATTATTTCTTCTTCTTGCTGCTGCTACATCCAACCTACAACAACAGTTTTCTTTCATGTAGCGAAATACCGGAAGAAAACAATGTACATCGCTGACTATTGCATTGACCTCGTGTTTTCATTTATTTTGTCTCGCTGAAAGTAAAAGGGAAACTGAAAATTAAAAGAAATATATAATTATAATAGTAATACTTATGCTATTTTACTGTTTGGAATCTAAATCGCAAAAATATACAAACGTTCAAACTAAACCTTATTGAACGTTTATATTTTTACAAATTCGTTGAATTAAACTAGATACCTCCAGTTTTCGCGGAAAAAAAACAGCATAGTTTTTTATCATCTTTAAAACCTTTTTTTTTTTTTTTTTTTTTATTTGCTGTTGAAATTTTTTTAATCCTTTTCTAACTCGTTCGAAACTTTGGTTAAAAAATCTTGTTTTGTTTATGTCGGCCGCCGGCGTGATAATAACGATTTTGTTTGTTTTTTTGTTTTTTCTCAACGTTTTTTTTTTTTTTTTTTCTCCTGGTGAAAAAAAATGACTTGGAAATTATGGCAAAAATCAAATAATTGGATTTTAATGAAACCTTTCAGGACATCTTCAGAAATGGTATTATTTTCTTTTCTTTTATTATTATTTTTAATACTTATGTTACCACCCACTTTAACTTAATTTAATTTCGAGAAATTCAGTTTTTAGGGCGGGGATTTTTTTTTTTTTTTTTTTTTTTTTTTTGTTAAAAGCAGGACTACGTAAATTTTTTTTTTTTTTTTTTACCCTTCCGTCGAAAATCTGCTCTGTATTGTGAATTAAAAAATGCAATAAAACCTTTATTGCATTTTTTATAGGGATATCCAATTTTTCGCTAATATTTTGTTTGCTGCTTTACATTAACTTTTTTTTTTCATTTAATTTGGAAATTATTGCAAAAATCAAATAATTGTCGTAATTTAGTGAAACTTTCAGAACTTATTCCGAAATGAATGGATTTATTTTAGAAAGTCATGGTAAAAAAAAAAAAAACTTACGTCTGATACCTCCCCCCTTACTTAATTTTATGAGAACTTTAAAGCTAGAACAGTTGCCTCTATTTTTATTTTTTAATTAAATAAAGAAGACTTTGAGGAATATAAATCATAAATTCCGTGTAAAAGTTTGACTCGTAAGAACCCCAATTTCAGCTCTGAATTTAAAATACAAAAATGCAAGAAAACTAAGACATTATTTTATGAAAACAGCATTTAATGGATTTTTTTCAATAATATATATTAAGGACTTTTTTGTCTAGAGTCAAAAAATTTTTTTACGAGAAATGTTTTTTTTTTTTTATTATTCATTTCTAAATTAAAAAAATTAAAAAATAGATAAATATTTCATAAATAAATTAGAACAGTTGCCCCTCGTTTTTTTTTTTTCTTTTTTTTTTTTTTTTTTTTTTTTTTTTCGCTCATTAGAGAGATCTATTTTTATAGATCATAAATTATAAAGCTGCTTATAATCTGTTACTTGCAGCATATTTTAAAAGTTTTTATGATTTCAAAAAATGTATTAATCATCTCCATAACTATGGATGCCCATTTGTTTAGAAAAAAAAATCATGTTTGAGTTATTCCCCCGATTGAGTGAACTTCTTTTCATTCTGGAAGCACTTGTCAAATTCTCACTGTCACATTGTCAAAACTTTTCAATTTTTTTTTTTTTTTTTTACATATCAAATTCTTTTCCAGTGAGAGGCATACTGCAAATATTTAAAATTTTTATAAATTCAAATTTAGGGACAGAAACAACAAAAAAAGGGTTCTTTGGGAAAAATTCTCAGAAAAATATTTCATAACTAAAAAAAATAGCTGTTTAAAACACTTGTTTTTGTCATATGAAAAACATGTGGCAAAAAAAGAAAAATATGTCAGTGTTGTTGTCATCAGCCGGGTCAGTATATGCAGGCTCTCCAGCGATTCCTAGTTTGTTTTTTGTTTTTTTTGTTTGATCGTTCCTAGTTTTTCACAAAACCTTCCTAGTAATCCTAGTTTTTTATTCTCTAAAAAATGAAGAAAAAAATTGTAATCCCTTTCTAAAATGTGTTTGAAGTATTTTGCAGAATGAAATCATAAGATGTTAAGATTAAATATAGACCTATAAACTATAGATCTTAAAGGTATTTGGGCATAAAACATGAAGATTTATTAGCAATTTGGGTTTAAAAACTGAAAATTATATATTTTTTATAAATGAGTTGTTATAACCTATAGTTACTGTAGCATAGCTTTGGTGGTGAAAATGGTTTTGCTTGTGTACTTGTCTGTGTCCTGTTTGCATGATACCAATCCTATTTTAGTTTTAACATGTAATCCCCCTTTAAGTAATAATATACATCATAGTTCTGCTTGGCTTGCATGTTTAATATATGATATTGTATAAATATCTAACCCTTTCATACTATGCTTGCTTTAAAACCACTTTCTTGTCTTTGTTATCTTTCTTTTCAGAAACGAAGTAGTTTGCTTAGCTATCAACATTACTAATCATGCCTAGTGGAAAAACCAAATTTAACCATGCTTGGCTTAGTAAACTTGACAATAATGGCCAACTGCTGTCCAAATGGTGTAAAGAGGATTCTTCAAATAGCTTTGTGTACTGTGTAAAAAGAGCATCTCATGTTCAACTACTGCAGCTATACAACTCATTGGTCATGCTGATGGTCAGAGACACAAGGATAAACTTTCTGATCCCAAGCAGAAATTGTTGATGCCAACCAGTCAAGTGGCCAGTACCAGCAAGCAAGGAGGAGATGTGGAACAAAAAAATGTATCTTCATCCAGTGTCTGTCAGTGACCAAGTAACAAAAGCAGAAGCACTGTGGGCAATGCAGGTTGTTGCTGGAGGGTACTCCTACACAACCTTGTGAACATATTGCTGGACTATTCAAGGTAATATTCCCAAGAACCATCTCTGACAAGTTCACCATGAGCAAATCGAAGGTATCATACCTGATATCAGATGGACTTAGACCATACTTTTGAAAAGACCACTGCAAAAATAAGAGCAGCACAATGTTCTTTCGCAATCCAATTTGACAAAACCAGCAATGCTCAACACAAAAAGTGATATGCTTGTTCGATATTGGAATGAACAAAAAGGTGAAGTAAGTACCATGTTTCTGAAAAGCCTTATGCTTGGACATGCTAATGCAGAGACTGAGTAGTGCGATTATAGATGCTGTGACAGAAGATGGATTTGAAATGCCATTAGCTCAGCTGATATCTTTAGGTAGCGATGGTCCAAATGTTAATAAAACAATATGAAAAGCTGTACAAAGTCATCTGAAAACAGCTGAATTGCCAGGAATGATACCTTTTGTGCCATGCACACTGCACACAGTGCATAACTCTTTCAGGAAAGGACTTCATGTTTACAGAGAAAATGCTGAACAACTAGCAATTGATATTTTCCAGTGGTTTAAGACGCACATCTGTCAAAGGGAGGACTACAGCCTTACTCTAGAGGATCTTGGTCTAAATGAAGAGTTCTTCATTCGGCATGTACAGTGTTGGTGGTTGACCCTTGTACCAGCATTGGAACGTCTTCTCAAACATTGGAAACCTCTTTGTAAGTATTTCCTAACAGATCTTCCCAAGAAGAGTACAAAGGATCGCACCAATACACAGCTGAAAAAGAACACCTGATACCAAAGGATATGCCAGTTCCTCTCCAGCAAAGAGTGCTTTGCACAGGTTCAGTTCCTGGTATGTGTTGGGCCTTTGTTTGATCCTTTTCTTAAGAAATTCCAGAAAGAAGAGCCAATGATCCATCTCCTGTATGAAGAGTCATCAACATTGTTGAAAACCTTCGTCAACAGATTTAAGAATGATGTAGTTGGGAACGGAACAGGATGAACCAGAACTGGGTCAAACTCGAAGACATGGAAATTGGTGCAGACACCGAGAAGACCATAGGAGCACTTGATGAAGACAAACAGAACGTGAAACTGTATGACATAAGAAAATTCTACCAATCGGTCAGCACATATCTCCAGATAAAACTACACCTGAATGACACAATCATCAGATGTGTTCAATGTCTTCATCCTGAGGTTAAGGACCAAGACAAAGCCCGACAGCTCCTCAGAGAACTCTGCTCAGCATTGCCCTCCATAGAAGATTCCATTGTTTCAAAGATCATTGATGAATGGAAACTATACAGGTCAGAGCAAGTGGATGAAAGTGGGATGTACAACAAGGATGGCCAATTGATCAGGATAGATCACTACTGGAATGTCATTTTCAGCTTAAAGAATGCTAGTGGGGAGATCAAGTATGCTAATTTGAAGAGAGTTGAGATGACCTGTCTCTGCATTTCACATGGGAATGCTAATGTAGAAAGGAGGCTTTCTGTGAACAAGAAGTTGGTCACTCCTGAGAGATGTCGTTTGTCAGATGAGTCAGTTAATGGACTGAGACTCACAAGAGATGCTGTCAGCATATTCCAGCATGTCACAGACATCCCCATAACCAAGAACCTTCTGGCTACAGTGAGACAAGCCCACCAAAAGTATGAAACGAGGCAAGAATCTGAAGGGAAAGAGGAGGCATTGCTGGAGAGGTAGAAAAAGAAAGGATTGAAAAGCGGCAGCAAACCAAACAAAAGCTTGATGAAAAGGAGAAAGATGTTAAGAGTGAATTGGAACTGAAGACAGAAATGGAGAAGGCGAATCAGATCTTTGAAGAAGCCAATTTAAGATTATCTGAAGCTATCAAGTCTACAAATTTCAAAGAAATGAATATTACTCAGTGTCTGTTGGATGTTGCAAAGGCAAATCTTCAGAAGATAACAGCTGCTATTAGCAAATGCATTGAAGATAGAAATGACATTGGAAAGAAGAGATTGCGATTGATAAACTCATTTATGAAGAAGTAAAAAGGACTGTTAAACTAGCCCTTCAACTGTAATGCTTGATGCTTTATATGTACCTGTTCATTTTTTGTTTTACAAAGTACATGTTTATGTTTGATATACTTGTCTCCTTATGTTTAATTTTATCATTATGGAACTGTGTTCAATAATAGTTTTTTTATGAAACCTGATGTATACTTAATCATTATAAAAGGAATATGGCCTTGCTTCGATTTGTTTGAAATATTCAATCTTTGACTTTATAGAGTAATGTCACATGAAAATGGAAATATTTTTAATGTTACTGCATTTTTATCATACCATCATTGTTTTGTATAAAGATTTTGTTCTTTGCCTATATTTTAAAATAAACATTTCAAATTGGGTCAGTGTTGCTGAATTAGAGCTTCAAAAGAATGTGTTATGTCAGCAGAACATCTGTATGATTGTCGTAATTAATATCATCTAAAAGGTAAAAGCATGTTTAGCTGAAAAATTCCTAGTTTTTTCAATATTCTTGGCTGGAGAGCCTGTAGGTGTTAAAATAAAAAAACTTTTACTATAGCAAACCTGAACTGACTTTATATTTAGTGGGGCTAGGAACCCTCAAAAAGCAGTTGTGCTGAAATAAAACTTAATTTAAAAAATAAAAAAAATTAAGATAAAATTTTATGTGTAGATCAATATTGTTACAAAATTTTTGTCTTATAAAATTTGAACTATAAATGTATTTTTTCATAATTTAAAAGTTATTTTTATTCAAGAATTCTCCCTCGAACATAAGGTAAAAAAGAATTGGTAGTGTGTGTGTGTGTGTGTGTGTGTATGTATGTATGTATGTATGTATGTATGTATATATATATATATATATATATATATATATATATATATATATACACGTGTGTGTGTGTGTATATGTATATATATATATATATATATAATAATAATTGGCCACTCGATATCGAGGACACCCGTTGCAATGCACAGCTAGCTAGCCCATATTGCAACATTTGCACAGACATTTTTGCAATTTCCCAGCAGAGCCCACCTGCAGTTTATACTGTTATTGGCGTGTGCAGAGCCAATTAACAGTTTTAGAGCGTTGGTGCGAACCCAGTGTGATCATAAATGAACAAGGTTGGCCACCTCAACTCGCAGTCACAGTGTTTTGTGGTATCGTGCTAGCTTTGGCCAACAAGGTCTTCCAACAGTTTCCTCTCACAAATTCCCTCACATGGTTTTGGTGGGCCCGTGGCTATGGAACAGACACTTGCCAAAGGTGCCCTGTGCTTGGAGTCCAATAGCTGCTGAAATTAATTCCAGCCTGGATTTGAACTCGGTGCCTCGTGATTCTAAAGCAACGCCTTAGACCACACAGCCACACAGCTTACAGTACCAGGTGTTCCCAAGCGGTCCCCCATCTAAGTACTGACCTGGCTCTATGATGCTTAATTTCGGTGATCGAATGAGAGCCGGTGATTTGACCGTAAGCATATATATATATATATATATATATGTGTGTGTGTATATGTATATACATACGTATACGCGTATATATGTATACACATACGTACACGCGTATATATGTATACACATACGTACACGCGTATATATGTATACACATACGTACACGCGTATATAGGTATACACATACGTACACGCGTATATAGGTATACACATACGTACACGCGTATATAGGTATACACATACGTACACGCGTATATAGGTATACACATACGTACACGCGTATATAGGTATACACATACGTACACGCGTATATAGGTATACACATACGTACACGCGTATATAGGTATACACATACGTACACGCGTATATATGTATACACACACATACGTATACACGCATTTATATATATATATATACACACACACATACGTATACACGCACACACACATATATATATATGCATATATATATATATTCGTATACGTGTGTATGTTTTTTTATATATATATATATATATATATAAAAATGAGATGAAACACAATTTCTAGAAATTTTAGTTTTTTAAATAGTTTTTTTTTTTTTTTTTTTTTTTTTTTTTTCAGGGTACTTCAAATAAGTCTTTGTTTCAAGTAAATAAAGATAAAAATCTGTTTTGACAGCTATAAAATTTTAAGAATTACATGAATTTCTTAGAAACATCTTTCATAAAAAGAATGTTTACTTTTTTAAGTTTCGGTTATTGAAAAGAGTTTGTTTCCGTAGTATGCTATGGAAACCCAAATATATCTTTTCAATTACTGATACTAAAAAAAATGATTTTATAAATTAAAACTATAAAAAACATTGTTGTAATTTAACAACAACAATTTGTGACACATGGTCAATTTTTTACGCGAAGAAATCAAATGTGAGATTAGCGAGAATTCCATACATTCATTTTTTTCTTATTCATTTTTTACTTATTTATTTTTTATAAATTATAAAAAAATAATAAAAATTGCCTTGAGAGCCTGGCAGGACAACATGAGTTCATTTTGTGTTTATATTATGTAATTTTGATTATATTAAATTAATAATTTGATATTAAATGGGTGAATTAACAATCTTTAAAAAGAAATTAAAAATAATTTTATTTAGAACTGAAACAGAACTTCATGAGAAGTTCAAGAGCTGAGTAGAAACTTGCACTTTTTTGTTTTTTCTTTCTTTTTTTTTTTTTGCACTCTTGTTTTTTCTTCTTTTTTTTTTTTTGCACTCTTGTTTTTTCTTCTTTTTTTTTTGCACTCTTGTTTTTTCTTTTCTTTTTTTTGCACTCTTGTTTTTTCTTTTCTTTTTTTTTTGCACTCTTGTTTTTTCTTTTCTTTTCTTTTTTTTGCACTCTTGTTTTTTCTTTTCTTTTCTTTTTTTTGCACTCTTGTTTTTTCTTTTCTTTCTTTTTTTACACAAGTGAAATAAATTTACATCACACTTAAGTATTATGATCTATAGATTTTAGTTTTACTGATAGTTCAAAATCAATAAATATATCTTTATCATTAGTACCAGGAAGAAAAAATTGAGTTTTTACACAAAAAAAAATCCAAAGAATCATTTTTGGAGTCGGAAATTAGGTTCAAAATTCTCTGATGCCAATTCTGATACCCCAAAAAGTTCCAAAATTTCTGAATCTTGGTTTGGGTTAATCATCCCATCACTAGTTTCTTTCTTTTTTTAACATTTTTTTTTTATCAGTTTTATTGTGACAATATGGCTACATCAAGAGTGATTAAATTTAGATAGCAATAGACTGCAGTCTCACCACTGAACGATAGCAAATATGTCTTGTATGCAGAAAGGATATAAAATCTACTTAAAAAGGATTCATGAGCTTCTTTTAATAGCTCAAATATTTAGGGAATAAATTTTTTTTTTTCTAACCCTTTAATCTTGATTTGAAAGAACATTCAAACTAAAATTTCTTTGAGACTAGTGAAACAATTGTGTATTATCTAAATCATCAGTTTTAAGCCAAATTATTTTTATAACCCGCAAAATGAAAAAGTTATCCTAAAACAATGATTAACCTCAAAAGAATTGCTTGCAGCTGCTGAAAAACAATCAAAATTGGTATTTTTCCCATTTAATGTATCAGATTAAGACAATCTTTTTTTTAATTGCACTGCAGTAGATGGACTGGCATGAAACAAAGTTTTTGAGTGCTATCTCTGGATCAAACTACTTAAAAATATTTGAAAAATGTTCCAATTTTGCATTCTAACTTCACTGTGTGATCCATAATGCATTTGCATCCAGACAATTTGTACACAAGCTAGAGTGGAACAATTTACAGATGACTTTTATGCTGATGGCAATGTGCTTTTCTGCAAATTTTGTCATAGCGTTGACCTTGTTTAGGGTGGATACTATAACGGGCCATATTAAGTCTAAAAACCATTTGGCAAGAAAGGCTTCTAACAACCCATCCACTGTAAAATGGACTACTTCAATAACGACTTTGGTGAAAAGTAAAGATACGAAAAATAATTTCATCCTTGATTATTTTTATTTTTTATTTTATTTTTTTTAAATGTGCATGATGTGTGACATACACATCAATAAAGTTGACAAGATGAGACCATTTTTGTTAAAGTATTGTAACGAAGGTGGTACTATTCCTAGTGCTAAATGTATTAGGCAACTATATTTACCAAAATTGTTTGGCTATTTTGCTGTCCTTAAAATGAAGCTTGCCAACAAAACCATAAATATCATTGCAGATGATCACAGCATTTTGAGTAATTGCAAGCATTTGAGGAGAGGCAAAGTATTTGTAAACAGTCATCATCATGTCTTGTTTAGCACACATTTTACATCATGTTGGTGAGGTATTCTCACACTGGCCACAATTTGATAATGTTGCTCAGCTCAATACTTTCATTAAATCACTTTAAAAAAACAAAACTGGACAAAAACAACAATATCTGAAATGGCTTTAAGTCTACTTGCCTATGGAACTAGTGAAGCTCCTCTCCATTCCAGTGACAACCCAATGGAATTCGTGGTTTAATTCAGCCAATTACCACTCTTCATATGTTCAAATTTATGAAGAATTCTTCAAACAAGAAAAAGCCACATCTTGGCAATAGACCAAATTTTGGGATTGGTACATGATAATAAACTGCACCATGCATCGTACCATAATTTACATTTGGCTGCATTTCATCAGTGAGAACTGCACTTGTTTAATAAAAACCTTGACATGCTTAAAGGAGACCAAGTTACCACTTGCATGTATTTTGTACAACCTAATGGAAGATTTAAAGCATTACCTTGATAGTGGTAGATCAAACATTTGGTCTAGAAACTGACAGTCTTTTGTCTGAACTGGAAAGCAGAGAGGAATAAGGTTACATCAAATTTGCAAGATGTATTCAGCACTTTCAAAGTTAAACAAATGCTTGGATACTTAACAAAGACATTGGCAGTTTTGCAGCCACCAAAGATTTGCAAGATTATCCACTGAACACTTAGAAGAATTTCAAATTTATAAAAACTACAAAGATGACCTGCTGAACCCTTCAGCATTCTAGCATTTTAGAGTGCCAATAAGAGCAGTAATTGCCATTAAGGTTATTATTTTAGTATTCTGTGATACTACTTTTCTGTAGGTTTTGCCATTTTCACTTAATTCTTATTTAGGATTGTATTCTTTGCAAGGATTGTCTTGGAAACTCAAGTTAGATTAAGGGCAGAAGTATGATGTTTGAAACCTTAACAACTTATCCAATGGGTAGATATTCTTGCTAGTTAAATTTTTCATTTTCCTTTTATTTTTTAATATACATAGATGGACACCAATATGTACACAGGTTGCAAAATAAGCAGTGTAAGAGCAATACTTAAATCCCATATTAATACACTGTATATCCTGCTGGGCACTGACACAAGTATGTACTATCACATGCATGCAATTATGCAGATTGTAAATACTATTCTGTGATATATTATTCCATGTTTCTTGCACCTGTTGATGCTATACAAGATTTGTAGGCAAGTTGATTGAGTAAAATATCTTGTGTTCCACACATGTTCAAAGGACATGTATGGTGAAATTGAAGATCTTTTAGAATATATTGAGTAACATGGGCACATCAAATTCCTATTGAAAAAATTGCAGCAGAATGGGCTGTACAATGTTCCGGACATGTTAACATTTTCTTCACAAACATCAAAGTCAAGTGAGTTGTAATTTATGCCACACACAAATGACCCTACTTGCATGAAGGTAGTCTGCTCTCGTCAGTGAACTAAAGAATGCCATTTGATATACAAGTAACCCTCTTAGGAGATCAACAAAATGTACAATGGTGTAAATGGACGCCTGATTAGAGAAACAAATGCTATAGTCTTGCTGCAAGTAAATGATTCTTAAGAATTTCTTGATATTCCTGGAGCCAAATTGACTCTTATGTATACTGTGCAATCTGCCATTACTGTCCCATATTGAAACTGGTCTACAGGTGTGAGAATGTTTGACTACTGTTGCCAACAGCAAAGCATCACCAATGTATCATGTCCAACATGAGCAGCAATTCAGTGATTGTCCAGACTCTGGTCCACAATCCTATCTTTCTGAAACAGCTCTAAGTGAACAAAGGAAGAATGTGTGGATTTTCACCGTGTTGCAGCATGTTACTACATCACAAGATGGCCAAAACTTTGACAGTTTTATCAGCACAATTTACTACTCTCTATATGCACACACTGTACCAGATTAAAAACACTGATCCTTCAGGGTGCTGTAATTATATTTTCCATCAGTGTATTTGGAAACAGTCTCAAAATCAGAATTAAAGTACTCTTTATAAAAAATAAAAAAAATAGATATACTACCACAGTGAAACAATATTTGAGTTGATGTAGTTATTTCAAATAAGTTCATATTTTAAAATATCAGAAATTGATAAAGCAGAGTTAAAATTTCTAAACGGAAGATTGCAGTCTTTACGAAACAAAAGATGAATATGTTTTTATAATTTGAAACAGGCATACATGGAAATGCTATGAAAAGTTCTCAGCCCAACCCTATTCCTAAAATCTGACAAGTATCAAATATGGGGAGAGATACTTCATAGCAAGAATTTTTCAGTACCTGCTTTTTAAAACAAAGTTAAAAAAATTGTCTACATAACTTTCATGATGAGATTAATTTTGTAATTACTGTTTTTATTTTGATAAATCAACAGAGATAAAGAAATAGCTATCTGGTGCTTTTGATAAGGATTACCACATCAGTAAGGATGCATAATATACAAGTGAACTGAACAATTTGTCAAGTGTATTGTTTGTTATTCAGATTTGGATGTCTATATTTCTGAGATGAGGTATTATGTACAGTATTTACATTAGTCGGACTATTGTCCTCATCTTTGTCACCATATTTGTCACAACGTTTCGGCCGTTGTACACTCCGGCCTTCTTCAGGTGGTTGGAATTTCGAACCGAACCCTTTATTTCGATTACTGGGGTAGACTGTTCTAGTTCCACGAGCCATGTTTGATGGATGTCAGTTATCCTGGTAATTTTCCCTCTGAAAGTTCTCCACTGCCTGAACCGGGTATTGAACTCACACTCTTTGGGTCTGTCACTGTCAACGCCTTTATCCACTGTACCATGTATCCTTGAGGACATCTGGGTATGAATTTCTGAGTATTATAAACCTAATTTTTCAGCAACCACTTTTTACCAGTACTTATATTGCAAATTTTGCTGTTATCATTCCATGTTTTTACCAGATCTCATATTGCAACTTTTTGTTATCATTGCTGTTCTCTGGCACTCCTTATTACTGGTTCCCATATTGTATTTATTTCTATGCTTGGCCGACTCAGGAGATTTTTGTGGCCTAGCATATGTGCTGATTCCTTAAGTTATTGAATTTTCCAATGGTGTTCCCTGTCTATGATCTCAACCTGATCCCACAGGGGACGGTGATCTCCCTTCTCTCTCCACGCCTGATTTTTCTACTTCCCCTCGCATTACAGCTTTCTGGTGTTCTTGAAGCCTTACCTTGAGGGGGCGGCCTGTTTCTCCTTTATATTCCTTTCCGCAGCTGCACGGGATAGCGTACACACAGTCTTTAGTCCTGTTCTCCTCTATGGGGGGTCTCACTCGAGAGAGATATCTGCGAAGTGTTGTCACGCTTTTGAAGGTTGTCCTGATGTTATATGGACCGCAGATCCTTTGTATTTTCTCTGATAACCCCTTCACATAAGGCAGACAGACTGTTTTCTGAGTGTTGTTGTCCTCCTCCTCCTCCTCCTCTTGTACCCGCCTATCCCAGTTTTGGGGGGCTGCTGCCATGTACCCAGGGTAGTTGTTACGTTGTAGGGTACTACTTATACTGACCAATTCCTTATCTAACGTCTCTGGGTCGCCACTTATGACTTTTGCTCGGTGTTGTAAGCAACGGACGATCCCTTTCTTTACGCTGTATGGATGGTGGGAGAAGGGAGATCACCGTCCCCTGTGGGATCAGGTTGAGATCATAGACAGGGAACACCATTGGAAAATTCATAAACTTAAGGAATCAGCACATATGCTAGGCCACAAAAATCTCCTGAGTCGGCCAAGCATAGAAATAAATACAATATGGGAACCAGTAATAAGGAGTGCCAGAGAACAGCAATGATAACAAAAAGTTGCAATATGAGATCTGGTAAAAACATGGAATGATAACAGCAAAATTTGCAATATAAGTACTGGTAAAAAGTGGTTGCTGAAAAATTAGGTTTATAATACTCAGAAATTCATACCCAGATGTCCTCAAGGACACATGGTACAGTGGATAAAGGCGTTGGTTAGATCCGGTGACAGACCCAAAGAGTGTGAGTTCAATACCCGGTTCAGGCAGTGGAGAACTTTCAGAGGGAAAATTACCAGGATAACTGACATCCATCAAACATGGCTCATGGAACTAGAACAGTCTACCCCAGTGATCGAAATAAAGGGTTCGGTTCAAAATTCCAACCACCTGAAGAAGGCAGGAGCGTACAACGGCCGAAACGTTGTGACAAATGTGAGGACAATAGTCCGACTAATGTAATTAATGTCAGATTTGCATTTCTTTTAAAGACACACTAAACACCACGATGGTCAATTTGAATTGTATTTTCTTTTTAATTATAACATAATACAAAATATACATCAATATCATTGGAAGATACTGAAAGTTTCATTAAGATTCAAGTATTTGATTTTTGCAAGAATTTCCAAATCAATGTATTTCACCGGAAAAAGACGCTAAAATTCCTGTTAATAATTTTGCAACCTTGATCCCTCCCTCCAAATGGAGAATTTAAAAAAAAATCTTTCAAACATTTTGAAAAGGATCAAAAACTACAGTTCAAAAAAAAAAAATTGCATTTTTTTTTTTCCCCACTTAAAAATACCAGATTGACAAAATACTATTTCATTAAATTAGGTGCTAATTTTTCATGATATACAAACATTTAGCACATATTTAGAGGTACATGCGTACACACACACAAGTATAGGATTGGTGTATATGGAATAAATTCCAATAACCAACAAATACTATTAGAAGCATGCACAATACAGGGCAGAGCAAATATGATTATTTATTGAAAAGTATAACATAAATGTTATAAAATCACTACAAAAATAGCCATTTTGTTTCAACACTTCTGGTGTCTTATCAAGTGATGGTGTTGAATGTAGAATAAAGGGTTTTAAAAGGTTCAAATTAATCAAACACCCCTCACTAGGGAAATGTTGTTACATAAGCTGGAATGACCAATCGAAATACAAGTATATGAGAATTCAGAAAACTTGACAATGAACTTTGGTTATAATAATTATTTAATGCGTTAATGTTAGGATTAAAAATAGAATGAATTCTATCTAATAAATATTAAATTATACTATAAAATTAAAAATTACCAATTTTAAATTTACTCTATATTAAGTTTAAAATTATTTAAAGAAGAAACTGAGGAAAAAAAATTTTTTTTATTTTGTTTTTATTGAAATTAAGTTGGAATAAACGTTAAGATCTAATGCGGCTCTGAACTCTGTTACAACTTAGATACATTTGAAGTGAAGACATGGGCAAAGGAGGATGAAATCTTGCGAAAGACAATACATACACAATCAGATTATAATACACAAACACACAGACATTTAGATATATAAACATGCAAAAAAGCGACGAGACATAGATAAACATAAAAATTTCTTAAAATAATTGTCAGACTTTGTCCATTTCATAATGTGTGACGTCATTTGTTTACATTTGGATATGCATCGAGAAAATCATGGAAAATTGTAGTTTAAAAACAGTAAAATTAACCTTGCTAACTGAAACGCTCCTCTATGGCGAAATCGGTAAAAGCATGTCAGGCTATATAACAGTTTCATATAGGTTACAGGTTTGATTCCTATCAGAGGATGCATTCAGGCCGGTAAATGTTGTTAATACTGTTTATTATAAACGGAGCATTTACTTAAATATTTGTATCTATAAAAAGCAATGTATAAACATAAAAATTTCCTAAAATAATTTGTCCATTTCATTATATATATATATATATATATATATATATATATATATATATATATTGAGCGAGCGCATAGCTGAGTGGCTAGAACATTTCGCTTCTTGACAATGGAACCTGGTTTCAAATCTCACTATGATCAATTTGCCAGGAAGGAGACTTCCTGATGTTATTGGACTGGAGTGAGGTCGATCAGTGTGCAGCACCTTTTGGAAAGTGTCTGAAAACCAAACCACTGGTTGACCCAATCTTTGTGAATGAAATTGGGTAGACGGAACTCTTGGTGGCTGTTGATAGCTGTGCTAGAACAAAGCCACATCTCATCGTGGCCGAGGGCTTGAGTGTTCTGGCCTTGTTCAAATTGTTGATATCACTAGATAACATGTTCTTTCCCAGAAACTGTAACTAAGGTCTGCTAAGCATAGTTGCAGTATAAACCACAGGTGGTCTCATTTGTGTTTGCTCAACACACACACACACACACACACACACACACACACACAATGTCTGAGTGAGCATCTACAATAGTGATTGGCTAGCCGCCCTAGTAGACAGATATCCTAGAGTAAGAGGCCAGCTATTTTATTTAAATGATGCAATATGGTAATCCATATGGAAATTCAAGGAGAATATAGATCCAGGGAGAGCTCTGTCAAAAGATGGAGCAAAATTATTATTAATTAAAGAATATCAGACACTTACAATCATGTGTACAACCAAGCACTAAGAAATAGCAAGATACCCTAATAACAGAAAAAGGAAAGTCATATGGTTCAACCTACCCTACTGTAAACTTTCCAATATTAATATAGGTCATTTCTTATTAAAACTAATAGATAAACATTTTGATAAGAATCCTCTATCAAAAATTTTCAATAGAAAATCACTTAAAATTAGTTACTCTTGTGTTAACAATGTAGAGAAAATCATCTCAGGCCACAATAGTAAGCTACTAAATAAATTTCATAATGGGGAAGTAATGGATATTAACCCCACATGCAATTGCAGGACAACTGAGTTTCCTGTTGGAGGTAAATGTAGGTCTAAAAACAGAGTATATAAAGCAGCAATTTTCCCTGAATAAAAATGTATACCTGAAGACCTATCTGTGGGGAAACTGGAAGCTACACATATAATCACACTCCTTCAGCAATAGGTCTCTCAAAAATCAAACACCTTTATCCAGACATTATTGGGATCTTATTGACAAAGGTTTCACAGCGCAGTTGGAGTGGAAATTCATATCCAGCTCAAACTCTAAGAACTTTGGGGACTGTTGTAACCTTTGTCTGCTGGAGAAAATACTTGTAATTAAGTATAAAAACCAGGAGAATTTACCGTTGACGTGACCTCTTATCGAAATGCAGACACAAACACTGCCTTTTTAAAAAAAAAAAAAAAAAAAAAAAAATATTAGAAAAGTATCCTAACTGCTATAATGTTGTATATGTTCACATAGAAATATTTATTGCAATCTGACATTTATGGTTCATGTGTGTATAAAATATAGCTGTGTTTGTGAGAACTACATAGATGTATGTGTATATATGTATACATAGGGTTATTGATCTGTAATTTGCACTTAAGCTATATATATATATATATATATATATATATATATATGGTCTTAAGTGGAATTAGTGTTAGCCATGCATATTATGGATTTTTTTATTGTTTATTTTGTTTTTTTATGTTATTTCCTTCTTTATACTAGTGATGTCCATTATGACTATCATTGCAGTGTATGTATTATAGGTAAAGAAAGAATATATATGTGCATGTATATGCATTTTTTGACCAAGTGGATGGTATGCTGTAATCGGGTTAAACTGGTTGGTGTCCTTTAAATTAATGTGGAATACGTCTTTAACTAAACTCATAAACTTAATAAATATATACTAGAATATTAACCCCGATCTATACTAATTTACATTCTAATTTCAAAATCTTTTTAAGAATGTTCTGAATCAGACACTATTTTAATATTATATAATTCATCTAAAGGAGTAATAAAATGCCCAGAATTGTCACTTTGCACATCAGAAGAAATTGAAAATAATGACTCTAAAAAAAGCAAGGATTTAGTAAAAAGAAATGACACAGTAATAAACACCAACATGTACATTTTGACATTTGATAAACCGACTCTACCAAAAGAAATAAAGATAGGTTACATAATAGCCAAGGTAGAGCCATAAAATTCCTAATCCCCATCATAAATGTATAAAATTTGGTCATCAAAATGTTTGTAGAACATCAATCTGTGGGGGATGTGAGGGAACCGGAGGCCGAGTATGATGAATCACCTTGTAAAAGGCCTCCTTTATGTCCAAACTGTAAAGAAAAACATCCAGCAGACTCCAGAGAGTGTAACATTTAGGAAAAAGAAATAAGAAAATACACACAAAATCTCATTCCAAGAAACCAGGAAACAGGTTGAATTCACTAATTCACTTCAAGCATCATATGCAAATATCAATAAAATATCAAATCAACAAAAAGACATCCAAGAAAACAATGCATTAAGAAGCCAAGAAGTTGATTACAATTATCTATATTATAAAAGTGAGTTACTTGTATCTTTTGTTATAGTTTTTGATAAAACACAATCAGTATCATTCAGGGTAAGTTTTTTGCACCATTTATTTAGACCTACATCTATAGGTATACTAATTTTTTCCAAACTCTAGAAATAAATCAAATGACCATTTTGGCAGTAAGGTACATGCATGTTTTACTTTGTTTTCTTAGTGAAAGACCTCAAAAAGTATGGAGCAAACAAAGAAAAGAAGCACCGTTTAAAGAAGTAAAATATTGAAAAGAGTCCCAAGCAGATAAAAAGATTATTTTACTATGAATACAAATGAATTAGCATGATGAAAAATTAAACTTTTATGCAAGCACCTGTTCCCACTGTGATTATTGAGTGGAAATCAAAGATATTTTAGAGTACTGGCTGTTAGGCTAAATAGGAATTTATCTTGATGATTATTTACTGTGAGAATTAATATGAAATAAATCATGGTAAAGAAGGTAATTCCTAATTTGAATGTAAAAAAAAATCCAGTCAGGATCTAATGGTGTTGTCTGCAAGAGAAATGAATCCTAGAAATGATCTGAAGATTTTAACTAAATCAGAACTCAGTTTTATTTGGTTTATTTCAGACAAATTAATAAAAGTTGATAATATTTCTTATCAGAATTTAAAAATGCACTCTAGTATAACCAAATTAATTAGTTCTAAGCAAAATAATTGTATTATGGTCATAAAAAATTTATGAAGAATTCTAATGAATTAGCCACATTCTGAATATATGTACTGAAAGTACTTTTTGGTCAGCAATTTGGAGAGCGTAGTTGCACAGTGTTTGCCCTTCCTCTACACTACTGTTAAAGAGTAGTGCTGTGAAAAATGTAACATCTAATTAAAAAATTCTTTGAATTTGTACATGCAGTTTTTAGCTTCTATTAATTTTTGGTGATAGGTATTGTCTGTATACCGTATAAATTTTAAAATGTTTTTGTAGTCCACTTGGAGTGAGTGAGATGTTTGCTTATATCTTCTGCTTTCATACAATTTTATAATTTTATTTTTCCACAACTAAATAATATTTCTCAGCAAAGAACTACTCTAGATGCTCTTTGCAGTCTTTTAGGGCATTGAAATTATTTTCATTAAGATAAAGTCTTGCCTGGTTGATGAAGAAAAATAAAGAAACTTTATCAGTTGATGCCTTAGTCAAATTGAGATTATTCTTTCAAATTTTTTTTTTCTCCAGAGAAAATTCATGGAATACATATTTCAATCCCATTTCATGTACATCTTATATTAACCACTTAATTTTTTAATTTCCTCTAATTTTTAGAAAATTAATGAAAATATTTGCAGGTTATCATGTATAATATAATATAACATATAGTAGACCACATGTTCTTATGATGAAGCAACTGTTTTATGAATTTTACCAGATATTCACATTATAAGCCAAGTTACTGAAACTGGGAGAAAAAAAAAATTAAATTGTAGAATGTACATAGTTTACATCACTATAACAGCAACATTAATGTGAACTGTTTTGACTCATTTTAGAAGTCCTTAATTCATAACTTTTTTTTTTTTTACCAAAATATGTTGGTCCATTGTCATGCATATACATCATCTTTCTGGAAGCCTATGACTTCTTGAATGACTTTTCTTTTCTTTTCTTTAAACAAAATCAGTGTCTGGGCTGTCACCATAGCAAGCACCATCTGGGATTGTCATGTGTCCACTACTTGAGCACCCAAAACTTTGTTGATGTTTCAACCTGTACTGAGGGTGGTTTCCATTAGTACCTCCCAGCCATTACTCTACTCATCTGGCATTTATCACTGAAAAATCAGTCTTTATGCATTTGATTCACTCTTTTTTATAGGTGTTTTGGAAAGGGATGCTTATTCTCAATTATTTTGCAACTTTATATAAGACTTGTGCATTTTGGAACTTCCCCACTGTCACAAAGTTGCATGTTTTCATAGCTTGACAAGGTTGAATTTTTTATAATTTCCCTCTTGATACAGGATACAGATTGGTGAGATAATCCTTAACTTGCTCTTATTATACCTACACTGGAGTTGTCCAGAATCTTCAAACCTCATATGTTGGTGGTACCTGCTAATCATTTTTGCAATTTTCACTCTTTAGCTTTTGAAAGCTCTGAAGCTATTAAACTTATCTTTATCAATATCAAATCACCCTTACTACAATCCTTTTGTAAAGTTTCAAATTTGTAATGACACTTTAAAATTCAGGATATTTTATACATAGAGCTGCTGTTTATTTACATCTGCACAAAATGAACTGACTTTCATCCTAAGTGTACAAGTAGTTCTTGCCATTATTCAGTAAATAATACTTTACATTCCAGTATTTTATATATTGATAATTATGGGTGGTTAATGTGTGATACAGTGTATGCAGCATAATATTTGAAGACTGGCTTTTGATATAGTTAGTACTGGTTCTTTTTCTTGATTGTTGAAAATATTCAGTTTTCATTACCTGGTTGTTATGTTTTAATGTACATGAAAATACAAATCAGTATTAATTTTTTTTTTTTTTTTTTACATGGAAGACAAACAAGTCATACACCAGTATGACTTTGTCTTCCATGTAAAATGATTTTCAAAGCTTGATTTGGTATTTTAAATATGTTGGCATCTCTCTTCTGCATAATTATTCTCAAATCTCTTGATTTTAATCTTAACTGGAACAATTCTTCAGCATGAAACTTTGAAAACTACTGACATGTTCACTCATTTTATTACTTCCTGTAAAAAAAAAAAAAAATTTACATTTCACTGTTATCCTCCCTTCCCTGAAAATGCACTCTGATATGACATCACAAAATCGGTTTTGAATCAAATTAGATAAAATTTTTACAGACAAAATGGGACAAACTTCTTAGGATGGCCAATTGAAACAAAATGAACATGTTTGATTTTTTTTTTTTTTTTTTTTTTTTTTTTTTTTTATTATATACATTTATCTTACCTTTTAAGATTGTCAAGATTAATCAATGTTATTTTTCATGGTTGCATTCAAAGAAGGATTCTTTGCACAGATTTATGAGCATAACTGTACAAACTGAATACTTTCCAAATATTTTAAGCATAAAAGCCCATTATGAATTGCTTCTGATTATTTTATAGAAAGGTTAAAAACTAAATAGTTGAAGAAAAAAATAAAATTTTAATCCCAGCTGATCATTTAGCTTCTCAGTTTTGGAACAATAGTTGTTTAATTAGAGCTACTTGGGATTGCTTCAGGTAACTGGAGTAATCTGAATACTGGCACAGGTGGTAGATTTTGGCTAGAAGTGGAGTAAACCTTTCTCTTCATTTTAGATGAGAGAAGATGCCCGACACTGACGCATTACCTTCCTTCCTCATTGCAGTAAGAGAGGTAAGGTCGGTATAATAATACCAGTATGACAGTGGTTGCAGGGACTGGGCAAAAATCTTTGTCTGGTTCATATGTATACATGTGTATGGTCCTCCCCATGTAAAAATGACATTGTCACATCCTGCCTTAGTGGGGAGGCCAGGTAACTGTATCTGGATAAGGTTTTGGTGATTTTCAACTTTGTTGTATCTTTTTTTTTTTTCACCCTACACATAACAAAAGTATTATTTCATACAAATTACATTACACCATTTAGCTTTCAGATTCTATAACATTTTTGGCTATGTTATATGGTTCTGTTGGGCATGGGAGATTTTTTTTTTTTTTTTTTTTTTTTTTTTTTCCTCATTAACTGGAAGGAAATTTGGGCGTATATAAATAATTCCTGTTTATCTGACATTTGTGGGTGAATCCTTTTTTTATTGTAAAAGCTTTCTCTAAATATTTTTTCGCAACAAATTCAATAGGTTTTTGGTTTAATTTTTTTAGCATCTTAATTTTGTAGAGGATTCAAAGTAATAAAAACTGATCTTTCATTAAATAGGTATTATACTCCATCTTTGAATGAAACCATTTAAAAAGTAGGCGTATGTTTATCAACTAGAAATATATTACCATCAGGGCAAACTAGCAACAATCCTCAATAACAAATTTATGAATTCAATCTTCAACATGAGAAAGTAAAGCAAGATCTCCCATCAATTTTCAATCTCACAAGTTTTAATTAGCTTTTGTCTTGCAAGTCAAAATCCTTGCTTGCTAAATAATTTTTTCTTTTGTGCAAAAAATTTTTCCTTGTAAAAGTTGCCTAAATTCCTTAATAATAAACAGTATTCTAAAAGGAAATCATCAAAATATACCCAAAGTTCTAATAGTTCAAATCAGTATATTTAAAAATTAAGCAAATTATTTCAATAATATAATTTGACTTCCAACACCTCAAGCCAAACTTCATGAAAGGAAGTTCAAAATGGTGCCTACAATCATGGCTTTTTAAGCTACACTTTAAATATAAAAATATAATGAAGATGATTTATATTTGTAATTTGTCTCTTTTATTATTCTAATAGTATTTACACTTAGCCATGAGCATGGCCAAGTGGTTAGAACAGTATGGTCATAAGATCTGGGTTCAAATCTGAGCTTAGGCAATATGTTAGGAAGTGACCATGACCTTATTGGACTGTGCCTGTAAAACATATCCCAGGTTGGTTCAAGCTTTGTGAGATTGTCAATGATTGTGCTAGCACAAAATTACAAATTATCATGACCTAGAGTTTGATTGTACTAGTTTTGTTCAAATTATTGATCATGTCAGATGATGCTCACTTTCCCAGAAACCTTAAGTTTCATTCAGAATAGTTGCAGTGTCTGCAACAGGGATTGGCTAACTGCCATAGCAGACATGTTTGGAAATGAGTAGCTGGCCATTCAGAAGCAGCTTGGAAAAAGACCGTCAACAAACTTTCCAAAACTGAGACATCAATTTATTTCTGAAGTACAGTGCAACCTTGGTTCTCAAACATCTTGCATGTCAAACAAATCAGTTTTTGAACAGAAAATTTGAGATGAAAATGCCTTGGCTCTCGAACAACATTGCCAAACAGAGTAATTTCTGAGTCAACCACTTACCTGATATTAAATCATATTTACAATTATGCCAGAAATTTTCTTACTTGAAGCAAATCAGTATATTGCAACATTGAACATACACTTATGAAGAAGGTCAAAAAACATTTTTTCTTTTAGACAAAATATTTTGTTTAAATGCTTTTATATTGTTATTCAGAAAGTTCTTTAATCAGTAAAAGTTGTATTAAATCAATATCTTTGTCATTTGACTAATGTCCATCATTAAATTGGTGCTTTGTTTTTATCAGCATGGTGTTGAATTAAGTTTTTTGCAAAAATTATAGATTATTTTCTCAAAGAGAGAATCAAATTGATTTTGATACTTCATACTTCTCTATGCATCAGTTTTAGAAAAGGAATATCAGACAAGAGATTTATATAAAGCATGATGGTACCTTATTAAGGAATTTAAGATACAAGAATTATTTTTTAATCTAACTTTTTATCTAATTCCACTGACGTGAAATGGAACAATTGAATCAATTCCTAAGTCTGTTGCTAGAATGTTGTAATTTTTATAAGTTTACTATTAGTTCATGCATTGAATATTGCTGTCGCATCTGATCTGGTGCTTCTATGTATTTAGTGATTCTTAACAAAATCCAAATATCTGCAATGTTACCAGTTTTTAAAAGTGACTGAAGTCAAGATGGGTTTCAGTCACTTTTCCACCATAGTAACATAGCTTCCTTGTGCTTTTTCTATAAATATTTTCATGGTAATTGTTCTGCAAAGCTTTCCTCTTTGGTATCTTGACTTTATAAATTTAAGCACAGTACTAGACTGGAAGCTAGGTCTCCTCATTTTACAGTTGAAATTGATAGATATAAGTTCTATGCTAAGTTACTTCTTGCTTGTTGAGCTTTCTTCTTGCTTTTCAGTCAATTTTGATCTTCAAAAGTTTAAATGCAATTTCAGTTGTCATCTATCCCCTTCAAGCCTGTTCTCTTATTCTCCTCTCTCCTTAATATTTTTTTTCTCAACTCTTCCATTTTAATGGCTTTATTGCTTTGCTTAGGGTGAAATGATTTTTTAAAAAAAACCCTGAAAGCAAGCACAATATTGTGCTTTTCAAATAAATATTGTTTTGCATTAGAAAGTTTTCTTGCTATATAATTTTCTGAGAATATAGCTGCAGTGTGTTTTTGCAATCATAGCAGCTTCTCATAAAATTATGCATCCATGTGTAATCCACATCAAAATTATCGAAATGAGGATTTTCTAATATGAGTGATTTGGTTATGGAAATCTCTTGGTCAAGACTGAAGAAGGTCAGGACAGTTTTTCAGATTTTTGCCATAGGGAAAGAACATTTTTAATTTCCTATTTCTTATTCTGCAAGGGAAGAAAAAAAGATAGGATTGTTACCAAAACTGTTAATAGAATCTGTAAGGAGTTCATCCTCTATTAGTAATAGTTGTGTTGACCAAACACTATAAGAATGAATAGAAAACTTGCCAATAACCTGTTTCGTGTTGCTCTACCTCAAGTTTCCTTATTGAAACTGTTCATTACATAGTGGCAGAATGTAGTGGGGGGGAGGACAAACCCAAAATTCAGCATTATACAAAGCAGTATTTCACCAGTGAAACCAACAACTGGTTGAGAATATAGAAATCTATATTCAGACATTGCATGGAACATGCTGACTTTCCAGAAAAAGAATCATCAATACAGAATTTGTATGGATTTTCAATACCTAAATAAATTGGTGAAATGTATCTTATTTCTACACTCTTTTGCATGAATTAAAAGTGGATAAAATTTTCAAACTTGACACAGTCTCTGAATTCATGCAAATCCCACTAAAGTGATTCTGAAAAATTAACAATCCTCATAATGCCTCATGGTCACTATTTTTATAAAAAGACCATCTTTTGGAATTTTGTTGGCCTCTGAAATCTTCCAACATACTATGGAAGATCTTTTCTGATAAAAAAAATAAGACAATGATATACTACTTGGTCAGTGTCTTAATATTTAGCAAGGATGAAGTTTCACCTGAGACATTTGAATAGGGTATTTAAATTAATAAATTAACCATAGTCAGTATTATAGTCAATGCGACTGATCCTTCCCTTAGTTGCATGTATGTGTTTCGCCAAGGATATATATAAGAGAGAGAATTTAAAACTTCAATTGGTTGAACTGAAATAAAATGAAAAATAATGTTAATTGAGATGAAAGGAGATAAAATTTCTTGCGCATCTCATTTCAGAAAATGGAATACAACCTGACCTAGTTAAAGTGGTGGCCATATTAACAGTGTGTCTCCAAACTATAACGGATGCTGTGTATGATAAACCTTTCAGTATTTATCAATAGTACTTCAACCAGCAACTTAATTGCTAGAAAAGGACAAGGAGTGGTATTTGGGACAACCCCAAATCAATGCACATTGTGAAACCACTATTAACAGAATCAGCTCTTGCATACTTTGATTTGACAAAGCCAACTATCATCACTTCAGATGCAGATATCTTTGGTGTCAGTGGTGTTATTTTCCAAGAACATAATGGGTTCTTTATGCTGTAGCTTTTTGCTCACAAGTTTAACACTTGTGTGCCAACAGAATGGGTCTGTGCCCAGGTTGAGAAAGAATGCCTTGCTGCTCTCTGGGCATTAGAAATTCAAAAGGTATTTTACTTGGTATGGAAGCCTTCATACCAGAAATTGATCATAAACCATCTATTCCAAGAATGGCCAACCTGTGGTGCATGCGCCATAAGTGGCACATTGGATCCTTACAAGTGGCGCATTGCATCCTTTTGTTAAAAAGAAACTAAGCCACTTCTACTCATTCATTTCAGTGATTTTATATTTATTGCACGTCCTTTGCGAAAGTGCTAAAAGTTTGATTTGTGTTTGTCCCATTTCTTTTTGTTATAACTTTAAAATATGTCCATATTACAACACATACTGAAAGGAAGTGAATGTTTGTGTGGCGCATTTAAATTAATCATACAAAATATTGGCGCATGGAATCAAAAGGTTGGCCACCCCTGATTTATTCCATTAATAAATACAAGTAACTTAAACACATCTCTTTATTGGCAGACTTATTGAGGTTTAATATAAAGGTTTTTGAAAGAAAAAAGGCTGATAGTTGCAGATACTGTCTAATTAAAAAGAAACATCAACAAATCCACTAATTGGAGGAAGTTGAAACTCAAGCCAACTTAATCTGATAAACAGTCACTAATGGAGAAAGCTACTGTGACAAAAGAGGACGAGATCTGAAGACAAACTCTTGAATATACTAGTGTTGGCTGGCCAACCAATAGAAAAATGAAGAGTTCTACAGCAATAGAAAATAATTTTGTGTGTGTGTATATATATATATATATATATATATATATATGCTTATCGAGGGCAATAAGATAGTTGTCCTGACCTCTATGCAGAACAAAATCCTAGAAGGCATTCATGACGGACATCAAGGCATAATGAAATGTCAGGATTGTGTAAGATCTTCAGTATGGTGGCCGGAAATAAACTTTCAATTCGTGTGAAGAATACAAACCAAAAAAAGAAAGGACCTCTTAGCTCAACTCCTTTATTAGAACACCTATTTCAAATGGTTGGTACAGATTTGTGTGAATTAAAGGGTAGGTTGTACTGTTGGATTATTTCTCTCGATGCTTAGAAATAACATGACTACCTACTAATGTTAGCACAGATAATGTTATTGGGAGTCTGAAAAAGCTATTTGCCTGGCAAGGTATTCCAATGATACTATACAAAAGAGAACAGTTTATCAACTGACTTCAAAAACTATTAGAAAGGCCTGGAATTTCACACACAGCAGCCCAATCCAGTCCAGCAAATGGAATGGGATAAAAAGTAGAACCTAGCTAAGCACATCCTGCTGCAGAGGGATCTGTTTTGGGTCCTACTTTCATACAGAGCCATGACAACCTCAACTAGTTTTTGAATGTCTACTGCAGACAATGGAGCCTACACTGGAGTCCAACCTTAGACCCTCAGCTGGTAGTGATAAGAGTGTAATTCACAAGAGCAAGGAATAGCTACAAGAAATACTTTGACAGATATCTTGGAGTATGCAACCTACCAAGGTTTAGGTCTTGTTCTTCAGAAGTTGGATCATAAGTGTCAAAACCAGCAACAGCATTGAGCCAGGTTGCACCTTGCTCATTCTTGGTGCAGACTTCAGTTGGTGTACCATCTAGGTGAAACCAGAAGCATTTGCCTGTCCTGTGGTGCATATAATCTTCATATTCTCGGTGAGTTGATGGATACTGCTTGCTTCCAGCCTTCAATTCCAACTACTGATCCACTAAATATTCCCAAGGCTTCTGTCAGCTCTCCAAGGAATTCTTAGTCTCGACAAATTGGCCTTGTACTCCATTTACAGAGACTAGATAACCCACAGTGGACAAATTATCCATGTTACTGTCCTGTATCCTAAAACCTAAAGAAGGTATATGTAAGGGTTTGTACTATGCAATGCCAGCACACTATTAGTAATAGTAGTACTGGCCAAACATAACAATGACTAGAAAATTTGTATTTAAAAGAAAAGTCCCTTTGTAAAATTATTGACTGTATTCAGTGTTGCTATGACTCAAGTTTCTTTATTAAGCCTATTCATTACAGAATCATTCTAGTTATTTGTAAGTTGGAAGAGAAACATTATTTCAGTAGTTGAAAATGCTTAGCAGTATTTGTTAATTTGAAGTGTTAGCTTCTAAAAGTGTAGTTTATTTTGAGATGGCTCATGTCTGTTAAATTTTATGATTTCAGAGAAAAACCTTGAGCGTTTTTTATTATTATCCACATTTAATTTTCTTTTTGCTTTCAGTATTTGTTCATTCCTAAAAGAAAACTGGTGACAAAAAAAATATTTTAGTTTGCTGGACAATGCAGCGTCGCTTAGACGAGCAGGTAAGGTCTTTTAGTATTGGTCAAAACTTTTTAAAAATTTCAAAATAACAGAAATATATTTAACAACCTATTTCCCCCCCGCCTTTTTTTTTTTTTTTTTTTTTTTGTCTTATTGATTTTAACATTGCCTTGGGAATGGTATGAATTCACTTCTTCCCCTCCTCAGTTATGGATTAATTAGTAAGACTTGTATCACTAAATCATTATCTCAGAAAAAAAAAAAAAAATTCTTACAATCTAAAAGTATTTCCTGGCTTTAAATAACCCACAAATGGTTGATAAACCATGGAAAACTAGTTGCTGATTTTTTTAACAGGAACTGGTCTAATGGTAACTTGCTTTTGGAGGAAACACAAGCTGTGGACTTTTATCAGGCATGAGATATGAAATCACAAGTTTGACTGTATTGTGGTGAACAAGAAATGGAAGAACTACTATGAAGCATATGGCACTCTCAGCAGTATTGTCTCCAATCACTATATTGTCACTGTAAAGATTAAGAAAAGTCTGAAGACCAGTAAATCTACAACTGGTCTGCTCCGAAAGACCCTGACCTAAGTGAGCTCTACTTAAACTTTTTTTAGTGACTGGAATGACTGAACTCTTGGTCGAGGCAAAAAAGTGGGGAGGAGTAAAACACAAAGTGAAGCATCCTTTGCCCACTATGGTCCCAATCAGATGGTTTCAGATAGTTTTGTCTTGCTTGGGCCATGAAAGTGGCTAATTTTAAATCTTGAAATATAAAGCATCTGTATCCAGATAGATTATTTTATGCTGAACACAACCATGAGGTCATTTTGTTTTTTCCTTTACTATATATACAGATCAGTGATGCATTGTGGGTAGTCTATTCTAACAGTTATTTGGTGGGAGTGGTTTATTATTTTATTTGGATTAATTTATTTTTCTTGTTTTTTCTTATTTTTATTTTATATATTTTTATTTATTTTTGGTTCTTCATTTTTTATAGTAAAAAAAAAAAAAATGGGATGAGTTCTGAGATATATATATATATATATATATATATATTTTTTTTTTTTTTTTTTCTTGTACAATCAGTTTGCAGTTTTTGGATTGATTGTTGTAGTCTATTCTAATGGTTATTTTGTCGGGAACAGTAGTAAACTAATTAATAAACCACTTCCGCCAAAAATAACCGTTAGAAGAGACTTCAACAATCAGGACTCATCCCAAAATGCAGATACGAAAACAATTTTTACTTCGCTACATGAAAATCAAAAAACTGAAAAGAATAAATAAAAATTAATAAAATAAGAAATAAATAAGCAAAAACAAGTAAAATAAATTTATTTTCCCCAGAGTGATATTAATCATCCAGTAATCCCTGCCCCCTTTAAATTATTCTGATATTTTTAGTTTAGTTGATCCAATAACTGATACTGGAAGAACTTAAAATATTTTAAGAGAATTTCTTGAAATAAAGATACAATCAATGTTGGTCATCACAAAAGATTTGAGTGAAAAAGTATATCGCATATTCCATATCCAAATTTTTATTTTCTATTTAAACATTTATTCCAACAAGAAAAATAAGTTTGCTTGTTAATCTCTTTGTAAATTTTACGAATCTTTTAAATATTCATTTTGAGGTATCACTTTTTCAGATAAAAACTTTATTTTTTAAATATAAAATAACTGAAAATTTGATTGTCTTGTGCATTTACTGTACCATGTCAAAAAAATTTGTCAGCCATTAGCATCATTTGTTGCATATTTGGTGATGCCTGAGACCAACTCTTTGATTGTATGCCTGTAAGAGGGTCTACTCTGGTCTCTCTTATCAAAACACGGATCCACATTCACCAGATTATGGGACTATAATGTGCTTCTGAAACAAAGTTGACAATTTAAAATTTCAAAAACTAAATTTTTATTTCACTCTTTGGATGCCTTCTGACTTCCATCAGTATGCCTGATGCTAACCTCCGGGAGAGTGGCTCATTGCACCTTCTCAAGCTAGCATTCTCAGCTGACATGAAATGGAATGACTATATTCGACCTATTGCTAGGTTAGCTGCTAAGAATGTTGATTCACTGTGTTGTGCTAGACAGTTTTTCTCTCTTTAGAATCTATCTTTGCATATCTATAAATCCACACTTAGAATATTGCTGCCACATATGCTCAGGTGCTCGTGTTATATATCTAGAGATCCTTGAAAAAAAATTTTAAAATTCACTTTCCCACCACCATAAAGTTGCTTCCCAGTGTTTTTCTATAAATACTTTCATGGTAATTGTTCAGCTGAGTTCTTCAGAATGGTATCGAGATTTTATGAATTTAAGTGCAGTACTAGACTGGCATTGAGATCTCTTCAACTTATGGTAAGTTCTATTGGGGTTTAAAATTGACATGGTCTTTTCCAGGGCATGGAAAATCCTGGAAAAACAGCAATAGTCCAAAAAAGTCCTAGAATTTTCTACATTGGGCTGCCCACACATCCTTTTTCTCAATTCATGAAAGAAAATCTCAGAAATCTGGCTTTTTTTATAAAATTATCCTTTAAGAAAAATTCTTTTTTAGTTGTTTGTAATATTTGGTAATTATTGTGAGTGGTGATTTGTTTCCTTCATTAGAACGTGTTCATGACCTTGTAGTTACTTCTGTATTTTCTCTGTGACAAAGAAGAAAGAAAATGAAGGTGTGCCTATAGTTGCTACCCTCACTCAACAAGAAAAGAAGAAAGGCAAAGAAGGTAAACATCTCTGTCAAAAAGATTTTCACACTCACTGAATTTGTAGTTGAAAGGAAAATAATTTTGCAATAATAAAATACATTTCAGTATTGGGTTAGAGCATAATTATCAGGCATTTTTGTAGGCAAGTTATTTGTTAATAAAAATTGCTGTTTGTGTACTTTTTTTAATAAAAATATCTTATTTTCAGGTTATAAAAATGTGTGTCAGTAATCATACACTTCGGAATGATCATTTAAAAATGTTATTGTTGAATTATGTTTCTTTTTTCATAATAAATATGGTTTCAAAAACGCCTGATAATTATGCACCAATACAGAATATTGAAAAAAATTATAAAGTTTGAACAATTGAAAAAATTTTCTTCACATGTCAATTTCAAAAGTAAAAAGTTTTGATCTCTAGTCAGCGGTGGGTGAGTTCATGCTGAAAAGATACCGTATGAGTCCTTGTCAGTATGTAACTGTAACTACATTTGTCAAAATTTGCAAGTTTGAGAATCAAATCTATATAGATTTGAATGTCAAATATTTGCTCAATGCTTGTAAAATTTTCTTAATTTTAAGGAATTTGTAAACAAAACAAAATTATCAGTTTTAAAAATCTTCCAAAAATAAAATATATTTCTGATACGTTATTTGAGTAAAATTAGAAAATTTAATGTTAAATTAATCTGATTCGAAATAAATATTACTTATAGCATAAAAAAAGTAATATAGAAGCATTTTGATGGGTCCTGTTTTGTTTTGTTTTTTTTTTTGTTTTTTTTTTTGTTTTTTTTGATGTCTTGATAAGTAATGACACCACTGATGACCAGAATTGGCATGAATTTACAATTTTTAAATGTAATTTTTACAAATGAACATATTTTCAGCAATTATTTAATATTTATTGACTTTTAGTTAAGTTTCAAGAAGCTTTATGGAATCTGCATTTCATCTCTGTTTACCAAGTATGAGCCAAACTAAAATATATACATAAAATAAAAATATTTAGTGAAATAGTAATTTTAAAAAAAAAAAGGAAAACTTTGAAATTTGGAAGGGATGATCTGCAAAGATATTAATGATGAAAAGGAAAGTGAAAAAATTTCAGTGCATCAAATGACACTTAAATTACATGATCTTTTTAAGGATTAGCTCATACAATGGTAGAAATTGGGAATGTTTATACACTAAAAATTTTTTATATTTTTTAAAAAAAATATTTGGGTACAAATAACTGTTATGAGCTTACGATTTTTGATTCATAAATGTACTTTTCACTTAACAATATCACCAAACTGCTGCCTTAAAGTAATGCAGAATTTTAAATGATTTTTAAATATTATAAATTATTTAATTAAAATTTTTATAAAAATGAAAAAAAGTCTCGTAAAAAATTAATTATTCATCAAAAAACTGTCCTTAATAAATCTTGTTTATCAAAGCAATTAAAAGTTTTTCTAATTAATGTAATAATTTTATTGCAATTATTACTGTTTTACAATTCAGCGCAGATTTCTGGTGAATGTTAACTGTTTTATTAAAAAAAAAAAAAAAAAATTGATTTAATACCTCCAAAGAGCCTTGCTTTTAACTAATAAAAAATAAAAATTCCCACCCAAAAAATTTAATTTTTCGAAATTTCATGAAATTATGTAAGTGGGTGGTAACATATATATAAAAAAAAAATTTACAAGATTTTCTATAAAACAATTTCAAAAATAATTTCATTCATTTCTGAAGATGTCCTGAAAGTTTCATTAAAATCTGACAATTATTTGATTTTTGCAAGAATTTCCAAATTAATGTGTGTTTCATGAGAAAACGCCCCCCCCCCCCAAAAAAAACAATCTTTATTATTGGTTTGGCCGCTGACATAAATAAAACAAGATTTTTAACTAAAATTTCCAACATACTGGAAAGGATTTAAAAATTTCAAAAAAATAATTTGGTCTTTCCTCTTAATAACAAACATTTTGGTGATAAACTTTGCTTTTTATTTCATCATGCTATGTTATCCAAAAAAGTGGAGGTACCTACTTTTATTGCTAAGCTTAATATTAAAAGTTCAATCTGGCAACCTTGTCGCTTTACTTTTGTATTTCTGCCATAGATGGCTAGAAAATGTACCAACATGTGAATGAGTCCTAGACATTTAGCCAGATGTCATCAAATTTGTGAACAACTTAATTAATAAAAAACAAATCTTCCCAGACCAAGTCCTCATTTTCTGTACTATAAAATGTGAATGAAGTTTTATTTACAGTGAAACTGCAGATTTTGTGTCTGGTTCACAAAACATTGGACCGTTTCTGATAAAATATCAAAGCGATAAACTGTTGCAGATGATCTTTTTAGCATGATCATGAAACTAAGATTTGTATTAACAAAAAAAAAAAAAGAAAAAATAGCACACTAAAAAGATAATTTACATTTTCCAAACTGAATGAATTTGTAAGAATTTTGTCAAATCCCAACATGGTGCTATTCAAAATTTATCCAAAAAAAAGAAATGTCAACAAAAAATCTGTTTGCATACAGACTTGCATCACCACTATTGACGAACTTTTGGCAAAGTCTCCCCTTAGATACCCTCTTGGAATGTCATTTGCATGGCTGAACCCTGGATCAATTGGGGGGAGGAATCTGCCACAGAAGATAGTCTAAAAATCTTTTTCCCACATGGACAGAAAACAAGTCAGCAAGTCTTGTGATGACATCATCAGTCAGTGCAAAACAGTCAATACTGCAGGAAATATTGCTTTCAAGAATTTTAGTAAGCATGAAGGCCATCTGGACACTTTGTTCTACTCTTCTTTGTTTAGCAACAAAGAATATAAAAAATTGGAAATTCATTCACAGATTGTTGGGCCTTAGTGTAGAGAGGTTTCTCAGTTAAGCAGATTTCCATTGACAATATGAAACAGCAGACTCTGGCCACACAATGCATTATCACAGACTATTTGGCCACAGTTGGAAATGCTAAGAATGTTCCCATGATTGAGGCTCTTCTCTGCAGTGCCAAAACAGCATACAACCTGTACCTTGAGGTTGAGAAGAAGAAAAAGATGCAGAAAGAAGCAGCTGAACAAAAAAGGAAATCTATGCTTATAGAAATTGAAGAACTGAAGACCAAAAACCACAAGCTTAAGTTGCACACAAGGATTTGCTCAAGTCAGCTGACAGCTATATAGAAAAATCTGAAAGTCCAATGCCGTGCGAAGATCTGCAATTGGATAAGCCCATAGAGATATCAAAATAGGAAGAGGAGTTGAATGCCAAACTAGATTATTTGAAGAATGTTAACATTGTGTTCTGTGCTATTTGCAACAAAAGCCATGAATAATAGGGGTAGCTAAAATGTGTAGTCTTTTTGTGAAAATTTCTATTTGTTGTTCTGTTTATGAAAACCATTATACTTCAGGAAATGTGCAGCAATCAATATTTATGATATTCACAAAACATGAGTAGTCTAGGTATGTAGCAGTAAGAAATAGTGTGTAATTCAAAATTTTCAAGTGTAGTAAAACTCCAAACAGTGTAGAATGCTACACAATGTGTAACGTAACCCGGTCTGCATTCAGTTGAGCCTTAATTGCTTTCAACTGATCCATGTGACATGAATTATTGGAAGCAGCTATAGCTTTTCTTTGAACATTTCATATATCAAACTGTTAAGATAAATCACAATTTTGATGACCATTCACTTTCTGTGTGTGTATGCGGCAGTTTTAGTCCTGGAAAAGTCCTGTAATTTTTTATTTATTTTATTTTTTACACAGATCTGTGGGATCTCTGTATAAGTTTTTCATGTACTTCTTGCTTTCCAATCAACTTTAATCTTCAAAAATTTAAATGCAATGTCAATCACTATCTACTATCCTCCTTTTGTTCTCACTCCTTAGTAATGTTTCTGTTTTCTAATTCTTCCACACCCAGTAACCCCTTGTATATTAGTGGCTTTACTGTCTTGCTTAGGGTGACAGCGTGTGTGTGACAGTGGTTGAGACTGATTCTCTTTTGGATTTTGTCAAGAATATCTAAATACATAACAGAAACACCAGACTAGATGAGACCGCAATTTTATACCCGTAACAATAAGCGCGCGCGCGTGTGTGTGTGTGTGTGTGTGTGTGTATATATATATATTGCCAGAACTGTTCCTCCCAATATATTGGCAAAACTTGCAGAAAAAAACAAATTTAAAAAAAAAAAAAAAAACATATCCATGAACACAAAAGCAATCTTGCACACTTTCAAAATGCATTAGTTATACATAGAAATGAATTCAACTACCACTTTCTAAATAATGACACCCTTATCAAAAGAGAAAATAACTTATAAGGGAAATTCTTGGATGTATCACTGTCGAATCTTATCAAAATATAGGTACCTCCACAAGATCGCTAAAAAAAAAAAACCTTGCTAGATGAAAAAGACGCCAAACTTGACAAAAACAAAATGTTATCGTCTAAATGTTTATTAAGAGGGAAGATCAAAGTATTTTTGTGGTATTTTTTAACATTTTTTAATCGTTCCTAACACGTGCAAAAATTTCATTAAAATCTTTCTTCCCCCCCCCCCCATTTTATAGAATCACTGAAAATCTCAGTTTGAAATTCTTTTAAATATCAATTATCATTTTTTCCAAAACTTATGTTTATTTAAAATATTTAGAACCAAGCTTAACTTAGCTTCTGCGCCGAAAAGAGGTAATTTGAAAATAAAATAAAGCAGGTCATAAACTTTCGTGTCACTTGACAGGTGTTGAATGACATATTGATGGATTCCATGAGAATAATTTGTTCTACGGAAGGAGAAAAGTGAAATATTTTACATTTAAGTGGACAAATTATTTACCTCGTTATTTTTAAGGAAAACTTTCAGCGCTCTAAATTTTTTTTTTTTTTTTTTTTTTTTTTTTTGTACTTAGCTTTCACCTTTACATTTATGGTGCTTTATGGAAAATATATTATAAAGAAATTAAAACAAGACTGTTACGAATGAGATTAAATTTCATAAGAAAGGTATCTAATTAATTTATAGGTACCTTATGAAATTTTATCAGAAGTGTATTACAATACTATAATTTTATGTACATTTACTACATTTTACTGTGTTATCTGTATTTCCATTCATTTTAGTATTAATTTTGATATGTCATTTATGGAAAAAATGCCATAACTGAGATTAATATAAAAATAAGATCATATAAATTTCATAACATGATACTGATACTTTTAGGTACCCTTCTCAGTTGAAATTGAAAAATCAAATAAACTTCTCCACATGTGTTTCGCAAAATTAAAGGCCTTAACAGCGAGAACAATGCTTAACTCAAATAACGCAATTTAATTGTATTCTGGTTGGTCTCCCGTACTTTATAATTAGACCCCAATTATAAACACAAAATTACATTTCTTAATTACTGCGGGTCTTCTGATTAGTCAAAACGATACAATTTGCAACGCACTAAACAAAGATCTATCTCATCAGGACACTTACAAAACCCAATGCGGCTTTTAATTAATTTTATAATATTTTAACAACTTAAATGTAAAAATCTATTAGAATTAAAAAATAACAAATAATTGTATTAAAAATTCATTTTTCATCGGAAAAATTTTTTTGCTTTCAGAAAATATTGTCCATATTCATAAAAACAAGTAAAAGCAAATAAAAGCATTTGAAATTAAATATCTTTTGTTTTATTGAGTTTTGTATGTTACAATTCAGAGCTGATTTTCAGGTACGTGGGGTTCAATTAAAAAAAAATAAAAACCTGATTTGCATTCTTTAAAGCCTTGTGCTTTTAAATATTGTAATCACTAAACCCGATGCGATCGAATTTCTAGCGTTTTCATAAAATTAGTTAGGGTGGGGGTAATACATATTTAAAAAAATATTTCTGCCATGACTTTAATTTAAAAAATAACATATTTACAATAATTTCGATCATCTGTAAATACTTTCTGGAAGTTTCATTAACACCCGACAATTATTTTCATTTTTGCAAGATTTTCCAAATTAATGTGCGTCATACAAAAAAAACGTGCTAAAATTGTAGTTTGTTATATACAAAGAGAAACAAGGATTTTTAAATAAAAATTCAGATTGTTCTAAAAAGAAGGAAAAATTTTTAAAAATAATTAAAATAAACTTTGATCTTTCCTCTTAATAATAACAAAAATATTTAGACAATAAAATTTTTTCGCCAAGTTTGGCATCTTTTTCGTGGAGGTACCTATCAAAATATAAATCTGTGCCTCAGATTTTTTCTGATATCTCCATTTCTGAAAGAATTACTCTCCCAAACCAAGATACATGACTACAAAAATATTAAAAAAATTTTAAAAATTAAAAAGAAAAGTGTTAAGCCCATGACTTCATGTTATTCAAAATATATAACTCATAAATTAATCCAAAACTAAATTAATATAAATATTAATTTGGACAAATTTTTTTTTCTAAACTTTCGTTTATTAGACATTGAATTGTATCACTTCATGTTTCCCATGGCTTGGCTCACGTTTCAGCTAACCTGATGAATATTTATAAGTGTTCCTGAAAGATTCTGAAAAAAACCAATAACATTTTTGCTTTTGTATATAAATACTTGTTACAAAATAAAATTCTTACATTTGCTTCAGTAAAGACCCACAGAGGACAAAATGCATCAGTTAAGATAAGAATTTTTTTTTTTTTTTTGTACCATGTTTCTTTTCACTTAAGTATACACAACCAGTTATTAAGGTCTGCAATATCTATCTTTTTAATCCTAGACCAATTTGTATATCTAGGTATCTAGGCTTCCTGTTGGTATTTGTTTAGGAATGAAAATGTTCCATGAGTTGAAATAAATTATGCCATTAATCTAGTTTGGTTAAGGTATATTTTATAAAGCCAGAATGTTCAGGTATTAAGTCAGGAAGTGTTGTCATATCTTTTATTTGCTGCAAGCTAATATCTTCTAATTCTGTAATTTTTGCCAGGGCTTGTAAATCAAGAAGTATGTTTCTCAATGGAAATGCAAGCCATTCTTTAGCCATTGTGCATCTTAAAAAGGAATTCTGTCCACAGTTGACTTCTTTCATTTGCAATTGAAGTTGCACTGATGGTCAGGAAAAGTTGTATGAGCTTCAGTCATAGCTGACCCAGTTTATGAAGTAACTTCATAATGGTGTTGCTAGACTTTTACTTTTTTAAATCATTTTCATACAAATATCTGAACATATTTAGGATTTTTTATCAAATCTACTAAGGTATTTGTACTGCAGATCTTCTATTTATTGTCTAATGAATGTTTTTATTTTTTTTTTATATTTGGGTGTTTTTATATAGGTGGGTTTTTTTATATTTAGGTGTTTTTTTTTTTTTAATATTTATTTAGGTGTTTTTTGTTTTTTTTTTAATATTTATTTAGGTGTTTTTTTTTTGTTTTTTTTTTTAATATTTAGGTGTTTTTTGTTTTTTTTTTAATATTTAGGTGTTTTTTGTTTTTTTTTTAATATTTAGGTGTTTTTTGTTTTTTTTTAATATTTAGGTGTTTTTTGTTTTTTTTAATATTTAGGTGTTTTTTGTTTTTTTTAATATTTAGGTGTTTTTTGTTTTTTTTAATATTTAGGTGTTTTTTGTTTTTTTTTAATATTTAGGTGTTTTTTGTTTTTTTTTTAATATTTAGGTGTTTTTTGTTTTTTTTTTTAATATTTAGGTGTTTTTTTTTTGTTTTTTTTTAATATTTAGGTGTTTTTTTTTGTTTTTTTTTTTTATATTTAGGTGTTTTTTTTTGTTTTTTTTTTAATATTTAGGTGTTTTTTGTTTTTTTTAATATTTAGGTGTTTTTTTTTTTTTTTAATATTTAGGTGTTTTTTTTGTTTTTTTTTTAATATTTAGGTGTTTTTTTTTTTTTTTAATATTTAGGTGTTGTTTTTTTTGTTTTTTTTTTTAATATTTAGGTGTTTTTTTTTTTGTTTTGTTTTTTTAATATTTAGGTGTGTTTTTTTGTTTTTTTTTTTAATATTTAGGTGTGTTTTTTTTTTGTTTTTTTTTTTTTAATATTTAGGTGTGTTTTTTTTGTTGTTTTTTTTTAATATTTAGGTGTGTTTTTTTTTGTTTTTTTTTTTAATATTTAGGTGTGTTTTTTTGTTTTTTTTTTTAATATTTAGGTGTGTTTTTTTTTGTGTTTTTTTTTTTAATATTTAGGTGTTTTGTTTTTTTGTTTTTTTTAATATTTAGGTGTTTTGTTTTTTTTAATATTTAGGTGGTTTTTTTTTATATTTACTTTTTGTGATTTTTTGTTTTTGTTTTTGTGATATTTAGTTTGTTTTGCGATGTATGTATGTTTGTTTTGCGATATATTTTTTTTTTTTTTTTTTTTTTTTTTTTTTTGTGATATTTTGTGTCATCTAGACTAAATTATTATTGTTGTTGTTTGTTTGATTTTTTTTTTTTTTTTTTTTTTTTTTTTTATATAGCTTCATTGAAACCCTTCCATGGAAATTTATTAATATTTTAATGTATTTAATTTATAGTAAAAATTTAAAAATGGGAATATTTTAGTGATGGAAATATTATTAAAATTGTAATTTATCATGTACTTTCTTGGTATGTTTATCTTTTCTCCATTGGAGGGTATAATATGATAATTCTTATTTGTACAAATACATTCATTGATTGACTAACTACAAGAATGAAAGTAAGAAACATCTATTTTGTGTTTCAGTTTGTTTTAACAAATAAAATACCCTGAGCACAAGTTGGCTGCATTAAATTTTGTCATATAACATTATGAAGTATGAAATTTATTATTTTAAATGTTTACTTAAAACACTCACGAAGTAAAGTGGACTGTGAATATTATCCCTGACCAAAACACAGCAGATTTTATGGCTGTAGACTATGAGAGGTAGTTCCAGCTATTGAGTTACAGAGGCAAATACCAGTCAGTGATGAAGGAGAACGGAGACCCAACTGCTGTCTAACGATCCCCCCTTCAAGCGAGTGCTAAGTATAACACTAAACTCGGCCACTGACTAAATAACCCAATATATTGAAAGCAGAATTTGAATTTTCATTCCTCATCATCATATTTTTGCCTACTGTTCCCTTGTAAATGTATGTCAGGCCTTTCCCAGTTTTTGTTCATGTAAATGCAAACTAGAAACTGGACACAAAGTGGGATGATTTGTCTAGTTGGTAAAAATTTGAGCAAGGACTCTGACAGTATATTCACACATGAGTTTAAATTATAACAGTGCTATATACCTTAACAAAAAGTAGTAAATTAAAACTATGACCCTTCTTGTCGGTCATTGAAGTTGCTGTTCCAGTCATCAGCACCCTACCCACCCATGTTGTACTTTTTGGTCATGAACCTGGTAAAGACCGAGTTGTCATCAGCAGTCGTAGCACTGATTCAAACCTTAGCAAAGCTGTGTCACAAGAAAAATAATAAACAATGAAAATTCTTTGAGTCAGTTTTCTATGTTGTTTGTCGTTCTTTGTACAAAAATATTAACCCTTCCCACTTTGTGACACTTTGCTCAGTTTACCTGAATCTGGAACGCGGCTTAAGTCCAGAGTTCTCTCTGGCAGTGTTGTCGCATCTGCTTCTGCAACTGCCCTGATTGCTTCAATCTTCTGTTTATATTAACTTTTACTCAAGACTGGCATGAGGCTGATGGTATTTGGGGATTCAGGGTTTTCCAACGAGTTCTTTGGATGCGTAAAATTAATTATCCTTCCAAATTTGGAAGACCCCTTCCATAGGCAGTGGTCATAGGTACTGACCCGCCTTGATAACTCCTTTCTCTTATTTGTGTCTTGTACCAATTACCTGCCAATGGGCAGAGGTAATTCCTTTGCCTCTCTTGGTATTTCACCTAAGTCTCTCCCCTCAGTTGTCATCTTGACAAATGTGATTTTCAAATTCTGTGGGCGAATTGGTTGGCCTTTTGGTCATTAATTGTATTTATTACTTTAATTGTTGTCAGCACATTTTTCCAAGTTAGTTTTCTCTATTTGCCTTTGCTTTAAAATTACCAAATTTTATCTCTCAATTGGTGTTTTTGCAACTGACACTTTTAGTGGAGGGTCATTAATTAATTTTTCCCTTTCTGCTTTGTTTCTAAAATTCCCAACTGTCTTTGAGTGTATTTTCTCTATTTCTCCCAACCCTTTTGGGTTTACATTTTCCAGATGGCTGTCTTTTTCTCAGTACAATCAACCTAGTCTTTGCTAATCGGCTGGGTTTTAAGTTACATTTTAACTTCCAAGCTCATATTCCAACTTACCCTCTTTTTTTTTTTTTTTTTTTTTTTTTTTTTTTTTCATTTAACACACTGGATTACAAAACCACTTGATGTTTTTATTAATAATTCAGACAGAAATGAGTCTAGAAATATATGTTGAGACATTGCTTGTTGGTTTGAAATAGACTTAACAATTTAGTTACTTGGGTTGAACCTAAGTGCTGGATTGACCATATAGATATATGTTGAATATTTCAGTCAAGAATTTTCTTTTTAGGAAATTAGAAGGCAAAAGGCAAATTTCTTTTTAGGAAATTAGATGGCAAAATTAAAATTTGCTTGTTTAACAATACTGTTGAAATTACATCTTCCTTGAGTATTAATACCATTATAATTTTTTCAAGGGAAATAAAAGTACTGTTTTCTTTTACTTTAATTTCTCGGCAGCAGCAGCAACAGCAGCAAAGGCCTCCAAATCCTAACGAATCTTATCCTGGCATTTTACAACCTAGCCAGAGGTTTGGAGAGTCTGCCAATAACATGCCCTCTGGGATACAATACTCTATGCAAGCTTACCAGTAAGTCATTTGAACTTTTGTTTTTTTTACATATAATTCCACATTAAAAGTAGGAAATTGAAGCATATTTACTACTTCGGTAAGTGTAAAGCTTAAAATGCCTTTTTAAAAATAAAAAGGCTTTCATTTTAGCTTTAATTGAAAGCTGAAGGATTATAAATTTACTATTTCCAATAAGCAAAATACTCTGGTATATTTCAAACAAATTCTATTGGTTGGAGTCAATTCATTTTTTGGGGCTAAAAATAACTGCCCTTTTTTAACCATCAGTTATAACAATTTTTCTTTATTAAAAAATCTAAAAGTAACCTATACTATTCTGAAATTTTGAGGAATATTAGCTGATTTAAAGTATAATTAATTTAATTTAATTTGAAACAAATGTTATTTACTTGAAAATTGAAGTTGAAAATAAGAGAAATAGATTTTTAAAACAAAACAGTAGCGCAATTAAATACTTGTTAACACCTTGTTATATTACTTGAGTGTTTTACAAGGTGTTGACACTTTTATTGTTCTTCTGTTAAAACCTAATTTAAGAAAATGACTGAACACTTTCTTATACAATTTTTAAGTACTCAGTAATTTTTAAAATATTCTCTGTAATCTAATTTTAGGAATGTAGACTTTAAATTTACTATCATGATCAATGTTATTTTCTGATGTTGTGTATGGTCACCCATACTTTCAAAATCTGCACATTTATAAACATAAAAAAAAAAAAAAATTTTTTTTAATTATCTTAAAAACCTTTGGCGTGATGATTTGTATTAAGCTTTTCAATTTTCTCTTAGTAGATATAGTCTTCAATTAACAACCTAACAAGAATGGATTTTGGAAGAATTTTTAAAACTAAATTATTATAATTTAAAAAAACAATTGTAAAAATTCATTATTCATCAAAAAAAAATATTTTTTTCAGACTAAAATGTCATTAATATATATTATTTAGAAAAGCAATTAACAACTTATCTAATTAAATAATTGCAGTTTTTATTTTACAATTTGGGGAAGATTTTAACGAATCTGGTAAAAGTTTGTTTTTTTAAAAAAAATTGATTTACATTCTCCAAGGAGTCTTGCTTTTAACTAAAAAGAAATTGGGAGAACAACTTTAATTCCTAGAAAATTCATGAAATTAAATAAGTGTAACAGATGTAAAAAAAAATAAATGAATTATTTAAAAAATAAATTCATTCATTTGGAAGACTTGAAAGTTTCATTAAAATCTGACAATTATTTGATTTTTGCAAGACTTTTCAAATTGTGTTATTTTAACTGAAAAACAGGTGGGCGCAAACATTTCCATTACTAGTTCTGTTACACTGTTGACATATATAATAAAAAAAAATACTTTGTTTTTTCCTCTTAATAATAACAAACATTTTGATAAAACTTTGTTATTAAATTTCTTAATATTTTTTTTATCATGCTATGCTTTTTTTTTTTTTTATAGCCGCTGATGGCCCAATGATTTAAAAAAAATTGTCTGTTTACCTCCATGTTGGACATTTGAATCCTCACATGACATACATACATACATATATATATATATATAAATATATATATATAAATATATATATATATATATATATATATATATATATATATAAATAAAAGGAAAACTGCATTTATGCCATTTTGTAAAAATGAACATTTATAATGCATTTAGTTTGATTCCAGATTCTGTTTCATCTGATCCTCTTGAAAATAAATAAGCAATGTTTCATGATTTTCTTTAAAATTTCCATATGAAATTTTTATCAACTCAAAAAATTTTCCTGATAGGTGGATGAAAATTTATTATTTGAAATTAAATCTTAACATTAAAGTTAGCTATATCAACTAGCTAAGCGATGCTTTTGGCATGCAGCTGATAGTGTCTTGCCAGAAGAATTTGCCTTAATTTAAAAGCTACCAGTTAAACATGCTTAATTTGATAAGTCATTTCTAGGTGTCTTCTTTTTCTTCCTAATTTAATGTTAAATATATTCATTCTAATGATTAAAAAATTACATTATTTCCTAAAGTTTACTGAGAAAGATGTGGTAAAGAAGAGTGCAGGGAATGTTTTTTTTTATTTATTTATTTAAATTACCAATTGTTATTGTTTTTATCAGGATATTTTATGTGTGTGTTTTCAGCAAATAAATTTTAATAATCAACTTTGTCATTTGCTTCCAATTTCATTGAGACTCACTTGTTGAAAACTGATTTAAGAAATACTTGAATTGTTGACAGGATTTGAGATGTGTTAACTTTTGACAGGATTTGGGATGTGTTAACTTTTGACAGGATTTGAGATGTTAACTTTTGACAGGATTTGAGATGTTAACTTTTGACAGGATTTGAGATGTGTTAACTTTTGACAGGATTTGAGATGTGTTAACTTTTGACAGGATTTGAGATGTGTTAACTTTTGACAGGATTTGAGATGTGTTAACTTTTGACAGGATTTGAGATGTGTTAACTTTTGACAGGATTTGAGATGTGTTAACTTTTGACAGGATTTGAGATGTGTTAACTTTTGACAGGATTTGAGATGTGTTAACTTTTGACAGGATTTGAGATGTGTTAACTTTTGACAGGATTTGAGATGTGTTAACTTTTGACAGGATTTGAGATGTGTTAACTTTTGACAGGATTTGAGATGTGTTAACTTTTGACAGGATTTGAGATGTGTTAACTTTTGACAGGATTTGAGATGTGTTAACTTTTGACAGGATTTGAGATGTGTTAACTTTTGACAGGATTTGAGATGTGTTAACTTTTGACAGGATTTGAGATGTGTTAACTTTTGACAGGATTTGAGATGTGTTAACTTTTGACAGGATTTGAGATGTGTTAACTTTTGACAGGATTTGAGATGTGTTAACTTTTGACAGGATTTGAGATGTGTTAACTTTTGACAGGATTTGAGATGTGTTAACTTTTGACAGGATTTGAGATGTGTTAACTTTTGACAGGATTTGAGATGTGTTAACTTTTGACAGGATTTGAGATGTGTTAACTTTTGACAGGATTTGAGATGTGTTAACTTTTGACAGGATTTGAGATGTGTTAACTTTTGACAGGATTTGAGATGTGTTAACTTTTGCTTTCGTTTTGAAGGTCCTAAAAAAATAGTTATTCTTTAGAATAACATGAAATTAATTCTGTAATTCAAGGTGCCTGATTAAATTTCAAAACTTGTAAATTAATATGTAGCAATGATCTAATTTTAAAACAATTTTAATTTATGCTATAATGGATGAGGGATATTTTCAAATATTTCTTTGTTTAAATGGATTTTAAAATAGAAGTCAAACTTAATATATTGTTTGAATGCATTGTTTTTTTTTGTTTTTGCTTTTTTTTTTTTTCATATTTGACAGAGTGAACCAAAATAATCATCATTCCTCTCCTATGCACCATGGCCATCACGGGGTACAGGCTGCAGGCCATCTCTCTGGTGTGCCTTCCGGCCAACAACAAGTAAGTCTGTTAGACACGAATAAAACAAATTTATTATTATTATTATTAAGAAACAATTTGGGGAAAACTGAAAAAGAGACTGCTACCACTGTTGATGCCATCCTTCTATGGCCTTAACTATCATACAAGTACATAATAAATAGAGAACTAGAATGTTAGTGTGGAAATTATGACAACTCTGTATAACATTGATAAATCTTGGTATCGAACATAAAATTGGAAAAGGTTTGAAAGTGCTACTGGCACAGTCATATATTACCAGGATTTTACTTGATATAAAAATTGATGGAAAAAATTTCAGATTTATGCAGTTTAGGAAAACTTCAGTAGAAGAGTTAAGCTTAATACTCCAGCAACAAATGATTAGATTAATTAAACAGAAACTGGAAGCAGGTGTGGTATAAAATTAAAAAGGTTCAGCAAAATGATAGCAATTTGTAAAATTGTGCCCTTTTAGCGGTGACACTTACAAATATTGTACAACAAAACTAGGAAAATTGATTTCTATAATTTTCAAAAGAAAGGTCATATAAAATATAATATTAATAACTAGAAAAAGTAATTTTTCTTCATTTAATTAACATAGTTATATTAAGTTTTGAGTATTGAGTCTGAAGAAAAATTAAGTCTAATATGAACTTGGAAAATTATTTGCAATCTACCAATTTAGAGTTCCTAAATAGTTAATTCTTTAGGAATAGCACTAAAAATTACAGCTGAAGTTAATTGTCCAGTCTCCTTTCATGAGGGGACTATAACTGTTGTTCATATTACTGGTAATAAAAAAAAAAATATGTTAACAATATAACTAACAATTGTGTAATGTTCTTATATTGTGGTATTCAGTTTATCACATTGTGTGTTTTTTGGGGGGTATTTTTTTATTTTATTAAGATTTCAATATATTTCTCATGGATATTTATATTTCAGGCTCATAATAATACTCCAAGCCAAGGACAGCAACAACAGCAACAACAATTTCAAAGATTAAAAGTAGAAGATGCACTGTCATACCTTGATCAAGTTAAAGCCCAGTTTGGGAATCAACCTCAAGTTTATAATGATTTTTTGGATATCATGAAAGAATTTAAATCTCAAACGTAAGTGTCTATGTGAATGTTGTGTGTATTGTATTAATAAAAAATTGGTATTTTACTTTCTGGTAATTAGATTTTGTAATCTTAGTGTGTGCCCTCATGAAATAATTAGTACAGATTTTTCTAAAACAAAAATACTAAGATATGATAAAATAATTGAAATGTTAGTATTTTCTGCTTATTTTTTGTTCATACTAAATATTTTTTGACTTGCTGTTCACAAAATATCTAAAAGAATGACAATATTGTTGCTATGGAGTTTACTCCATATCACTGTTTCTATCATTCCTGCTCTTGCAAAGAATATTAGGACTAGCTTTGTCATCAAGATTGAAAATTGTTTTGACAACTTTAGAAAAGTTTATATAATTTATTAACAATGTACATTTAATTCTTTTTAAATTGTAGGAAAAAATATTTTGTTTAATTCTAATTTTTTTAATATTATATTTTCTTGATTTCTTACTGACAAGGACATCAGTTGTATCAAATGTCTTCAATGTTAGAAAACTGAAAATAAAACCTTTTTATTCAACATTTTTTATTTACATCAATATTTGGTGTCTAATTTGCAGATGCAACTCAATTATACAAAGCTCCCACTAAAATTGGATCCTTTATTTTTCTATCAAAATTTTGATCTCACTGACTCTGAAAATAGTGTTTATTGGGGTAACTTATATAACTTTGAAGCTAATATATTGATAAATTTTCAAACTTTTTCTACACTCATTAATATATAAAAAATTTTATCAATTTTATTTCAGAATTGACACTCCTGGAGTAATAAATCGGGTTTCCAATTTGTTCAAAGGCCATCCTGAACTGATTGTAGGCTTCAACACATTTTTACCACCAGGTTATAAAATTGAAGTTCAGGCTAATGAAATCAATGTAACCCAACCAAATCAGCAAGTAGTATCAATCACTAATAGTGCACTACCAACTTCAACTCCAGGTCCAGGTTACACTGTAAGTATTTTTTAAAATATTGAATATCTTAGAAGTTATTTTTGTGCCTTTTTGCTACTAATGATTAGTTTTCTTTCAATAAATGCACTTTTGTTACATAATTTTTTTTTTTAAAGGACAATGAAGAACATTTTCAACAATTTGTATTGAGTTTAGAAGGCATACAATTTACCTATTTTACATTGCCTGCTATTTTGATGTCCTTGCAAAATGAATTTGTTAATCGTAACATTATTATAGTCGCTTGGCAGTTTATGCTTTCTAAGTTAGCTATTGATAGTTTAATCTCTAAAAATATAAACAAATTTTAAAATATTCAGGATTAAAATGGCTTTTACTGTTTCTACAGAAAAATTTGTCTAATGTTCCTGGTGCTTCTCCGAATGGCTGCACAACCAATCAACATTCACAAAACCAGCCCTCAAGAGTGAATACTGAGATTCCTACTCCTAATCAACATAGTAATTCTCAAGGACAACCAGCAAGTCAACCTGTAGAATTCAATCATGCAATCAACTATGTTAATAAAATTAAAGTAAGTTATGTAATATATAACTAGTATGCAAATTTTAATTTATTTAACTAAACAGGAGATTAAAAAAATAGTCTCTGAAATTTTCTATTTTCTTTTTCTTGCCATCTCCTTCCTGAATTCTATTCTAAATACATTTAAAAACTGGTTTTACAGAACAGATTTCAAGGACAACCAGAAGTTTACAAAGCATTTTTGGAAATTTTGCATACTTATCAAAAAGAACAAAGAAATCTGAAAGAGGTGAGTCATATTTATTTTAATTGTACCAGAAAAGGAAGAAAAAATAAACTTCATTATTATCAAGCTTTTTTATTTATTTATTTTATTTTTATTTATTTTTTCTTTCTCCCCCCCACTCATGCAATAAGCAGCTGGACATGTGTTAAGCTTAGGCCCTTCTGTCTCTGGAGCATGTACTCTATTTAGATAGTCAAATAGCTTAACTGATGTTTATATTCAGATTAGTTTTGTTTTTTAGGGAAACAGCATGAAACTAAAAAAAAAAAAATTAGATGAGTTTTTTGATTAGGGTTTTGACTATACCATTAATTGTATTTTTCTCTTTTCTAAATCTTACTGCAATACACTTTGTTGGTTTGTTTTCAAATAGTTGCATAGCAAAAGAATCATTTTTATAAACAAACCTATTGGAAAAACAAAATTTAAAAAATTAGGAAAACTTTGAATTTTTCTCCAGATTCATATAATTTAATCATTAATTAATAAAACAAAAAAATTGGAAGCTTTGTCTCAAACTTTCAAAGCTTTTTTATATATATAAATAAAATTAACTTTAATACTATTAATTTGAGTGTAATCATTTCAAAACTTTGATATGTCTCTGTTATTTGTTAAGCATTGCCACAAATATAGGGCAACCAGTAAGAATTGAACTTACTACTCGGTAGTAATGTGAAACCAGGATAGCTTACTAAGTATTACTCCATGCCAAGGCACCTTGGATATAATTGACAGCCTAATGGTATTTTTCTGAATATTATATCCCCTGCTATAGTCATAAGCTGTGGCAGTACTGTCAACAGCCATTTTAAGTAAAAGATTACTATATTTTTCTTTTTGTTTAAATTGAATAAAACTAATATATTTGCAACATACCTGTTTAAAGATAAGCTTCAATATTGAATTTAGAAAAGAAATAGATTACTTTTCTTTTTTTTTTCTTTTTGCAATTTTCAATGCATCGAAATTGTGATTAAACTAGATTAGAATCATGTCAATATAAATTTCAACTTTAAGTTTTGTTTTTTAAATACAACTGAAAGATGAAATTCACTGAAAAAAAATTTCTAGATGTTTGACCTTTTTAACAAGCTTATTCAAATTCTGTCTTTTATTGTATTTATTCAGAAAATTAAAAACATTTTAATGAGAGAAAGGTTTCTACAAAGAATGCAAAGCAGTTTTTGGTAAAGGTCGGATCAGTATTTCTTAAGCAAATTTTATTAGAATTTTCAGTACGTTGAATAGTTTAATTTTCAGTATATTGTTGGATCAAAGTTGTTTTTAATTTCCATAATGTTGAATCATTTTATTATTAATACAAATAATTTTGAATCCTTTTGCTTTGAGATATTTCTAAATAATAATAAAAAATGCATAGCAATACTAGGATGTGTGTGTGCATGCCCATGCGCACATTTATCTTTTCATTTTTTAGTAAAATTTACAGAATTATCTTTTTCTTAATTATGTTAACCATTTCACTTTTGAGTGTTACAACACACCATAACCTAAAAAAAAAAAAAAAATATTCTACATAAATGAAAGGTCACTACCTAATCAAGAAGGGATTGCAAAAATAAAATTTGCAAACATTTGTTAAAGTATAAGAAAATCTATTACCAAATATATCATGGCAGTTGTTGTGGTTTGTGCATATTGGAGTATATTGTATGCTTCAATGTCACTCTCACAAGTTTGGTTCTCATGACTACCAATGGCTTTAATAATCTCCTCTCTCTTCAATTAATTTGAAGTGTTATCATTTTGCTGATAAAACAATGCTTTACTCAAAAATTCTCTCCCAGTTAAATTCTTGACTCATCAGGAGTATCTTTGTCTTACTTTCCACTTAGAACCAAATCTCTATTGTGTTATATGTATATAACTCTGTCTATTGTTTCTGCTATCATTTCCAAACTTGATCTCCACAAAGTATGTGAACTCAATGGTATCCCTGTAATTGTCCTTAGGAAATGTACTCCTGCACTGCCACCTGTTCTTTCTAAACTCTACAATAAATTCCTTGCTGTTTCTTGTTTGTTGAAAATCCTCTTTTGCAATTCTTAAGAATTCTGGTGAACCATCTGATACTTTGAACTATCACCTATTAATCTACCTCTTTAACGCCAAATTAGTTAAGCAAGGTCATGTTTCATAATCAATATAGCTTTTGCTCTAAGTCTACATAAGAATGGCAAAGTTTGGGTTGTTGGTTTAGATATCATGAAAGTGTTTAACAGGGTTTGGTATGCTGATTTTCACAAGTTAAAGGGTTAAGGTATTTCTGATCAAATTTTTGATTTGATTCAATCTTTATTATCAAATAGCATGACAAGTTATGATGAAGAGTGACTCTAGAACTTTTTTGCATTAATGCAGGTGTGCCCAGAGGGTTCTATCCTTGGACTTACTTTATACCTTATTTTCATCAGTGACCTTCCTGATGTTATCATTTCCCAACTTGATATCTATGTTGATGAAACAATTTATGTCTGTCTCAATAGTAATGTTCAGTAAAGTCAAATTGGAAGCTGATCTGAAAAATGACTTTCAATCTGTTCACTGAGGCAGAAATGGCTTGTTAATTTTAATGCCACCAAAATGAAGCTGCAGTCTTAATCATCTTGGAGAACATCTTTTGCCTTACATCAGTATGACTGATGATAATCTCCAAGAGAGCAACTCATCAAGCCATTTCAGTTAAACGTTTTCCACTGACATGAAATAGAAAGATTATATTGAATCAATTGCTGTAGAGCTAGACAATTTTTTTCACCAGAATCTCTTACACCTTTATAAGGCTACCATACATTTGTGCATTGAATATTTCTGTTAAACCCTGGTCTGGTGTTTCTACTGTATATCTAGAGATTCTTAGCAAAATCCCAAAAAGAATCTGCCAACATATCAGTCTTGACCTGGTATCTTGGCTTCAGTAATTTCCCACTAACGTAATGTAGCTTCCTTGTACCTTATAAATATTTTTGTGGTAATTGTTCTCATGTACTTGCTTCTTTGGTGCCTCAAATTTGCCAATTTAAGTGTACTAGATTGGTAGTTAGATTTCATCATTTCACTGTTGAAATTGCTAGTTGTAACCATAAATTCTATGCTAATAGTTTTGTTTCTTCTTTTGTACTTCTCGTTTGTGGAACTCTCTTCTAGATTCATGCTTTCCTGTCAACTATGATTTTTAAAACTTAAATACATTATCATTTGTCTCCTTAAATCCTGTTCCTTTATTGTCTTAGTTTCTTTCACTTTCAATAATCCCTTGTGACTTAGTGGCTTTTATCACCTTGTTTGGGGTGAAATGATTAAAAATAAACAATATTACAAGTGCAAAGTTGATAAAACACATTTGAATCAAGGTTAATGCTAATTAGCATACTTTCTAAAGGAGAAATTCTTTGCAAAAAGATGAACCAAACTCTGTTCTCATTATATATGCCATGTAAAATTCTGAAGTGTTAATTCCTATATTAACCAAATGTCACCACTACTAAAAATAAGGCAGTATCATTTCCATTTGATTATCAGAAATTTGTATGTTAGCCAGCCAAGGCTAAACAGGATAGTGAGCAATGAGTTACTATTTAAATACTTTTTGGAGGTTCATGTATAAGAATAAGTTGTTTAAAATAGCATACTAGTAATTTCCACAATTCATTTCTTTTATTCTCATTAATATGAATATAAATTTTTATTGGTAATAATTTTAGCTATGGTTATAACATGTTAGACACATTTCAGCTATTATTTGTAGAAAAATGAGTGATTGGATTATCCTTGCGTTTTTAGGTTTTAGTTTTATTAAGAATTAATATCAACAATAAATATAAAAGTTGGAACTTGTGAAAATTTGGTACTTGTCTGGCATGATAGAAATATACAATAGTGTTATTCCTCTCTGTTATTATATGTTGTAGTGCAGCTGAGATGATAGTTTCACTTTTATCTCAGTAATTTTTTTTTAATAAAATATGGATAAAATTTAGTCCCACTTTTGAAATTTAAAAAAAAAATGTAAGCAGTAGTTATAGAATTAAATAAAGAAACTTAAGTAGGAACTTCTCGTGTGCCCTTCTGTGAACAGGGGAAAATAATGAAAAAGATTTACATTTGGAATTTAAAAGTTTTATGAAAATGTTTTTCAAAGGAACTAATGTTTGCAGTTTGCTTGAATATAAAGAAAACCATAAAGAGAAGAAAATTAGCTTGCATAGCTAAGAGTTATCTTAAACTCTTGCATTTAATAAAGAAATGTTGAAAATAAGTAACAATACTTTGAAAAGAACAGATTTATTGAAAATTTTAGTAGTCATGTTATTTACCATAAAAGAAACTAAAATATTAATTTTCTGTAGACAAAAGTCAAGTGGATTGGTTCATGAATTTAGAGGCAGTAATTGTAAGTTCAATCTTTGTGTTGGGTAGTACAGACTTGGATTCATTAAAAGCAGCAAGAGCAATAATAAATAAGAGCTAGGTGAGATGGCCAGCAGAATGAGAACAATCTACTCTGAGTTACAGAGATTGATTATGAATTTTGGAGGGCACAATGGCTGAAATATGGTGACAACAAACATGAGAACAATGGTTAGAATGTAAACTAACTTTTTGATTTAAATGAGTGTTTTCTTCTTTTCTATTTTAGTGTTGCCAAGCAGTGAAAATAAATGCATAACTCCTCCAACAGTTCTGAAAATATGAAATCAACTTTTATGCAAAAATTAAATCCTACCTGATTTAGGGGAAAATTAGAATATTCTATTTTGAAAAAAAAATTTGACCTTAAAATCCATCCTTAATTACAATTATTTAAGTTTTATATGACTTTTCTATTTATCAAATTATTTACAGAATATAGTGTTGGTTGTAAGAAAGATTTATGACTTTGAACATTTAAATAAAATAGAAATCTGTTAAATAATCAACATAAATTATTTATCTCTGAGAAATAGTTCTGAAATTAAGTTTCTATATTTGGATGACATTTTTAGATTATCCCTCCAATCTAGTATTGTGACCTTGCATTATTATCTACCATAGCACAAAGATGCTTTTCTTCCTCAATTGCAATCATTCATTTAATGTTTCGTTTCTGCTCTTAGAAATTTGTATTTTTTAAATGTGAAAATGTAAGAAATTCCTTTTCTGCTCATTTCCTTATCCAATTACAGTCTTCAAGATGAAATTAAGAATAGCAATACACAAGAATAAATGCCACTGATGAAGAAAATATTAATCCTCAAAGCAATAAATTCATTATACTGTATTGTAATGGAAACTGCTCAGAAAATTCAACTCTGATTTCAATAAGTTTACCAATAATGTTTTTAGTAAATAGAAGTTAACTGTTGTTAATTCTATGTAGGTCCTTGGAAGATGTGCTGTAAATGGGATTGTTGGCAAAATGATATTTGCAAAATTTTAACCTTTAAGCAATACATTTTAAGATTAGTGTTATACTTTTTTAGATTAGTTTCTTTAAAACTAATTTTTTCAAGTGAAGGTACCAATCCTACTTTCCTGCATTAAATTTTACATCTGTCAAAAGGCTTCCACTTGGACTTTCTATAGCCTGAAATTAATTTTTTCCTTCCTGAAATTCTCCTTTCCTGAATTTCAGCTAACTGAAAATCACAATGCACATCCTTTCCAAGAAAATCAGGTAACTTAAATTTTATCTGTGAACGTTCCTTGTCTTCAGTGTATATTTCTAAGTGTATGCATGTATTTCTTCAATGTGGCTAGATCATTCCCTCATGCTTTCTACTTAGTCACAGACTCATAATACCTTTATTTACAGTTTTGTAGTCATCTTATGTTGCTAAAATTCACTTGTATTTTAAAGCTTTTTTGCTCCACCAGTACAGTTGAGTTAAATTCTAAATTTTTTTCTTTTTCTCTCCCCCCCCCCCTTTTTTTTAATACTTCAAGCACAATTTTTATATTGACTGAACTATTACAAGAAATTGATTTGGAAATTTAACATTCTGTATAGCTGAAATGATTTTGTAGTGTTTTATTTAGTAAAGAAGTGACTAGTTCTTACTTTTTTAAATAAGGCCAGTGATTCAGTTACAGTTAATTCAGTTTAGGGATTAGGTAAAAGTTAAATATTTCTTCAACATTTTTTTAATAATCAAATAAGACTTAAGGATAATAGTGCTTTTATTATATAATGAATTGACATAATGATAGAAAAATATCATGACACAACCATGTGACACTTTGTTATTAATTTTGGTTTTGTTCAAAAATTAAATCTTATCTGATTGAGGGGAAAATTAGAATATTCTATTTTGAAAAATAAATTAAAAATCTATCTTTAAGCACAACTATATAAGTTTTATATGATTTTTCTATTTATCGAATTATTTGCAGAATATAATGTTGGTATAAAAGAAAGATTTATGGCTTTGAACATTTTTGTAAAGTGGATTTACTTAAAATAGAAATCTGTAAATTAATCAAAATGAATTATCCCTGAGAAATAGTTCTGAAAATAAAGTTTCTATATTTGGATGACATTTTTAGATAATCCCTCCAATCTAGTATCATGAATTGTGATCTCTTGCATTATTATCCAGCATAATACAAAGATGCTTTTCTTCTTCGATTACAATCATTCATTTAAATTTTCTTTTCTAGAAATTTGTATTTTTTAAATGTGAAAATGTAAGAAATCCTGCTCATTTCCTTATCCAATTCTAATCTTAAAGATGAAATTAAGAATAGCACTGCACCAGAAAAAATGCCACTGATGAAGAAAATATTAATCATTAAAATAATAAAAATGCAATAAATTCATTATAATGTATTGTAATGGAAACTCCTCCTCTTGTGATAAATACATGAATATGTGATTGATTGATGAAACTGTATATATATATATATATATATATATATATATATATATATATATATACACACACACACACTTGAGGCCTAGCAATGCTATTTCCAGCTGCTTCAATAAGTTCATTTGCACAATGTTTTTGTAATCATCTTGAACAAGTGCTTTCAATTCCAGCTTTTACAGAAACTCGGAATAGTTCAAGCCTCAATGTTTTCTTGCTTTTCAGATGTTCTTCCCATGACAGATTTATTGCGTGAGATATCTCATTTAGTGCCATATGGCTTATTTGACATATTGAAGTTGTCAAAATTAAATCCTAATTTAAATTTTTCTAAGAACATTTTTACAGGTGGTTACAAAAATTCAATTTGTAAATCTTTTAAATCAAAGGTGAAAACAGTTAAAGGATTTCCACAATTTTAAGATTTTTTAAAAAGATAAGGCGTTAATAAAAGCAAAATATCATTAACTGCATCTAAAATACCTTTTAAAAATAAGTGACCTTTGACATATACCACATTTTGGGCATTTTTTTTTTTTTTTTTTTTTTTCCATATTTGCAATATTAAATACTGCTAAACAGAATCTTCAAATTTATAACTTTAGCCTAAATTTTTTATAACCTAAATTTTCATTAAAATATGCTTCTATTTCTGACATGAACTTGCATTGTTATAGCACCATCATGCATTTACTATTTTTATTTCAAGTATTTCACTTTTCAGTTTCACACACTTTTTTTCTCAGTCCAAAGATTATTTGATTGACATTCCATTCAATATTAAAGATGAGTTTAATGCATTTTCAGTATAAGAATAGGCTTTTGTTAACTATGATTTTCTTTTTATCCTCTTTGTTCAGGGTATAAACCAACCTGGTTACAAACCACTGACAGAAGCTGAAGTCTATTCACAAGTTGCCAGACTCTTTCAGAATCAAGAAGATCTTCTTACTGAATTTGGCCAATTTCTTCCTGATGCTAATGGATCAACCTACATGAATTGTGTATGTTGCATGTGAAAACTTTTCTTTTCTTTTTTATTTAAAAACAAAAATTTAAGTACAAGAATTGATCTGAATTAAAAGCTATAGTAAATATGAGAAATTGCTCTGATCAAGAAGCCCCTTTTAAAAAGTAATTCTAATGTGTAGTCATTTGGTCAGATTTTGGAAAGTTGGTTGTACAGAAAAAATTTTCAGCACACTCATGTATATGACTGCAATAAAAGATATGAAATAGATAATGTTTATCGATGTAGTTGGTTTCTCATAACCTCCAATTCCTCAGATAATATCCTTCAAGTGTACATCCTTAGAGGCATATAGTAGACATGATTTGTCTAAAAACAACCCAGCCATTTAATATTAATTAAAAAGTAACAGTGGTACTTTTAGTTTCAAAATATTCTTCTTCACACTTATTCCAGCATAAATTCTACTTTTCAATACTGTCTGCAAAGTTCTCTTTGACTGTCATCAGCTGCCTCATCACATTCTCCTTAATCTCATCTGCAGTCAAGTGATTTTTGGCTTTGGGAAAAACCAGAAGTTGCAGCCAAACCTGTCGGAAGACTGATAGACATGGGTGATGCAATGTTTTGCAAAAATGAAACTATGCATGAAGCATGAATGGGCAATTAAGATATGTAAAATGACTGGTTACTTTCAATGGAATTGGCAGTTCTTCTATTCGTGCACTGTAAATCACTGATTTTCTTTGATTGTATATCCTACATGCATTCAACATCTGTTGAACACTGTCTAGAAAGTAAATCACTTTCAAACCAATCCCATCTAAATTTCAAGCAAAAGTAGCCTTTAGCTGTTGACTGAATAATTCCATTGGAGGCTATCTGTTCATACTGGTACAATAAAATCCCTTCTGATGGGTTTGCTAAGTTGCATGAAGTCCCACAACTTGTATCTCAAATTATTTAAAATGGCTGCCTATTTTCCAGACAGGCCTCATTTAGCAGAAAACCTTAAAAACCTCTTGCAATACCTTTTATTACTGGCAAAGTTTGTATGGGACCAACATTAAATGGAATCATGTTAATCCATACATCCATTCAGTTGGTTATATATGTGATAGATGACTGATCTGTCTTTTTCTTTTTTCTTTCTTTCTTTTTTCTTTCTTTCTTTTTTCTTTCTTTCTTTTTTCTTTCTTTCTTTTTTCTTTCTTTCTTTTTTCTTTCTTTCTTTTTTCTTTCTTTTTTTCTTTCTTTTTTTCTTTCTTTTTTTCTTTCTTTTTTTCTTTCTTTTTTTCTTTCTTTTTTTCTTTCTTTTTTTCTTTCTTTTTTTCTTTCTTTTTTTCTTTCTTTTTTCTTTCTTTTTTTCTTTCTTTTTTTCTTTCTTTTTTTCTTTCTTTTTTTCTTTCTTTTTTTCTTTCTTTTTTTCTTTCTTTTTTTCTTTCTTTTTTTCTTTCTTTTTTTCTTTCTTTTTTTCTTTCTTTTTTTCTTTCTTTTTTTCTTTCTTTTTTTCTTTCTTTTTTTCTTCTTTCTTTTTTTCTTTCTTTTTTTCTTTCTTTTTTTCTTTCTTTTTTTCTTTCTTTTTTTCTTTCTTTTTTTCTTTCTTTTTTTCTTTCTTTTTTTCTTTCTTTTTTTCTTTCTTTTTTTCTTTCTTTTTTTCTTTCTTTTTTTCTTTCTTTTTTTCTTTCTTTTTTCTTTCTTTTTTTCTTTCTTTTTTTCTTTTCTTTTTTTCTTTCTTTTTTTCTTTCTTTTTTTCTTTCTTTTTTTCTTTCTTTTTTCTTTCTTTTTTTCTTTCTTTTTTTCTTTCTTTTTTTCTTTCTTTTTTTCTTTCTTTTTTTCTTTCTTTTTTTCTTTCTTTTTTTCTTTCTTTTTTTCTTTCTTTTTTTCTCTCTTTTTTTCTCTCTTTTTTTTCTCTTTTTTTCTCTCTTTTTTTCTCTCTCTCTTTTTTTCTCTCTCTCTTTTTTTTCTCTCTCTCTTTTTTTTTTCTCTCTCTCTTTTTTTTCTCTCTCTTTTTTTTTCTCTCTCTTTTTTTTCTCTCTCTCTTTTTTTTCTCTCTCTCTTTTTTTTCTCTCTCTCTTTTTTTTCTCTCTCTCTTTTTTCTCTCTCTCTTTTTTTCTCTCTCTCTTTTTTTTTCTCTCTCTCTCTTTTTTTTCTCTCTCTCTCTTTTTTTTCTCTCTCTCTCTTTTTTTTCTCTCTCTCTCTTTTTTTTTCTCTCTCTCTCTTTTTTTTCTCTCTCTCTCTTTTTTTTCTCTCTCTCTTTTTTTTCTCTCTCTCTTTTTTTTCTCTCTCTCTTTTTTTCTCTCTCTCTTTTTTTCTCTCTCTTCTCTTTTTTTTCTCTCTCTCTTTTTTTTCTCTCTCTCTTTTTTTTCTCTCTCTCTTTTTTTTCTCTCTCTCTTTTTTTTCTCTCTCTCTTTTTTTTCTCTCTCTCTTTTTTTTCTCTCTCTCTTTTTTTTCTCTCTCTTTTTTTTCTCTCTCTCTTTTTTTTCTCTCTCTCTTTTTTTTTCTCTCTCTCTTTTTTTTCTCTCTCTCTTTTTTTTCTCTCTCTCTTTTTTTTCTCTCTCAAGAAATACAAGTTGTTATTTGTTAATAACTTTTTTCTTATATATATATAGTCCTCGTCACCACAACAAAGTGATTCTCCACTTAGTGTGCGAAATGATCGCACTGCTAATGTCAAGAAACCAGGAATTAATAACAAAACACAAAATAACAAGAGCAGTTGTCAGTTGAGACGCCCATCTGCCAGTCAACCCCCACCAACCAAGGTAAATACTATTTTGTTCATTGTTGGCCAAATCTGATGTTATTTTTAAGAGAAAATAATTAAAAAAACGGGAAAAACTGATAATGACATGTTATATTTTGTGTCAAATAATTTTTAGATTGATATAAATGTGCTGAAGAACAGTCTTATATTCTTGACCCTATCTTGTTCTCTGCTGCTGAACATCATGCATGAAAAATCTTTCATTTTCATAACTTCATTTGAAAACTGGTTTCACATCAGAAAAATAACTTGCAAAAGCAGATCTAAAATATAGAATTTACACTAAAATGATTGATTTTCTTTTTGCAGAAATTGAAACCTAGCAGTTTAAAAGATGTATCATTAGCAGAAGCTGGAAAACATGGCACACTTAATGAGTTTGCCTTTTTTGACAAAGTGAGTTCTGTTAAAAAATAGTTTAACACCCAAATTTCTTATTTACTTGTTTAGTTCATCAATGATTTATGACTTGGGTTGTTTTTCCTAATTTTGTGAAGGCCCATGTCTCTAGCCAATATGCAAGAATATATTTATTTACAGAAAATATAAATTTATACTCCATGTAATAATTTTCATTCAGTACACCGAATTCTCTTTCATCCTTTCTATTTAAAAAAAAATTTAATATAAAGCAAGATTATTCTTAAAGAACTAGTATTTCTGTTGAAGGATTTATTATAAAGACCAACTTGCTAAAATGTTAATGTGTGTGATGTATTGGATTTATAAAATATATAATTGTTAAACATTTATGTATGCCCTCTCCTAAATTATAAAAATCAATAAATTTGATCATGGTTTGTTTCCATTACAGGTACGGAAAATGTTAAAGAATTCAGATGTTTATGAAAATTTTCTACGATGTCTGATATTATTTAACCAGGAAGTGCTTTCAAGATCTGAATTAGTTCACATGGTTCAAACATTTCTAGGGTAAGTTTGCTTAGACTTTTGTTCCAAGTAGGATTTTGCTTTAAAGTGTTTCTGCTTACAGAGTATTGAACAATATCTTAAATAAACTTAGAATATGAGTAGGTGCTGAAAAGTTCTTAGTTTTGTTTTTTAAGGGGTTTCTTAAACCAGGTGTATCAAACTCGCGGGCTGCATGCGGCACTTTACATGTATCTTGGTAGCCCTCAGAAAGTTTTCTATAGCTGTGGTATGTTAAGAATTTTGTCTTTGTTGGTAATGCAAATTATTAAAAACAATGAGATTTTTTTTCAATTGGTATGATTATATTGTTTGTTATATCTCAATGGTTTTTTTTTTTGTTTTCGAATGTCGGCGACTATTTTTAACTTCCAGTTAATCATGTGATCATCCTTGACAACTAAGAACAAATGTAAAGTGAAAACATTTGTATTTTTGTAATATTTTGCCTTAAAAATGTTGAATTCTACTCCATCTCATAAAAAGAGAAAATTATATGAAGGTGTTTCAAGAAAAGTGGGAATTACAATACTTTTGTACCACTGTTAATGGAAAGATAAGCTGTTTGATTTGCAACCACTGCATTGCAACGCCAAAAGAATATAATGTGAAAAGACATTGTGAAACAAACCATCAATCTTATGATAAATATGAAAAAGTGAACAAATTCAAGGTTAAGTTAACATAGCAACAGAATTGCTTTACAAAAATTCAGAAAAGCAACATTGTTTCTGTTAGTGCAAGCTTTGAACTCTGCAAAATGATTGCCATCAGTGGAAAATGTTACAGTGAAGGAGATTTCATAAAGCAAGGTCTTGTAAAAACAGCTGAAATTGTATGTCTAGAGAAGTTGCACTTATTTCAGGACATTTCATGAAGCAGGAACACTGTTGCTGAATGGATTGATAAAATGGCAGGTGATTTGAGTTGATAGTTGAAGACTTTATCAAGTTTTGAACATTTTTCTATTGCTCTTGATGGCGCTGTTGACCTAGCTGGAATAGCACAACTCACTGTTTTCATCAAGGCTTGTGACAATGAATTTCAAATTTATGAAGAACTAATAGAACTGGTCCCAATGTATGATACTACAACGAGCCATGACATTTTTGAGAAAGTTGAAAAGTTTCTCCATGAGTATGGCCTTGATTTGAGTAAACTTGTGTGTTTATCTACTGATGGTGCTGCCAATATGGTTGGGAGACATAAATGGTGTTGATGCCAAGTGAGGTACAAAAATAGAAAACATATCCAGATTCAACATTCAAGCATTTTCACTGTATAATTCATCAACAGAATTTATGTTCTAAGATTTTAAAATTAGATCATGTGTTGAGTTTTGTCATAAAAACTGAACTCTATCAGAGGTTGTGCTCTGCATCACTGTCAGTTTAGCCAGTTATTGGAAGATGTGAATAATCAGTTCACAAATGTCTCATTCTACACAGAAGTTTAGTGGCTTTCATGTCACAGGTACTGAAAAGATTTTTTTTTTATTGCGATATGAAATTGTTTTGGAGATGAAGGGTCAAAGCACAGATGCATTGAAAAATGAAAGCTGGCTCCAAGATCTAGCTTTTTCAGTGAATATTATTGCCCAATTAAGTGACCTTAATTTGAATTTACAAGTTAAAAATAAGCTCATCACTCACTCATTATATGATGATATCAAGTGTTTCATTGCAAAATTAACTTTATTGAAGTTCCAGTTGTCACATAAAGACTTGATTCATTTTCTGATATGCAAGGAGTTTAAAAAACTGCCAATACTGAGTCTGTATTTATTTTTGCTAAGTACAACAGTTACCTGGAATTGCTGTCAAAGGAATTTCAGCAAAGATTTTGTGATTTTTCATCTTGTGAAGATCAGTTTGCATTATTCTCAGCACCATTCACTTTTGATGTTGCTCAGGCAGAAGAAAGTCTACAGATGGAAACTATTGGAAATGCAGACTGACTCAACACTCAAGGGAAAGTACGTAGAAGTAGGGGTACCTGGATTTCATACCTTCCTCAGACATTTATTAACTTCAGAAAGTTTTTCACAAAGATTATGACGATGTTTGGTTCCACATGTCTGTGAGCAGTTATTTTCGTTTATGAAAGCCACAAAATCATCTCACAGAACCAGATTAACATTTGTGGGATCTACACAGACATTCTGACCTGGTATATAACATTTGTGGGATCTACACAGACATTCTGACCTGGTATATCAAGTATAGTTTGTCTAAAGCGATATCAATCATCAGGACAACATAAAAATTATTAAATTGTACTACCTTGTATTGTAAGAATTTTGTATTTGAAGTTTAGGTTAACACTAGCTATGATTAATGTAAGCTGGTGTAACCCTCAAGGCTGCAGGTATGGCCGATGTGGCCCTCCCTATGCCTAGAGTTGGACATGCCTGTCTTAAACTATTTCGTCAGTTACTCAAATTTTGGGAACTGGGTTCAGCAGAGAAATTTCCAGCACACTCTTTGTAAATTCTAATTTTGGTTTTTACTTTCTTTCTCTCATGTCATCAATTGTCTTACAGGAGGTATCCCGAGCTGAATAAATGGTTCAAAGATTTCCTTGGTTATAAAGAATCTGGTGGAAATGTTGACTCGGTGCCACACACTGCAACTGGCAAGGAGAGAATCAGTGGTGATTTGGCCATGGAAATAGGTCTGTAACTTTCTATGCTTAAAAATGGCATTCTGACCACACATACATATATATGAACATCTTTCTGAATTTGAAAAGTTATTTTGAGATCCAAAAATTTAAATGTAAAGGATTTTGTTGTAACCTAGAAAGGATTACTGAATGATGAATAACCAAAATGGAGGTTGGAAATGAAATGGTAATCTTTATAACATCAACAAAATACAATACTCACCAGTGGTATGAAGTAGGTAAGCCCCTGCTAGTGGTGGACTACAGCATATTACCCCACCCCTAGTGTCCAATGTATTTATGAGGATTGGGACATACTCATTAGTGTTCATATGCACGATATATAATGGATTTTATCAAGTTACTTGAATATAGTTTACTTCTCATTTATTTTCAGACTTTTCAACATGTAAAAAGTTTGGTGCAAGTTATCGGGCCCTTCCATCAAGTTACCCTCAGCCAAAGTGTTCTGGGCGTACTGCTCTGTGCAAGGAAGTTCTTAATGATACTTGGGTATCTTTTCCCTCTTGGTCAGAAGACTCGACATTTGTCACTTCAAGAAAAACCCAATATGAAGAGCATGTCTATCGATGTGAAGATGAGCGATTTGAAGTAAGTCCTTTTGCTTTAGTTTCAAATGTTCACGTGTGCTCCTCTGGCCTCTCAAATGACATAAAAAATTCCATCTTTATATTTTTCTACATTTTCAGAATATTCTTAACTTTGTTGGAAATTTTGGTGCACACATTTTTTTTTTTTATGAATGTGAAATGATTTTTTTCTTTCTGACTTAACAGTTAGACGTTGTTATTGAAACTAATTCTGCTGTCATAAAAGTACTGGAAACAGTTCAGAAAAAGCTTTCAAGAATGAGTCCAGAAGAATCTGCCAAATTTAAGTTAGACAACTGTTTGGGCGGAACATCAGAAGTTTTACACAGAAAAGCTATTCACCGGTGAGTTTTTGTCTGGATTTTTTTTTTTTTTTTTTTTTTTTTTTTAATTTAAAACTATAAAGCATTAGCATTCTCTGCTTAAGATGTTGCTTTGGATAATTGTCATTGTACCTATGGGGATTTTTCTCTCTGACATATATTAAAATTAGTAAAGGCATATAGGTAATAATTTTCTGCTTAAACATTTCATTAATAATTTTGTAATTCATAGCTTTCTAAGTTCTATGATTTTAATTACAGTAATTAACACATAAAATTTCAGCTATATTATGTCATAATGGTTTGTATGACTGTCAAGATTAAGGATAGACCTTAAAGAAAATTATGAAAATTGAACTTTTCTTTTTCTCATTTTGTCCTCCAGATGAATGCTGACATTTTTCATCTCCCGTTGTAATTTTGTAGGTTATATGGTGACAAGGCTGGTGATATAATTGATGGCTTGAAGAAAAATCCTATTGTGGCAGTTCCATTGGTTTTAAGAAGGTATGGCTTTCTCCAATACAATGAAATATTTGCCTGCTATTAGTTGTGATGAACTGAGATTGAATCATTGGATCAATTGTTAAATTGAGTCGGTCAAACATTTTGTTACAATTTATAATAGTTGTAGAAATTGAAAAAATGAAGTTGCTACATGATGCCTTCAGTGTTGAAAAATAACTTTCAACTTGATTTTTTTTTTTTTTTTTTTTTTACATGGATGTGAATTATGAACAAGCACACTGGAAGTAGAATTGGGCAGAATAATAAGTGGAATGTTGATAGAACTGACAAACTTCAGTATCACAGCTAACATATAAAGTGAATAAACAGTCCCACATGCAAATGAACTAGTGTACTTCCCATAAATAATTTAAAGGAAGTACATTAGTGCACACTGATATGCATAGTCATTTTAAGGAAATAACTTTTTCAAATTCTACTCTTGACTCATCTGGAGTATCTTTGCCTGACTTTCCACTTAGAATTATTCAGTGATATACACGTGATACCATTAATAGTTTCTACTATAATTTCTAAACTAGATCCTTACAAAGCATGTAGACTTGATGATATCCCTGCAATAGTCTTTAAGAAATGTGCTCCTGAACCGTCTCCTGATCTCTCTAAACTCTAAAATAAATGCGTTGCTGTTTCTTGCTTTCCTGCTTGTCTCTTTAAAAAATCAGGCAAACTGTCTGATCCTTCTATCAGCCGTTTACCTTATTTTTAGCAAAGTACTAGAGGCTCTAATTCCAAATTGGTTAAGTATCTCACTTCAAAGGGTCTTCTTTCAGATAGGCAATATGGCTTTTGCTTATCTAAGTCAACTGCTAATGTGTTAACAATTATTGCTGAAAGAGTTTATCAAGCTTTAGATAAGAGCAATGAAGCTCAGGCTGTTGTTTTGGATACCTTCAAGGCATTTGCCAGGGTTTAGCATACTGGTCTTTCTGGACAAATTTTGGAATTGATTCAGTCTTATCAAATCATAAAATAAAAGTTGTCACTTCTAGAATTTTCTGCATAAATGCAGGTATTCCCCAGTGCTCTATCCTTGAACCAATGTTGTTTCTAATTTTCATAAATGACCTTCCTGATGCCATCAATTTTCAACTCTGTATCTATACTTATGACACAACTATTTACTCCTGTCTGATTGGTTCGATAAAATCAAATTGGCAGCTGATCTCAAAAATTACCTACAATCTGTTAAATGGAGCAAAGAGTGGCTTAATTTTAATGCCTCAAAAATGAAACTGCTCTCATTTAATTATCTGTGAGAACCCTTCTTACCTTCCGTCAGCATGGCTGATGCTAACCTCCAGGAGTGTCTCATTGCCCCATCTTGAACAAATGTTTTCAACTGGCATAAAGTGGAAAGTGTATATTGAATCAATTGCTAACTCTGCAGTTAAGAAAGTTGGTTCACTATTTTGTGCAAGACAATTTTTCTCTCCAGAATCTATCTTGCATATTTATAAGTCTACCATTCCTCCTTGCTTTGAATATTGCTGCTACATCTAGTTTGGTACTCCTGTTATGTCTTTAGAGATTCTTGATAAAATCTAAAGAATCTGCAATGTTATTGGTTCTGACCTGGTATCTTGGCTTCAATCTCTTTCCCACCACTGCAATGTAGCTTATGTAACTTTTCAATTGACTTCTCTTCATATTTGACTATTTAAGATGAGTTATTCTGTTTCTGATTCTAGTACAAGTGTTTATCCCAAGTTTCGCTCATTTCACACAGTTGGAATTCAAGTGAGCTTCTTTTCTTTCTTTTTTTTTTTTTTTTTTTAACTGTTGAATAAGCTGAAGTTGATAGTGGGCAACGAGATGTTTCCTGTAATTTGATCTATACAGAATTTTTGTGTTTTCAAACACATAGTTTATATAACACCTACAGTGATCAATGTGATGCAACAGAGCTATTAAGTATATATTAATAAATATGCATATTATCCATTACTGATATCACAACTTCATGCACTATGCAATCTTCAGGTGCTGAGTATAAACTGACCGTTACATAATTTAAATTTTAAAAGTATCAGGTTATTGCAATGTTGGCACAGCTATAAATTATACTAGGATTACAGATTTTTTCATTTAAAAAAATATATTTGGCATTTAAAATAAACAGGATTTGTGTGTATGTATGTAACCTAGAAAAAGTGTTACTGTATACTTATTACTAATAATAACCAAAACAGGTTGGAAATGAAATGGTAATCTTTATAACATCAACAAAATACAATACTTGCCAACAGCGTGAAGTAGGTAAACCACTGCTAGTGGTGGACTACTTAGACAGCATATTACCCCCACTTACAATAGTGTTCAACGTATTTATGAGGATTGGGATATATCCATTAGTGTTCATAGGTACAGCATATAACACCTCCATTTTTAGATTTACCCTGCACAGAGTCAATATCTTTTCCTTTTCAGATTAATGTTGATTCTCTCTCTATACCTTCTTTTCCTCTTTATCTTTTTTGGAGTCTTGTCTCTGGAGCTTTCTTAGGGATGGGCACATCAAATGTGTTGAAAAGAACTTCCATAGACTCAACATCTACTGAAGTATCATTTTCTTCATCTAAATGCCTACTCTTTGTTTGAAGTTTTTTTGGGCACCATTTTCCATCGTTTAAATAAATGTCATACTACTTTTTTGACGATAGTTCCAACTTCCCAATATCTCTCCCCCCCCCCCCCCCCGTCTGATACATTCAGTAAAAAACCTTTCCACCCACTTCATAAAATTTGTTTCCAGTTTTTTGTACTGTATGTTCAACTTTCTTATTCAATATCAGCTTGTCAAATACCAATCTTTCCAGGCAAACATAATTTCTGCCTGAGTCATGGCAAAAGTGCATTTTTATTTGATGCAAGCTAATACGCTTGTAGAAAATGTTGCAATGTTGCATCTGTGGACCCACTGTTGTTTTGGGGGGGGGGGCCTTCTTAAAGGTATCCACAAAATGCTCTGCCTGACCATTGCTTATATGGGGTAATTGTTATGTGCTCTACCACAAACATTTTACAAAATCCCTTGAATTCTTTCAATGTAAATTGGGTTCCATTATTTGAAACGATAGAGTCTGGTACCCTGAGCCTCGTGAACAGTTTGTGTAGAAACCCAATTACTACTTCCGTGGTTGATTTCTTACATTTCAATATCTCTGGCCACTTGGAAAAACTGTCTGCAATGATCAAATAATATGAACCATTAAGTGGAACAACAAAGTCAATATGTAGACATGACCATGTGCAGTCAGTTTCTGGCCATGGGTTGAACTTTATTAGTGGTGCTTTAGCTGCCAAAGCACAGCCTTTGCATGACTTTACCAAACAGTCAATGTTGCTATCACCAGTACATACAACTTCACATTAAGCTTTTCATTCTGGATATACCAGGGTGTCTTGTGTGGAATTCTTTCAAGATTAATTTCTGTAGTGATAAAGTTACCATTACTCTTTCACTGTATATGAGAACGTTGTTGCAAATTGAATATACCTCAGATTCTGTTTTACTCCTGTCTTTTAGTTTTTCTTCATTTCCACAATAAAACAGTCATCCAATGCTTTATTTTTTATTTCTTCCAAAGTCACAGGTAGTTCCTGCACAGTATTGGATAGAGCTTTTTTTTATCTCTACTTCCACTTGTAGGGAAGCAATGACTGTGTCTTCTAAAGGTTCACTATTTTTTGGGGATAAGTCTGGACAACCTATCTGTATGACTCAATTTACTTGATGGCAAGAATTCCATCCTGAAATTGTAATTCAATAAGATGGTTCCCCATCATTGTAACCTATTAGCTATATGAATTGGTAGTTCTTTTTTGGACCTATAAATAGCTAGCAATGGTCTGTGATCCGTTTGTAACATTCTTCCATGGATAAATCTATGAAATTTCGTAAGAGCAAACACAATGCCTAAACTCTCCTTTTCTGTCACAGAATAATTCTTTTCAGCTGGAGGAATCGTCCTGGATGAGTGCAATAGGTTTAATCGAGCTGTCTTTGAATTTATGCATAATGCAGGCTCCTATTCCATATGAACTAGTGTCGCTTGCTGTGATTATTTCTTTTTTTTTATCATAATGCGGCAAAAACAAGTCTGACGTTAGCATTTCTTTAATTTTTTCAAATGCTTCCTGGCACTCCGTCATCCAAACCCATTTAGAGTCTTCTTTTAATAGTTCGTTTAACAAAGCTTGCAAACAATGCATGTTTGACACAAATAAGTTTGTAATAATTTTCCAAACCCAGGAAACTTTGTGTCCTGGATATGACGATAAACTGCATCCAGCAGCAAGGCCTCTGATCAGGAGGTTTTGAGGAGCATGGAACTGCCTCTTAGTTGCTGTTTTTCCTGACCTGAGGTGTTAGCAACCGTTAGGGTCCCCGCTATGGGTAAATAGCCCCCCCACCTCTCCCTTGGTCTGGAGTTGGAATACTAGGAAAGTGTAAGAATGGTTTTTTGTAATAATAATACCATCAACACAAATATAAAGTGCGCATTCACAAAACCCGATTTAAAAAAACTCAAATTTTCCCCTTAAATTGGGCCACCCGTTTACTGTGGTAAGTATTATGTAAATAAGTGACTGCAAAGTCAAGTCCACTAAGCATCGTATCCATTACTTGCTGAAAAATAACTGGGGGACCTTTATTCCAAAAGCCAAATGATTGAATTTATACAATTCTCAATGTGTGTTTATCGTAATTCAGAACATTCGTTGTCCACTTCGATCTGTAGATACGCATCGCTTAGGTTGATTTTCGAAAATATCCGGCACATATCTCTTTTTCTTTATATATACTGTTGGTGAAGCCTAATTGCTATAGTCAACTTTAGATAACACACCATTTTTTATTGGGGGGGGGGGTCTGTCAAGCTTGTCATTGTTCTGTTTTAATGATGCAAAGGGTACATTCCTTTTCTTTCAGAGAACTAGTTGTACCCTTTAGCTTGAATTTAGCTTTCAATTTCTTGTACCTTCCTAACCCACCAGAAAATACCTCTAGGAATTTAATTTTAAATTCTTTCTTTAAACTTTGTTTCATTGGTAAAACCTTTAACTTCTTGACAAAACAAACTTTTCAGACTGTTCCATAACTTAAGCTGCTCCATCCAGTCCGTTCCAAAAAGGTTATTTGTATTTTTTTTTTTTTTTCATTACAGTTTTCCTGTTCAATGTCACATTTGTTATAAATTCCCCTTTGTATTTTATATCTGTCCTGTAATGCTACGATAGATGACCCTCCTAGGACGAGAAAGGTCACTGGACCGAGGAATGATCGTCAAGGCATATCAACATTCATAAAGGAAATCCAATTGATCCTGGGGTTTAAGATGGTGCTCAACCAGCAAGATGGGAGGACTGATAATAAGGAAAGGGAAGCCATCCCTTACAATACCCGCCATAATCGAATCTAACCTCGTCAAGAAACATTTCCCCAACCCAGTAACTAACTCACTTAGTAAAATATTTAATCCTAATACTCTTAAATTAAGCTGTAGTTGTGCGGATAACCTAGAGAAAATAATTAAAAAACATAACAGTCTTTAACATGTATAGGGACTAAAAAAAACTTGACTACTCACCAGGTTGTAAGCAGCACTAAGTATAATGACACGAATAACAACTTGTGCAATTGTAGGAATCCAAATAATTGTCCACTACAGAATAATTGTTTGACTAGTTCTGTAGTTTATCTTAGTACAATCTCTACACTAGAAAACCCAAATATAAAAATTTTTACATTGGTAGCCCCATGAATCCATTCAAGGAACGTTGGTGGGGGCATATGCAATCTTTTAATAGCATTAATTATAAGTACATGACTTCATTATCCAAGTATTTTTGGAGTCTAAAAGAAAAGAATAAAACACCTACTGTTAAATAGAAATTAATCAGGAAAGCCTGAATATGTAACTCCCTATATGCTCCGTGTTACCTATGTCTTAACGAAAAATTTGAAATAATTAGATTTAAAAATAAAACCCATCTCTTAAATCAAAGATATGTACTAACCGTTAACTGCAAACACCATTATAAATTCAACTTATTATAGGGCTTGTAATACTTTCCATGATAATGATATGTCAATGTAAATTTAATAGGTTATTACTTTTATTACCTGATGGCCCTCCTGTTGATGTGAATGTGTGTTGGTGTACATATACTGTGTTCTTCATGTGTGTGTTTGTACTGCTGGAGATATATATATATAAAAATTAAGAAGGTAAAAAGGAGAGGAGGGAAAACACAGGTATATATATGTCCAGATGTATTGTCTATGTATGGATATGTTTATCTATATATGTAGGGGTACGTGTGTGTCTATATATATATATATATATATATATATATATATATATATATAGTTGCAGCCAAAATGTTCAGAAAGGCATTGTTTTCATCAGAAAAGTAGGTATAATTTTTTATCAAAATTGTTTTATATTCTATAAAATTATATATATAATAATGTGTGTGTGTGTATATATATGTATGTATATGTACATGGCTGAATGAGTATGTTTATGTGTGCATATATCTGTACTTATAATTATAGTTATGTATTTGTGCGTGTGTGTGTTGACACCTATCATATTTGAGCTTGTCCGAGGCATACTTGTAGGTATGTAAACTTTGGTTTGTGTCTACAGGTGCGGGTGTATGTGTTTATATATATATATATATATATATATATATATATATATATATATATACACACACTCAGATGAGTGTGTACTTGTGGATGTGTTGATATGGGTATTTATACATGATTATATGGATGTATGTCTTCGTGTATGTATGTATATCTTAATGTCTTGGAATGTATCATCAGTGAAGTCGTATGCCGTAGAGAAGCTCGGTGGAAATGTCATTGGTATGAGGAGCATTACACTTTCAGCTCGCTTCAGGTGAGTTTCAATTACTTTCCAGTAATTTCCTTCTTCAATACTAACTAAAATCTACTGTTTTATAAGGGATTTTTTTTTTTTAAATTGCTTATAGACTTAATCAACAATTGTCTTGTTACATTTTTAAATTATTATGGACTCTACTGTTCTTTATCGTCAGTAAGATTATATTGTTAGAATATGTGTAGGTTTATGAATATATATACCCATTTATGGTTGTGTGTGTATACGATGTATGGATGTGTATGTTTAAGTCTCCGTTTGTATGTGTTTTTTCATATATATATATATATATGCGCGTGTTTGTATATATGTATGGTTGTATGTTTAAGTTTATATATGTATGGTTGTATGTTTAAGTTTATATATGTATGGTTGTATGTTTAAGTTTATATATGTATGGTTGTATGTTTAAGTTTATATATGTATGGTTGTATGTTTAAGTTTATATATGTATGGTTGTATGTTTAAGTTTATATATGTATGGTTGTATGTTTAAGTTTATATATGTATGGTTGTATGTTTAAGTTTATATATGTATGGTTGTATGTTTAAGTTTATATATGTATGGTTGTATGTTTAAGTTTATATATGTATGGTTGTATGTTTAAGTTTATATATGTATGGTTGTATGTTTAAGTTTATATATGTATGGTTGTATGTTTAAGTTTATATATGTATGGTATGTTTACTTTTTTACGATATATTTATGCTTGCTTCTGTACGTGTATGTATGCATATGTGTAGATGTGTGTGTGTGTGTATATGTGTAGATGTGTGTGTGTGTGTGTATATGTGTGTCTATAGGTAGGCTTTTCTTTTCTTTCTGTAGTGAAGAATGTGCGTACACTGTACACATATCTAGGTAGTTCTTATTTTCTTTCACCTAATGTACTGAAGGCATATATAGATATATATGAAATATATATTTTTTTATATATATTTATGTATTTAGAATTTATTTTTATATATTAGATGGTGTTATTTTTATATGTATATATGTTTTAATGTCCTTTCTTTCAATATTGTTTGTTTCTCTGTTATATTAGACTATTTTTATCTATATATATTTGCCTGTTTTAATTATATTTTAATAAGTGGTTAGAATTCATTTAATAACACTTTCAATCTTGAATATTTCTTGGTTGTTGTATCGGAGTGTGTATGTCAATGTATGTGGGTGTATGTACGCATCTTTATCGGTGTCTGTGTGTATGGTAACTAGCATGCACATTTTATTGTGTATGTATTTTTTTTGTAAAGGGTCGTGGCGATATTTCCTGTCTCTTCACTTTTATGTGTGTGTATATATCTAAATATGTCTGCGTGCTTATGTATTATAATCTGATTGTGTATGTATTGTCTTTCGCAAGATGTCATAATCTCCTGTCTATGCTTAGAATTCAAATGTATCCATTTTGTCATGAAGTTAAGAGCAGTTGACTTTAACGTTTATTCCAACTTAATTTCAATAAAAACAAAATAAATAGAATAACATGTTTTTTTTCCTCAGTAATTTTAAACTTAATAGAGATTAAATTTAGATTTTAAAATGTGTAATTTTTAATTTTAATTTCAAATTTTATCGTGTAATTTAATACTTATTAGGTAAAATAAATTATATTTTAGTATAACCACAACTTTAAAACATTTAATAGTTATTACAACCCTACCTTGTCAAGTTTTTTGAATTCTCGTATACTTGTATTTTGTTTGGTCATACCAGCTTATGTAACCGCATTTCCCCTTGTGAGGGGTGGTTAATTAATTTGAACCTTTTAAAACCCTTTATTCTACATTCAGCATTATCACTTGATAAGACACCGGAGGTGTTGAAACAAAATGGCTATTTTTGTAGTGATTGTATAACGTGTTACAATTTTCAAAAAAATAATTGTATGTGTGTGCACGCACACATCACACACACACACACCAGCACGTGTTTGTTTGCTCTTTCTTTCAACCGACTCATATTTGTCTCGTTGACGAATAAAATTATTTCGTTGTTTATAATAGACAAAATAATTCACTATCATAAAGGCTATCCAATATATTGATGATTGCCAGTAGCTTCCATAAAATTACTCAGGCGTGGGTGATAGTAGTCGCTAGTGTTTATTGTCGCTTTCCTCCATGTCGCTAGTGTTTATTGTCGCTTTCCTCCATGTCACTAGCATTTTTATCATCTCCCTCCACTTCACCATCTATATCAACTCCAGTAAAGCCTTCAAAATTATCATTGGAGTGTTAATTGAAGAAAAACTTCTGAATAAAGGCTTTGTTGTATATTGATGTGTCCATTTTTGTTTACAACAATAGCAAAAATTTGTGGTTTAATTGATATTACACATGTAGTGTCTAGAAAAATTGAAAATGGCATTGGAAAACTGAAGTTTAGCTTTGTAGTAGTAGACGATTTCTAGCTTCAAATAATGGAAATAACAGTTGACAAATGTTTACTTATAGCAACCATCTCAGCAACAGAAATCGACGATAGTAGTAAGGGAGAGAATTCTATTGTGACTATTGTCACCTGTATTGTGGTAAAAGTTAATTATTTCCATTTTCGCCTCCAGACAGAGGAAGCATGGTTTGTTCACTGATCTAGAGATTCTATTTGTTTGAGAATTTTCCATTTAACTTTAAGTGTTTTATTTTCCTCTTTCAATTTCCAAAAATATTTATAATGTCAATGTCATATAAAGTTATATTTCTTTTATCTGCATTAGTAAAAGATGAAAGATGATTATAACTTGATTCATTGTGCTTCCAATATATATTTTAGAAACCCTCGGATTTTCTACTGATGAAAGAAAACACATACACAAGGGATTTAGTTAAGCATTTTACTTGATAAAGGGCATTGGTCAAGATTTCTACATCTAGAAATGTTTTTTATACAGGACAAACAAAAAAGAAAATGAAATCAATATTACGTACCTGAAAGGATAAATTCCTTTCTTTATAAAGCTTCACATCTACAAAGAAACAATACTTTTAGTCCAGAAAAGGGAATTCATACCAATTAAATAAAAGCTATCCATTTAAAATAAGAGTGCATTTTAAAATAACTTTCACGCAGATTGCACAGTAATCAAGATGACTAAGATACAAAAAGCAGTTAAATAGCTGTTAACTAAGTAAGCTACCATGCATTACTATTCAAGGCAAACATATGTAAACAATGGCAGTAATGGTGGTCGGACACTGCTACAGGGATTGAACTTACATTGTCGCTAAATCCTAAACGGTAATTGAGCACAAACTTTTGTCATTTTCGAAATAATTGGGCCGTTTCACACCATAAAGGAACATTTTCATTACCATGTGCTTTTGGTGCTTAAACTGGAAATCAACTTATATATATATATATATATCTCCGAATACAAGGTTGGCATAGCGAATAAAAATTCCAGTAACCCAAAAACAAAACAAAAATTTTAAAATGGTCAATACAAAGTAGAACAAATAATATTTACTTGAAAATTATAACATAAGTATGTTATAACATCACTACAAATATAGCCATTTTGTTTCAAGACTTCTGGTGTCTTGTCAAGTGATGGTGTTTATTGTAAAACAAAGTTTTTAGAGTTCAAGACCAATCACTATCCCCACTAGGAAGGAATATTTTTATGTAAGATGTAATGGCCAATCAAATTACAAGTATAGGATAATTCAAATAATGTGACAACAGACCCTAGATACAATTTATTAATGCTTTAAAATTAATATTAGATTAATTAGTTATCCTGATTTCCTATATAATCTCTAGATTATTATGTAATTAAAAAATAGAAGTTATGAATATTCAACTCTAAATATAACCATGCATCAAGTTTAGAAACTTACAAAATTATTCAAAGGAAAAAAAAAACAGAAGATATACCTAAATTTTCATGTATTGTTCTTAGTAATATGTTGTGTTTTCCATCCAAATCTGAGAGGTGCAATATATGGTTACAAAATTAGTTAAATTGACAGTTGTGATTAGAGATTTAGTGGACGAAAGAGAAAGGTTTATTGCTGGCAAGACAGACATCACGTCATAATACATAAACACATAAATATTATTTGAATATATGAGCATGCAAATATACAAATGACAAATAAGCACTCATCAAAATTGAATCATCCAAATAACTACAGACAAGGCAAACTACCTGTCAAAAGTGCACAAACATGGAAAATCAATATACAGATATATAAGCACACACACACACACACACACACACACACACAGATATATATGTACATACATATATGAAACATAAAAACATACATATAAATAAATAAAATTCTTAAAATATGAAATAGAAATACCTATGTTAGGTAATAAAAAATAAAGTAAAGATAAATATACATATAAATACACATTATTTCATTATCTTATTCTTATTATACCATTATTACTATTTGTATCCAAGTATAAATTTATCAGTTAAATTTGATGCTGGTTAGAGGAGTAACAATGAACACAATATATATTAGGCACACTAATGCATGTAAAAGCATATATAAATAAGCATGCCCATATAGAACAGCAGTAGAAACAAATATACTCGCACACAAACAAACATCCTTACCAAAACAGCCATATTAAATTCAGAGTGGATGTAAGATTAATTTAATAAGTTGCAACTATTCAATATTAACTAAGTAATAACTTTATATTGAATTATTATTAATGAATGAAGGTAAATAATAATTAAAAATTTAAGGACAAAAAAAATATTTTTTTTTTACACCTACAATACCATTTCATATTTACATACAATATTCTATCTAGCTAGAAAGCAAGTTAAAATATAATTTATGCCTGCAATTAACAGTGAGCTCCTTCCTTTGATTTAATAGGCTTATCTTGTCCTTAAATTTAATTACCTACAGCTTTCCATTCAGACAGAGGTAACATGGTGCATATAAAGAATTGCAGGTACAAGCTCTTCTAATTAACTTCCATTTAACAGTGGGAGTTTGTTTTTCTCCTTTAAACTCCAATAATACTTGGACAGAAAAGTAGCATGTTTATGAGAACTATTTTTCGGGGGGCAGGTACCAATGGTGTTTAAATGTATTTTTAGTACTATCGATGTAAAATCTTAATATTCAGGTTTTCAAGTGAAGAAATAGTATTAAGATAAACCCGGAAACTAGTTTGGCAATTGTTTTGTAATGGGCAATCATTGGGATTCTTACAGTTAAATCCGCTAGTATTGATATTATATTTAGGATTATTAAACTTATCACTACAGCTTGTCATGCTCTTTGAGTTTTTATATCTGTTAAATACCTTTATGCTTTTTAATTATTTTTTCGAGGTTATCTGCATAACTCTAAAATTGTTTTTATTGAAGATTTTACTAAGCTTATTCGTTTCTGGAAAATATTTAATAAGATTTAAGAATTTTAGTCCTAACTTACTTTTTGAAAGTGGGGTTGAACCAGATGATCTTCCTGGATCTTTGCTTCTTATTATGACCAATATTAATGGGATTAATGTATTTAATGATGGTATCTTTATAAGCACTATTACTCGGGGCAGTTATAAAATTCCCTATGCCTATTAAAAACCTCTTTATTAGAAAAGTTCACACTTCTAAATTCAATGGAAGAATGTATATGCTTAATGACTGATTTTGGGTGATTAGAATTGTGATGTACATATACAGGGTTAGAGTCTGTCTTCACATAAGGTTGATAAGAACTATTCATAAGGCCAAGGATGACATCAAGAAATTATTTTGATTTTATGTCAAAGCTTTATATTTTCATACATAATGCAACAATCTTGTCCTTTCCACAACCTATTCTAAGCTAATAATGTAACGTGTGATTTCTTTTTTGAAAATGTTCCATGGCAATGTACCATTGCTAATAACTTTAGTCATCATACTCTGTTATTTGTCAATAAAAACATTTGATTTTAAAGTTTTTCTTTTCTTTTTCTTTTTTTTTTTTTTTAATGTTAATATTACTTTTTATGAATAAAAACAAATTTTTCAAATTCTTAAAAAAATTGCCATGGTATCCTTGGTCATTGCCAAAGTGCCATCATTTTTAAGATGTCCACTTTTTCCTGCCCCTATCTTAGGCTAAACTCATTCCTGTATGTGTTTATACATACAAACATGCACTTGTGTCCTGGGTCAATTCTTTTTTGATGATTTGTGTCCAAATTGCTGATGCTATTTGTCACTTTTCTTGCTTTGTCTTCTAAGCTGTTATAATTAATTGACAAAATTCATGATTTACTCATCTGTGTAGAGTTAACGCATAATGTTCAAAGTAAGTCAATTTTAATTTGATATTTCTAGATTTTTTTTTTTTTTTTATAATTCAAAATCAGTTTTTTTTATTTTACATTTTTGCTTAACAAAAGAATGTAACAGTTGAATCACTAGGGTTTTCCAGTAATCCTAAACTGTTAGCAATCACTCAAGTTAACAAACATAAAAGTCTAAACTGGTAGAACTGAGCTCATCGAAATATTTGCCATGGAAATAGCAATAGAGTAGCAACAGATTTGCATTATTGCATTTGTGGGAAAGAGGCTACAGGGTGTGTAAATGACTTTGAATTCTTTCAAAGCTGGAAAATGAGAATCACCAGATCCAGCCCGAATATGGCAGTAATACTTTGTTTTTGATTTAATGTAACTCTTATAAAGATAAAGCATGGCAGTAGTCAGGTACTTTACAGTATCTCTTAGATGTATTTCTTGCCTTTTTATTATTATTATTATTATGCCAATTGTACTAATAACTACTTGTCCAACTGAAAACTTTTGAATGAAATCTTAATGCAATTTTTTGTATTTCAGATTAAAAGCAAAAGAAGAAGAATGGCGGGAAAACCAAAAACAGTTCAACAAACTCTGGCGGGATCAGAATGAAAAATTCTATTTAAAATCTTTAGATCATATGGGCATTAACTTCAAGCAGAACGATGTAAAAGCTATCAGATCCAAAGCTCTACTAAATGAAATAGAAACTATTTATGATGAGGTTAGTAAATATTATTTGTGTACAATGCAGACCTTTTATTTACATAAGCCTTTTGAGTGGTCACTGCTTTTGTTTGGTTTCATTTTCACACATTGAAAATTAGGTATTAATAGGTATCTGAAACTGCCCTAGTTTATGTGCGAAACTTCCTTCCATTTCAACTGCTGGTCTCATTTATTTTGAAGGATATTTTAATAAAATTAGTAAATAAAATTTTCTCTTTCTAAACACAATTCTTTTTTTAGCTGTTAATAGTTTTTATTCCAGTTCTCTTTAAATTATGTCGCTATTTTTCCATGACAAACTGATTTTTCAAAGTTGACAATTTCATAGTGGTGTTTTTCAAATTAGTTGCTATCCAAGCTGTCTGTTTACACATCAAGTTAGTCCCATCCTAAAGAAAAAAAGGATGTTCAATTTGGTGGGCAAACCACAAGATTTGACTATCTTTCACAAAAAAAAATTGTATGTTGAAAATCTTAGTTGATGAAATACCAGAGAAATTCAACACTTAAAAAGAAATTAAAAAGAAAAATAAACACCTCCTTGTAGAGCAATATCTAATTTTTTTAATAATCATGTTATTTCAGATTTCTGTGCCCGCACATCTTGAGGTGCACACAAATCAAAAATAGTGTATACTTGCATTCATTTTATGCAGGACGGGTCTGATGCATTGAAATTTGTATTGCTGAGTGAATGAACATTGTCAGCTGAATCCCATTTTTAATCAGACTTGTTTCATCAATGGATAAATCTTTTTCTTATATTTTCTTTAATGATGCATTTTAAAAATGTATAAAGCAATTATTTATTTTTAAATTCAAGAAACCTTATTATTTGAAAGATAACAACTTAAGGTTAATTTGTGGGTGTGGATAGAAAACAATTTTATGTATTTAAATATTGTTTTATTTTAAGTTTGTAAGACTTTTTTAAAATGCCAAATTTCCATTCTTGACAGCAAATGAAAATAAGATTTTAAAATTTCTAAAAGTTCAGTATTTGTCTCTCATTTCAAAATAAATTAGTGAAATTAAGGAATAACTAACTGGAGTTTGTAATTTAAAAACATAAAAGTACTTATTTTTTAAATTAATGTTTATTTACACACACTAACCTGTGAACTGTCATAACCACCTCATAACTAAGGTTAACAATTTTTAAAAAAATGGTATTAAACTTTACATTTTTCAATTCTTAAAAGTAAAACATCTTCATTTAATGGAAAAATCCCTTATTGGAGGAATTTCAGAATTGCACTAAAAAATAAGTACATTAGTAGATATTCAATGTAGATTTTTTTTTTAGTGCCAAATGTGAAAGAAAATATTTTAAATTATGCAAGTCCCTACTCTCAACAAGTGTTTTGAGTTTTAAGTTATTAAGATTCATGATAAACTTTAAGTATGTTCCCGATTTTGTTGATTTGTTTTTTTTTTTTTTACACAAGTAACATCTTCAGGGATATTTGAAAGTTGGGGTGGGACTGAAAGACTACATGCATCACTTCACCATTGTTTAACATCAAACATGCTCAAGTGCTACCAGACTACAACTTAGCTGAAAGCAAAATCAGTAACTGTGGCATCCCGTTCTTGACATTTCAAGAGACCATGCAAAACAGACATAAGCAACAAGTGCATCTGAAGCTTCATGAACAGGAAAAGATTGCTAAAAATGAGACGTAAAAGAAGGGAAAAAGTGTCCTGTTGAGAAACAGAATCATTAACTCAGTCATAAAGCACAGCATGGTGGTCCTGTGAAGTCTATTAAAGATGTACATTAGTGTCAAGCAGTGGCTTGGATATCTGAAAGGTCAACTCAAATATTTGAAAGTCCTCTTAAGTAACAAGATGGAAGTAAATCTCAGCTGGAAGTTGCTCTTTGCAACTACTTGACAGGAAAATCGGTTGATTCATCTCCACGTCTAAGACAAAGAAGAAAAGGCATTCGGTGATTCTGAGTCTTTAACAACTTTAACAGTTGTGATGAAGAAGAACCTCCAGTTATGAGCAGCAAGGTCATTGGGTTGCAGGATATTATGACTCCAACTTTTACAATAGCCAAGTCAAGGATATTGCATCTCCATTCAGTGCTGTGATAAAGTTTTTAGCTCTAAGGAAGACCAAAAATGATTATTTCATATGGCTTTTGTCAAATGATATTGTACAAGTGGAATCAACATTTTTGTCTTCACATGTAACTTTGATGTAATACCAGTTTCAAGTGATGGCTGAATAATGGAGTTTTTCAAATAAAGGAAATTCAGTCAGCAAATAATCATTGGTTCTCTTGCACTGCCTCTTCCATTCACAATGTCCAAAAAGTCTTTTCTATCAGTTTAAAACTATAATGTATTTGTTTTCTTTTTTAAAAACAAATTTCCAAGTATTTTAATCATTACCATCCTGTTTTCGAGGAGTTGAAAATTGGCGGTACATGTATTACAAAAAGTATTGATATTACCGTGAAAAGAGCATTTTTTGTTGAATTTCTCATCTCAAAATTAATAGTTTCAGATTTTCAGGTATGTACTATGGTTACTTTTTTTATGGCAAGTTCAGTTTGATATACTTTTGACCTGCCAAATTGTGCTTTTGACTGTTTTTAGGTGGTATAAATAGTTTTTTTTTTTTTTTTTTTTTTTTAAGGTAAAAAGAAATTAGTGTCCTCTCTGTTGTGCTATGGCATACAGGAAAATGTTCCAAAGCATTAACTGTTGAAATGAAATTTATATGAGCAGTCAGATTTTTCCTTCTGTGTCTTGTTTTTATATTTTTGTTTTTGAGAACCAGATCTTCCCAATGTTTATACTGGGCTGATCTTAGCATTATTTTTCTTTTATTTCAGGACTACATATATTACATTACATTTATAATTCTTGTTTGATGCCTGCATCTTCACTGTTAAAATTGGCATTTTCTTCAATAGCACATGAGATGAAAGTTTTTATGAACTTTGAATGGTCATAATTTTGTTGCAATTCTACTGAGATAAATTTGCTACCATTTTGCTTGTTTGTCAAGATCTCTATGCCAGTATTAAAGGTTTTTAGATACATTGAAAATAAAATTTTAGTTTTGGATACTTATTATTAATACACATTTTCAGATGACATGTAATTGAATATAAAAATTTATTTTCTATTTAAGCAAGCAGATCAGTCAGAACGTAAAGATGGTTACACACCAGGCCCTCATCTCTCATTTGTTTATAAAGACAGATCAACAATTGAAGATGCCACAAATCTCATTGTACATCATATGAAACGACAAGCAAGTAAGTCCACTTATTTTTTTTGTGTGTCTGTGGGTTTATTTTCTTTTCTTTTACTTCTTTTGCTTGTTTCTGCTTTAGCAATAGAATGGCTTTTTCTTATCAGGTATTTCTAAAGATGACAAGCAGCGGATCAAGCAGTTACTCCACCACTTCATTCCAGACTTGTTCTTCATGTCCCGTGGAGAATTAAGTGATGATGAACAAGACAAAGACGAAGGTAAAAAGGCAATTGTCATTCTAACATAAGAGTACTTGTAATTCATTGTTATGAAAAAATTGCTAAAATTTGTATGGGAATTGTACAAAAAAAAAAGAAACTTGTAGCTTTTTTTTCTTTTTTTTTTTTTTTAATTGAAATTCTATGTTTAAAAGATTTTTGATTTTTTAGATATGGATGCAGAGGAGGGTGAAAAAACAGAGAAAGATAACTGTGGAAGCCATTCTTTATCTTCTTCCACCAGTAACCTTAGCAGTAATAACCACAATGTTGATCAAATCTCTGACAAAGAGAAAAAATGTGCAGAAATGTCCACAGAAAAGCCATTATTGAATGGTGAGCTTGGTAAAGTCAATCCAGATGTTGAAGATGTAAGCATATTTTATCTGTTAGGTATTTTGGAAACATTTAATCATCTTTATAGGTTTTTTTATTCTTGAAACTCCTAATTGATATCACTTCTAAACTTGTCCATTATTGATACTGATTTCATTTTTTTTTTTTTTTTTTTTTTTTTTTTTAAATATAGGTCAACTATTGTTTTTTGCACTTTTAGACTTCAGTGTGATGTTTATTGAAGGTTAGATTTATACAGCCATCCCTGTTTTTCTTTTCTTTTCTAGCAAGATTTGTACTCTTTATTTTTTGTGAACAACAATTGGTATCTGTTCTTTCGGCTTCACCAATTACTGTGTGATCGGTTGTGCCAAATCTACACTCAAGCTGTGAAGATTGCTGAGGAAGAAGCAAATGCCAAAAAAAAAGGAAGAAAAGAATCCACGGCTATTGCACTACGTTTACGAGCTCAAAGTAAGTCCAAAAACCCACTCCATCATTAGGGGGGGGGGGTGCTGTTTTGGGTTTGTTTTGTTTGTTTTTTTTAAGTAATTTAAAGCTAGCCATAATAGTTTTTTTTTTTTTTTTTTTTTTTTTTTTTTTTTTTTTTTCACAATAATTTTAAAAATCTGATGGCCAATTTTATAATTTACATTTGGTGTTACATAAATTTTTAAAGAAACAAAATTATTCTTTCTGTGTTTGCATGTATTTTTGTAATTCATTTGATAATAATTTGGGTAGAAAGTATCTAATTTGGATAACTTATATGCAAAATTTGACAGTTCTTTAATTAAAGCAGTTTACTTGTTTAATAATTAGATAAATGGAATCTTTGGTATAAATATAGCTAAATGTTTACTTTTATATAGTATATAAATTTGGTCAAATTGGTCTTTTTAATAACAAACAACTGCAAAACAAAAGAAGGAATCTTTGCATTTATCAATGTCTGATTTTACTGCCTCTGAGAAAGTAATTATAAACCCTATTGCTGAAATGGGAAGACATGGGCTGAATTATTATGGTGCATTTTCTTTCATATATCTTGATATAAAATTATAACAATTTAATCTACTTCAAGTCTGTTGTCAAAATTTTTACTTTTGGTTCTGTTAAATTATTATAAGTGTGAAATATAGAGATCAATGAAATTTGAAGTCAATTTGTAAGAATGTGGATTAGCTTACTATTGCACAAGACTAAATAGAGGTTGGAAAGTTCTGTTGTCCCAATAGGAAGTTACTATTTTATTATAACTTCCTTTGGTAAGGTTATTGTTATAGCACACACACTCATACAATTCATTAAAGTATTTTCTATATGTAATGCTTAGGCTATTGCAGTATTCCTGTATAGTTGGTATGTAGACTGACTCCAATACAACTACCACCAACCTCAGAACCTGGAACTCTTTATAGTATTTGACGAATTCATATCAGCAGGGGTGGACTCTTTACTCCACACCCCACCACCTTTTGAGAATACTACTTTATTAATATTTTTTTTACTTAGTATCTCCCCCTACTCTTTCTGAATAGTTTGCTAATGTACTTTGTAGCTTTTCCATCTCAGATCCACTTCTACTTCTGTATGTTTTCTTTTCTTTGAACTTGTCCTTGTTGGTTCTACAATTTGTTTTGGTACTGGCACATCAAAAATGTTGTCCAGCATTTTAAACAGTTCTTTAGTCTTTCAGCAGTTAATCTTTACTTCAGATGATTTTTGGTGCTTTTTATGTTGGAATTTTTTTTCCTTTCACTATGTAGACCAATTTTCTGATTCTAGCTGCTATTATGTCGTCTTTCCATGTTTGCTTTCCATCCTTGTATGGTCTAAAGAATACTTTGCTGCCAATCTTGAAAGTATTAGTATCGCTTTTATTAACTTTGTAATTTTTGACTTGGCAATAACTTGTTGAACACCAATTTTTACCCTTCTGGCAAACATTAATGCCTGATGGTGTGCTGGGGTTAGGTGTTAAACCGTACGCGCTCAAAAAATTTTGAAATGCCTCCTCATTTGTCCAGATTTGTTTTTTATAAACACTCTTTTGAATGTTCCCACAAACCATTCCACTTGTCCATTAGACCTTGGGTGATATGGTGGGGTCATAATATGTTCTATAGAGAACAACTTGCAAAAGTTTTAATTCTTTTCCAGTAATTGTGTTCAATTATCTGATACTATGATTTTTGCACTGGTAAATTTCTGGCCATTTCGTAAAACTATCAACTACCACTAGATAATGATAATAGATAATAAGACCTGCAAAAATCTATATTCAATTTTGACCATGGAGTGTCTATCTTTGGCCATGGTTCTATTTTTGTTATAGGTAGTTTTACTGCTAGAGCACAACCTCTACATGCTTTTACGGTTTTGTTTAATACCTTCGTCCATTCCGGTCCAATATAGAAAAACTTCTCATGGATGTCTGGAATGAAAATCCTTTAATATATGTTTCTGTAATACACTCTGTTTTACAATTCTTTGTAATTACAACACCATTACATACTGAGTACGCATTCCATTCTTGATCGTGTTCTTTTTTAGTTTCTTTTAGTTACTTCTTTATTTTAGCAATAAAGATGTCTATTCTGTTTTTTCTTTAATTTCATCCAGTGTAACTGGTAATTCTCATACTACATTGCACAGAATGTTTTTAATTTCCATCTCACTTTTTAGTGTTGCTATGACCGTGTCCTCCAATGGTTCCACATTTTTAGATATTAGTGTAGATAATCCATCTGCATATCCTAATTTTTTTTAGACTGTTGGTACTCCATCGTAAAATTATAATTTAACAGGATGGTACCCCAGTGCTGTAATCTGTTAAGTGTATGGGTAGGTATACCTTTCTTTGAACCATATATGATTAATAATGGTTTATGGTCTGTTTGCAACGTGAAATTTCTTCCATGAATAAATTTATGGAATTTTTTCATAATGAATGATTTCTAGAGCTTTGTTCTTTATCTGGCTGTAATTCCTCTCTGCCGGTAGAAGCAAGTGTAAAAGCTTTCATTTTACCACCATCAGATTTGTGTAAAATTACTGCTCTAACACCATAGTCACTAGCATTTGACTCTACTACAATTTTTGCTTTTGGATCATAGTTCACTAGCAATAAATCAGATGTAAGACTTATCTTGTCAAACGCTTTTTGACATTTATTATCCCAATTCCACTTTACTCCTTTTTTCAGTATATTATGTACATAAATTCGATAATTAGACAGTCCTAAAAAAGCTTGTAACATAGTTACGGTTGTTAGTGTAGGCATATTGCTAATTTCATTTGCCCTCAAGGACCTGGTTTCCTATCATTTTTATTAATAATTTGAAACAGGTATTTTATTTTTTGGCAAAAACAATTCACATTTTTCTTCACTAAGCTTGAATTCATATTCTCTTAGTTTTTGCATAATTGTTTTGACATGCCCAACATGTTCTTCTTTCATTACACTCTTGATCAAAATAACGTCCAGATACACTTCTGCAAAATCGCAATCTGCCAGCATGATATCCATGGTTTGTTGAAAAATAGCTGATGCCACCTTTATACCAAAAAGACATTGATTAAACTTGTATAAACCTTTGTGTGTAGTTATGGTTGTTAATTTGGAACATTAATTTTCAATCTAAATTTGTAAATATGGTTCAGAGAGATTTTTTCTGCCGTTAAAGTTTGAAAAAATTTCTTATTGGACTTGGTAATGAGTGTGTTTCAAGACAACTATTTAATCCAGTCTGTGCAAACACAAATTTTGTCATTTGTTGTTTTTTTTACATGCACCGCTACTGCAGTCCATTGCAAATGGTTTACTTTTTGCAATATACCAATTATTTCTAATTTGTCCAACTCTTCTTTTACTTGTTCTAATGCTGCAAATGGTACACTTCATTTCAATTTAAATACTGGCGTTGAACCTTTCTTTTAACTTCAAAATTCACCTTGAATTTCGAACACCAACCCAGTTCATTAGACAGAACATCAGGAAAACATTTTTTTAATTCTTCCTTAAGATTTTTGCTCTGAGTTTTTAAATTGGTTGCTTGTTGACTTACATTTTTTGCAATAAGCGTTTATTGGCAAATCTCACAGTTCGATCCAGTCTGTACTGAATAGATTTGTTGCATTTCTTAGAACATAAGCTTCTTCATTTTTCTATTGCTTTTCTGCTTATTTCACAAAAAAAAAAAATCACATGTCAATTCTCTCTCCACCCCCACCCCCCAATAATTTCTCATCAGAAACTAAAGTTGTCTTTAAGTCCTTCTTTCTTTCCCTGTGATTTCATTTACTATTGAAATCTTATCTTATTACCAGTATTTAGTAACATTTTTACACCCATATTATTGATTTGCACGTTAACAAATTTTCTTTTGTATCATGTGCCTATTTTTTTGTTGCTATATATAGTGTGTATTATTTTTTTCCTGCAAAAATGTTTTTCTTGGTTTAGTACTGTAGTGTGGTTTCATATGTCCTTTTTTACCACAGTTATTGCACTCTACATTTTTCCATGGACAATCTTTCCTAAAATGTAATTTCCCACAAGGAAAACAAGGTTTTATATTCCTTGTGCATTTTTCTTTAACTTTTACCAATGCACATTCTTTATTCTGAAGTTTTTCAGCATCATGCTTCAGACTTAGCATTGTTTGGAAATCGTCCACTATTTCCTATAGTGTTATGTTATGTTCAATTTTTGTTTGTACTTCAACATCTTTTTCTGCTGTTAGACCTTGCACAAAAATTAATCCTTTGAACATATCTGGAGTCATTTCCTTTCGTTTAAATTGTTCATATTCTCTGTTTGCAGTACCTGCATATGTGACAAAATCTTCATCCTCTTTTTTGGTTATATTCATGTACCACCAACGAGCATGGAACAGAGAACACTTGTCATAATGTGTACTGTGTTTTCAAACCCTATTTCACCTTGTTTTTCTCGGTAAAATATAATTGCAGTACTTTTCGTACTCAATTAATGCTTTTTTTTTCTTAACAACAACCTGGTTTTTTATCTTCTTCCTAGCCACTGCATTCCTGACTAAATATTTCTTCATGTCTGTGAAAATATGCAGCAAAAGTCATCAGGATTGTATACAAAATCCAATACAGTGTTTTGCATCATGTCCGGTGTAAGATACGTTGAAGAATTTTTCTGTCTTCTTCCAAACTACATCTGTATCCTGAGTAAGATGATAAACTACACCTGACAGCAAGGCTTCTGATCAGGAGGTTGAGGAGCATAGAACCACCTCTTAATTGCTGGTGTTCCCAGGTCCACCCTGACCCAGGGTGGTAGCACCTACTAGGATCAAAATGCTATAAAAATGTAAAAATAGGTTTTAATAACAGCAATACGTTTTTGGAAAAAACTTTTTACCAGCAATAGATTTTTGAAGAAAAAATATTACCAGCAATAAAAATTTTGTTGGCATTAAATAACCCATTGAGATTAATATGCCACAAAACAAAAACTACATCCAACAACTCCAGTTGCTGTTTTTGTAGTTCCAGCAACTGCTGTTGGTACTGTTGAATTTCATCTATGAAAGTCAATATTCTCTCCATATTTGTAAGAATATTTTTTTTCTACACACTTTTATTTATTTATTTATTTTTTTTTTTTTTACCAACTTGGTTAAAATTTTGGTTATTACCCGAAGCAACAAGTATATTTCATACTTGTTCTTGAAGTGGTAAATATTTCTTACTTGTTTACTCTGACTGGATTTCTAAATCCTCAACACAATGGTTATAAATTGTCTGAGTTTCAAATTGCTTGTCACTACTATAATGATGTTGCAACAATAATCCATCATAATGCTTTGAGTAATTTGACATATCTGTGTTGTTTGTATGATAGTCGACTCCAAATGACCTGGCTTGCACATGTATGAGTTAAGAAAATCTGGTCATCCATTATTATAACTCCAGTTATAATATGGTGCTTGTTATACCTCACTTGAGTTCAAGTTCCTCGTTAACTATTATAACTACAGTTAAAATGTTGCATTTTTATCCCACCTTTGTTCGAACATCTTTGTCACCAACTATTACAACTTCCTTTGGTACTTGGTATAACATAATTCATTAAAATATTCTCTATATGTAATGCTTAGACTATTGCTGTATGCCTGTATAGTTAGTATGAAGACTGACTCCAATATGACTACTACCGACCTCATAACATGGAACTCTTCATAGTATTGGACAAGTTCATATAGTCATTGGGAGTGTACGCCTTACTCTATAACATAATTTGTTTCAAAGATTAGCATTTAACATGCTGAATTTTGCATAAGTTTGAATGCCAGTTATTGGTACCAGTACCAAACATGACTAACATAATTGAAAAAAACACTTTTTTACACAATTTTTGGACATCATTTCTTTTATCAGTGAACTTAATTCAATGGTGTATAATAATTACATAGATGAAACATTATAAACTGAAAATTTTATATCAAAATTCCACTAGTACTGATTTCAAAATATGGATGTATCGCTTCACCCTCATACACATTATCTCACATTATTATCCACTTAAGTCTTATAATTATAGAAAACTAATGAAAAGAAATATTTGTATGATGGTGTTCAGGGCTACAGCCTGGTCACAGCCCCAAATATAACGGTGTTCCGAGCCACGGCCTCCAAATATGACAGTGTTCCAGATCCGGTCTGCTTCAGTCACCAGGTATGGCAGTACTCAGACTATCCTGGTCTGCTCTCTTGGTCAGGATTGATCCTGGTATCAGAACAGGCTGCCAGCCCACTCGTCGGTTGTTGATGGCATTTGACACAGCAGCTGGTCTCTAAGTTGACCTCTTCAACTGTGACCTATCTTACCCACGTTGTGATTTTGATCTTAAGAGAGTCAAACCAAATTTCCACTGGGGTATCTTAACTGCGCTAAACCAAGGAGTTGAACACGTGCATACAAAATTGAAAAATAAAATGGACGACACCTAAATAAGTCATGATATGTTTATATCTGTTATAGTGAAAGACACCTTGTCTAGATAATGGACTCTCCCATCTATTATAAGTAGGAGTCAGTAGTAGTCGAATGGAGAAAGAAGTAGTTAGTCAGCGACCACAACTCGATTACTCTGCGTAACACTTTATTACAAGTTCCTAACGTTTCTGTATGTTTAACCTATTTAGGACACATTTAGTCCGAATACAGTTTCCACTAAGGAAATAACTCCACAACAATATCAGAATAAAAAAAAATATTTACAGTTCTTTCTTTGTTCTTTTTCTTTTCCCAACCCGTTCTAATAACTGGTGACAGAGCGAAAATTGCAGGTAGCTTCTTTGGAGAGTGAGCAGACTTGACAACAGGATTTATCTTAAAGTACTGTGATTTGGTCTTTCATGGACAGCAAAGGTTTATCGTCAGAGTTTTTCTTCTTCAGCAGATAATTATTATTATTCTTATCATTAGATTGGCAAACAGCGTTATGTAACTCCCGGTCGCAACCACACTGCAACTGGCTGGCCCCAACTAACTTTGGCCCACGTGAGCACTTGTATTTATGGGTGTCCCTTTCAACTGGTATGGTGCGAGCAAATAGTAGGTTTTAGGCAAATCTCCCCAAATTCAACCAGTCGTTTTCCTTCGTTTTTTATTTCACATTTCCAATTTTGGAAGATTCCCTCCTCCTTCAGGATGACTCATCATATGATGTCAGCCTTTCTGATGTCATCTTCTCTCCTTTACAATTGCTTACAATTATAATTTTTTTTCGGGAAATTTTGTCAGCTAAAATTTCCCATTGACACCTTTCAGCAGACGACTTTAACCTCTGGCCCCCGACCTGCCAGCTGTGTCTAGCTGAATCACATTGTGTAACTTTTCAACAAAATTCATACATCTGTTCCCATATGCTGGGAAAATAATTCTCTTTCTGACAAAAAAATTAAAATCATTTTGTTTTAACCCTTTTCATCCGTTTAACTCTTTTCATCTGTACGCCATCTTAAATATTGTCACATCCTGTCATTTACGGGTAAATGACATTTCAAACTCCAATACACTACTTAACATGCGCTACTATACATGCACTATTTCTCATGCATTGTTTCCATGCACTATAAAAATTTCACATGCAATTTAAAAAGTCTCTTTTTCTTCTGTGTATACCTGCAATTTTAAAAAGATGTGTGTGTGTGTGTGTGCTTTTATTTTTTTTATTTTATGGCTTGTTTTCTTGGTCATTATTCTTGTCTGTAGAACAGGGGGTGTTGGTTTGTTTTCGACAGGCATTGACTGTACCTCTGCTTTGTTTGTCGAAGTCAACGCACTTCTTCATCTTGGGTTGGTCTGGTTGGACAATGAACACTGCCTGGCAACTCCCTTCTGAGTTTCTGCACACCTACCAGAGTGCCATCAACCGACTTCCTTCTTTCTATATCTATTAAATTTCCATGTTGCTGCTACTATTACAGCAACACGTATCAAAGTACCTATCACTGCTGACCAATTTATTATAATTTCCTCACTATCCTCCCAAGCCATAACTCTTTCTCCCAACATCTTTAGTTGGTCTTTTAATCGATTCATATTTAACCTCTCCACAAGTTCCAATAATACTGGCATCTGCTTTAACGTAATGTTAGGGAATTCATTTACTATTGGATTCCACACTTCCATGTAATTGTCCAAACTTTTGTTAATCAATTCTACAACTGAATCCTTTTCCTCATATTTCTCTTCCCTCTGGTGATATGGGGGCAGGGAGACGGATACTCCGAATGATAAGCATCCCAGGGGCAAATTTACTAAGGATAGTGGCGGCCTCGCTTCTATTGTCCTCCACATACCTTAGACAGTCTAATTGATTTCTGTACTGCCACAGCCCACACACCATCAGATACACTGGTAGCCTGTGGCAGCATTGTTTTGGTTAATACTTCTACTTGACAATTCTTCTTAATTCCTTCCCTTTTATCTTCAAACAATTCCAGTACACATATCCTGTGATTACCTGTCACATAAATGGGACTTAGTGAGGTACAGATTCCCAAGGCATTGTTCTTACACCTTCCTGCCTCATCCGCTGACAGTATCATAAACTTTGTCCTAGCTGAATTCAAGTTTCAATTCTGCATCTCGCCACCACTCATTATTCAAATTAGTTCTTGACTTAATTATTCCAAAGCGCTCTCAATGCATTTCTCTTTCACTGTCTCTTCTAGCTTCTAATTCATACCCGTTCTTCCTTTAATTAACTTTTAGTAGGATGGTTGGTTCAGACAAGTGCGCAGCGCTTTTGTCACAGTGGTCATGACTCATTGATACTACCGCCAGCCGGTCGGCAGCACAGACAAGTGATTTTATTTTCACTGTGACGTGCTATCCGCTCATCCATCCTCTCCAACCACTGCTACTTTTATTCATCTGATAGGGTCTTGAATGAGCCCCTGTTCACAGCCATCCCTCCTTATTGAGATTTGGGTTTCACCGCCTCTCTCAATCTCTTAAGGGGTAATTCTGATTCCCCCCCCCCCCCCTAACTTTTCATTCCTTAACTGTTTTGAAGTTTGGGAGAGAGGTATCCCTTTTCTTCAGGAAGTTTTGATTCCGAGCTCTGGACTTTTAGCTTCTTTTTTTAAAATTTTTCTCGAGAGAGAGAGGTACCTCATCTTCCTCTTCCCATTCACTTGATTCAACCTCTTGTCCATGAAGTCTCAACTTCGATTCTTGGACTTCTTCACGAGTCCTCATCGTCATCCTTTTATTGGGTCTTCGGGACAGAGCGGTGACTTTGCAAGGTCCCTTCTGCAATGACTCAGATGTCCAGACCTCTATGGTCTATTGTTATCAGTTGCTGACCTATCTCTCTATCTTCTTCCTCTTCCGAATCTTCATCTCTGTTTCCAGCCCTTCCGGCTCTACAAGGGTCGCTCTCCTTGTTCTTCACTTGGCTTTTGGCTCACTCATTTCCCAATTAGCCACCTCAGCTAACTTCAGATCATTGGCATGAACTCTTTGTTTGACCTGCCATTTGATCCGAAATTACATACAATGCTGGACCCGTCTGCTGTATTACTCTATAGTATGGTTCCCATCTTTGGTCCAGTTTTCCTTCTCTTAGGTGAATTTTGTAGTACACAGGGTCCCCAACCCTAAATTCTATTACCTTCCTACTTGCATTCACCCTCTTATTCCTCCTCTTTTTGGCTTTTTTTATTCGCCTTCTGGCCTGTGCAAACCACCTATGCTGCTGTTCTATTATCAACTGATGATGATCTTCTTCCATATATTTCCTATGGGGGTTTCAATAAATTATCTATCGGAAAGACCACATCTCTGCCAAACAACATATAATATGGTGAGAATTTAGATGTCTCATTGATTGTAAATCTCACTGCCGCAAGAGCCTGTGTCAGGTACAGGTTCCTATTCTCAACATTGTCTCTTGCTAATTTAGCCAATACATCTTCCAAGGTCCTATGAAATCTCTCCACCTTAGTATTATTCTGAGAGTGGTAAGGAGACGTTGTTATATGCACTATATTCAAGCTTGTTACCACTTCCTTCATTATATTATTCTTATTCTCAGGCCCATTATCTGTCACCAAGCACACAGGAGCATCATATCTGGGAACAATTTCATTCATGATTAAATCTGCTACAGTTTTAGCATTCTTATCAGGTACTGCGAATGTTTCCGCCCAATTTGTCAACCAGTCTACAAAACTCACTATGTAGACGTTACCTCTGGAGGTTTTCTCATACGGTCCTGACACATCCATGCTTATCTTCTGAAAGGGAAAATTCGGAATATCCAACTCTCCCAATGGTGCCAATTCTACTCTGCATTTGGCACACCATACAGCCATTAACATAATCAGTAAACTCATACAGCCTAGGCCAGTAATGATTTCTTCCTATTAATTCATGGGTTTTATCAATTTCCATATGGCCTAGCTGCTCATGACAGTGTTCCAATATCTTCAGCTTTAGATTCTTGTGTATATACGATCTGGATCTAATTTCTCATCTCTCCCTGAAAGATAATACAGCTTCCCTTCATGTATCGTATACTTGGAATTTCTCCTGCCTCCACTTTTTCTCTGATGGTAGCTATTTTTTTGTCTACCTGCTCCCTTTCAACTTGTTCTATCCATTGAG